>JARGCV010000031.1:3087500-4287500 GCA_034064705.1 Bothrops alternatus | reverse complement strand
GCCTGTTAGTTTACTGGCAAAGTACAGGAAATAAGCACTTACAAAATAATTGCCAGTGGTTATTTAAAGCCCTGCCCACTAGTCTAGAAGAAATGCTGGAACAGCTGCTGATTCTCCTAGCAGAAATTCAAGGTTAGCCCTTCTGTGTAATGACCCCTGAGATTTAGAATAAGTTCTTGAGTCTTTGAAGTGCTCGGAGGAAGCTTTAAAAGTAGATGTCAATAGCCAGGCTTTTAGTTAATATTGGCTTTGGTGGATTGTTTAAATTATTTAACTATATAAAGTTAAATATATATATAAAGTTTTTTCTTATTTTAAATAGTTTTATTTGGTGGGGAATGTTGCTAATGATACATTTAAGCAACAGGTGATTCAGAATTGTAGTACTAATAACAAGTATACAAATGAGTACGGTTTTTTTTCAGCTGCATTACTATCCTACCGGTAGTATTAGATTACAGCTGAAATTCTTCCTTGGTGTTAGAGCTGACTTATCAATAGCTTCCTGAAATTCAGTTGCAATGCTAATGATCCCAGTAAAAGAATTGTCATTGTTGCTATATTTCAGCACAACTGCCACCTTCCTCCATCCCTTCAAAATGTGCAAAATGACATACAGATCAGCCATTCATGTCCCAGGAGGGCAGCTTGGGGAGAAGAATTATAGCTAATAGTCTATAAGCAGCCACCTTCTGTGTTCATGGTTACTTGGAGATCATTGTCTCAATGCTGTAAGTTTTCCATCACATACCGGTAGATGTGAGCACTGGACTAATTATTTTCAGTAGCTGAAGATCTAAGAACAAGCCTAATTGCATAGTTATAATTCATAACACCGTTTTTCACAATGAACAAGAGTTTAGTGTAAGAGCTGTCTTTTTTAGCAATCCACTCCTTTGCAACCATATATTAAAGATATTTAATATCTAATGTTGGTAAATAGCTAGAGCTCTGGTATACTGTTTCCTTCAAGATCAAAACTCTACTCCATGTTCTTGAAAGCTATATACCCACGAAGATGGACAACCCAGTGAACAACGTAGCTGTTCCCTTACTCCTATGCACGATATAGCCAGAGGACACAAGGGACAACTATTTTGCTGAAATAAATGCCTAGTTTGACCCTCTAAGTTGGAGGAGAAAATTCTGGAGAATTCTTCTTACAGTGCATTACTAGAAATTCCGTAACAGAAAGAAAGAGCAATAAATAAATAAGAGATTGGATATACCTCTTACGGAAACTCTTCACGTATTCCTGTTTATAAAATACTTATATTATTGTTGTTGAGATTACTATGAAAGAGAGCTTCCATTGAGGTGCTTTATATACAACCAATTCAGAATGATTCATACATTCTTCATAGTCATACACAAATGTTGTTTTTGGTTTTGAACAAAGGTTCCAATGTTTCTTTAACTAATAGATGAGTTTTTCTTGGACTTCCTCCCAGATAAGCAGTGTGTAGGATTATGGTTTTCTGTCAGCATAGAAAAAAATTTATAACCCCTTTTTGCTCAAGTATTAGGTCTCTTTGCATTTTTTTTCCTTTAAAAGAAGAGCTTAAGCAATGATGCTTTAACATGTGTACTATTTTATGCGGAGCTGGAATGTATTTATCATTTGTTCTTCCTCTCATGTGTCTGTATTCTCCCAGGAGATGTTTCTTTCAATTGTCATACAGGTAAAACGCTGTTCCGTGTAGGTATGTGGTGCAAATTATTTCAGTCTTTTTTGTGCTGCAGCATTGAATTGCAAATGGGTTTTTATTCCTCCTCCTGTGAAGGGATCAGAACTGCTCTGTGCTGACTCACTCATCTGTCAGTTAAAGAAGAACTTGCAACTCTAGAGCTGATATTATGAAAAGAGAGGCAGTTTTTCAGAGATAACAAAGCTCGAGAACAGAGAGGTTACAAAAATGAAATTGCAGTTCTCATCTTTAGAGCAAATTTATTAGTACAAAGGCTGGGGATGAATTATAGCTGAGGCACCAGATAAATATTGTGTGCCAGAAGCCAAACTCGCAAAAATAAAGCATTTAGAAATCAAAAACATAAGATTTTTCTCATATGGTTTTTTATCACTGACTTCTTAGCAAGTGTATGTGCATATTAATTCTGCTTATAGACCTCTCAGTGATGGGCATCTTCTGGGCAGTGCGGAGGTAAATTAAAAATGTGAAACAGGATACACTAGCAAAGGTAATATATAATAAAGTTGAGACAAAGCTGGCGCCAGCTGATAGAAAGCATACAATATTAACAATCAACTCAGCAGTAGAATAAGATGGGTATTTAAAACAGTATTGTCATTCCTGTTGGCATTTGCTGAAAACAGAGCCTTATCGTGTATCTGCAGAGATATGGCTGTGTCAGAGAACATGGAATATGTATACTTCCTTGCTCTATCTTTTAAGGATGTCAGAGTTAAACCATACCATACTAATGTTAGTCTGTTGTTGTTTTTTCCTCATGTTGGCCAGTCTGAGGGCAGCAGGGGGCTCCCAATATCCTGTTGGAAGACACACACCCAGAGTTTTGGTGGGTGGGCTAAGGTGAGCTGACAAATTAGGACATTTTCATTATTTGGAGGAAGTTTCATGTTAAGATATGTTAAGACATGAAACTGATATTTTAAGCACAGCAGAGAGTTAAGATTCCAATAGCTCTTCTGAAAGCTCTTATCTACTGAAAATATCAGGCCCCTTCCCCCAGATTTGAAGGAAGGGGTAGAATTATTTTACCTCTGCTACCCATTTTGCCTAATCTTCCCCAAGTTCCAAAAGTGGGGGCCGTTTTGATCATACTTGCTTCTGTAACCTTATGATGTCATCAGCTGTGGCCCAGAAAAAATGAGATTGCTCATTTCACTCTTTGTCATTACTATATAGACCAGGGGTTCTCAACCTTGGCAACTTTAAGACTTGTGGACTTCAACTCCCAGAATTCCTCAGCCACAAGTCTTAAAGTTGCCAAGGTTGAGAACCCCTGATATAGACAATTTAAGGTGATTTAGCTATGAAGACCTTCTGAACCTTCCTGACAGTTAGAACAATTAACCAGTGGAAAAACCTACCTCCAAAACCTGTGAATGCTCTGACACTGGAAGTTTTTAAGAAGAGACTGGACAGCCATTTGTCCGAAATGGTATAGGATTACGTGCCGGAGCAAGGGGTTGGACTTGATAACTCCAAGGTCCCTTCCAACTTTATTATTTATTATTATTAATCATTAACTGGTTAAAATAATAATTGCAGAAGAAGGCAGTGTAATAGTAGGTGAGAAAGACCTTGGGAGAAGAGAGGAAGAGAGGCTACCAAGGGACTGGGTGGAGCAAGAGGCTCAGAAGAGGCATTCCCCGGTTTCTGTGAAGAAGATGGCAGGAGATTTGTACTTTCAGAGTTGCAGGATTCTGTTAATGTAGCCTTATAATAAAGTAGATTTAGCTCATCTGGTCGCGTCTCCTGCCTGGTCTACCTGGCAAGCTGACTGTTAGAATAAAAGGGCATTGGCATTAATTTTATTAAGCCATCTGTGTACATATCACTTTCTAGAGAATAATTCTGTTACCCCCCTAAAGGGCTGAAGGGTTTAAAATAAATTCATGGAAAATGAAATTGTGGCTTGGGATGGATAGGCAGGAAAATTACTATATGAGTACTTTGATTACGCTGAAATTCTACAGCGCTGCACCAGAAAGATAAATGTGTGTGTGTGGGGGGGTTCTTTCTCCCCTTCCCTTCCGTCTTCCCTGGCAAAAGTCTCTCTTCCCTTTCCCCCCATCTGAGATTCTTAAGCATCACAGTCTTAGAGAATAGGGATGTTTTTATCCAGATAACCAAATTGCTTCACATCCCCTATTATATTTACAGTCCATTATGTTTTCCTTTCAATGTGCAGAGGAGAATGACAGAAAGCAACTTCCCAGAAAGCGGCGGAAGAAAAAACGGAAGAACGTTTTTCAAACGCCTGCGGTTGGACATGGAAGTCCAGCAAAATGTGGAGAACTTGAACACCTGATTGGAGATAACTTGCAGCTGCAATCCAGGGAGGGTCCAAACTTGACTCCAAACCAAAAGAGGAAAATGAAAAAGAAGCGGCGAAAAGAAAAAATGAGAGCAGCTGGCTTGCTCAGAAAACCAGTTGCTACTGATTTCACATATATGCCTGAAGAAAAGAGAGAAAGAGAGTTTGAAGTTGCAGATAAAGCAGATGACATTCTGGATTTTTTGCAAAGCACACAGGAAATCTATTTTTCTGACAGTAGGTATATTTCATCATGTATGACAGTGACTTGAAGGAAGAAAAACAAATTATTTTTCACTGTCAAATATAGGGAGGGAGAAAGACTGATAGCTTTGTGCTTTCAATTTGAGAAAGAAAGGATATACATACATAAATCCCATTGAGCCTGTGCAAACTGTTTTAGATTCACCTTGCAGGTTAAGGTGACATGATACAGGTAGTCCTTGACATATGACCTCAACTGAGTCCAACGTTTCTGTCGCTAAGTGAGACGTTAAGTGAGTTTTGCCCCCATTTACTTCCTTGCCACAGTTGTTAAATGAATCACTGCAATTATTAAGTTAGTAATACGGATGTTAAGTCAATCTGGCTTCTCCACCGACTTTGCTTGTCAGAAGGTCACAAAAGGCGATCGCATGACCCTGGGACACTGCAACCGTCCTAAATATGAACCAGTTGCCAAGCATCTGAATTTTGGTCACAGGGCCATGGGGATGCTGCAACGGTCATAAGTATGAAAAGCGGTCATAAGTCACTTTTGTTTTTATTTATTTATTTATTTTATTTTATTCGGATTTGTATGCTGCTCCTCTCCGAAGACTCGGAGTCTTTTAGTGCTGCTGTAACTTTGAATGGTCCCTAAACAAATTGTTGTAAGTCAAGGACTTCCTGTACTCTCCTCTGAAGAGAAGGCCTTAACAAAACAAACCCTAAAAATGTCGCCTTGTACTGATTGGGCCCAGAGCTGTTGAAAGCGAGTCCTGTCAGCCTTTTTCTCATGTGTCAACTGAAGATTTTCAGATGCATAATACCAGTCTGTAGTGTGGGAATTTCTGCCCTGTTTGGCAAAGCCACCGAACCTGGAACTACGTCAGCCAAGACTGCAGGAGAAGACTTCTCCTTCAGCCTCCTTCCACAGTGCTTTCCTCTTAAAAAAAAAAAAAAAGGACTGTATTGCTTCAGCTTGGAGAGGACTATTTTGAAGCTAAACCCTCCTCCCTTTTGAAGATATGACCAGTCCTAGTTCCTATACTCAGGAAACAAGAAGACTTTTCCACTGCCCTTGGTAATAAGGTCTTCATTTAGTTATCAAATTTATAAGATCACCCAACCTATAATGATTCTAGGCAGTATATCAGCTAAAAACATGCCCAATATAATAAAAGTCCAGTCACCTGGGAACCAACACAGCTAACATATTCATGCAATTCCCTCAGAAGGCATATGGTTCCTGAACTTGCTGTCTAAGAAAAGATCAGGTCTTCAAGGCTTGTCCCAGTAAGGATGGGATCACTCAAACCTCCAGGATGATATCCTTCTAGAGAAGCGTTCCTCAACCTTGGCAATTTTAATCCTGGTAGTTGAAGTCCAGACATCTTAAAAGTGGCCAGGATTGAAAAACATTTGTTCTAGAGAAAGTATAGTTCTACATCTCGTTGGATGACACTTACTTAAACTTGGGACCAGGATTGTGTCATCTCTTTTAGATGAGAAAGGTGGAGAAACAAGGATACTCGGATAGCCAGGCCTTATGCCATGAAGGACTTCATACTGCCACTCATGCAGAAGTAGCCACTCAACCTGTGCCACCCAACCTGTGCCACTCATGCAGCAGAAGAAGAATACACATGGAATCTGGAAGTGGACCATTCATGGGAAAGCAATCAATTCTTAAAATCACTTCCACTTTTCAGCTCCAGTACCAAGTCTCTGTATCTTTAGAAACTTTGACCTCTGGCCGTTGCTTCTGAATACCACAATTGGTCTGTAATAGATCATCTATGATCTTATTCTGGAGGAATGGCCAACCTTGCATGCATTACCAAGGCCCAGTGAAGGCACAGTTTTAATTAAAGTTTGCAATGACAAAGATAAAAAAGAACCTAATACAATGTAAAAATTAGAAAAGAATGAAAAGAGAAGATAGAAAGTGGAGAAAATAAAAGCGCTCAACCCCTAGTCACCTCATATGTGGACTATTGCAGTGTCTTCTATATTGGAAGCTATAGCTGATTCAGAAGGTGGTGATATGGATAGTTAGAAGTGTGTCTGGCCATGGACCAGTACAGGTAGTCTTCAACTTACAGCCATTCATTTAGTGACCATTCAAAGTTACAACAGCACTTGAAAAAGAGATTATGACCGTTTTCACACTTATCACTGTTTCAGCATCTTCACCGTCAGATGTTCAAAATTTAGACTTGGCAACTGGTTCATATTGATGATGGCTGCAGTGTCCCAGGGTCATGTGATCACCTTTTGCGATCTTCTGACAAGCAAAGTAAATGGGGAAGCCAGATTCACATAATATACAGATCACTGCATTAATTCAAGCTTCCTGCCTGCTCTTGTATTCTGTTTGATGCCTACTTCCAGGATAGCTCTGATACAACAGCAGATGTAAGGAACTATGCTATTAAATGTACTTGAATATATGAACAATCATAACTTATTTTAATGAAATGCATTTCTAAATGCATGCACTGAAACCACCCCTACAGAATCTGTTTTCTCTGTCTCCGTTTAATTCCTGAAGTACAGGGACAGTGGTGTATACTATGATTTCACGCTACACTTTCCAGAAGATGCATTGGCACAAAGGCCCAGTAAATTATTTATGAGCAGGCATCATATACCCACAGGCAGAGATTTCAAAGAAAATGATCCTGCATTTTTCAGATGTGGAAGTAGTTGTGCTGAATACTGATTCCTTTATTTTGTTCAAATTGAATTTCAAACACATCTGCAAACCCTCGTTGGAATGTAAATTTAAAGCTTTACCACCAGAGATGATAATTGGGCAGAAAGAAAGGGGTGGAATGTGAAAGGATGTACAGCGAAGAAAGTTTATTTTCATATTTGAAAAATATGTGAAAAAAATTCCTATCTGTCTTTCTATCTATGATAATTAGCTATAGCTGTGAAAGAAAGTTTTTCTTCTGTTTTGATTTACATTGTCACTGGGAATAGTCAATTTGTGCTACTACAAATATTAGCATAACTAGCATTTTAATGCTTTTTATTCACTTTCCTTCCATACTCTCTCATAAACAGGTGGAGGGCTTCTCTCCCCCTTTCAGCCTCTTTATGTATGCTTGATGTTATTTTAATAATTATTTTACTTTAAATCACAGATTAGGGAATAGTAGTACTGAACTGGGATGAGTTGTTTTACAAATATAGGTTCCTCTTTTGAGGCTGTAGTACTAAGGGATTGTTAACATATATATGGAAGATCAATGAGACACAATTGCCATCTCATCCCATAATCCTTTTAAATCAGTGGTTTTCAATCTTTTTCAGGTTGAGACCCCACTTGCCCCGCCCATGCGCAGTGTGACCCCGGCGCACGCGTGCACACGTGCGCCGAGCCGATCCACACATGTGCGGCGCGTGCGACGACGAAAAAAAAAAGCAAAAACAAAATGGCGGACCGCGACAGGCCGATTCACACATGCGCGGCGCGCGCGACGACAAAAAAAAAGCAAAAAACAAAATGGCGGACCCGGTGTCCGGCGACCCACGTGAAACGGTCGTTCGACCCCAAATGGGGTCGCGACCCATAGGTTGAGAACCGCTGTTTTAAATGGAGGGAGTTCATAATTTTGAGTCCAGTCATTGATTATGCACGTAAAGGTGGACCTTAGCCTTTAAACATTGGTATTTATATTAAGCTCTTTTCGTTATAAATATCAGGTCGAAGTCACACTCTGTGTAATGCCTGTATTTTGTCAGCATAAGCTCATTTGATGTTCATCCAGACTGGACTCAGGATATGTGACCTCCTGGTTTTATATAGTTCCAGCAGAGCAGGATGGACCTGGCAAATTTAATAGGCTCAGATTCAGAAACACAGTGCTATGAGTCTCTCCCTAGTCTTTTTTTCACTTCCAATTGGGTAAATGTTTCTCTATATCATTTTTTAAAAATAAGTCTGACAAAAGTAAAACAATGGAGTGAAAAGGCAAATATGAACCTTTACATACAGGTAGTCCTCAACTTGCCACCACAATTGAGCCCAATATTTCTGGGGCTAAGAGGGATAGTTAAGTGAGTTTTGCCTCCTTTTTTCTGCCTTTCTTACCAGAGTTGGTAAATGAATCACTGCAGATGTTAATTTAGTAACATGGTTGTTAAGTGAATCTGGCTTTCCCATTAACTTTGCTTGTCAGAAGGTTGCAAAAGGTGGTGAGGTGAACCCAGGATACTGCAATCATCATAAATACATACCATTTGCCAAGTATCCAAATTTTGATCACATGACCACAGGGATTGTTCATTGATCATTTAAGTGTGAAAAACTATCATAAGTCACTTGTTTCAGTGCCATTGTAACTTGTTGTAAGTCGAAGACTCTCTGTACACTGTAAACAAGAGAAACCTTGCTAACTGCTCCTTTTTTCTTTCCCTTAAGAGCTATCAAAATGTGCAGAGTCAGCTGAGAGCTTCGGAAGCGTCCATGGGGTTTTAAAGAGCCTTGAATCTGGCACGCTGTCATCATCGGATATCACACGTCTACGTCAAATTAAATCATTTGTTCTCCTGCAGAATGTGGAGGAACTAAATATTGCCCTGAAAGACCTCAGCACTCATTCAGAAATGCCTCACGGTAGGTTGAATGCATCCGAGCTGGTTACGCGATTCCTTCTCGGATGCAGATTTCCCATAAAACTCTTCTTCTCAAGCATTTTAATTTCTTCTTTTTTAATAATTAATGTTCGTGTAAATACAAAGGGTTTTGTGCAGAGTGTCTTTGTAGGACACAATGTAGATTCTTTTTTCTAACTTCAAATAAGTTCCTTTGTACGGGAAAAGAGAATTTAAATCTTGAAATAGATTTCTGGTCAGTCGTGGCTTTCCATGATCTTTTGCAGTTTCTGTGCAGCTTGCCAGATAGCTCTGAAAATGGTTCTCAAATGTAATTTGTGTTCCGACAGATGGGAGATATTGATTAAATATATGACAGGAGAATAATCATCTTAAGTATATTTAATTTAGTTTAATGAAATGAAATCAAATTTAATCCTAGCCCTGCCCCTTATTTTATGGAAAGACTCCTAGCCCAGAAAGAAAATGTACAGATCTGTCTATCGAATCGATACTATATAATGTATCCCCTATATGGAACAGCATCATTGCCAGAACATCTTTGGCTGGCATATATCAAGTTCCAGTTCATGGAATGCTTGATTCTTAGCATTGAGGGGGGAAAAGAAAACCCCAGCAGGAATGAAAAAGCTTTGTTTTATACAATGACAGTCAGAGATTAAAGTTTAAGGTGAATAAAAGGAAGCTATTGTAGTTAATTTCTTAGTACCTTTCTCTTAGAAGTGTAGAACATGTAGCAAATGGGAACTACATTCCCTAGCAGAGCGGAAGGAAATAATTTGCTATAGGATCACAAAGATTCCTAACTGTCATCATTCTACATTAGCGGTATGTCTGCCCCTTGATTCTAGTTAATATATTCATACTTTCATTTTGTGGGAAATTCATTCACTGCATCCAGTAAGCAACTACACGTGATGAAGAAATGAGAAGAGTATCAGATCCTTCTTTCAATAAATTCATGTACTTTAATTTCTATGATAAATCAAGAATAAAAATATCCTATCCTCTACAATTCCAAAATGATCAATAGAATTATGAGAGCCCATTTGTTGTTTAAGGCATTTAGAAACCAGGAGATGGTGAGTTCTACTTCACCTTTAGGCCTGTCAGCTGGTCCCCTTCTCTCAGCCCTAGGAAGAAGGCGTGGATAAACCACTTCCAAAATGTTGCTAAGAAGAACTGCCTGGATTTCTCACCAGGAGTCTAGATTAACTTGAAGGCAGAAAAATAAAGTTAAAAAATTGCATTGTTAAATTGAAATAAAAATATCTTAGCTCCTCTAATTGAAAAATTGATCAAAAGATAACATAGACTATGTTATTTGAACTGATCCAGTCAGCTTCGTTAGAGCATATCATTCCATAATTTGGATATCTAATATAATATATTATTGTGTATTAGTTGTTTATTACTCATTTATCTAGATGGAATGAAGGTCTTTGAAATGTTCATTGCTTTGATTTTTGATTTGATAGTTACAAATTTATTTCCTTTGTTTGCTACAATTTCCATTCCCTTAAGGGAATACTAGTTAATGAGAATCAGTTTGGTGTAGTGGTTAAGACACCAGGCTAAGTGGAAAGCAGTGAGTTCAAATCCTGGCTTAGCCATGAAAGCTGGCTAGGTGATTTTGGGCCAGTTATTCTCTCTCAGCCCAACCCACTTCACAGAGTTGTTCTAGGGAAAATAGGAGGAGGAAAGTGTGTTGATATGTTTTCTGCCCTCAGTTATTTGTAAAAATAATAAAGGTGGGATACAAATAAATAAATAATATATTTCTTATTATTAATGTTTGTATATGATATACATATTGTTTTTATCTAATCTGTTGAAGGTTAAGAGCATAGTTATTTTAGGTACATGTGTGTTAGTTGCTTTTTTATTTCAAGCTTATCCAGATTTAATAATAAAATGTAAAAAGTTGGAACTCTTTTGTTGGCATATATTTCTAGTTATTTCAGTTAAATCTTTAATTTCACAAATTTATGCTTGGGAATACACATGACTAAAGATATAGGCCAGTTACTACTTAAAATTATAATGCAATAATTAAAATAGCTAAAAAAGACATAACAAAAACCACAATAATTGCTTTTTTTGCTTTGTTGTGAAAATGAGTTTTGCAAACAGGATGTATTGCTAAATCTTTTTTTTATGTTCATATCCACTAAATTTTTAAAAATGCAGAATATGTTTATATGTTGAGGGAAGAATCTGGGATTTTTCAGTCAGTTGTTCTACTTGAAGTAAGTAGATCATTTTCCAATATATAGTTACAAATAGTTCTCAAGTTACAACAGTTCACTTAGTGACGGTTCAAAGTTACGACCCCCCCAAGTACTTACGACACAGTCCCAAAGTTACAAATGTTGCAGCATCATGGCAATTGTTCACTCTTACGACTGACTGCAGAGACAATACATCATTCCCTCTGCCTATTCCCCCCCCCCCCAGGGACCTTACAGGCACAGGCCCTGCTATGTTAGTCCACTGGCTCCTGCCCACCTCGTTACCAATCGCTCACTTACCTTTTGAAGATCCAGAGTTCCAGAAAAAGCTGACCACTCCTTCTCTCTCTTCAAGCAAGCTGTCTCTTCTCCAGCCTTTCTGCTGTGGGGTTTGCGCAACGGTTTCTTTGCTTGCTCCGGACACTCCGAAACAGAGTGGTGAGAACAAAGGCAGAGCGGGACATGCGTGCCCTGCTCAGCTTGGCTGGCTCACCAAGGCTGCCTGCGCAGGATACCTGATCTGCTTTTCGAGCACCAGATAACCTCGGTGAGTGCGTTTGGTGTAGAGGACAGATGCCTGAAGGAGTGTGAGATCGTGTCCCCAAAGGCTTCTTCTGATCTCTGCGCCAAAAGCTTTTGCAAAGGGACAGAAGGTTTCGGGAGAGTGATCTTGCACTGCTTCAGGCCTCTGTCCCTTTGCAAAAGCTTTTGGTGTGGAAAACAGAGGCCTCAAGGAGTGTGAGATCGCGCCCTCAAAAGCTTTTGCCCCAGAGAACAGAAGTCTTCAGGGGTGCGATCTCGTACTCCTTCAGACTCACCAAGATTGCCTGGTGCTTCAAGAGCAGATTGGGTGTCCTGTGCAGGCAGCCTTTGTGATCAGCCAAGCTGATCAGGATAGGTTCCTCTCGCTCTGCCTCTGCTCTTACCACTCTGCTTTTGTAGTGCCAGGAGCAGGCAAAGAAACCGAGGCAGAGAGGCTGGAGAGGAGACAGATTGCTTGATCATAGAGATCTTCAAAAGGCAAGTGAATCTCCACAGGCCTGGTGCCTGTGGAAACCCGGTGGGGCCAGAGGGAGAGGGGGGAGAAGCATGAGATATCACAGTGGGTCTGGGGAAGCCTTGGGCAGTCGGAAGCACTAAGCCTCCCATGGTCTTCCCCACCCTGAGATACGTCATGGGCACTCAATGACCTGCTCATTTGATTAGCGAATGCATTGGATAAAGCAGGGAGCAATCACGTTCATTTAACGTGATCCAATTAACGAATCCTCAGATTACAAATATAATTGGCAGGCTCTATTACATCCGTAACCTGAGAATTACCTTTATACTTAAAGCTTTTTCTAAGATGGCTGTGGTCGGCAACAAGTAAGTCAACAATTGAAATTGGTGTTGTTTCTTTTCTTTTTTTTCTTTTTGGAAGGAGCATTATCCTTTCAGTCTGTTGCCAAGGAAAGTTGCCGAATCCATTTTGAATCAATTTTAGAGAATAATTTGCTTGCTTAGGAAAAATGGGGACAATTTCTGGAACTGAGTTATTCACTAGTTGTCCTCTTTTATGCCAGCTTTTACAATACCACTGAGATAAATTCATGCAATTAATAGTAGCAGAAAGACATTAAATTCAGAGATTTATTTCTTGATAGAACTTCTCCTGATGATAGTAAATTAAAAGCCATTTTAGATACAGTGAAGCTCTCATGGGTTCAATTCAGCAAAAACAAAAGTTTGTTCTAAGATTAATGTGTAAGAAAGAACAATCTAGATCCATTGTTCTTCTGAGTTAGCTATTTCTAGCCAACTAGAAATATATTGCCCCAATGTATCCAGTGAGGTTAGCAATAAAATTTGGGGAAAGGGTTACCTATGGATCAGCCCCACAGTTTAATTTGCACACAGATTTTAGTTCTGTTTATTTAACATACATTGCCATCTAAATACACTGGATACTGAAAGAGATCTGGTGCACAAGGGACTTTGTTCCATATTTGGCTATGTATTCCTGTGAACAAAGATTTGTGATCAATAGTTTTACTTTACTTTACTTTACTTTATTTTGACTTATATGCCGCCCTTCTCCTCAGACTCAGGGCGGCTCACAGCAAATAATACAAGTACAAAATATAAATTAGTTAAAATAATAATATACAATATAAAAAACAATAAAACTATACCCACTCATACAACATACAGTCCCAATCAAAGGCCCAGGGGCAGAGCGCAGCTCACAAACCCCAAGCCTGTCTGCATAGATATGTTTTTAAACGTTTTCGGAAAGCTAGGAGGGAAGGAGCAGTACGAACCTCTGAGGGAAGTTGATTCCAGAGGGCTAGGGCAGCAACAGAGAAGGCCCTAGCCCTAGGTCCCGCCAAACGGCATTGTCCAACAGACGGGACCCATAGGAGGCCAACCCTATGTGCCCTAACCGGTCGCTGGGATTCATGATGCAGAAGACGGTCCCGCAAGTATCCTGGCCCATTGCCATATAGGGCTTTATAGGTCATAACCAACACTTTGAATTGTGTTCGGAGACCAATTGGCAGCCAGTGCAGCTCACGGAGGGCTGGAGTGACATGAGCATGTCTTGGGAGACCCAAGACGGCTCGCGCGGCCGCATTCTGAACCACCTGCAGTCTCCGGACATTCTTCAAAGGTTGCCCCATGTAGAGAGCATTACAGTAGTCGAGTCTCGAGGTGACAAGGGCATGGGTGACTGTGAGGAGTGATTCCCGGTCCAAATAGGGCCGCAACTCTTGCACCAGGCGAACCTGGGAGAATGCCCCCCTCGTCACAGCCGAAAGATGGTATTCTAAACTTAGCTGTGGATCGAGGAGGACACCCAAGTTGTGAACCCTCTCCGACGGGGACAAGACTTCCCTGCCCAGGGTAATGGATGGACAGATGGAATTGTCTTTGGGAGGCAGAACCCACAGCCACTCCGTCTTGTCGGGATTGAGTCTGAGCCTGTTAGCACCCATCCACTTTACTTCAGGGATTATAGGAAGTATATAAATACAGTTTTGTCTTTTTATCTTTGATGGTGATAGCTGTTGCTAGTGGATTAGGAATTCGTAACTTTCTATTGTACTTAGTATGGCAATTTTGGAAATGTAAAAGACAAACATGGCCTTCACCTCAGAATAGATAGAGTATGGATTATTGCATCCACTAGAGAGAAAAAATTATACTATGGAGTCATTGCCATCCATAGGAATAAGATGGAGGCAAGTGACAATATGAACATTACAATGTAAGCTTCCCACTTTTGTATGTTAAGCTTGATATCCCATGTACATAAAGATATGACATTGCCACGTTTGTTTCATCATTCTGGCAAAGCAGATGCTGTAGATCAGGCACGTCAAACTGCCGGCCCACAGGCCTGATGTATCACGCCGAAACCGCACCCACCCCATTGCCAGCAATGGGGAAAAAGTCCCGATACATTGCGCGACGTCACATGATGTCGCGAGTTTGACATGCCTGCTGTAGATCCTTGTGTTTGGATATGATCAGGGATGATACATGCCTTCCTTTTATTTCTTCTGCATGTAACAATTTTTTACTTTAAGCCATCCATTAATCTTGCAGAAATATATTTTCTAATTCAAACTTTTTAGAAGTTTTTTTTAATCTTTCCTGTGATGCCTATGTGAAAATCTTGCTTATGTTTTAAGACAACATATGTACCAGTGTAACCTGACAAAATTTGATAGAG
Source organism: Bothrops alternatus (assembly GCA_034064705.1). NCBI lineage: Eukaryota > Metazoa > Chordata > Lepidosauria > Squamata > Viperidae > Bothrops > Bothrops alternatus. The sequence goes on along the minus strand of JARGCV010000031.1, from coordinate 4,272,701 downwards.
AAGTACATTCGGTTACTTATGTGATCCATGTGAGGTCCAGAGGCATTCTGGGAAACAGAGGTCATGCTGAATGTTTTGTCTTCCATTGTGGCAGGTTGCTATTGAATTGGTTTTTTAATTGAAAGCATGTAAAACATGCATGCTCAGGTACCCATAACATTTCAAGCAAAAATTATATAATATTACTCATTCAGAGTATTCTGATGAGTCATGCATTATATTGCAAAATATTTCAAAAGTCAGATTCCTTTGCGCTTTCCAACCAATAAGATTGTAAGAATCCTTCTGACACAGATTTCCAAAAAAGACCAAAATAATAGGAAAGTCTTTCGGTGTGTTGTAGATACTTCATAATTAAACAATTCTTTCAAAGGTTCTGTCATCTAAAAACAAGGCCAGATAAAAGCTTGCTTTATCACCATGCATATCAGAGAAAATATGCAAAGTAGATCATATGGATAGTCTTAACAACCTGCAAAAAAATGTATCATTCCTGCATTTTAAAGCATTTAATCATTGCCTTTGAGCTAATCTATGACATAATTATTTTAAATCTCACATACCAGATAAAGAGCCAGATAAAAGGCAGTTTTTCAATAGTGAAAGGAATGATTTCCCCAAAATTGTTATTTGATGTAAAAGTTAATTTTGTGGCTTTTATTTTATTTATTTATTTATTTTAATTAGATTTTTATGCCGCTCCTCTCCAAGGACTCGGAGCGGCTAACACAGCGGTTCTCAACCTATGGGTCGTGACCCCATTTGGGGTCGAACGACCGTTTCGCGGCGGTCGCCGGACACCGTGGTCCGCCATATTTTTTTTGCCCATTGCACGCTACGCATGCGCGGATCGGCCCACCACGCATGTGCGGTTTGGGCCGCCGCGCGTGCGCGCTGCGCATGCACAGAACGGCCCGCCGTGCGCGCATGCACGACGGAACAGCCCGTCGCGCGCGCATGCGCGGAACGGCCCGTCACGCGCGCATGCGCGGAATGGCCTGTCGCGCGCACGGCGCAGGTCGGGGTCGCGCCACGCATGGGCGGGGCAAGTGGGGTCTCAACCTGAAAAAGGTTGAGAACCACTGGGCTAACAACATAAACAAAAACAACATCTCAACATTTCAAAAATCTAAAACCAAATCTACAAAGCATTTGAAAAGACCCCCCAAACACATTCATCATTCACACACAATCACAGTCATACTTTTCATGCATCAAAATATGTCATACTTCGGTTCAGAAAGTTGCAATTAAAGGAAGCTGTGGCGAAACAAGACGCTGAACTAACTAAGGTTAACTGAAGCCAAATCAAGCAGGGCTATACTTATGTACTTAAGGAATTAAAATATATATATTTAGAAACAAAATCCTGCCATAAGACAATTGACCCATCTGTCCCAGTAACTATATTGGTTGTGGTACAGTCATACTAGCTTTGATTCAGACAGATCTGCTCCAAGAGGCCAAGAGTGGAAGGCAAGTGTTGGAAGTGCAGAGTAAACAAGTAGTCCTTGATTTAAAACCATTCATTTAGTGAAATTATTCAAAATTACAATGGCCCTGAAAAAGTGGCTTATGACCGTTTTTCACATTTAACAACCATTGCAGTCTCCTTTTGGTCACGTGCTCAGAATTCAAGTGCTTGGCAACTGGCATGCATTTATGACAATTGCACTGTCCCAGGGTCATGTGATCACCGTTTGTAACCTTCTCAGCTAGCTACTGGCAAGCAAAGACAATCGGGGAATCCGGATTTGCTTAACCACTTCATGACTCACTTAACAACTGCAGTGGTTTGTTTAACAACTGTGGCAAAAAAAAGGTCATGAAATGAGGCAAAACTCACTTAACATTGCTAAGCTACTTGCTTAGCAACTGAAATTTGGGGCTGAATTGCTGTTGTAGGTCAAGGACTGCATGTATGTAATGGGCCGAAGGATTAACATTGAGAACAGGAAGAAGAGGCATAAGCATGACCCAGTCACATGATAGAAATCTGGGTCTGGAGAAGAAATAGAATTAGGGAAAGCATTTCAGACTTGATCCTCCATAGTTCTTAGGGTGATAAAAGGATTCAGACTTGCTAGCATAATCTGGTAATAGAAGTAGCATTAGCTTTCACGTCTTTGGTTTCCACGTTTGGTTTATCTCACAGGGCTGATAGTATATGCTCTGCCCAAGTCTATTAGCTTAATCACTGGCAGGATTTCATTGAAATATATAGCACTGAGCTCATTGGGGAAAGGCCGAAATACAATACAATAAATAAATAAACTCACCTTTAAGCTTGTAATTGAAGTTGGGTGTGCTTTTAATTTTTTTTTAAAAAAAAAGTTGTGTGCCTCTGTTTTATTTGGTGAAGCTAGACGTATTTGTGTCACTGATATTCTACAGTATTTATTTTCCCTTCATATTCGAGTTTTCTCCTTCTTGTAAATCACATGAATGGATATGACCATATAAAGCAGTCCTATTTGCTAGGGTAGAATAGAAACACAGGTATGGTGAGAGAGAAAATACCAAGGTACAAAATGTCAATATGCATGCACACTGCAGCCTTGGGACTTGTACTGGAGTAAAATCAGAGGGCATTTTACACATTAATTACCACTACCATGTTTCTCCGAAAGTAACACCCACCCCGAAAATAAGCCCTAGCTTGATTTTGGGGGTGGGCCTAATATAAGCCCTACCCCAAAAATAAGCCCTAGTTTTGGGGCAAGGCACATACCTACAAATCAAGCTGGGGTGGGGGTGTGGAGCTGCCCTTGCGCCCCTCTTCTTCTGCAGCATCTTCTACAGCCAGGCCAGCATTTCTCAGTCAGAGGCCTTTCCGGAACGCCACTGCAGCTGAGAACCAAACTATGGATTCAATCCATAGCTCGGTTCTGCAAGACCTCTGCAGCCAAGAACCGAGAAACCGAGCTCGGTACTCGGCTGCACAGGCCTTCCAGAACAGCCTGACTGCAAAATGCAGGCTGGAATGCAGCTGCAGAATGAATCTGCTTCTTCAGCCACAGAAAAAGTGGACTGGCTGGGCAGAGCTGTCAGTGCTGGAGGTGAGTATAAAAGACATTTGCCAAAAATAAGGCCTGGTGCCTCTTTTGGAGGCAAAAAAAAAAAAAGACCTGGTCTTTATTTTCGGGGAAACGTGGTACATGTAGGCTGCAGAAATCTAGATAACCAGAAGATGGCAACAGAGGGAGTTTTCTACATTATTTGCTGGCATCTAGTGTACAGTAGCCTTACTAAAAAAGTAAGTATAGGAATGCAGCCTAAGAAATTGCTTGTGGTATGAGCTTGTAATTCCCTTTTTAGTGTATAGAATTTTTATTTTTAGTCCTTCTAAGGAAGGGGTGTCAAATTGCCCGCCTGTAGGCTGAACGCGTCACAAGGAAACCGCGCTCACCCCATTGCCGGCAATGGGGGGGAAAGTTCCGATATGTCACATGACATCACATGACGTCGCGAGTTTAACATGTCTGTTCTAAGGAGCCCTAATCTTATCTGACAACAAAGAGTTGCTAAAGTTGCAGCCTTTTGTACAACATAATACCGTGTTTCCCCGAAAGGAAGAAGTGTCTTACTTTCTTTTTATCCCCAAAAGCCCCACTATGTCTTACTTTCGGGGTACGGCTTATATTGATTGGAAAACAATTGTCAGTTTTATTTTAAGTATTTTAAGTATATTAAGTATTTTAAGTATTTTAAGTATTTAAGTATTTTAAGTATTTAAGTATTTTAAGCAGGAGGCGGAAGTGGGCAGGAGTAATATGTCTTACTTTCGGGGTACGGCTTATATTAGCCGACCCCCTGAAAACCCCGATACGTCTTACAATCGGGGTGTCTTACTATCGGGGAAACACGGTAGTTCTCCAAGTTTACTGCTCCTGAATCTCCAGCTGTCCTATATGGAATGACTCCTTGGAATGTATTTTCTACAGTGATCTTAACCACATGTCCTATTTGAATGATGAATGTAACTGTTCTGCTTTTATTTGGTGTCTTTTATCGAACATAAAGCCACAGGAACACCATTTCTTTTTTAATTTTATGAAACAAGCTGTTAAAAAAAATACATCAAGCTATCTTTAAAGGCTGTAAAACGAACCCAGGCGTAAGTCTGCATTCCTCAAACGGTATGATATAAATTAGATTAGGGAAGCATGGGTGCTGTTGTCCCTGTAAAACAAGTGCATATCCATGCATCATGCATCCTTTCCTGTTTCTTCATTACTTTTGGTCTCCTGAGACAGACCAGACAGCAGCTTGACACACCTCAAAGTGCAAGCATGGTCCTGAGTCACAGCTTCATTTTCTCTTGCCTAGACAGTCAACAAACTTTTAATTCCCTCTGCTGTACGGTGGCACCCATGTTCATGACTGATGACCTACACCTTATGAACTAAGAGGTTCCTTGGAGATTAAAAATAACAAGGTTGAGTATAATGGTTGATTGCTTTCTAGACAAAGTTTCTGTTGGGGCTGTACTTGCTCACATTATTTGAATCTATTCTCAGGATTTTGGCAACCTCCATACTACTAATCCAATAGCAGTCAATCTATGTCCAATGGTAGTAGGTTATTCCTCATGAAATTTTCAGCACGTTGGCCTTGGAAGTACTTTAGGTTGTTGGTACAGTTGGAATAAGTATTTGCTTCTAGCTTTCAGCAACCTCAAAAGAGTGAATGAGAGAGAGAGAGAGAGATCCTTGAATGTCTTGTTTATTGTTTATGTATTAAATTTATTTTAGTAGCAGGAAGCAGTTGACAGCCCAGCAACATTCTGAAAGGCAGATGCCATGTTGTGCACCTCAAGAGATGTAATATTTCCTACTGCTGAAATCACAGAAAACTGATGTCACTTTTTGAACCATCAAAATGGAAAGAGTCATGACCATCACTTAATCTGAATCCATCTGAAGAGCTTAGGTGCTGTGTGAGTAGGAAGCGCCCACCCTCTGGTTATTAAGGCAAGCACTGAACCAATCGGACCCTTTTGAAATAAATAAACGTATGGAAAATATATTGCTTCCCAGATATAAATGTGAGTTTCTTTCTCACAGCGATAAAGGTGTTGTTGTTGTATAAATTCATTGTTAAGCCAGCTGCTTCCAATCTTACTCTTGACCAAATAAAGCAGATTGCTTGGAATATGAGTGTACTGAGCTAGCAGGAGCACCTTCTGGTGGGCCCTTCATGGATTTTAGTACATCTGGAAACCAGGAAATACGAGCCTGCTAGCAAGAGCAGCATTTCACATGTAAATTTGAGATATGCTTAGCCAAATCATGGCAGAGACATATCCAGAAGTCTTTTTAAGTTTGGAATGCCATCATCTCAAGAGTATATTAAGAGGTTTTTCTTCTTCACTCAGATAACCGAACCATTTCTTTGGCCTTAAAATCCCCTCTTCTTTTAAGCCAGACTGTTAACACTTTCTTTCTTGTCAGCAAGCATCAAGTCAAAAATAGTCCTCTTTTGTGTTGCCTTGGAAATTATCACCCACTAGAGAGCTAAAAATGTCTTCTAAGCACTTAACAAAAAGGAACCATAGAACTGTCCTCTAATAATTCTGTGAATTCTCTGGATTAGTAATAGATGTTTATATCCTATCTCCTATGCACAACCTGGATTCTTCTTTGTCTTCCATGTAATAGAAATCATATTCAAAGAAAGAGAAATCAAATAGGTGCTACCTTAAAAATTGAATCATGCAGAAGGTGTTTAGCATTTAACAAACATTGCACAAGATAGATAGATGGCTGCAATTCTATTGTTACTTTCCGTGGGCATACCAGTCCAGCATAAAACTATAGATCAGGGGTCCCCAACCCCTGGGCCACAGCCCACTACTAGACTGCCATGTATTTGACACAGGCTGTGGGAGAGATGGGCAAGCGCATGCACATAAAGTTCTACTCTGACGAGTGGTGGGCAAGCAAATAACTTGCATGAGGGAGGGTGCTTGTGCTTGCACGCAAAGCTCCACTCGTGCAAATGCAGCTTCACACGTAAGCACCCTCCGCTCAAATGAGTGGAGCTTCGCATGCAAGTGCCTGCTGCTCATGCAAGTGGAGCTTCTTGCACAAGCACCCTTGTGCGCGAAGCTCCATCCGCACGAGTGGAGAGCATGTGAGCACCACTTGCACAAATGGAGCTATGCACGCAGGCATGCCTGCAACACATTCCTGCCCCCACCCCCTGCGCCAGGCCAGGTTACCAAGCCAGAAAGGTTGGGGGACCATTGCTATACATAACAAAACTTGACTTACAACAGTTCATTTAGTGACCATTCAAAGTTACAGCAGAACTGGAAAAAAAAATGACTAATGGTCATTTTTCACACTTGTAACCATTGCAGCATCTCCATGGTCACATGGTCCAAATTCAGATGCTTGGCAGCTGACTCATATTTATGATGGTTGCAGTGTTCCAGGGTCATGTGATCACTTTTTGCGACCTTCTGACAAGCAAAATCATTGGGAAAACCAGATTCACTTAAAAGCCATGTTATTAACTCAACAACTGCAATGATTCACTTCACAACTGTGGCAAGAAAAATTGTAAGATGGGGCAAAACTCACTGAGCAACTGTCTCGCTTAGCAACAGAAATTTTGGGTTCAGTTGTAGTCATAACCTCAAGGACTACCTGTAATTGTAGCTTTGCTAAGTTGAGGGCTGCCTGTAATGATATTTTGTGCCTTTTGGAATTAGGAGTTTAGGTCTTCCTTTAGCTGTTGTCTGCAAGATATCATCTCCTTTATGCTCACAATGGATCTCACTGGGTGAGGCTCTGCATGACTTTGTTGTAGCTCCTGGCCTCCTTCATCTTGATTGGCTCATATGGCTTCCCTGCTCCTTCTCTTGAAGGAGACTCTTGATCACTCTATAGGTTGCTTGTGCTGGCCACAGACTGCTTAGCTCATAACTAGGCTAGCATAAGCTATCATGACCAAAAGAGAAAGAAATGCAGGTATAAGTAACCTAGCCTTAATCCTTAAGAATAAATAAATAGATTTGCATATAAAATTTGGCACAAAGAATAACAAAAAAAAACCACACCCCAAACTATGGATAAACAAAATGTTTACGCATGTACAAAATCTGGATATGCAAAATGAGACTACAGATGACAAGGGCTGCCTTTATTAAAGTTAGATTCTATTCTTCAAAAGTAAAGGTGCCCTCGGATCAAATTTGATTTCTGGTGACTTCATAGAGATGTCCGCATCATTTTTCTTTATACCCATATGTAAGAAATGACCAGGCTGAATTTGAGGGCACAGTAAATGCTTCATCGGTTTGGAATCTCTACACCCCAAAAGAGACATAAGTCCAGCCCCCCCCCTTGAAGTCTGTTGACTCTTATCTGGTACCAACTTGCCTTGATCATTAGTAGTTCAGATTCTTGTAAATACCGGTAGGTAGTATGAGATAAACTTGTAGTCCTGTATTTTTGAACATCCTGGTCCCAGACTTCTTGCACCTGATACATATGGAAATAGTTTGGTTTTATCCTCTTCCAGGATATTGTGATAGTGCACATTTTTGTCATGCTGTTCTAGTGTTCTCCTTTGATCCCTCAAACAGGTACTATCTAGTACCTCAAACAGGTACTATCTAGTCAAGATTTGCCAGCTACAGCCATTTGTCTTAAGAATTTAAATTACGCCAATTGCATGTGTGCCAGAGATGGGTGTTAGCTATCATTAGTATACTTTCCTCTGTGCCTGCAGTGGTAATATTCCAATTAAATTCCATGTGAATATGTGTGGTATCGGATGGGTCACAAACACTGTAGATTTGGCATATGACATCAGTGTATTTAAAGAAACAGGTGGGTCAGTCTACTAAAAATTGCTGGGAACATTTACGGGTGAAAACTTATATGAAGAGCCTTTGAGACAGGCATTGTGTTTTTGCTTTGAAAATATTAATGTCCTTAATTTATGGCTATGCTGTATAACTTCTTTAATACACATAGGCTCCAAGCTTATGCATATTTACCAGGATGAAAAGCTAATTTTATACATATATGAGATTGGATTCTCAGTTGACATGGGTTTTGTTATGGGCTTGTGATGCACATCTCCACATTTTTCATGCCTGTAGCCTTCCATCAGATATTCAAGGAATTTCCCTGCAAGCAACATTTCTGGGTTATTCTCAGTTACACCTCTTATATAATACATAGAGGTATTCTTTTTTTTTCTCCCTCTGCCCTATTAGCAAAAATAAAAAGATAAGATTTGCATGCATCTGCATACCTGGAAACAACATGATTTTAAGTAAGCAAACTTGGGGCACATCACAGTTGTGTCTAATCATACTTCATTGATAAAATGTGTAAATTACTAGTCACTCTAAAGTTTAAAACCAAACAAGAATTTGCCTATGTACTGATTCCTATTTTTAAAAAAATAAAGGAACAGATGGGAAAGGTAGGGATGGGAGGGGGGAAAACTGATGAATTGCAAAAAGAGAGAGGATTTTGTGTTAAAGATTCAAAGAGAAGTAGCAAAAGAGGGAGAACAGGGAAAACAGATGTTAAGAGAGATTTTTGAGTAAGAAACCCAAATCAAAGAACTGAACTGGATAAGTGTTAAGGAACTCGAACTCCTAAGTTTAAGCAGAGGTTAAAGGAGGGGTGGAATTGTTACTGGTGGTGTCTTTTCAAAGATCTCAGTCCCTCCGGAATAATGTTTTAAGAAACTTAACTGCTAGCAACGGGACCACAACTGAAACTAGAAAGGGTCAGGTCTTCCAGAAAGCTTTTGAAATCAGAGCCAGCGCTGCCTCCCAGGTGCAAAGAACGAGAAGGCATTCAGGGAGAAACGAAAAAGCAGAGGCAGAGACAGGGAGAAAAGAGAATTAAAAAAAACATGTATACTGGCAGTCAGAGGTGGGGAAGTGTACAGAGGAAATGTTTAGCCCCAAAAAAAGGAGAAGGGGGCAAGACTGGCAGTAAAACGGAGGACTGAAAGGAAGCCAGTACAATTAGTGGCATTGGGGAATGGCAAGTATATTGAAAATGGAAAGCAATGCATTGGAAAGAATGGTGTGGGGTTTTCATTTGTTTTTAGTCTTCCACTCAGCCTTGACTCCTGGTAATTACACAGACAAATCCATCTAGGCAGCCTTTTTTGAGGAGGTTTGTTAATGCCTTTTTCCCAGGACTGAAAGAAAGTGAGCGGCCACAAACCATCCAGTTGCTGTCTGTACTTAAGGCAGGATCAGAATCCAGGCTCCCCCCCTCAGATTCCAGGACCTTAACTACTAGATCGAAGTGGTAATGTGGAAAAGTCCAGTACTTCATGGTATAAATCTGGAAAGTTCTTTGCTGGAAGCAATTTGTATTGGAGATCAACCGGTTGAAGATTTTTGGAAAACAATTACCAAGGTTCTTGAAATGTTTCATTAAAGGAATTGCAAAGACTTTTAGTTCTATTGTAAGATAACAGGCTTGCTAAAAACATTGTCATGTTCTGTGAAGAATTTGTTTTCTCTTTCGTAGATCAAGTCACGGCAGTCTCTTCTTTGTTTCGCTACTGGATTACAGATATCCTTTCTGGAAAGAAGGACAGGAAATGAGCAGAATGAGAATCTCATCAGTACAGAGTTAAGATCTAAAACTCTGATTTGAATCTGAGAATATTTGGGGGAGGGATGTCCTTGAATGCAGGTTCACTGAGACATTATTAATATTTTCTTTTTGCTTCAGCAAAATGTGTCTGGCTGAATCTGCAAGGGGCATTTTGGTGCACCCAGAGATCTCAGACAAATGGCCTCAGTGAAGTCCATCCCACTCTGTTTTTCTTCCAAGAGATTTGGAGTGGCTGCATTACAAGCCAGCAAGTTCCAGCATTGATTTAAGATGTTAGCTACAACATGGATCGCAAGAACTGTGACTTGAACTAGAGAAGTCTGATGTTCTTTTTCCCCCGCTTAATTCACTTTGAACAAAGCTCAGAAACTCTTTTGATTGATCGCTCCACGGGCAAGCTGAGAAACTTCATAGGCCAATTTACAGGCAGCAGAGAGGAACACACTGTCTGGTGTGCAAAGACAGGAAAACCCTATCATATCTCTGTTGTTGTTTTTTTTTAAATATTCATTGTAGGAACAGAATAAAAGGTGGATCTTTTTTTCCTGGATTCTTTATTTCAGTTGATTTGATAAAATGTATAGATTTCATTTTGAGATAGAGCACAGTCAGTTTTTGGCAGACTTTTAAAAATATATATCATGTAAATATTGGGGGTATTCTAATCTAGACGAGCGTGTCCATTAGTTCCTCTTAGAACTGCAGCCTTCACCGAACGGCTCAGATTATTGGCAGAGGTGTTTACAATGGTTTTCAAGAGAGAAATCTAGCTCTTGCACAATAGCAGCTTTCCCTGCCAAAATGTGCTCTTTATATAAATTTTAAAGACACCAGAGAGAGAAGTGTCCCTAAGGGACATCAAAATAATTTATGCAAAGAAACTCTACAGAATAAATATTATTTCTTAAAACTCCATTTGTAAGCATATACTCCAAAGCCAGCTGCCTTGTGCGTCTGCCTCTGCGTTCGATAGAGAAGAAAATCTGCTCCTGAGCACAGGGTGAGTTTATTAATTTCTGACCAAAATATGACCACACTTGTATTTTTAACATTTAATAAATCCCATACTAGCATACCTTCCTTCCATTTGGCCTGCTGGTGCAGCAAAAAATGGAGAATGCTGCCATTCTCCCAAAGTTGCTGAGTCTCAGACCCCCTAAGATGCATAAGTAATGCTTATTTCAACAGTTTCTGAAGGACCACAGAGGAACTCGATCCTTGACAAATATATCTGACTATATACTAATTAATTCCACTATCCTCAGAAATACCCAGCTCTCTCCTTAATACGCTAAATCCAGTGGCTTCTGTAAGTTGTATATTTTTATTATGCGTTCGTATTAAGCCTGCAAGGTGTGTGCATTTGTCCTTTCTCTTCTGCGTCTTCAATATAACCTGGCTTGCTATGACCAGCTCCTCTTTTTTTTTTTTTTTTTAAGAACGCAGTGCATTCTCTGAAACTGTTTTGGTGATACAGGTAGTCCTCAATTTACAACCATGCATTTAGTGACTATTCAGAGTTACCACGAAACTTATGGCTTATGACCACACTTCACAACGGTTGCAGAATCCACGTGATCAAAATTCAGACACTTGACAGTTGCAATCTCCCAGGGTTACCTGATCCCCTTTTGCAACCTTCTGACAAGCAAAGTCAATGGGGAAGCCAGTTTCACTTAGCAACTGTGTTACTAGCTTAACAACTGCAGTGATTCACTTGACTGTGGCAATAGGGGTTGTAAAATGGGGCAAAACTCACTTAACACGTGTCTCGCTTAGCAACAGAAATTTTGCAGTTGTCTTATTCAGACATTGACACATTCAAAGATTCAGGTAACAGATTATGGCAGTCTGAATATTATATTTCCACTCAACAAATTTTGAAAATGAGTTGATGGCAAACAGAAAAACAGAGTATTTACATACCATGTCTTTCATGGGACTGAGTTCCTACCGGTAGTAGGTCTGGTGAAGTGTAGGGCAAGGTCACTAGCCACAGCCGGTTGGAGTAGGAGGTTGAAGAACTCACACTTCTGTGCCATAGAAGCAACTAGATATACAGGAAGGCAAAAGGATATGAACTTCAATAACCTGAAGTCAAAGCACAGGGAGACCATAAAAGGCATCTTGTGGTCAAGACAACAAGATCCCACATGCCAAACAAGATTAGGAGCAGATCTGCACACAGCACAATGATTCCTGGAACTTTTCAGTTGTAAAAAAAAAACTCAACAAGGCTTTTGCCAGTAAGGTTGGGAATACAGACTTAGCTAGTCTTACAAGGTCTATTGTTTTAAAGATAGCATAAAGAAGATTTATAGATTTATCTACACAAGCAACCCACAGAAGTACTTCTTCCAGCCTACATTTTCTGGCTTCATCACCAACAGGACTTGCAAGAAAAAAAAAAGGGGGGGGGACAGAACCATTAACAACTGTAGACCATGACTGCATTGCATGTATGTCGGGAAAGTGTTTACCCATGTAACCCAATAGCCCAAAAACACCTAGAAGCTAATGTGACAATCTCAGGGTGGGAACATATTGCACTACAAAGGACAGGAGGTCATGAAGGAAAAGTGGCAAGGCATTTAGCTTTGATCATTGTCAAGACCCTGGGATAGCTACGGTATTAGATGAGGAGTAATGAGAGAATTTGCCTTGCCTAAAAGAGGTCACTATTACATGCAATTCAGCCAGCAAGCAAAAAGGAGAAAAGCCACTTCAGTAGTATAGCCAGCTTAAGACCTCTATTAAACCAACATTACCCAGACTATATTTATGAAAGAATTTAGGCTTGATCTAATTGGTCTCATTGCATAAAGTACCTTCAGCTGAATATGCACATGCAATGGATGTTACTCCCATGAACCAAACACGATTATAACGTCACTCATTCCGGTACCTTTGCTCATTTTCATTTCATAAAAGAATCACAATGGGATGAAAAAGAAAGAAAACCACTCTTATTTCTGCACTCATCCTCTGGAACGCGGTGGCCCTCAAGATGAGATCTGTCCCCACCCTCTTAATCTTCCATAAGAGCCTCAAAACCTGGCTCTGCCAATTGGCCTGGGCCCCCGAAGGTGGCATGTCATTCTGGAACTGGATAGTGGACTGTTTGTACTTTGCTCTCTTCCTTGCCATCTTTCTTCCTTTTAATATTATTATTGATGATCTTAATATTTTAATGCTTTATTTTGTTGTGTTTACTCTGATGTAAGCTGCTTAGATTTGCCTCTAGATAAGATGGGTGGAGAATAAATTTAGTAAATAAATACTAGTCTGCACTGAGCCACAGGCTAAACTAGGTGATTTAGTGCAACAAACCTGCAAATATACCTAATCCAATTGCTCTGTCTCATTTACTGATTATTCAGTCAGAGTCATCCCCAGGAAGTCTAATCCTCATGCAGATATAAAGGGGTTGGTTTGTAAAACTGAACAGGAACTATACTACTCTGTCCTGTAATGCAATCAATATTCTATTGGGATAGGCTTCCATGCCATCCTATATTTCCAGTTTTTAAAAGCTGAACAATAAAAGGAACTGGTTTGGTCTAGTGATTAAACCACCAAGCTAGAAACTGGGAGACGGTGCGTTCCAGTCCTGTCTTAGGCACAAAAGTCAGCTTGATGATCTTGGGTCATTCACACTCTCTCAGCCCAACTTACAGGGTTGTTGTTGTGGGGAAAAGAGGGCTAAATATCTTTGCCGCTTGAGTTAATTATAAAAATAATGAAACCTATAAATACAGTTATATTAGGAATTAAGGATTGGAGTGAATTTGGAGGTGGATTATCCATCCTTTTGCCCAGCATAGAACTTGACTTCTTAAGCATCTTAACAGATTACCATCCAACCTCTGTTTAATCCCTTCCAAAGTCAGCCTGTTCCACTGTTGACAACTCTGACCATTGGTAAGCTCTTCCTGATCTTCACCTGAAAACTTGCTCTGGCCATAAGAGCTCATTAGAACCCACATCTTCAGGAGCCATTTATCTCTGATGGCTCGGTGGTTAAAGTTCAGTATTTTAGGCTAACTCTGCCCACAGCCTGGAGTTCATTCCTGATGGGACTCAAGGTTTACTCAGCCTTCCAACCTTTGGTAAAATGAGGACCCAGATTGTTGGGGGCAATGTGCAAATAATGCTTCTACATTGTAAACCAGAGGCCCCCAACCTTTGGGCACTGGGACCAGTTCTGTGGAGAAAGATTTTTCCACGGACCAGAGGGGGCGTGGTTTCGTGTGCTGGATGGGGCTTCGCTTATTTGCGTGGCCCGGTTGCTGGCATGCTGCGGCCCGGTACCAGTCCATGGACCAGGGGTTGGGGACTTCTGTTGTAAACTACCCAAAGACTGCTGTAAAATGCTATGGGGCAGTATATAAGCCTAAATGCTATTCCTAATGCTTATCTTTGCATACCTGGCAACAGAAGGATCTTCCATAAACAGGATTCTTGATGTGGGAAAAGCTGGCCTCTCTGATCTATTTTTTTCATACCATATAATATAATTAGGGATGGACAAATTAAATCATTCTGTTTTGTATTATTTTTAAACACAAATATACCTTTATGTTATATGCATTTACCCCCAAAGATATATATTTCCTAAACATTCCTTTAAAATGAATCTTTTTGGTGTATTTCTTTTAACTGAGAACTACATTACTAAATTTAAGAAGTGTGTTATCCAGAAGATGTACTCCATTGCACAAAGTTGTCAGAGAAGTGAAATAGGTTAATTTGAAAAACGAACAAAATACATCTTTGCAGCATTCTTGGCAAAAAATACTATGAAGAAAACATGACTATGCAATCATCTCGCTTCAATATTTGAATTTTGTTTATCATAGACTTTAAATCAACCAACATATCAGAAAAAAATGAGAAAGAAGCCAGTTGAGGTCAATGTTGCCTGATAGCTTTATAAATTACCTGTAACATGAAATAAACTTGTTCACTAATCAAAGTTGGTGCCTCTAGACAAGAAGTATACTCTGTGGAATAAAAATGCCAACTGGTTTGTGGCTGCCTTTAAAAATAGGGCAGTTTTTAAAAGTAAGAAAATGAAAGAAATGCAGAATTAACTGGAGTATAAGCAACAATGTTGGGCTGGAGAGCATGAAGGATAAACAAGGAGACACGCCGAATGATGTGTATGTGTGTGTGTGTATAAAAGAATTGTGATTATAATAGTAAAATCTAATACCAAGAAAAAGAAGAGAAAGAAAATCAAGAAAAAGTGCAAGAGAAAAAAAAGGAAAATGCAATACAATAAGGATACACATGTGTATGTGTGTACATTGTGTGTGTGTGTGTGTGTGTGTGTGAGAGAGAGAGAGAGAGAGAGAGAGAGAGAGAGAGAGAGAGAGAGAGAGAGAGAGAGAGACTAGAATTTGGCAATTCTACACCCCTTCTAATATTATCAACATTTATCTCTTCATTTCATATACTTCATTTCATATACATTTCATATTCTTATCTATAAACAAACAAATCCATAAGAAATCATCTTTTTAGTCATTCTGTCAGACGAAAGTCAATAAAAGGTTGTCAGAAATAACAACATATCTTGTTTTAACCTTGATCAAATAAAACAACTTTACTTCCTTTTACTTCTAATAGTCTTAATCTTTAGTACATTCAAATATTGTTGTAGGATTTGATTTCTGATCATTTCTTCTTTGGCCCATTGCACAAAGTTCTTTAAGGCCTTAATAATCCTCTTTTGTATAGTCAATAGGAGAAACATATTAGGTCTCTCTTTTGGTTTGTCATTTGTATTTCCCTTTTAAATTTTAAAATTTCAGCCAGTTTCTTTTATAGATCCAGTGATATGGATTAGATTGCAAATGTGCTTTAGATTACAGATTGATAAATTAATGATATCCATAGTAAAATACAAAAATAGCACTGATGTGAATGGGAATACTGAAAGCTAGAGAAGTTCTATAAAAATATATTGATAGAATACTACATAATAAGATAAAAGCCACATCAAGATTGGTTGACAGGCATACAGATTGTAGTTGTTTTGTTTTAATATATAGTAGAAAACTGAAACCAGATTCATATCTGAATCCTACAGATTATGAGGAAAACCATTCTTGTTAGAATCATTGGACTGCATTATTTATTTTACTAGTAAATAGCTTTTAAAAACTTGGGAGGCTATTCACTTAAATGCAAGATTGCAAATTGATATGTATTCATTTTTTTTCACTTGTATTAAGATAAGCACATTGCAAGAGTTTTCATTTGTTTTGCTGCTTAGTCCTTTCATGTTTTGCTAATAAAAGACAGTTATATTTATAAAAATTGTAATGTTTGACCATCTAAATTAATCTAACCAACTAAAACTCTACTTACTGAGCATGTGCAAGATGGACGCTTATGCCTGAGCGTCCGATGCTTGGGTCCAGGAGATGAGGTTTGGGGAGCCCACCCAGGGGGTAGATTGCCATCAAACACCCCTGGGTGGTTACCAGAAAACACTGCCGACCATCTGGCGGTGAAACGGGGCTTCAGGAGTCCGGACTCAGTTGGGGCGAGCAGAGGCGTCGGCAGCCACGCGCGGCGTCTTTGGAAACGCCGAGGCCTTGGAGGATTATGTGATTTGGAGCTGGGAGCTGGCGTAGCTGTAAAGATCTGGAGTAGCGGACCTGTGGTGGACTAATGAACTCCCTAGGGGGAGAGCCAGCTGGCCCTCTGTTTATGATAGCTGAGGAGCTTTCATTTGTTAATGATAGCTGAGGAGCCCCGCAGGGAGAAAGCCGGCCTCTCCCCTCCCTCAATGACAGCTGAGCATGCAGCAAGGTGTGGACATGATGGAGCCTCACGGCTGGCCCCTTTCCTCCCCCTCTTGAGAGGAGGAGAGCTTGGAATACTGGAGCGATGGGGAGACGAGGGGGAGAGCCTCGTGGGGGAGAGCCGGCTGGCCCCCCCTTCCCTTCCCTCAATGACAGCTGAGGAGCCTAGTTGTGAGGAATCCAGCAAGAACTATCATGTTCCCAGCCTGCCAGGCCAGCACAAGAGGCACCACACATGGAAATTGATATCAATATCTCAGGAATTTGAAAGATGAGGGGAGCCTCCTATGATGAGCTTCCTCCCCCCCTAAATAACAGCTGAGGACATGGTGAGGTGAGGACATGCTGGTGCCTCGTGGCCCCACCCTACCCCAAGACCATATGGAATTTATGGACAAATCCTCATCCCTGTGTTTTTTACCCAAGCCATGATTACTGGATGCAGGATAAGGCGAGCCTTCTTGCACTGCGAGATGCCTCCCTCTCGCGGAAATGGCCTGTATGTCTTTTGAAGGCCTACCTTGATGACGGATTTTGGAATCCTGAGAGGTGGCATGCTCAAAAAAAGGGGTTATGGAGGTTTTTAAGTAGGGGTTTTAAATGTTTTTAAGGGGTTCTGGGGTGGGGGGTGGGAAGATTAATGATAGTAATGGTGTAGGCCTGGGGGGAGGTCTACGGGATAGGGGAGGGTTAAGGGGTGGGAATAAGGAGGAGAAACATGGGCCAGGCAACGGGTGGGACCAGAACCACGAGGGTGCAGATCAGGGAGGGGGCAGAGGTGATTCAGTTCCCATCGGTTTTGTAAGTGGGAGGGGCAGATATGGTGGGAGTAGGGGGCCATGTCAATTTATGGGAGCGCGCCCCCGCTATCTCCGAGCGGTGCCGCGCTCCGACCCCCGTGGCTCTACTTGTGATCTGGGTTGTTTAGAGCCAAAGGGCCCGGGTTGTAGGCTGATGCTGTGCAACGCCAGGTCTGTGGTTAACAAGACCCCCTTGATACAAGACTTAATTACGGAGGCGGCTGCAGACCTGGCGGGTATTACGGAGACCTGGTTGGGACCAGAGGGAGGTATCCCTCTGGTGGAAATGTGCCCTCCAGGCTTCCTTGCATTTTACCAGCTGAGAACTCAGGGCAGGGGTGGGGGAGTGGCGGTTGTGATTAGAGAAGGTCTCAGGCCGAGGGAGGTCACTGTTCCTCAGACGGCAGGCTGTGAATCCCTCCTTGTGAGGTGGGACCTTGGGGGTCCGAGGGCTGTGTTGCTCACGTACCTTGCTCCCTGCCACGTGTCAACCGCCCTGCCCGAGCTCTTGGGCGTCATCGCGGCGGTGGCGGTTGAGGTCCCCAGGCTGGTAGTCATGGGTGACTTCAATCTGCCATCTGTGGGTGAGGCGTCTGGGGAGGTTCGGGAGTTCATGGCTTCCATGACAGCCATGGACCTGACCCAGGTAATTCAAGGCCCCACACACATACGGGGAAACACGCTTGACCTGGTTTTTGTCTCTGATCAGTGTCTGAGTGATCTGGATACGAGAAATATAGTTATTACACCTCTGTCATGGTCCGATCACTCTCTCCTACGCTTGGACTTTCAGACTGCTACACCCCGCTGCAGGGAGGCGGAACCAATTATTTGGTACCGCTCCAGGCGACTGATGGAACCCGAGAGATTCCAGATGGAGCTTGGGCCAATACCGGAGGCTCTAACACACAACTCGGTCAGGGCGCTGGTGGCTGCCTGGGATAGGGCGGCTGCTGATGCCTTGGATAGGGTTGTGCCTTTGCGGCCTCTGAACCAGCATGGTTCTCGATCGGCTCCCTGGTTTAACGGGGAGCTGAGGGAGATGAAGCGCCGGAAAAGACGCCTAGAGAGCAGTTGGAGGGCGAGTCGCTCTGAGTCTGACCGAACACGAGTAAGAGACCATATTAGGACTTACCTAGTGGCAATAAGGGCAGAGAAGTGTTCTTACGTCACTGCCCTTATTGCATCATCAGATAACCGCCCAGCCTCCCTATTCAGGGTGACCCACTCCCTCCTTCATCGGGAGGTGAGGGGGGATTCCTTGGAGGGAAGAGCTGAGGATTTTGTGCAATATCTGCATGATAAAATCGCTCAGATTCGGGAAGGCTTTAACTTCGACGAAGGAGGTCCAGCAGGAGTGGCTGAGGCTGGTCTTGAGACTGTTACCTGGGCTGAGTTTGACTCCGTGACACCTGATGACGTGGACAGGTTGCTGGGAGGTCTTAGAGCAACCACATGTTTACTGGACCCGTGTCCCTCCTGGTTGGTACTGGCCTCCAGTGAGGTGATGCGAGGCTGACTCCAGGCGATTATCAATGCTTTGCTGAGTGAGGATGTCTTCCCCGCCGCCCTGAAAGAGGCGGTGGTGCGACCCCTCCTCAAGAAGCCCGCCCTAAACCCGGCTGTTTTATCTAACTATCGTCCTGTCTCCAACCTTCGCTTTGTTGCGAAGGCTGTTGAGAGTGTGGTTGCTCGACAGTTCCCTCAGCACCTGGAGGAATCGTCGTATCTGGACCCGCTCCAGTCGGGCTTCAGGCTGGGCTACAGCACGGAAACAGGTTTGGTCGCATTGGTGGATGATCTCTGGCGGGCCCAGGACAGGGGTTGCTCCTCTGTCCTGGTGCTATTGGACCTCTCAGTGGCTTTTGATACCATCAACCATGGTATCATGCTGCGCCGGTTGGAGAGGTTAGGTATAGGGGGCACCGTGCTTCGGTGGTTCTCCTCCTTCCTCTCTGGCCGGACGCAGTTTGTGTTGACGGGGTCAGAGGTCGACCCCGAGGCCCTTTGATTGTGGGGTACCTCAGGGGTCGGTCCTCTCGCCCTTGTTGTTCAACATTTATGTGAAGCCGCTGGGTGAGATCATCCGAGGTTTTGGGGTGGAATTCCATCAGTACGCTGATGATACTCAGCTGTACATTTCCACCCCGAACCACCCAAATGAAGCTCTTGACGTGCTGACCCAGTGCCTGGAGGCCGTGCAGATCTGGATGGGGAAGAACGGTCTCAAGCTCAACAACTCCAAGATCGAGTGGCTGTGGTTACCGTCGTCCCGGTATAACCAGCTGATTCCATTGCTGTCTATTGGGGGTGAGTCAGTGGCCCCCACGGGAAGGGCTCGCAACTTGGGAGTCCTCCTAGATTCACGGCTGTCCCTTGAGGACCATCTGACGGCTGTGGCCAGAAGGATGTTTTACCAGATTCGTCTGGTACGCCAGTTGCGCCCCTTCCTAGATAGGGACGCGCTACGCACAGTCACCCATGCCTTTGTCACTTCCAGACTGGACTATTGTAATGCTCTCTACATGGGGGGCTCCCCTTGAAGTGCACGCAGAGGCTTCAACTGGCGCAGAATGCGGCCGCGCGGGTGGTAGTGGGGGCACCCTGGCGGGTACGAATGGCCCCCATCCTGCGCGAGCTGCACTGGTTGCCGGTGGCTTTCCGGGTGCGCTTCAAGGTATTGGTTACCACATTTAAAGCGCTCCATGACATAGGACCCAGTTATTTACAAGACCGCCTTCTGCCAGTAAATACCTCCCATCGACCAGTTCGCTCCCACAGAGAGGGCCTCCTCAGGGTGCCATCGGCTAAGCAGTGCTGGCTGGTGGCGCCCAGGGGGAGAGCCTTTTCTGTGGGGGCACTGACGATGTGGAACAAGCTCCCCCCAGAACTCCGGACGTGTCATGATCTCCACACCTTCAGAAGAGAATTGAAGACTCATGTCTTCAATCAAGCCGGCCTGGCCTAGATCTCCTCGGGTTTTAAAAATTTTAAACAAGGCTGTTCGGGTTTTAGAATTGGGTTTTTAACAGGTTTTAGTAACAGCCTTGTATTAATTTAATTTAATTTATTTTTAAATATTTATTGTTATATGTTTTTTATTGGGTTGTAAACCGCCCCGAGTCCTACGGGAGAGGGGCGGTATAGAAATTTAATAAAACTAAACTAAAACTAAACTAAAAGCACAAATTCTTCCTTGGAGCTGCATTTCATCATCAACATCAGTTTCTAAATATTGGCAACTTGAACTAGTGTGGAATCAACTCCCAGAATTCCCCAGCCATCAATTCTCAGAGTTGAAGTTGAATGCATCTTAAAAGTTGCTGAAAATTGACAACCTGTGACTAAAAAGGACCTCCTTAGTATTTGGATGGGATGACACCAGGAAATCTAGTTGGCTAGAGTAAACAATGGAAGAATTTTCAGAAGAACAGACAGTGGCCAGAACTTTTGATTTTAGAGGAGGCATAAACATCTCTTCAAAAGTATTCAGAATTTTAAAAAGCCACTTCCATTTACATGAATGGAACAACCCAAACATTTAATAATGCATAACAACAAAATACATTTGCTTTAAATCACTATTAAATAAAGACTTGTTGAATATTAATAAATTAAGCACATAATGTTATCCTTTAGATGCCTAACAATCACGAAACTCATTGGATGATCCAGGGCCAAGCACTTACTCTCAACACTAGGAATCCCATCAAACATTCAAATGAAAATTAAACTATTTGCAATATCTGCTCATTCCTTTCCGATGAGAAGGGCAGGAAAAAAAATTCTTTTCAGGTCAAGCGAAATCAATGATAGTTCAGGAACTACCCATTATTACCTGAGCCAACTTCTCCTCATGCATGTCCTTAATCTTGCTCATTTTCCAACATGTTTTTAAGGGGCACAAAATAGTTTGCAGAGGAAGCAATGAAATACCACAAAAGAGTACCCAGCTTTATTTTTGTGAAAACAAAGCTTTAAAAGCCAGTAGGAACCATCCAATAATATGTACCAACAGCACTAACACTTAAACTTATATACCGCTTCATTGTGCTTTACAGCCCTCTCTTAGCAATTTACAGAATCAGCATATTGCCCCCAACAATCTGGATCCTCATTTTACCGATATTGGAAGGATTGAAGGCTGAATCAATCTTGAATTGGTCAGGATCGAACTACTGGCAGGCAGCAGAATTAGCCTGCAATACTGCACTTTAACCACTGCGCCACCATGGCTCAGTAGCTTGGACTGAAGAACTTGCAAACTATTCCCAGACAGGATTCTCTCAAATCAGTTTAGAATCAGGTAAGTAGCTAAGTAGAATCAGGTAAGTAGCTAAGTAGTTTAAATACTAAGTGCAAATATGGTCTTGGTCTGGTCCAGCAAGGCTATCCTTATGAGCTTTTCAGAAGAAGGTTCTTCATGTTACTTTATCAAAACCATCAGATGATTAAACCAGCAAACATAAGCACAAGGTCTCACTTTCTTAATTTCAACTATGTTCCTTAAAACAGCTCTGGCATCGTAACATCTGCTTAAGGCCTACCCATTGTACTGCTCTTAATAGCATTTGGATTCTCTTCCCCTTTTTCTCTAACAACTGGATAACACATAGTAAGAAAAGAACCTACTGTATTGCTCACAGCTATGCTTGTTTAGGGTATCTTTTTCATGTATTTTTAAACTGGCAAACACAGAAAAGCATCTTTCTGATTGATTGCCTTTTGCCAGGCTGCATTGCTTCATTCTGCAGCACGATAAAGCAAACTCTTAAATGTTTAGATAAGTGCACTGTAAATTGCTGTGCCCTCTGCTCAGCAAATTGAGTGGAATCTGTACAGGAAGGGCCTTTGCGGTTAGAAATAGATAAGTACACAATCTCCTGAAAGGACTAAAGAACATAAAAAGCTTGAAAAGCACTCTCTGGAAAGTCAGGTTCCTGCCAAGTTAACAAAGGATGACTATCAGCCTCACATCCTTTCCAGCCTCAGCCTACAGCCGTGGTGGCGAACCTATGGCACACTTGCCACAGGTGGCACGCAGAGCCCTCTCTGTGGGCACAGGCGCCGTCGCCCCAGTCCTAGGCCTCCACCGCCGTGTGCAAAAAAAAAAAGTTTCAATCAATTTCAACTTCTCGTGGGGAAAAAAAAAGATCTCGCAAAGTTGGAATTGCTTAATTGAACTTTATTTTCAGTCCCACATAGCGGCGGAGGAAGTGACGCATCGGAGCTGGAAAAAAGGTGCCCTGTGGGAGTGGGGGGAGTGGCCTGAGCAGGGCACTCCATGCGAGGGGTGGGGCGGGGCCTATTTCTTCCCTCCCTCTGCCAGACACCTGCCGAAGCCACGCAGGTAAGGTTGCCGCCCTCGCCCAGATACCTTTGCCTCCCCCAAGCATTTTTTAACTAATCTGCATTTCAGCTGCATTCCATTTCTCCATTCGCTTCTCGCAAGAAGTTAGAAAATCTCATGGAACTTTTTTTTTTTACCAATAGTCCCACAAACACGTGGCGAAGAGAAATGGAATGCTGCTGAAAGGAGAAACAGAATCCAGCTGAAAGGCAGGTTAGTAAAAAAAATGCTTGGGGGAAGCGAGGGCATCTGGGTGGGGGCAGGGCCGGCAACCTTACCCTGCATGTTGGCGGGAGAGTTAACAGACACAGAGGGCCCAGGAAGAGCTGTGCAAAGCAGGTGGAGGGGAGGCCAGGCAGATTGTGGGCGCTGGCGGCACCGGCGTGGAGGGCGATCACATGCGCGAGTGAGACAGCCACACACAGCAGAGGTGTGCCCAGGGCTGGAGGGGAAGCCAGGCAGATTGTGGGTGCTGGTGGCAGCGTCGGTGTGGAGGGGACCTTTGAGTTAAAGAACTCTGGTGGGCTGCAGGAAGAGACCCTGCTTTGCCATTGCCCCCACCCTGTGGAACACTCTCCCCTTGAAGGTGAGGCAGCCCTCACCCTCCTAGCCTTCCAGAAAGGTGTGGCAACATGGCTCTGCAGCCTCTCATGGGGAGCCCAGAGGAGCATGCCGTAGTGGGGCTGGCTAATGCCCTGAAAGCCATCCTTTCACCGTTTAACTAATTTTAATAGTTTAAATCATCCTTGCCTCCTTCTAAATTCTAAATTTTTAACTTTTATATATACTCTTTTTATATTTTAACTTTTTACTGTACAATACCCAGATTCCCTCTTTGAAAGAGATGAAGAATTCAAAAATGTAAACAAACAAATAAACTGTAATGTTGTAAGGTACTTGCAGGGGAAGAATGGAAGAAAATTCTCTAAGAGACCAGTCCTTAATTCTGCTCATATGTAACTTCTGGAATTTGCTTCAATGTGGTATAGAAAGAGTACCTTTGGATGCTTCAAAAGACAAATAGTTGAAGTTGGGATTATTGATAGTTGTTCCATCATGAGATGCTCCATATTAAGGTTGGTTTTTTCCCCTCTCATTTTCTTTTTGCTTTCAGTTTGTATTTTTAATTTGTTTGGAGTTACCTCTTTTCTAATTTTTAAAGATATTTTCAAAGCTTAAATATTGTTTTGTTAATTGTGAATACACACACACAAAGAGGTGTGTGTGTATGTTTGAGAGAGAGAGAGAGATAGGGAGGGAGGGGGGGGAGAGAGAGAGATTTAGAAAAATAAAATCAAATTTAAAAAATCGGAAGCTTGGGTTCCAGAGCTTAGTAGCATTCAGGAAGAGGATGGCCAAATAGCATGACAGCTTAATTAATTGTACCTCAGCACAACTGTTGAATCATTTAAGAGTTGCCTCTCCCACTGCTTTCCTGTTGTATGATAAATAAGAACTAAACAATGGCAGTTGGGAGGAGTTGGAAGTAGAAATACAGAAATACAATGTTCTTTTCCTTACTATGCAGCAGAAATGGGAAGCTGCTTTTTGACAGTCAGAAGAGTGGAAAGGGGCATCAGTTGGCCCATAAACTGGTCAGCAACTTTGGAGGATCTTCCCCCCACCATCTAGCGACTCAGCCATAGTACACATTGAAAACAGATGGCTGACACTCCTTGAAAAAAAAAAGTCTAATGATAGTCATTTTTGTTCCATTAAAAGTATTTTTAATCTTGGATGCATACTGAAAAGTCCATACATAATATTCATTTTCAAGCATTCAGTTCTCACAGCAATATCTTCTTATTGTGAATGCACCTATGTCACAGAACATATGATACATGCTCCAACCTGTTTTCCTGACACTACTATATATTACTGAAATTCTCTTTTTATGATCTTTAACTGGATGAAACAGTGCATAATAGGGCAACAATTTTGAACTAAGGTTCTTCAAATTTACTAAGTTACAGAATGTGTCCAAAATCCAGGACTCATGTCTCCCAAGGGAATGAGATTTGGAAAAAATGTGGCTGCTCCAGTGCTTCTGTTTGCTGCTGCAGTCACAAGATCTTCTTTTTCAATGTTCTGTGACAGTTTCCCAGCCAGTCTCACAATCCTTTGCTTCCTCTCTGACCCAGTAGCAGTCAGTAACCTGCCTGCTGAAAGAGAAATGAAGGGGGAAGAAAGGGAGGGAAGGAAAGGAGAGAGAAACTCCCCCCCACACACCCTTCCCAGCCCATGGAGAAGCCGGAAAAAAGTCACACCTACTCCCACTGTTTTTTTGCCCACCTGTGGCCAGGAAGGAAATATCTTGAAATGATGCCCCAATGGGGCAGGGGAAAAGGTTGTCTAATTTTTTTCCTAAATGCATTTAAAATAATATTTTGGACAGCCACAGTTTTTATCCTCGATTTAGTGCAAGATGTAGTTCTATAAATTTCACATTGGGAGGCTATTCAGGGAAAATTACAAGTTTTATCTATAAGAATGGAAAATTCAGATGAATGAGAGTTGATTCTGTAATAAAATATTCTATAAATTCTGAAATTGACGAGAGAATAGACCAAGTACCAAGGGATGATAGGAAGGGTCACCTGTAAATTCTGCTTCCCCAAAGAACCTGGTAGAAGAGAAAGGATCAGTTGTACGAAAACCAACTACACATCTATGCTAAACATATGCTTTAGTCAGAAAACTGACTGAAATAAACCCAGCTGCAATTAGAGCCTTCTAGCAACTCCTATTTCTCCTGCAGCTGCAAGATGCTCACTTTACAATTAATGGACTTTGCCCCAGATTCTTTTTCATGCACTTATTAAGTACCAACTGCATTTTGCAAAACTATCACTTCCACAGTGACACACACACAAAAGGAACTTGTGTGAGAGGTAAGGCACTTAGAACAATCATTCCTTTAAAACAGAATGATTCTCAGCTGAGAATAGGCCAGAATATGTGGCCTGTCATTTCCAAGCTGAGTATCATGAAACATGCTCATGGATAAGGCTACAAAAGTGAACAGAAACAAAATGGATACTATTTCCTCATCTCCACCACCCTCCCCTGCTTCCCCCTCCCAACCTTCCAGCCCTTACTACTGATTGTTTTATGAAGGAGATCCTGGGAAAGATCAAAACAGGAAAAGGCAGACAAGATCAGTTGACTTTTCTTTCCCTATTACCATCAATTGACCTTTAGGCAGGATATACTGTACACCAGGGCTTTTCAACCTTTTCACCCATTGTACCACTTTTAGGATATGGCAACATCTGAGTACCACCAGTCGCCTAGCAAGGTATCAAAAACCTGATGACCCCCCCAAAAATGAAAAAAGTGATAAAGTACAGGTAGTCCTTGACGTACAACTGTTTGCTTAGTGACTGTTCAAAGTTACAATGGCACTGAAAAAAGTGCCCCCCAAGCCACAGCCAAGCAACACACCTGCCTGCCCACTCGGCGGCGTTCTTCCTCCTGTCCAAGGTTTTCTTTGTTGTGAGCATTTCTGTTGAGGATTGGCAGCGGGGGTGGGGTGGGGGATGTTTGGTTTTTATTCCCCCTGTCTGCTGGGTGGTTGCAGCAGGTTTTGGTCACTTCACATGACCCTGGGACACTGTGATCGTCATAAATATGAATCAGTTGCCAAGCATCTGAATGTAAATCACAAGACCCTGGAGATGCTGCAACATTCCAGCTGATCGGCGCTTCTTCCGCGCCAGGATCAGTGCTGCTTTCCAGCTGATTGGTGCTTCTTCAGGGCTCAGCAGAAATGCCAGGATCAGCATCGAGCTCCAGCTGGAGCCTGGCACTGATCCTGACAGTCCTGAAGAAACACCAGGATCAGCTGAGCCCTGACAGCCCTGGAGCTCCAGCCATCTCTCGCTCAGGCTTGTGCGGTACTGCCACCGGTTCAGCTCATTCTCCTCCCCTGCTACCACTTTTCTAGGATGGTCGCGTACCACCTGCCAGGTGCCAATGTACCACGGGTGGTACCCGTACCGCTGGTTGAAAAGCCCTGCTGTAGGTTCATCTAAAACAAAAATACAAGTATTTATTTTATTTCTAGTTGTCTGCATTGCTTGTTACCTTGTTCAACTCTATGGGGGGAAAGGGCAACTGACCTTGGTGATACTGAAAAGCTAACCAGATTGGAGCCTTGCTAGATGACATACAAGAAATTGCAGAGCTATAGTATTAGCCCTCCTGGATAAACCAGAGAGGAAACACAACTAGATGATCTAACTCTATTGTATGGCTACATTAGCTTGAAGGTACAAGCTTCCCATGGCCACTTTTTACTGCTTAATCCATTAGTTGAGCCTAGGTTTCTTTCTTTGACCATTAAGCCACCAGAGGCTCCTGCCTGTCTTCTCTGATTGTTTCCTAGGCAGCATCTCTTCCTTTCATCCCGAAGATCATGGGTGTCAAACTCGATCGCATCATGTGAGGCATCATGATGTATCATGACATTTTTTTGCCTTGTGGAGCTGGGGTGGGCATGGCCTGTGTGTGAGACAACTGGCCCATGGGCCACCAGTTTGACACCCCTGCCCAAGATCATCCACACATTCTATTACATGTAGGCTAGACTAACAATTTGAAAAAAAAAACCCAAATCCAAGTAGAAGGCAAGCTATTGCTCTATTATTGGCAAGAAAATAACATGGATAATGGCATCAAAATAGAAGACTTTATTTGGCCAAGTGTGATTAGATACACAAGGAATTTGTCTCCAGTGCAGAAACTCTCAATGTACATGTAGATGTCCGCACATTCTTGGTAAAGTTAATTTTAAGAAGTCCTTTAGATGGAATGACATATCTTAGCACAAGGAAAATATGTGAATCTACCTCCACAACATAATTCGTACTTCAGGGTCCTCTCTCTGGGCACTTATCCAGCCAAAGTGAAGTGCTTTTCAGTCCAATTAATTTTGGTCACATAAATTTGAAAGCATGTTTCTTCCAAATCAATATTATTTTTAAAATGTTCTATCTTTTCTGGATGATGTCCTGAAGTTGGCAGAGCACTTAAAGTTGTAGACCCAATACTAACATCATAGGCCCCGTGCCTGTTTCATCTTGGTCTTCAGAATAGCTCGGGTAAGACAGCCAAAAGAAAATCTATCAACTTATTAATTTTTAGCCATCCCACCACAGTCGCTGGTAATTTTGATTGCTATTCACATGATGTCTTTAAACTCAGGCTCCAGGAGGCACTTAACAAATGACCTACATTAAGCTGGTGTCCCTACCTGGGATCATATTTGGACTTCAGCCAGGTAGCCATTATATCACTGAACATTTAAGGAAAATGAATCACCTAGGCTACCTTTTTGTGCCGTAAATCTTTAAAAAGGCATCAGGAAAGTTATCTGAGAAAAAAAAAAGCAAAGAAAGTTAAGTTTGTGCCTTGAAGCTAAGCGAACAAAATGTTCTTTCCACCATCTTTTGAAAAGGAAAAAAAAAAAGACTTGTGTAACAAGGGCATAATCTGTAAATATTTCTAAGTCCTCCTGTTTTTACTGGATGATGCTGAATTGTGCTGGCTCTGTATTGTGGCACTCTGCCCTCTAATGATAAACAGCCATGCATCACAGCTTTGTGTTCTGCCTGCCACAGGCACAATACTGCTAAATTAATAGTTAATTCAGAGAACTTGACTATTATATTACCTTTGGAATTAGAAAATGAAAACCTTGCTGTCATCTGCCTTGAAGGAGAATAATGCAGTCTCCCCATGGATGATGAAATTGTATCTTGGAATCATTCCCATTAAAATCTGGGCGCTTGCTTCCAAAATAAATGTGCATTTCGTATATGCCACCCAGAGTCCTTGTAGGACAAAGGGTGGCGATGGCACATAAATTTTTCTACATGTGTATGCAAAAAAAAATAAATAAATATGCTGCCTATTCCTACCATATGCCAGAATAGGCAATGCCATGCAGGTATTATTGTTTTTGTTTTTGTGTGTGCATAATTTCCTTATGTAGAAGCAATTTGTAGTTTGCATAATTAGCATTTAAGGATGATAGTGTAGGGTTGTTGTTTTTTTTTGGAAGGTGCAGGTTTGAAGACAGAATGAATAAAAAATGAACGCTCTCTTAGAAAATCCCATCCACTTAGAATTAAATGCATATTCTATTTTATTTATGTAAAGCCTCAACAAAAATGTCTTCCATATACGGGTCATTGTTATGATGGTTTCTGATTAAGTCAACATTCGAAATTTGGCTTGACAGATTTTATTTTTTTAAAAATTAGTAAAATAAAACTAACCAGCATGGCTTAATTTACCATATATGTTTATGAGAGAGGGCTAGTTTGGTGAAGTGGTTATGATGCTGGAGGAGAAACAAATTGACCTCAGGCCAGCCATTCACAATCTAACTTACCTCACAGGGTACATATTGTGAAGAAAATAAGAGGAAACACTGCACAGGCCACCTTGAATGTATATATGTACATATATACATAGGAATAGAAATCTAAAAAATTAATGTCTGAATTGCAGGGATTGCATTTATTCAAAAAACAAACCTCAGCTTGCTAAACAAGAGTTGGTAACTGGAAAACACCACTGACTCTCCTGTACAGCCACAAATTCTCTTGTAGCCCAAGAGAAGGGATTTTATTGCAATGCAGGATTTCAGTATAGGAAGAAATCCAGATCACTGGTCCATCTAAAACAAATCCTTTGAGGGTTTTTTTTACAGCATTTGGTTTCAACATGCAAACATGACTTCCCCTATTGATCCACGGTGAGGCTGGCTCTTATTATTTCCATTCTGATGAGCTTTATACTCCCATTCTGGAAGCCAAGCATAATTTTAGGATTATATCCACAAGCAAATGCTACTGAAGCATCAAAAGAACAGTATCTTGGCTCTGTTTCTACTAGAATCCTACATCTCCCTGAGTTGTCCAAGAGATACCAGAATATTTGAGGGTCCAATCTGAGTCAGTCATCAGGACCAGAGGTTTATTCTTCCCAGCTTTTGGACTCGTGCTGGAGCCCATCCTCAGGGAACTTCTTAATTCATTTTATTTATTTATTTATTTATTTATTTATTTATTTATTTATTTATTTATTTATTTATTTAATCCCACCTTTATTATTTCTATAAATAACTTAAGGCAGTGAACATATCTAATTCTCCTTCCTCTTCCTATTTCCCCCATAACAGCAACCCTGTGAGGTGAGGTAGGCTGGGAAAGGATGACTGGCCCAAAGTCCCCCAGCTGGAATTCCTGCCTAAGCAGGACTTTAACCACTAGACCACGCTAACTCTCTGTACACCAAAGTAGTAAAGTGCTAGTCAAGGGAGAGGGAGTCAGTAATGGGCTGACATTATAAATCGCTCAGAGTGTGCGGTAAAGCGCTGTGAATCAGTACAAAGTCTAAATACTATTGCTATTGCTATTACTCTTCTTCCCTTTTCAGAAAAAGAGCTGGTGAAATAACGCAAGGGAGGATATTAACACCTCAGGAGAACTGACATCTTCTATATGTGTAGCCAACAAAAATAAAAACATTTAACTTTCTAGACCTAGCCATGCATGTCCAGTAAGCAGCTTAGCTCCTTCTCCTAAAATGTCCACACATTAAATGAATAAGACAGATTGTGATTTTATTTTATAGAAATAAAATGTAGTCACAGCTTCCCAATAATCTGATTTCCCTGTCCCATTCTTCAGCTTCAGAATGCTCTGTATATTTTTCAGTATAGTCCCTATGCTTTTTTTTTCTGTGTCCAGAGTAACCAAGATTTAGATCGCTTTTGATTTGCTTTCTTAATAAGACTTGAACATACCAAAAGAGTTTTCAGATATTGGAGACATAACTTGCTCTAGGCTGAAGAGTTAAGGACTTCTGCCAACACTTAAGCTTTGCCGATAAATCACATGTGGCAGGTTATATAATAGGCTTGGGCTTTATATACTGTATCTGTAGGACAGTGGCATGTAAAAATCTTAATGGGAACGACATGCTCCGTTCTAAAGAAATTTCACATTGGCCCAGGACTGTAGTTTTATAGAGCAGTCTAGGCAAAGTGAATTCAGTAGCTAATCATATAAGCCTCTATGGCAAGTATTTGTTTTCATTAAGTTGTGGTTATCCACCATCTCATCTTTTTTTTTTTTTAAGGAAATTGAAAATCTCTGAAAAAACTTGGATAAAAATGGTTATCTATCTGCGGAAAATCACACCAGGTTATATAAGATTATTGCAGGTAAGATACTTTATTTCTCTCCCTACCATCTTTCGCTTTTGCTTACACTTCTCTAGGGCTACTGTTTGGGTCAGCTAGCAAAAGAATATTAAATTTGGTACAGTCAGTTTTCCCGCCATCAATGGGAGTCTAATTAAATTTGTAGGCGGATGCCTTGGTTAGCAATCTGGATAACTGGCATCGTTCTACATTGCCCAGAGCAAAAAGTGTGTATTTCGTTACTCTGTTTTCAGATTTTTAAAAAAAATAAAACTATCTTTCTTCTATGTTTGTTAATTACAAACATTTATTTAGACCGAATCCAATACCTAAATAAACCCCCATTATATTTAACAGGAATTATTTCTAAGTACAAGAACATATATCATTATCTATTTGCAGACATCCAGGAACACAATGCTGCACCATTAGAATGTGAAGGAAATGTAAATAATGTAATTATGCTGAGGTTCCTAAATTATTAACAGAGCCGAGTAGTAAAATATCCCTGTATTAATGGAGTAGGATTTGAATATTATCTATGCAAAAATCACAGACTCATAGAAAACCTTTGATTTTTCTAGCTTTCCCACAGGATTCTACAACAATACAGTACATAAGAATATAATAAGTGCAGGAACAATTTGAATGAAGCAGCTTTTGCTGTGATTCACTGCATTTGATGGCCTTTAGAGCACCTACCATTTTAATAATCAGGAAGTTCCAGAGGTGCCAGTGGATGAGGGGATTGTATGCTCAAAATGGCAGAATGCTGGTTTCTTTGGCAATTTAATACAGAATGACTTTCTGATTACCTTGCCCGTCTCCGCCTCTTATTAACTGGAATTCTCACATTGTAGTCTCTGCTCTGCATGTCTGTGTGAATTTCTGTTCATAATACTTTAAAGCATCAGTGACATTCACCAAGGCTACAGCCATAAACTCTCCTCCCTTATGCTTACTCACAATAATCAGAATGAAATGTAGTACACGCTCTTTATAAGAAGCCTTTCCCAGTGCCAATCAGCAATGGGGGCATCTTCTAGTTGGGTCCAGTGGTGATGGTGGTAGCCTAAAGACCAGGAGTCTGGGAGTTCCAGTCCTGCTTTAGGCATGAAAACTGGTTGGGGGTGTCTTTCTGTCAGTCCATCCACCTCACAGGGTTGTTGTTGCAGAGAAGAATAGGAAGGAATATTAGGTGTGTTTGTCGCCTTGAGTTATAAAATAACAAAAGCAGGATAAAAATCTAATAAGTAAATGCAGCAATAACTCTTAGTGACAGTGGCAATTCAACCCAGCTTCTCATTTGGAAAATCAGAATAAAGCCCATATTCCATAACTTTCATATGACTACAATGTATGGGATTGGGATTTTCTTTTTCTTTTTTCTTTTAAAAAAGGATGCTGGCCCTAAACTGTGGCAGGGCTTTCTTGTTCAGTGCTATAAGGCCACCCTTTAAATTAGACTCAAGTCACAAGCCAGCTGCTCTGCTCTAACCACTGAAGATAGGTGGGGTGGGTTATATGTAGAAATAATCAGGTCCCAAAGCAAAGGATTATGTAGTCAATAGGCCAGGATCTCTGAAAACTAAAAGGGACAAATTTGGGAAGATGGGGTTTGGGAAAACCAGTGAAGCAAAGCCTCTCAGCTGGGAACTGAGGTAGGACTGAGTATGCTCAGTAGCCATGGGACACAACATCTTAATTAGAAAAAATAATTTAAAAATCAGAGGGAAGAAGTAGATATTGGAGGGCCCTGTGGCAGGAATTCCCATGCAGGTGGTTAGGAGACTTTAATAAAGGAGAATATTTATGGCTCAGGGTTGAAATGGTGCTCTCTGATTTTTTCTTGCCTGACATTTCATTACCTGAATTAGGTAACATCATCAGTGATAGTGAAATGTCTGCAAGAAAACCACCAAGCTCAGAGAGCACCAAGGCTAGGAGGCGGGATTATCTTCCTGCAAAGGCTCTTTGGCTGCCAATTGGTCTCCGAACGCAATTCAAAGTGTTGGTTATGACCTATAAAGCCCTACATGGCATCGGACCAGGTTACTTATGGGACCATCTGCTGCCCCATGAAACCCAGTGACCGGTTAGGGCCCACAGAGTCGGCCTTCTCCAGGTCCCGTCAGCCAGACAGTGTCGCCTGGTGGGGCCTAGGGGAAGAGCTTTCTCTGTTGTGGCCCCGGCCCTCTGGAATCAACTCCCCCCCGGAGATCCGTATTGCCCCCACCCTCTCCGCCTTTCGTAAACTGCTCAAAACACATCTTTGCCGACAGGCCTGGGGCAGTTAACATCTTGCCCCTAGCCAGTGTATGTTTGTGTGCATGTTTGTTGGACGATTGTTTTTTTTTAACTCAAGGGTTCTTTTTATATATGTATTTTATGTTAGATTTCTATTTATGCTGTGAGCCGCCCTGAGTTCCAGGAATAGGGCGGCATAGAAATAAAATTAATAATAATAATAATAATAATAATAATAATAATAATAATAATAATAATAATACTAATAATAATAATATAATCTGTTAGCTTTATCTTCTTTCATCTGAATGCTTCAACAGGGAATTTGCTTTACTGTCTTGCAGACTCAAGCGGCTGGGAAGTTAGCCATCAACCCTGTGGATACGCTGGTGCATCAGGCGGCCCTGTTCCTGGGTTTGTTTGGGACCAGCATCTCTACCTACAGCTTAATTCAGCTGTCTCAGAAAAAGAGGAAACCTGTGGATTTTTAATCAGATTTTGCATCTCAAGCCCAAGGGGCTAAGCCTGAGGAGCACCCATTGATTTTTCACTGTCACTTTCAGAGGCAACTCCACCGGCTGAAAGGTGTGCAGAGAGTCATCCTCTGCTCTGAATACAAATCTTCTCATTTTGTATTCCACAGTATTTCTTGGAAGGTGAAAGAAGAACCTCAATTATTTCCCTCCTCAGGAAAGCAAACTTACAAAAGAAGAAGAGCTGGAAGAAGGAAGGGGGAGAGGCATTATATTTTATGGCAAGATGGACTTCCTAGGAGAAGCGGTGGATTTCTTTTGCTGAACTTAATACACGCAGAAAGAGATCGGTATATACAGCGATCAGTTAAAATCTGAGCTAGAGCAGACAGACAGATTGCCAAGTAGAACCGCTTTGTTATTACAGGTAGTCCTCAACATACGACCACAGCTGAGCCCAAAATTTCTGTGCTGAAGTGAGACATTTGTTGAGTGAATTTTGTCTCATTTTAGGACCTTTCTTGTCTCAGTTGTTACGTGAATCACTGCAGTTGATAAGTTAGTAACCCGGTTGTTAAGTGAATCTGGCTTCCCCATTGACTTTGCTTGTCAAAATGTCACAAAAGGTGATTACATGATCTTGGGACACAGCAAAGGTCATAAATATGAACCAGTTGCCAAACATCTGAATTTTGATTACATGATCGTAGGGATGCTGGAAAGGTCAAAACTCTGAAAAACGGTCACTTTTCTCAATGCCACTATAACTTTGAAAGGTCACTGAACAAACAGTTATAAGTTGAGGACTACCTGTACATCATCAAATCATTTTGGGCAGAAAGGTTAATGGAGCAAAAGGGGAGCAACTGAAAGTCTGAGGACAAATAAGAATGCCTTTCCCCTTCCTCTACGCACATGAACTGATTGCCATGATTTGGCACCACCATCTCAGCTGCAGACCTAGACCTCAGGTGCTGGAGGGAAGTGAAATGGCTGGATGCATGTGCAACACTGCACACAGGATAGGCCATATCTTAACAGGCAGTTCGATGCAAATGGATGGTTGGCTCTGTGCTTTGATGGGCAGGGATGGCAGGGATGTAAGTTGGGGCTTGATGATTTTAACACCCTCTCTGTGGTGTAGTCATATAGATAATAGTTCTCAGACATAGAGCCAGTGCTACGTCATTTTGTAACAGCTAAAATCATAGGGTTGACCAAGCCTTAGAAGTCATCTAGTCCACCCCCTTCTGTTACCCTTTGAAGTAATACGCACAGGAAATCAAAAGTACTTGGTTTTGTAATTTTGTTGTTGTTGTTAGCACTACCTTTATTGTAAATCTATTGTAAATCTCACAAGTTTGAAAGTACTTCTCCCTCCCCTGCCTTTACTTCTTAGAGAACTAGGGAGGGTCACTTCTGAGATGTTTTCTCCACCCCATCCCTCCTTTGGACTGAGATTTTTCTTATCAGATGGCTGTGTAGGCTGTGGCACTTCCTCCAGTCTCCCAAGGTTATTCTCACATCTTCAGGATCCACAAATGCATCTCTAACAGGTGGCCATCCAGCCTGTTACCCTACAAAAAGAGTCTTCCATGAACACAAACAGATGTGTGCAAGATGAGACTGAATTTATTTGGAGATGATTGCAACTGAATGTTGTATGACGACTGAGTTTCAGGTTGCTACTTTAAAAGAAAGAGCAACATATTAGATGCATAACTATCCTTTGAGGTAATCTGCAGATCCAACCTTCAGTCAATATCTTCAGTCGATGAGTCTTGAGTCTTGTATCAATGAGAAACTGGGTAGCTCTTTCTATGCATCCCATTTACTGCAATATGAAACAACGCAGGAGAGCAACCAGATACCATGTGCAAAGATAAGATTTTTTTCAAAAAAGTGTGACTGTGTTTTGTATTCATTATAATTTCTTTGTTAATGGTACATATTATTTCCTTTATAAACAGAACTTATGTTCAACCATTCTGGAACATTGTACGCCTTTTTCTTGTTTGTTTGTTTTTTAAAAAAAACAGGATTGCCTAATGCATTATTATAAATCATAAATAGGTTTGATTGGCATTATACCCTGCTGTATTTTTTTTCTTCATGTCTGAGCATAATTGTGAGGGCTTGGAGAAATTAGAAAATTGGTTTTTAAGAGATATTTCTAAAAAAAAATTATCTAATGCATTAAATTTAATTCCCCATCCAAGTCCACGGTTTATCATGTTTAATTCTTTGCCAAATAGTCCTTAATTCAACCATCATTCTCAGGGAAGTTAGCAAACTTTAAATTAATCTTCTGAGGATATTGGAATGCTTTAAAATGGAAAATAATGTATCTTGTTTTATGAGAAAGAATGTTATTATTCCTTAAACAAATGTACACGGTTTATTACAAACTGGATTCAGAATCTTATGGGTGATTTAGGCCAATGTCCAGCCTCTATTTAGTGTTGGGATCCAAATGCAAGCATTTCCGACAGATAGTAATAGTAATAATAAAGTTGGAAGAGACCTTGGAGGTCATCTAGTCCAACCCCCTGCTCAGGCAGGAAACCCTATACCATTTCAGACAAATGGCTGTCCGATCTTTTCTTAAAAACTTCCAGTGTTGGAGCATTCACAGCTTCTGGAGGCAGGTTGTTCCATTGGTTAATTGTTCTAACTGTCAGGAAGTTTCTCCTTAGTTCTAGGTTGCTTCTCTCCTTCATTAGTTTCCAGGTGTGTTAAGCCTCCATGGTCCTGCTCCTCTGGCTGCTTGGTTTCCATTTGAACACATCCATTAAAATCCATTATTCCTCTGGGTCATCAGCTCCACGATAGAACCTTGTTGGGAAGTTTTCACTAAAATTCAAGCAAGACCTGCCTTCTTATATATAACTATTATAACTTGAATTCCTTACTTTGTCTCCTGCATCCCGGAATTAGGAATGATCAGATCTTACCTTGTGTCGGGGCTTATTTAACATACATTTTAGCGGTGCATAAGTGAAGATTTTAAAAAGTTGTGAAATGTTATTTCTTATTTAGAAGAGAAACACATTTTCTACAGGTGGAGCAGTTCCTGCAGTTCATCTGCTTCCAAACCTCGGAGGCAATCACAGTAATATTTCATCACGTGGCAGGTTGACTTGTGTGAATGTGTGCTTGTTTCACTTAGTGAAAGTTCTAATCCTTTGGGACAAAGTTTCTGATTACAAAGTAGGAGAGATATTTTGACTGCAGCACGATAGGTGAATAATTAAATGTGCTAAGGATACTGATTAACAGCATTGTTTATGATTATAGCTTTAAAATTATTCCGACTCTATATTTGGCAAGGGATATACGGAGATGGAGGCACATTTCACATCCTCAAAATCAGACCAGAGTTAGGCCCACATATAAATGCTCTAACAAAGTGTTTCTCAACTTTGGCAACTTGAAAATGTGTGGACTTCAACTTCCAGGAGTCTACACATCTTCAAGTTTCCAAGGTTGAAAAACACTGCTCTGACATGATAGCAGCTTATGCATATTTTTTCAAACTCAGGTTCTTATAATGTACTTTATACCATAAGTCCTTGTTAGCTATAATAATTAGGACCGGCAACTTGGTCTTTAAATGAAGCAGCCGCTAAGTGAAACCATGACTCCACTTATGCTCTTACTTAGGTGTCCTTTGCTTTACAGACCTGTGGAGATCATAAGTGTGAGAATCGGTTGCAAAGTTACCTTTTCATCACTGTCACACAGCAAATAGTCAGTTACTAAGTGAGATATCTGTACTCTCTATAGAGAGCAAGACATGGAATGAAGAGCAAATCTGGGACAATCCCATGCAAGCAGAGGATAAGCCTTTAGAGGAGGGCCAGGATGAAACCTCTTCTCCTGAACTCCACTTAGCAATAGCACTTAGACTTGTATACCGCTTCACGGTGCTTTACATTCTTCTCTAAGCAGTTTACAGAGTCAACATATTACCCCCAACAATCTGGGTCCTCATTTTACCAACCTCAGATGGATGGAAGCCTGAGTCAACCCTGAGCTTGTCAGGATTGAACTCCAGGCTGTGGGCAGAATTAGCCTGTAATACTGCATTCTAACCACTGCACCACCAGATTGCTCACATAGAGAAGGATTACAATATTACCTAAGATCTTTAGAAATCAAAACCTATATCTCTCTAAATTTGATGGACCACCTCGTTCCTGATCACATCCCCCCATGTTGTAGGTACCGTCTGCTAAGGAGTTCCATCCGATGGGACCCAAATGATATGCTTTTTCTGCTTTGCTTCCTGCCCTCTGGAACATCATCCCCCGCCCCTTAAGCTGAGGTTAGCCCCAACTCTGTTAGCCTTCGGAAGGCCCTGAGAACGTGGTTCTTCCAATAACATTGAAGAATCCCATGGGGAGCTTTGATTATGATTATACTGTGTTTAGATGGATGCTTTTTTCTAGCAGTCCTGCTTTTCTTTTTTAGTGTTGTAATAGTTGGGACATTATTTTTAATTGTTGGTTGTACACCACCTAGAATCACATTCAGTAAGATAGACTGCCATATAAATTTGTTAAATAAATAATTTAATTTAATGAGGAGGTCTTTACTTCCAGTCTAATTCGAGCTAACTAGAAATACTTTTACTTCCAACACCCTCTTCCTTTTAACATATGTTACTTAACTTGCATAACTCTGAAATCCTTGGCAATGCATCAATAACTTAACACAAAGTACAAGTCCTGCTGGCTCCATGCTTGGGAGGTTTGCAACAATTAACTGAACATGTTGATATTTCCCAAATATATACTTAGACGGGCACAAACTTTGCAGATTTATTGAAGTTCTATTACAGGAGATTTATTTATTTGTTTGTGTGCTGCTCATCTCATCTAGAGGTGACTCCGTTCCAGGGCCTTGTCACTTCCATAGAAAACTCTGCTAAGTTCAGGACAAATTATTTTACAGCAGTACTGCATACAGCAAATGGCCGCTGCATTTATTTCCTGATTGTCTCAAAGGCCAAATATTGCATTTATTTGAATAGAAGATTATTTAGTCAGGTAGTTTAACCTAAAATGGGAATGTCACCCTAGATTTGGTTGAATACATATAATAGGGGCACTGAAAGGCTGATATTTATTAGTCTCTGGGAATGAATGTTACTGTTGTAAATGCTCTCATAATTCATATCCTCTGGAACAGGCTGGATTTTGCTGGCGTCACTGTTTTTCAACTTTCTTGCACTGTCTCTGAAATGACTGACTGAGAACCTCTGCTTTAGAGGAATATTATATTCAAACCTGAGGATATTTCGCATCACCATTGAAGAATCAGCGTAAGGCTTGTGTAAATTTCACTTGTGATAATCCTCTGAATTGCCTTAGCTGGACTGCTTCCATCTAATTAATTGAAATACTTCACCCTTTAAGAGTAGAAAGTTTTTATAGCTTTTTCTTTCCTATTGTCAATCTGCACCTTTTACTGATTTTATGGACTGAGGGGTGAAAAGCTAAGGAGCAAAACAGAAAGAAGCAGCAAAACAATGCATTTTTTTTTAAAAATGCTCATCCTAAGGTTACCAGATTTCAGCCACAAAATTCCACTTGATTATCATCTGGCAGCAAGGAAGGACAGGACTACTGTATGTAGTCTTTTGTCTGGTGGTTAGAATGTGAGCTTTATTAAAATGTCATTTGATTAAGCTAAATTTTAGCTTGATTTGGTGGATAGTTCCATTTTCTGAGCAATATCTATGAAAGGCTTTTCACTTCCTTTCATAGATATTGCTCAGAAAATGGAACCATCCACCAAATCAAGCTAAAATTTAGCTTAATCAAATGACATTTTAATAAAGCTCACATTCTAACCACCAAAGACTACAAATGTTTACTGCAAAAAGTAAAGTTAAAATTTGATTTCCATACAGTAGTCCTGTCCTTCCTTGCTGCCAGATGATAATCAAGTGGAATTTTGTGGCTGAAATCTGGTAACCTTAGGATGAGTGTTTAATTGGACATCGTAAAAGGGAACAGGATTTTTATTAGGATTGTCACAAGTAGTTGTACTGATTTCCTTCTTCAGAACTGGCACCTGGCTGTAATTGCTTCAGAATTAATAGAATGTGTGTTATCTAATCCCTCAGTGCGATTGTTACAAGCATCTTAACAGAAAGAAGCCAAACTTATATAGACTTTGGAAGTCTATCTCTATTATTTTAAGACAGATCCATGGTGTGGGAAGAAAGTCTTCATCCTGGTTCATCCAAGTCGGGGATAAATAAACAACATGACGACTGCTTTGGGAAGAAGTTTACAGTTTATTGAAGAGCCAGACTGAAAGATGGTTCTGGCAGGAAGGAAGAGAGAAATCAAGGGCTGAGCACATGTGGAGTAGGTTTTTATACCCTCTGAAAGCTTTTTGTTTGGAATAGTTTCCTGTTCCTGTGGCATGAACTTTGAGCCTATTTCCTGTGTTTCGTATTCTGACCTGAGTCTAGCTGTGCCTCTCTGGTATTCTTTATGGTGATGGGTTAGTCCTATTATCATATCCTGCTTCCCTGGTGATGGGACTAATGGCTCCTAGAGTTTGGGTGGGGTATGCAGATTTTAGGTCTTTGTCTTCTTGAGTTTTCTGGCTCCAATGTTCTGATGGTTTTACATTTGCATTTGTATAGGGCTGGCTCCTGCTGGAGACAGAGAGACTTGGGGGGCAGGGTTGGTTTCTGCTTTTAAAAATCCTTTTGAGGAAATATATTTTTCTGCCCTTTTAATATTTCCTTCTCTGGGGCTCTGACTTCCCTCAATGGTATGTATCTCCCCATCACCGCTACCACCCAAAAGTATTTTTTTTATGTTTGTCCAAAGCAAAATTGTGGGTTTTGTATTTGTGTGGATTTTTATTTACCCATGTTTCCCTGAAAATAAGATTGGGTCTTATTTATTATTATTATTTGCCTCCAAAAGAGGCACCACGTCTTATTTTCAGACTGGGTGGGTGGCTTTTCCACTTACCTCTGGCACCGACAGACTCACCCAGCTGGCCCACTTCTGTGGCCAAAGGAGCAGCTTCATTCTGCAGCTGAGAATGGAGCTCACACCTGCATTTCACAGTCAGGCCTTTCCAGAAGGCTTCTGCAGCTCAGTTCTCGGCTGCAGAGGCCTTGCAGAATCGAGCTATGGATTGAATCCATAGCTTGGGTCTTGGCTGCAGTAGCCTTCCGGAAAAACCTTTGACTGCGAAATGCAGGCCTGGGAACGCCCTAGAAGAAGTGGGCTGGGGAGGAGAGGCCTGGCTGCAAGATAAGTGGGTGCTCCACCCCTCACCCCTACCTTAGCTTGATCTTTAGGTGTGCGCCTCGCCCCAAAACTAGGGGTTATTTTTGGGGTAGGGCTTACTTTCAGGAAAACATGGTATGTGTAGTTTATTTTGAAGAATTAATATCTTATTTTTCTTAAAAACAGAAAAAATGTGTAACTTAAAGCAATAATACTATCAAACCAATAAATGATGAAAGCAGAGCAAAATAAAAATAGTAAAAAATAATAGGCTTTCTGTAAGGTCCCAGTCCCTTACTTGAACTTGAGATACCATATCAATCTAATCAGATAACCCAAGCCAAGACTTCTTGATCAAGAAGCACTTTATTTGATCAAATTAAGCAGCTGGGTGGCCAACAATCTGGAACGCTGGCAGAGTTACATCCAGAAGTGCCATGCATTAGAAAGTTGGTAGCGTTGCTTTATTAACTTTGTTAGCCAATGAAAATCAGACAACAGAGCCATTACATCATAAAGAAGACATCCATCATTCCTGTACACTCCCTTATTCCCTCCTTCAGTATATCACATCCATGTACATGTTTCCCACACTTGCATTAAATTTCTCTGGTGCAAAAGCTGATTACAAAAAGCAAGAAAGCAACAGTTAGATTAAACAATTTCCCTTTGTTCCAGAACCTTTCACTTTCAAAAGTAATATTGATTTAAATTATTAATATTAATATTAAATTATTTAAAAAGTTACAGAGAAATTGAATACTGCAACGTGGCACGGATGGGGAAATTTACCAACTAAGCCACGGGTGTCAAATTCATCACATGACGTGTCATGAGGTATTGCGGCTCTTTTTGCATTGCCGGCAATGGGGTGGGCGCGGCTTCGTATGATGAAACTGGTCCGCGGGCTGGCAGTTGGACACCCCTGAACTAAGCAATTAATCAATTATGTAATCACAAATTATTTCAATCTTATATATGAAGACATTTTAAAATTTAATTATTTCCTTATAAACAACTTGAACTGAATCTCCTGTCTGTTTTATTAATTACATTCAGCTGGTATAGCTATTACTGGATTGGCTTTAATTTAAATTAAAAAAAAGGAAAGGGAAACAGAAAAAATCCCACTGGACAGCCTCATCAAAATAAATTATTATACTTCAAAGTAGTAGCAACCAACCCACACTGTTCTAAATGCTTTGAACTGACAAAAAAAAGTCTTTCTATAGTAGAGCTACCATATATTTAGATTACAAAAACCTGAGTTAATTCGACTTCAGTGTATTGCATTTTGCAGGCCAAATAAGTTAGTTAGGCTATCCAATAATGAATATCTACCATGCAAACTTGCTCATATTCTTTAGATTACAAGAATTTTTCCCATGTCCTTGATTTATATGTATTCACTAAATTTATCAATAGAATGATGAATATCTCGTAATATCAATCTCTCTGTGTTTATGCAATACAAATCAAGGCAATTAGAGGAAGATGGACCCAAAAGGGGAATTTGGAATGGCCTACAGTAGCAATTTAAACAAATTTTAACATTGAGCATTTCCTATGCATTCTTGACAATTGTTTGTACTTGAACATGTGCTTCCTCCTTCAAAGGTCTCATGCAATTTGAACACAGCTGAATCTTCTGACTCACATTCAACATAGATGTCAAAACTAGAGCAATTGTATTAAATAAGGGGAGTAATATATATTGTTCTGGTAGATTGTGACATACAGGGCTGCAGCTGGATGTCTGCTTATTCAAAAGAAAGCAGTGACAGGAGTAGGGACAATTAGACCTCCTTAAGGGAATAATGCTGAGATAATCCATTGGGCATTAGTGCTAAAAGTGGCTGCATCTACAAGGTTCAAGTTAGGGTTATCAGTCCAAACAAAGAAGGCAAGCTTAATCAATCCAAGGTCAAGAACAGGGGTCCCCAACCTAATGTCCATGGACTAGTACCAGGCTGCAGCATGCCAGCAACCGAGCCTTGCAAACAAGTGAAACCCCATCTGTGGGATGCAGGCAGCACGCAAAACCACGCCCCTTCCGGTCCG
This sequence comes from Bothrops alternatus, assembly GCA_034064705.1. NCBI lineage: Eukaryota > Metazoa > Chordata > Lepidosauria > Squamata > Viperidae > Bothrops > Bothrops alternatus. The sequence goes on along the minus strand of JARGCV010000031.1, from coordinate 4,229,867 downwards.
TGGAAAAACCTCTCTCCACGGAACTAGTCCCTGGGCTGCTGGTCAAAAGCATTTGGCTCTCATATTAAAGGGGATGGCTAATGAAGAGGTGAGAAGAAGACTGTCACAATTGTAATCCTAGTCCAGTGCCAGTCCAATCAAAAGGCTCTTTTGTTTCCTTACTGGAGCTGCAGCAGACATTTCTTCAAAAATACCTCTCATTGAACAAACAGATTCTCCTTACTCTTTTAATTTACTTACTAATTAAAAACATTACTTTGGACTTTGAACTTTTCTGAATGATTTTTCCTGCATTTTTGAAGAATTTGATTTTTAATCCAATAATATTCAGAGACATTTGACTGTAATTCAGCAGACTCGTGGTGGACATTGCAAAAAGGATCCTGACTTCTAAAGTCACTGACATATTGTCTGAGAATCGGAAAATGTTGTAATCACAAATCTGGTAAAGAAACACATTTGATGATTTATTTGTGTTATGCTAAAAAGCAAGCAAGCAAACACAGTTCTGAGGCACAATAACTGAAGATTTTGTGCTAAGCAAAGCGGAAATACTACAATTAATATATGATAAATACATAGATTTTCCTTTCATAAAATTGATATTGCAACGTACAATCCTCTGCAACATTTGCTTTTTCTTGAAGACAGTCTTTCTTTATTAAAACTCTAGAAATCCTTTAGGCTTATAAGATTCCAGGATATATTATTCATGTTTTCAAACATATTTTATAATAAAAGGCTAACATTATTGTACTCTTAAGAAAGAGTCAAGAATTTCATATTTTATTACTACTCAGTATGTTTCCTTCAGTTGTATGGGACTGAAGAATAAGCAAAGCTGGAGCCCAATTTAGTCATTCTTTTTAGAAAGCTGGTCTTACAGTAAAATAAAATGATCAGACTAAATTGATCAGATTTGTCTACAATTACTGGCAAGTGCTTTCTTTCACTTCTGACAGGGGTCATAATTTCTAGCTATAATTCTTTTATATGGTACAGTTATTATTTTTATGGTAGCCATCCAAGCAAAAATCAGATGCAAAGTTCAATTTTCTAGGAAAAAATTAAGACCAAAGACAATATTTAAAAAAGCAAAGATGTTGCCTAACTATTAGACAAGGGTTGTCAAACTCAATTTCATTGAGGGCCGTATCAGCATTGCGGTTGCCCTCAGGGGACGGGTGGGTGCGGCCAGGGTGGGTGCAGCCTACTGGGTTGGCGTGGATATAGTGGGTGTGGCCTACTGGGTGGGTGTGGCCAGCTCTACGTTGTTCGCTTCAAGGGTGCCTGTGGGGGGCTGGGCAGGAGTGGGACAGATCTGAGGGTCTCTGGCAGAAGGGAATGGGACCAGGGCAAGTGTGAAGGCATGGTTCACTGGAGGAGCCTCACTGTTCCTCTCAGGCCATGCGGGGGGTGGGGTTATGGAGCTAAGACTGAATGTGTTTCAGCATAGATGGCCACCACAAAATTGTACATTGGCTCCCGGTCGGCCTGGGCCAGGTCCAAGGCAGAGGGGGCCATTCCCTCACTGTTTCCAGGATGGCTTCGTGAGCCACATGAAACCACTTTGTGGGCCGCATCCGGCCCCCAGGCCTTGTGTTTGACATGTCTGTATTAGACATTTGTTTCACAGGTGCTGGATCAACTTGTTTAACTGTGTTATAACAAATAAGACACAACTGATTTTGTTTTTTGCAGTTCATAATAATCAGATTCATAAAATATGCAAAGTCAAATCAAACAAATTATATTTTGGCTTTATAGGTCGTGTGAAAAATGACTGTTGATTCTGACGATATTCACACAAAGATGTAAGCCAGAATTATTCTGACATTGTATGTGGTTAACAAGAACAAAAACAAAATAAGACAAATCTGAGCGATAGCCATAATTTCTCATGCAGTATACTGCTGATATGATTTTATCATCCATAAGAGGATGGTAATCAGATAATGGTGAACCTTATTCCATTTCCTTTGTCATTATTGGATGACAGAGGTTTGGGCTTTTGGTGGCTATATTCTTCAAGAATGCAGGCTCTATTGAAATACTTTCAAGCACAATTGAGCCCCAAATTTCTGTTGCTAAATGAGACACTTGTTAAGTGAGTTTTGCCCCAGTTTATGACCTTTCTTGTCCCAGTTATTAAGTGAATCATTGCAGTTGTGAAGTTAGTAACATGGTTGTCAGATGGTCACAAAAGGGGACCACATGACCCCAGGACACTGCAACCATCAAAAAAATAAGTCAGTTGCCAAGCATTGAATTTTGGTCATGTGATCATGGGAATGCCTCAACGGTTGTAAATGTGGAAAAACAGTCATAAGTCACTTTTTTCAGTGCCGTTGTAATTTTGAACGATTACTAAACAAACTGTTGTAAGTTGAGGACTATCTGTAGTTTGTACTCAGATAGTAACATTCAGATTAGTATGAATGTTACTCATGTCAAAACTATAGTTTAGTGTGGAGATATTACTCAGGCAACCATCAACAATTCCTACTGTACTTTCTCTGTAACCCATAATTTATGTGATTCTTTGGTATTCAACTACTAAAGTCCTTAAAGCAAATGTCCATTCCTGATAGCTAGAAAGGAGAAAATAAATCATGACTTTTTTTTTTTATGAAGACAGTGAAGGGGTTTTCCCTCCTTCTAGTGTCTAGTGAAACTATACCAAGTAAATCAAGGTCTTTGGTGTACCAGCCAAAAACTGAATGGAATTAGAATTGACACATTTCTCATGACAAGAATAATATGAACTCTTCAATTATAGTATCATCATCAGTGAAAGCATCCAAAACAAAAGACGAGGGAGGTTTTATTAATTGATTTTTAGTTATCTGAGTAGCTGAGATTGATGGTCTTAGATCATGCTAAATACATACAAGATTTTGAAACCTGGACCAGATGGGGTAATTGTTAGTTGGATCAAAGATGGGGAAGAATCCTCTTTGAAGGAGAATGGTTCTAACCTCTTCTGAAGGACTACTAATGGAGTTACTTCTGAAGAAATACACAGACATCAGAACCAAGATACCCACTCCATCCCATAAATGCTGATACCTTACTATTCAGTTCAGGAATTCAAACCAACCAAAGTGAAACAGGCAGCCATCAGTTCATTAGTTGCCTCCTTAGTCTTGGTACCCGGAAAATGGAATACACTTCCTGGTGTTTCTCCTAATTATCACTGCATTGCCTATGGAAAACCTAGGGGGAAGGAGGGAATCTTAAGTGTTTGGAAAAGGAGCCCAAAGAAATGGGGAGCCCCCAAAATGGTTATATTGTATGTAAGATACTGGTCCATTCTCCTGTGGTTTATTTGCTTTTGTATCTGTGTTTTACTGTAGTTAACTGTTGTTTTAATTGTTTTAACAGTTGTTTACCGCCTAGAATCACCCAGTTGAAATGGGCGGCTATATACATCTGATAAATAAGTGGCTATCTTAGGCCTTCCCCCCCTTTTGATGTTTAATTGTCATTATTCTATAATTTTAACATTTCTAACCCTAATTTAATTTCTAACTCTAATGTTAACTTTACATATTGTTTTATTTATCAGTTATATTATATTGTACACCACCCAGAGTCCCTCTTTTAGGAAATACAAAATGTAAATAGAGGTAGAGATAATAGACAGATTAGATAGATAGATAGATAGATAGATAGATAGATAGATAGATAGATAGATAGATAGATAGATATTTTATATGTAAGGGTTGAGGTATTTATATGTAAAATATGCTGCATATATGTATGTTATGTATATGTACACTTTTGAGAGCAAGCAACAGACTTTCATTCTTAATGTGTGCCAGTGTGCCCACAGTAAAAAAAAATGACAATAAAGGTGATAGATAGATAGATAGATAGATAGATAGATAGATAGACAGACAGACAGACAGACAGACAGACAGACAGATAGATAGATAGATAAAATTCTGAAACACTGTACTCCATATGGCCTATATGTGTTGCTGATTGATTTTGTTACTATTACTGGAATCCAAAATGTTGGTCTATGATGTTGAATATTTAATTATATCGAATAATTTAATATTCTAAGCCACTGACAGAGCAATCTTATTTATATAAATATACCAAAATAAGATACAAGGAATACAGAATATTCATTTCTAATTACATGGATTTTGCATTTTTCTAGTCTACAGGCTGCATTAATATCTGGCGGGCCCGGGACAGGGGTTGCTCCTCTATCCTGGTGCTATTGGACCTCTCAGCGGCTTTTGATACCATCGACCATGGTATCATGCTGCGCCGGCTGGCGGGGCTGGGTATAGGGGGCACCGTGTTTCAGTGGTTCTCTTCCTTCCTCTCTGGCCGGATGCAGTTTGTGTTGATGGGGTCAGAGGTCGACCCCGAGGCCCCTTGATTGTGGGGTACCTCAGGGGTCGGTCCTCTCGCCCTTGTTGTTCAACATTTATGTGAAGCCGCTGGGTGAGATCATCCGAGGTTTTGGGGTGGAATTCCATCAGTACGCTGATGATACTCAGCTGTACATTTCCACCCCGAACCACCCAAATGAAGCTCTTGACCCAGTGCCTGGAGGCCGTGCGGATCTGGATGGGGAAGAACGGTCTCAAGCTCAACCCCTCCAAGACCGAGTGGCTGTGGTTACCGTTGTCCCGGTACAACCAGCTGACTCCATCGCTGTCTATCGGGGACGAGTCAGTGGCTCCCACGGGAAGGGCTCACAACTTGGAAGTCCTCCTAGATTCACGGCTGTCCCTTGAGGACCATCTGACGGCCGTGGCCGGGAGGATGTTTTACCAGATTTGTCTGGTACGCCAGTTGCGCCCCTTCCTAGATAAGGGCGCGCTACGCGCGGTCACCCATGCCTTCGTCACTTCCAGACTGGACTATTGTAATGCTCTCTACATGGGGCTCCCCTTGAAGTGCACACGGAGGCTTCAACTGGCACAGAATGTGGCCGCGCGGGTGGTAGTGGGGGCACCTTGGCGGGCACGAATGGCCCCCATCCTGCGCGAGGTGCACTGGTTGCCGGTGGCTTTCCGGGTGCGCTTCAAGGTACTGGTTACCACTTTTTAAAGAGCTCCATGGCATAGGACCCAGTTATTTACAAGACCGCCTTCTGCCAGTAAATACCTCCCATCGACCAGTTCACTCCCACAGAGAGGGCCTCCTCAGGGTGCCATCAGCTAAGCAGTGTCGGCTGGTGGAGCCCAGGGGCAGAGCCTTTTCTGTGGGGGCACCGACGATGTGGAACGAGCTCCCCCCGGAACTCCGGACGTGTCATGATCTCTGCACCTTCAGAAGAGAGTTGAACACTCATCTCTTCAATCAAGCCGGCCTGGCCTAGATCTCCTCGGGTTTTAAATTTTTAAACAAGGCTGTTCGGGTTTTAGAATTGGGTTTTTAACAGGTTTTTAGTAACAACTTTGTATTTATTTAATTTAATTTAATTTTAAATATTTATTGTTTTATATGTTTTTATTGGGTTGTAAACCGCCCCGAGTCCTATGGGAGAGGGGCGGTATAGAAATTTAATAAATAAATAAAAAAATAAAAAAATATAAAAAGTACAGCATTTTATATTTGTATGGATCTTATTCAGGGAGGAATATTTCCTATTTTAAGAATTAGTCCATTTGTTGTGTACTCCATTCGCATGCGAATGATGAAGACACATGGTGATGATGAAAAAACACTTTATTCACCTTCTACAACAACCAAGCAAAAGCACGAAGCCCGGAGCCTCCCAAATACAGCTCCGGAACGGAGCTTGCTATTTCGCCCGGAAAACTGACCTTCGGAGACGGGGAAGCGCCGGAAAAGAGGGCGCTTCCAAAGAAGACTCCCAGCTCGCCCGGACAAGAAAGGGATCGCCACTGAAGAGCCCACGAAGATGGCAAACGGGGCCGAAAAGGCTGGTGGCGGCCGGCCAGCCAGCAGGCCCGAAGAAACCGCGAGGCCACGCATGCGCAGAAGCAGCTGAGAAGAACCGGCCGACACAAGGATAAGAAGAAGACGGCGGACAACGACGGGACAGGAGGGGGCCGAAAAACGCTCCGACAGATTCCAACGGCAGAGGCCAGCAGCGGGAAGAGGACCCCCGGCAGGACCCTCACAAAACCCCTCCCAGCCCCCGAAAGGAACCGGAGGAGGTAAGGAAGAGCCGGGCGGGCGGAGGAAGAAAGGACTGAACGGGCTGGCAGAGACGAAGAAGCAGCGAGGGAACAAAGAGGGGGGGGAAATCCTGTGGACGCGCTATCCCCCTTCCCCCCCCCCCCACAGAGGGCGGCAGGAGTGGGGAGAACAGTTCCATAGGCCTTGGAGGAGGACTAATCTTCCCGGGCTGAGACGAAGCTCCAAGATAAGGGAGTTGCGTTGGGGGCGTGACTCAGGAAAGACTAGCCAGACGCCCGAAGCCTGTCTGTCTGGAGATGTGGGTGTCTGAGAACTGGTGGTGCTGCCCAGTGAGAGGACGAGACATCAGCACGGGCCCCAAGCCACAGATCCCTTAGCCTTTGTGTCACCCCTGCCAATAATACTGAGTTTACCTGAAGGCAGACCGCACCCCCTAGTGGACTATGGTTTTGTTGTTGAAAAGTGAACTGTGAGATATGTACAAGGGCTGACTTTTGGCAGAGGAATTTGAACCAATCCATCGCACTAGCTTGAAAACCTTGCACAGGAACAGCCCCCACACAACTCTCTACAGTAAGGGGTGGCATTAAGGGTAGACAGACCAACAGGAGGAGAAGCTTAAAATGGCAGCCAAACGGACAAAACAGACCAAACTGCCTCACACAAAGGGAGCAGCATCCTCCTTTGACCAGCTCTCTAATCTGTCAGGCAACACCCCACCCACCCCTACATCCCCCCATCCAACAGCAGGCCTTCAGACCCATACACCAACCCATGCCTCCACAACGGAACACATGATCCAAGAACTAAAAGAGACAATAGATACGCTGGTAAAAAGGATGGACGGCATGGATAGAAAATTAGAAGCAACGGACACAAGGATGGAGAAAAGATGCATAGAAGTGGAACAAAAGTTGGAGGAAAGATGCAGAGACATAAAACAGATGTTGGCGGACCACAGTAGAGACCTAGAGAGAAAGTGGGAAGAACAACGCAGGGCGATGACCGCAGACATGGACCAAATGAAGAAAGCGATGCAAGACCACTACAAGAAAATAGAAGAGGAAATGGAGAAGAACATTCAAGAAATCAGGGAGAATACAGAAAAGAGGATGAAAGAAGTGGAAAACAGCATCGAGGGACAAATAACAGAGATGAAAGGGGCGGCCCAAGACCAGACCACCATGATGCAATACTGGCAAATGGCGTCTGCAATCAGGTTCAGAGGGTGGAATGAGACCACAAATGAAACCCAAGGAGACCTGGTCAGGACCTTTGTAGGGGCCCTGGCAACATTTCTAGGTAAGGGACCCGAAGAGATAGCGTGGCAATTCGACAGAATCTACAGAGTCGGCTCATGGAGGTCAGCAAACAGACACCGACCAAGAGATGTAGTCATCCACTTTGCAACGCAGGGGCTCCGGAACCTCATCTCCACCACTTCCTATAGAAAGAAATTTTGCATAGGGGAGCAGGAAGTGAAGGTACTGAAAGAGATCCCCCCCAGCGATGTTGAGAGACAGAAGGGACTACAAATTCCTGACCAATGAACTGAGACCACGCGCTCTGCACTACAGATGGGAAATCCCAACTGGGATGTCACTTATCTATAGAAACAAGAGATACCACTTGAACTCGGTCCAGAAAGCCAAAGACTTCCTGGAAAAGGAACTGAGGTCAGACGGCCCCCACCACACTACGGGAGAAGACACAGATGGACCACTAGACAGCGGGAGGGATCGAGATCAACGAGCAAATCACGCAGAAGCACGGACCGGCACAGCAACAGGAGACAGGAATGGTCCACCTAGAGATACGAGGACACGGAGAACAGAAGGCAACAAAACCAACGAAGCAGAGCGGCCTATGGAGGGCAGGCCACATGGATCCACTACCGAACGCATTCACCAGCAAGACAAGACCCCACAACTCAATATGTACACCATTCCGGATATCATGGGAACGAGACCAAAGAAGAGAGCAGAGGAAACAACAACAGAAGTGGTCTCGCAAGAGTATCCTGAAACTGACAATGGCAACTAAATATCTGACCTGGAATGTTAATGGACTAAACTCTCCCCAGAAAAGGAGGAAAATATTCCACTACCTGAACCAAGATAAAAGCGATATAATCTGCCTACAAGAAACACACATCAGAGCGGCAGACCAGAAACACCTGATCAATTACAAACTAGGTGCACACTTTGTGGCAACAGCGCCAAGAAAAAAGAATGGGGTTGTTACATATGTAAAGAAACACGTAATAGCTAAGCTAATAGAGTCTGACCCCCAGGGTAGATACCTGGCAATCGAAATAACACAAGAAGATAGGAAGATTCTAATAATGGGCATATACGCACCAAATCAACAACAAGGCAAATTCTACAAACGGATACACAAGAAAATAATACAACTTAACTACAGATCCCACATTATACTGGGCGACTGGAACGGAATCATAGAGACCGCCCTAGACAAAAAAAGAACTGCACCTAACCCACATGTTGAATGTTTATGTTCTATGACTAATGCCTCTTAACATGATCTTATGACTAATGTTGTTTGCTTTAATATTGTTAAAGCGGACTGAATCTCTACCTCAGGCTATGAAACCTCTACCTCAGGATCTCTGGTTAGGGACTATAAAAGATTGCACTACTACTGGGACGAGGTCAATTCAGAAGCGCAAACGAACAATATGCGATAGACTAGATACAGTAGATAGACCATATATAAGAGAAACACCAATCAAACAAAATGTATTTGGAGTATACTTGAGGATGGAAGGGAGGAGTGAAGAATGTTTACCAAAACAGATGTTTACAAAGACTAATACCTAATGTCGTATGCTATGTTCTAGGATGATTGCTTAGCAATAGGATCTTATGTTTAATGTTGATCACTTTAATATTGAAAAAGCGGATTGAATATCTATCTCAGGTTATTGAATTCTTACCTCAGGATCTTTGGTTAGGGATCATAAAAGATTGTACTAATACTGAGATGAATAGTATGCGATAGACTAGTGGATAAACTATAGATAGGAGAAACACCAATCAAATAAAGTGTAACGGACATATGGTTGAGGCTCGACGGGAGGAGTGATAAATGTGTACCAAATCAGACGTTTACAAAGACTAATACTTAGTGTTGTATATCAGGTGCTATGATGATTGCTGCATAATATGATTTTATGTTCAATGTTGAGTGTTTTAATAAAAGAATTTATAAAAAAAAATAAGTCAATTTGAGAATATAATTTGCTGACATTAGGGAATCTTTCTAATTTCAGAGCACTTTGGAAGTCATATCTGCATTAAATTGAACAATGCTATAACTAAAAAAAAAAAAGCAACAACCAAGCAAAAGCAAAAGGCACGGAGGCCTTTTTATATGGCCAGAAACCCGGACAGTGTCCACCAATAGGAACAGAGCGTTTTCGCGCCTTGCGCATGCGCACAAGGCCAGCGCCGCTCTGTCTGGTCCCCCGGGCAGCTTTTGGAATGCCCGGGACCAATGCAATGTCCCGAGCCTGCTTTTGCAGGTTCAGGACACAACACCATTGAAGGTATTTTACTGCACTAGTGAATCTCTTTATTAGCTCAGGACACAACACCCCTCCCCCTTAGATGGAACATACTTCGTGTACACTCGTGTACGTCATGCATTGAGAAGAGTGGCATACAGTTGCATTATTCAAATGCAAGGAGTGTGGACTACTTGCAAATCCTCTTCAATATTGATTAATACAATAAATGTATCCGAAATAAAAAAATAATACAAAACAATCTACCCATGAGTTACTCCCATTATTCAGGGGCCTCATGAACAGGTCCCTCATGATTTGACAGCAACTTCACAAAGTCTCTCAGATGTTTCAGTGGGCACTTGGCCTGCTGTGACCTTCTAAGGCACGGAGAGATTTCCTGGCCCACCTGCTCGCCTACCAGGCTAGGCAGGCCAGGGCGTTGCTGCCCTAAATCCCCAGATGACCCTGGTGAGGGTGCCTGGCCTACCTGCTCGCCTACCAGGCTAGGCAGGCCAGGAGTTTGCTGCCCCAAATACCCAGCTGACCCACCCATCTGCTGGCTGGCTGTACCCTCTAGGTCCAAGCCAGCATACGTTGGAGGGGTGGAAGTCCCCAAGTCCACAATGGACCCCTCTTGGGAACACTGTCCCTTGAGCCCAAGACCAGCAGATGGAGAGGGCTGGGTAGCGGAAGTGCCCCAGTACTCTGTGGCCCCCAAGCACATGCCCGAGGTGCCAGAGTCAGGAGTCACCTCCATGGCAACCCCCTTTGCTGGTGACCTCCTTTTGGGAGCAATTGCGGAATGAGGAAAGCGCCCCTGATGGAATTCCTTTTCTCTTGCTGCTTGTGATTTGTGTGGATACCCCCGGTCAGTCTCCCTGTCTGGAGCACTATCTGACATATGTGAATACTGTGGATACTCCCGGTGTGACTCCCTGTCTGGAGTAATTATGGATGTGTGGGATGATCCCCTATCTAGTGAATTCCTGTTAGGAGCACTTGCGGAACCTTGGGATGAATCCCAAACAGCCTCAGTAGCAGCTAGTGAGGGCCTGTTAGTCCTGGGAAACTATGACCCAGAATGCATATTATGGTCCTCCCCCCCCAGAGCAGAGCCAGGAGCGGAAGGGCGTGAATCCAGTCTCCAACACAGTTGGTCTATATGTCTGCGAAGAACACGGCCATCACCCAAGGCAACTTCGTATGACAACGGCCCCGAGACCTTGCAGATCACAGCTGTGACCCAGAGATGTCTAGGCCCATAGTTTCTTGCCCAAACCGGATCGCTCACCTGGAGTCTCCTAGGTGCCTGCGGTTGTGACACCTGAGAAGCCACCCAGTCAGGGTGCAGCCTGTCCAGTTTAGTGATGAGGCGGTGACCCCAGCAGAGTTCAGCAGGGCTCTTCCCTGTGGCTGTGCATGGTGTGGTGCGGTGTGCAACAAGGAAATCTGCTAACCTGTGATGCCAATTACCGTAAGTCAGTTTCTTGAGGGCATCTTTGGTGGTGCACACCTTTCTCTCTGCCAGTCCGTTCGAGGATGGATGGAAGGGAGCCGATGGTGCATGCCGGATCAGGTTGCCCTGAAGAAAAGCCTGGAACTCAGAAGAGGTAAATTGAGGGCCATTATCTGAAACCAGCACATCTGGAATACCGTGTGATGCAAAAATTCCTCTCAACACCTGGATGGTCCTGGCAGTAGTAGTGGAAGAAACAGGAACAACCTCTAGCCACATGGAATGGCTATCAACAACAACCAGGAAGAATTGCCCCTGAAAGGGCCCAGCATAATCTATATGCACCCTAGACCATGGGGTTTGAGTTTCCTCCCACCTATGTACTGGGGCCTGAGGCATTTCAGGCCGAGATAAGGTACCCTCCTAGGCTTAACCCTGATGGGCGTGATGGTTGGATCTAACCGTAGCGAAATGGGAGGCCTCTTGTAGGATTTTATGTATTTATTTATTTATTTATTTATTTATTTATTTATTTATTTATTTATTTATTTATTTATTTATTTATTTATTAATTAAATTTCTATGCCACCCTATTCCGGGAACTCAGGGAGGCTCACAGCATAAATAGAAATCCAATATTAAAAACTACATAATACATATATAAAAAATACATATATAAAAAAGAGAACCCCTAAATTAAGAAACCATTCATTCAGCAAACGTACACACAAACATACACTGGCTAGGGGCAAGATGTCAACTGCCCCAGGCCTGTCGGCAGAGATGGGTCTTTAGTAGTTTGCGAAAGGCAGAGAGGGCGGGGGCGATACGGATCTCCGGGGGGAGTTGATTCCAGAGGGCCGGGGCCGCAACAGAGAAGGCCCTTCCCCTAGGCCCCGCCAGGCAACACTGTCTGGCTGACGGAACCTGGAGAAGGCCAACTCTGTGGGCCCTAACCGGCCGCTGGGATTCATGGGACAGCAGGCGGTCCCGTAAGGATCCTAGCTCTGAACTAAACACATTTGCAAACTCCTTGCAAATTTCTGCAAGACCCAGCATTTGCAAGTTGTGCAGCCCAGCTACCTGGATTCCCAGAGCTTCGAACCAATCGAGTCCAATAAGGCTCGTACGTTCACCCCCAACAACCACCACATCTAGGGAACCTTCAAAATCCTTATATTGTACCCTAAGGGTGGCCTCCCCCTTAACACACACCATAGAATTTTGAAAATCAGTGAGTATTAGATTCGATGGCCTGAGTTTAACTCTAAGGCCACTACTGCTGCAAATCCTTTTAAAGGTATTAATTGAAATAATGGAAAGAGCGGACCCAGTGTCCAATTCCATCAGTAAGTGAACCCCTTGCAACCTTATGTTAATGGAAAGTTTCTTCTTAAGGGGCTTGTGTTTCCCCTGTTCTTAGAATGTTCCTGTGCGATGTGCAGAAACCCACCCTGTTTTGGCTGGGGACCCTGGTACCTTTCTGAAGCAATTCTTCCCAAGGTTGAACCTTCTGGCGACTCAAACATACAGATGCAATGTGGCCTTGCCTGCCACCCACCCTGAAAATGGCGGAGCGAAACCTGCAGTCAGCTTGCTTGTGGCGTCCTCCGCACCCGAAACATTGAAGCGATGCTGGGGCTTTGACCGGACGTCCCTTCTGCCTCCTCTTAACTGGCTGGTGAAGTCTGTTGATCTCCTCTTCAGGATCCACTTCTGATCTTTCTCGAGCGTCCTCTTGATGGATGGTAGCTGTGTCTGGAGGATTGCTGGCGAGGCGCAAGGCCTTCACAGCCCCGCCTGCTGTTTTCTCAGCTGCCATCTCTCACAACGCATCTTGGAAGGAGACATCTTCTTTTGCAAAAATCTTTTGTTGTAAGTCTCTGCTCCTTAAGCCACAGACAAAATGATCTCGCAGCCTCTCTTCCAGATCCTTGAACTCAGAAGGTCTGGCTGCTTGCCTTAAGGCCGCAATAAAGTCCGCAGCAGATTCACCCGGCCTCTGGTCTCTCTGCTCAAACGTGTGCCTCCAAGCAATGATGGATAACTTCAGCTGGAAATGTTCCTTCAACATTTTCTTCAAATCAGCATATGTTACTGACTCCAGAGGTGCAGGGGCCACCAGATTTTCTGCGATGTCAAAAGCTTCTTGTCCACAGGCACACAAAAGAGTTGCTGCCTTCAGGCCGTCTTCTCTAATCTGATTTACTCAAAAGTAATTCTCCCCCCATGCTACGTAGGAATTCCATCTCTCTGGGTGGGAGACATCGAAATCAGTCAGTCGGCCAATCTTCGACATTCTAAGCTTTACGACCTTCACCACTCGCTTCCTCTACAAGCTGCTGTTGGGGAAAGGGTCTTTTAGCCAAGCTCAACCTCCAGCAACGCTGTACTGGCAGGCTGGGATGCTGATTCAAACGCCGTCTTCCCCTCTTCAGGACTTCCTGGGTAAGTCCTCAACTCTTTTGTTCCAGCTTGCAAAGGATCCCATCCTCGTTGCCAGTGTTGTGTGCTCCATTCACATGCGAATGATAAAGACACATGGCGATGCTGAACAAACACTTTATTCACCTTCTACAACAACCAAGCAAAAGCAAAAGGCACGCAGGCCTTTTTATATGGCCAGAAACCCGGACAGTGTCCACCAATAGGAACAGAGCGTTTTCGCACCTTGCGCCACTCTGCCTGGTCCCCGGGCAGCTTTTGGAATGCCCGGGACCAATGCAATGTCCCGAGCCTGCTTTTTTAGGTTCAGGACACAACACCATTGAAGGTATTTTACTGCACTTGTGAATCTCTTTATTAGCTATCCAATTTCTGATGGTGGTTCAAAGTCATTCTGGTGTCACCTTATTTTTGAAAAGGTCTCTATGCTACCATCCAAAGTTCATGAATGATTCAAAGACACCACCTGCTCTATGGAATTTTGTACATCCTGGCTAAGTTACCAAGGTGCTCATTTTTATGGATATGAGCTATTCTAAACAGAGGAATTAGAAATGCTTCCTTGCATAAAATTTCCAGGAAGACATAATTGTTGCACCTGATGCTTTATTTTGAAGAAGCCCAACATAAGCACTAGATAAAACGAGCTGTGGAACACTCATTATTTTACAAGCAGTGCTTCTTTTTCCTGGAAAAAAGAAGCTGACATTAATCAGAACACTGATGATATTGCTTCTGAACAAACAACAATTTCAGCTTAATTTACTTCCCATTACCTCTTACAAAATTCCCTTTTAAAAACATCCACACATATGCAGCAGATAAGCTTGGCATTAATATAAAAGAAATGCCTCTTGGATTTATTTTCCCCTATTTCTATATAATGGGCTTTTGCAGATATTACACTTGTGTGTTTTCTAGGAGTCTGATTAATAGGAAAAATAAGAAGCGTGCAATTTAACACCATGGGTAAGTAAGGAAATAAATAAATCATTCAAAATTCCGTTCCAAATCTTAGTGCTGAATGCGAAGCAGATAAAGAAGAAGCTGGAAGTCTTGACCCTAGCCCAGTGATGGCGAACCTTTTAGAGACTGAGTGCCCAAACTGCAATCCAAAACCCATTTATGTATCATCAAGTGCTGGGTGGGCGTGGCTCATTGGATGGGTGTAGCCCATTGGGTGGGCGTGGCTGCGGTGGTAACAGCAGACTGGGTGGGACTAAAATGTTCAATCAATCAATTTCAACTTTGTGAGATCCTTCCCCCCCCCGAGAAGTTGAAATTGATTAATTGAACCTTTTTTTTTGCACATGGCGGCGGAGGCCTAAAGCGAAAAGGGTCTATAAAACCCAGCTGAAGGCCTAGGATTGGGGTGATGACACAGGTGCCCACAGAGAGGACTCTGCATGCCACCTGTGCCATAGGTTCACCACCACGGCCATAGCCCTTTTTGGTATCCTGACTCCATTAGTTCCTTATCGGTGCCATAAACATTCCAGTATTTCCTGATCTGCAAAGACTTTTCTGATGAATTAATTAAAATAGGCAATGTCAGGTGCCATGGAAATTAGAAGATTCAAGCAGTTCAAATATTTATTGCAAGTTTAAGTGCTCTATAAGAATCTGAACTACTAACAGTCAAAGGAAATTAACGGAAGTTAAGAATAGAAAGGAATTCAAGGTGGGCTGGAAGGGACTCATGACTGATGATGTCTTTGACCCCTCCCTTTGGCTCAGCCTGGTCATCTCCTACAGGCAATTGCACAATTGCAGTACAAAAGAATTCTCTACAGGAGGAAAATGGATGGTGATCCACATAGAAGTCCCTGAATAATCTATCCATGAAATGAAATCTCAGAGGAATCAATAAAAAGCAAAAGAAAATTAATAGATTCTGCCCCTATCCAGAATGTAAATTGTCATAGAAAGGGAAAAGAGGGGAGAGTTCTTACTTTTTTTCAAACTCTAACTGGGATTTGAAATATAGATTTAAAAAAATGTCAGCTACTAATTTCTTACCTTCAGGTATTGTTCTAATTTGAAGATGAGAACAATACTGTCAATCAGTGTCTTCCATATTTCATTAATTGAATGTTTAATAATATGGATTAATTGTTGATTTAAAATATTACAATGTTACACTATGATACGGTAGATTTTCATATACATTAATCTTGCCTAGATACACATCCAACTTGTCCAATGGTATCTATAAAGGAAAAAATTATTTTTTTTAAATTCTTTTATTAAAACAATCAACATTGAGCATAAAAACCTATTATGCAGCAATCATCATGACACCTGGTATACAATACTAAGTATTAGTCTTTGAAAACTTCTGAGTTAGTAAGCCTTTTTCCCCACTCCTCGCGTCTAGCCTCAACTATACTCCTGTTACGTTTTATTTTCATTGGTGTTTCCCCTATCCGTTTCAATATTAATGTGATCAACATTAAACATAAGATCCTATTGCTAAGCAATCATCCTAGAACATAGCATACAACATTAGGTATTAATCTTTGTAAACATCTGTTTTAGTAAACGTTCTTCCCTCCTCCCTTACATCTTCAAGTATACTCCGAATACATTTTGTTTGATTGGTGTTTCTCTTATATATGGTCTATCTACTGTATCTAGTCTATCGCATATTGTGCGTTTGCGCTTCTGAGTTGACTTCATCCCATTACTAGTGCAATCTTTTATGGTCCCCAACCCGAGATCCTGAGGTAAAAGTTTCATATCCTGAGGTAGAGATTCAGTCTACTTTAACAATATTAAAGCAAACAACGTTAGTCATAAGGTTATGTTAAGAGGCATTAATTATACAACATATACATTCAACGTTGGGTGTTAGTTTTTGTAAACATTTGATTTGTTAGCCCTTCATCCCTCCTCCCATCGATCCTTAGCTGAACGCCAGCTGCATTCTGTTTGATTGGTGTCTCTCTTGGATATAGTCTATCCACTGTTTCCAGTCAGTCACAAATTGTTCATTGGAGCGGTTTTTCAAGTATGCTGATATTTTTGCCATTTCCGCCAAATTTGTTACTTTCACAGTCCATTCTTCAATAGGCGGTATTTCCGGATTCTTCCAGTACTGTCCCACCAACAATCTTGCTGCTGTAATTAAGTTCAAAAATAAATTTGTCTCTGAGGTAGTGATATCCTTTGTGATCCCTAACAGAAAAGCCTGAGGTAGAAATTCTATACGCTTTTTGAAAATAGTTTGGAGTGTCCACCATATCTTCCTCCAGAATGCTTTGATTTTTCTGCATGTCCACCATATATGAAAGTAAGTAGCCTCCCCGTCCCCGCACCTCCAGCATTTGGGCTGGGAGTCCGGGTAGATGAGTGATATTTTTTTCGGGTCTAGGTGCCATCTATAGAACATCTTGTAGAAGTTTTCCCTTAAGTGTTGCGATTTCGTGAATTCTACATTCCTCACCCAGATTTTCTCCCACGTGTCCATGGTGATAGGGTGTCTGAAGTCTTGTGCCCACTTTATCATACAGTTCTTGACTAGCTCGGTTTCAGAGTCCATTTCTATCAGAATGCTGTACACTCGTTTGATGTGCATAATCCCCTGTTCTCTAATCTGTTTAATTAGATTCTCGTCGGTCTGGGAAAAAATTATTTTTGTCCTATATGAAATCAAATAACAGCAATGACGTTTGAACGGTTTGTGTTTTGGGTTGAACAATCATTTTAACTGCTGCTATTCTGCCAAACAATACAAGTGAAATATGTTTTCATGTCTTAAAGTCTATTTTATTCTTGTGGTTTTCCCGATTGTAACATATAGCTGTGAAAGCCAGGCTTTAAGGAAGGATGAATGAGGAAAGCCTGATCTTAGATTTGCAATTCTGGATAAAACTGTGGAAAATATCTTGCAACGTAAGAAGAACAAATAATCCAATTCATAAATGAAGCAAAACCCTACAGTAAATAAGCAAGCAAGCAAATGTAGACTGTTCACTGGAAGTACTAATCATGGAGCTAAGGTTAAATATTTTGTATACATAATATGAAGACAAGAATCATTGGAGAAAGCCTGGATGCCTGAAAAAATTAAAGGCAATTTCATATAAGACAAGGTGGTTAGATATCATCATAATAATAATAATAATAATAACAACAACAACAACATGAGAACATATCAGAACACAGAGAAGCATTTTTTGACATCCAGTCCTGGTAAAATGATAAGCATCATGTCAGGAAGAATTGGAAGTGATTAAATGATTGAGCAGCAACAATAGGAGTTTTGAAAGTTGTTTTTGGAATTCTTTACAATATTCCTAACTTAGCAGATGAGTTAGCATCTGGTAAACCTGTCACTCAGTCAATGCATTTATTCAAAGTGCAGTTATATCTGTGTTTTGATTCTTAAGAAATGTCAAGCTGGTATGAGCAGATCTTCTAAAATAATCTTTTTTTCCCTTCCCTTTTTAGATCTTACAGTTATGCTCCATATGTTGGAGCTAAAGTAGGCTTCAGAATTAAGTTGTCTATATGTTGTATTTAGAGATATCCATTAAATTTCAAAACAAACACAAAAAATATATGACGTTTGGCAGTTCTTTGTAGAAAATATCCTTCCACTTTTTTGCACAGTCGTTTGCAGGTCATGAAAATGAGGAAGGATTTTTTTATATACTTTTGGGAGTGGCAGGCAGGGTGACATCATTCTGGAGAAGACAAGCATGTAGCCAGCCTTGCCCTCTTCCTTATATTCCGAAAATGATGCTCTTCTACAGAAAAATAAGAAAGAAGCAACAGAGGAGAAGCTGTAACAGAATAACAGAGTTCAAAGTGACATTGGAGGTCTTCTAAGCCTACCTCCTCCTCAAGCAGGATACCCTATACCAGTGATGGCGAACCTTTTAGAGACCGAGTGCCCAAAAACTGGCCCACCACCATTCTGCCTGCCTACTCCTGCCCTGCTCCGCCCTCACCCCGCCCACCCTCAGGACCATTCACAGCACGCCGCAGATCGCCCAGGTGGCCCTGCAGCGCCATGGTGGCCACGCCTTCCACCTGCACCCCACAGCATCATCTGCTGCCCAGCTGCCATGTGCTTGGCTGTGCAGCTCTGCATGGACCGCACTCAGAGGTGATTCTCTTCTGAGGGGGCTGCTGGTGAAGAGGGAGCTATGGGGGGAGGCAGGGCTGGGGCAACGGCATGTGTGCCCACAGAGAGGGCTCTGAGTGCTACCTCTGGCACTAGTGCCACAGGTTCACCACCACTGCCCTATACCATTTCAGACAAATGGTTATAAAGTCTCTTCTTAAAAGCCTCCAATGATGGAGCAGCCACAACTTCTGAAGGCAAGCCCTTCCACTGGTCAATTGCTCTCACTGTTATGAAATTTTAGTTCTAGCTTGCTTCTCTCCTTGATTAGTTTCCATCCATTGTTTCTTGTCTTGCCTTCTGGTGCTTTGGAAAATAGGTTGACTCTCTCTTTTCCAAAGCACCATAAAGCGTCAACTCTTGCTGCTTTTCAGATAAAGTGCAGAGAATGTTACAAGTTTCCCCCCTCCCTCAGCTGAAGTTCTACTGTGGACCCCAAAATAGATATCTAAAAATATTCAGAGAGAATGGGGGGTTCATTTTGCTACTGAACTAGGGACGGGGAGGGACAAATGCAGAATTAAATACAGCAGCTGTCTGTTCTGATGCTATAGAATGCTTGTACATATTCTAACATTTGCACAATGAAAGAATTCAGTTTGTACGGCACTGTCAGTGGAAATACTTAATTCTATATTTAATCTCATTTAGACAATACATAAAAAAGTGTTGCCACCGTGTACACCAAAAACACATATAACTGTATCTACACAGGATGTGCCAAAAATTGGACCACATAGATAATTCATTAAATAAATTATATTAAATATTTGAATTGGTTGCCATTTTCTTCTAAAGATATCCTTACTAATTTGATGCATGGCCTTTAAAAATTCCTGAATGCTCGTCATCTTTAGGCTGGGGTCTTTGGCTTCGTGCTTGTGCAAGCAAAGTGTGATCGGAGCTGCCATCTCTCTCTATATATATTGGTGGGGGTGTGTGGAGTGCTGGCTTAGTTGTTGTAGGTGGATTGGTTGGCTGTGTGGGAGTTATTGTTTGTGGATTGTTTGGCTGTTTCTTAACATCCTGAGTAGTTGAGGTGCTGGCTGTGTGCCCATTAGTCTTTTGTGTTGTAATGACCTGGGTAATGGGTTGTGTGATAACATCCTGAGATCTAGTGTAGTGATATCCTGAGTTCTGTGTTGCACCATCCTGGGTGGTTGGCTGTGTTGTAACATCCTGAGCTTTAGCGTTGTAGCCTCTTGAGTTCTGTAATGTGATGTCCAGGGTTGAAGGCTGTGAAGTAACATACCGGGCTTTGGTTTGGCTCCGAGTTTGCGGTCTAGCTCTGTGTTCATGGTGTGTGTCCGTTTGCTTTGTGTGGGGGTCAGAGGGAGGTGCAGCAGCTGGTGATGTCGTCGTGGTTTGGCTTCTGGGTGGTGGTTGCATTTCGTCTGACGGATGGGTTTGGGCTTGGGTTTGGGTCTGGTGAGGGTGAGTGGTGTTGGCGTACTATGTTGTTCTGGGTCCGGTGTCAGTTTTCGTGGTTAGGACTCATTTGTTGATTAGGGCTAGTTTCCAGATGTCTGGTAGGTGGGAGGTATCATCACGTTTATTCATGTTGTGGGGGTATTTTTCTTTTAAAATACTAAAAATGTGAATCCTGGGCATTATGTTAACCAAATAAAAGAAAAAACGAACACCAGGATATAATAAACCAGACTGTTTAATATAAACAAGCCTGTGGTTAAGAAGAGTCACTAAGTTTCGTCTGGCCAAAAACTGCCGGCGTCATCAGAGTTAGAATAGAAGGAGATCAGGAAGGCAGCTCATATAGCCTCCTGCCTCTGCGCCCAGTTCCTTGAGCGTGTCATCGGCCCGTTGATTGTATTAATCCGAATCGCGCAGAGTTGTTCCGCATCAGGCAAACTGTCCTTGGCTCCACTGGTTGTTTTACGATCCTCAAGTGCTCTTTTAGAGTGTATGCAAGCACTTGGAGGGCAGCTGTCAATCCGTCCCTGCACCCAGTCTTCCTCCCTCCCAGGGCCATTATCCTCCCCCACCCCCAAGGCCATTGTCGTAATTCCTCCACTCCAGTCCTGCAAGAACCAGCTGTTCTGGCATTCCTGCTCTCTGTCTTCCCCCTCCCTCCCCCTCCTTCCAGATCACCTCAGCGCGTCCTTCCCTGGCTTAGAGCCATTTGGTCCATCATCTCGGTCCATGGGATTCGTGGTTGTCTCACCTATAGAGCCATCGTCCCAATTATGCAAAACGCTGTCATCGTCTTCCTTAGAGATCGTGCCCATCTCATCCATCATTCTACCACCCCAATCCTGCCAAGGAAAAGTTAAATGTCTTCTCAGCAGGCCGTGGTGCTGTTTTTCCCATCTCCTAAGAGTCTGGTAAGCTGGCAAAAGATCTATATGCCGGTTGATGGAATTTTCACTAGAGAGCCAGGCTTCCTTGAGTAGGCAGTCACCCTTGGTAGTCTCACGAGCTATAACCTCTGCGTTAGCTAGATCGAACATGTGGCCAGAGCTGTACATATTGGCCCACACTTGTGAGCATTGCTCCTGCCTTCTAATAGCCAGTTCATGTTCATGGACCCTGGTCCTCAGCCTTTTAGTAGTTTCCCCAGCATAATTGCTCACACAGTCTTTGCAATTGATTTTGTAAACCACAGATGATCTTTGACCATTGGGGAGCGGTTCTTTTGGGTTCATGATCTTGGACCTGAGGGTGTGCTCAGGCCTATGGGCAACACTCACATTGTAGGGGGCCAACAGCCGTGCCGTGGCCTCGGAGACACCATGGATGTAAGGGAGGGTTGTTCATGTGGCCAGCATTGCTGTCACATTGGAGCGTGAGTCTCTATGATTTCGATGTGGTCTACTATACTGTCTCACAAACCCCATGGGATAGCCATTGCACATGAAGATGTGATGAAGATGTTTTATCTCCTCAACTTTAGCTCTGCCTGTGCTACAATGGGAATTAACCCGTTTAAATAGCGTCTGGATACAGCTGATTTTGTGTGCTACTGGGTGGTTGCTATTATAATGTAGCATTCTGTCTCTATGGGTGGGCTTACGGTATACAGACATGCACAATGTGCCATTAGGGCATCGGCTGATCAGTACATCCAGAAAGGCAAGACTGCCTTGGGTCTCTTCTTCTGTGGTGAAGCAGATGTCTGGATATACCGAGTTCAGTTCCTCCAAGAATTTGGCGCTATCCCGTCTTTTGACAATCACAAAAGTATCATCTACATAATGCGTCCAAAATTTTGGCCGGTACCTAGACATTACTATTAACTCTAGCCGTTGAAGAACCGCCTCAGCAAAAATGCCTGAGATGGGGGATCCCATTGGCGTCCCTTTTATTTGTTCGTATACCACGTCCCGAAAGGTGAAGTATGTCTTCAGGCATAAGGTTAGCAACTGTATTGAATCATTGGTATGGAGAGAGTCCTTATGTTGTTCCGGCCCCTCTTGTAGGAGGTCCCTTATTGCCGTGGCCGCCAGATCGTGAAGGATAGAGGTAAAGAGTGAGGTAACGTCAAATGATATCATTACCTCATCTTTCTCTATCCTTAGGGGCTTTACTCTCTCTAGAAACTCAGCCGATTTCACAGTGGTCTCATTGTTATCAGCCAAGTGGCTGATGCAACCGCTAAGCCATTTGGCTAGTCCCGAAGTGGGTGTGCCCCTGAAGGACACAATAGGTCATAGGGGGATCCCCTCTTTGTGTACTTTCAGGAGGCCATAAAACCTAGCCATGGAGGCATCACTGGGACGTATCCTCCTCAATGTGTCGTCGTTGATTTTACCCTGACGTTTGAGGTTACTAAGTACCTTATTGATGTGTTTGTGTGCATTGTCATCAGATCTTTGGTGATGACTCTGTAGGCTGTGGTGTCATTAAATAATGCCTGGGCTTTGTCAAAATATGCTGATCTGTCCATAACCACAGTTGCCCTGCCCTTGTCAGCTGGAAGTATGACAATAGTGTTGTCCTTTTTTAGTTGTTCCAGGGCAATGACAGCGTTTTGCATAATTGGAACGATGGCTCTATAGGTGAGACGACCACGACTCCCATGGACCGAGATGATGGACCAAACGGCTCTAAGCCAGGGACAGATGCACTGAGGTGATCTGGAAGGAGGGTGAGGGAGGGGGAAGATAGAGAGCAGGAATGCCGGAACAGCTGCTTGTTGCAGGACTGGAGTGGAGGAATTACGACAATGGCCTTGGGGGTGGGGGAGGATAATGGCCCTGGGAGGGAGGGGGACTGGGCGCAGGGATGGATTGACAGCCACCCTCCAAGTGCTTGTACACACTCTAAAAGAGCACTTGAGGATCATAAAACAACCAGTGGAGCCAAGGACAGTTTGCCTGATGCGGAACAACTCTGCGCGATACGGATTAATACAATCAACAGGCCAATGACGCGCTCAAGGAGCTGGGCGCAAAGGCAGGAGGCTATATGAGCTGCCTTCCTGATCTCCTTCTATTCTAACTCTGATGACGCCGGCAGTTTTTTGGCCGGACGAAACTTAGTGACTCTTCTTAACCACAGGCTTGTTTATATTAAATAGTCTGGTTTTTCTGGTTTATTATACCCTGGTGTTCGTTTTTTCTTTTATTTGGTTAATATATATATATATAGTGATTGCCCTCTTGGGTCTGACTTTTGGTACACCTTGTACATAACATAGCCTTTATTGTCATTTTTTACTGTGAGCACACTGGGCCACATTAAAAATGAAATTCTGTTGCCTGCTCTCAAAAGAAAGCAGGGCTTTTTTTTTCTCATAGAATGCCCAGAACGGAGTTCTGGCACCTTTTTTGGATGGAACCTTGTAGGGTAGGCACGGCGGGTTGAATGATGTGTGTGAGTTCCGGCACCTTTTTTTTTTTTTTTTAAGAAAAAATGCATTGAAAGAAAGTATCTACCTACCCATACGCAACCATACATATATATACATTTAAATATTCATCACTGTACAAGACTTTTGTTAAATTAGTTTTGCCCTATTTTACAACTTTTCTTGCCACAGTTGTTAAATGAATCACTGCAGCTGTTAAGTTAGTAACCCAGTTGTTAAATGAATCTGGTTTCCCCATTGACTTTGCTTGTCAGAAGGTCGCAAAAGGTGACCACATGAGGCACTGCGACCATGAAAAATTAATGCCCGTTGCCAAGTGTCCAAATTTTGATCACATGACTATGGGGATGCTGCAACAGTCATGAGTGTGAAAAATGGTCATAAGTAGTTTCTTTCAGTGCTTTGATAACATTGAACAGTCATTAAACAAATGGCTAAACAACTATCTGTATTGGAAAAATTAGAACTTGGCTAAAGGGGTTTTGTTAAATCATCCGTTTAATTTCAGTATACTTGCTTTTCCGCGCATAAGATCCTGGATCCAGCTCCAGTATATTTACTGAATATACTTTATTTTTACTGAACAATTTCACCCCGATTCATAATAAATGGCTGATAACTTTAGAAGAATGCTGGTAGTTGAGGAAGGAGGAGGAGGAGGAGGAGGAGGAGGAGGAGGAGGAGTTGGAGAATTCGGCTTTCTCATTGTGATTTCATGATTTCATGAAAGAGTCAGACTAAGAGATTTGGCTCCCAAGGCAATAAAATGTGTATCCAGTCCTGTTACATTATTCCCCAGGAACAGAAGTTGAGGTTGCTTAATAATACTGTGGATAACAGTTCTTGCAATAAATTTATTTTGAGGTAATATGTGTCTTACAAAATGGACATAATACTGGAGATCTGGTGGGCCACTTGTTTGGAAATAATAATAATAATAGTAATAATAATAATAGTAATAATAATAAAGTTGGAAGGGACCTTGGAGGTCATCTAGTCCAACCCCCTGCTCAGGCAGGAAACCCTGTACCATTTCGTACAAATGGCTGTGCAGTCTCTTCTTAAAAACTTCCAGTGTTGGAGCATTCACCGCTTCTGGAGGCAGGTTGTTCCACTGGTTAATTGTTCTAACTGTCAGGAAATTTCTCCTTAGTTCTAGGTTGCTTCTCTCTTTGGTTAGTTTCCACCCGTTGCTTCTTGTCCTGCCTTCAGGCGCTTTGGAAAATAGCTTGACTCCCTCTTCTTTGTGGCAGCCCCTGAGATATTGGAACACAGCTATCATGTCCCCCCTCGTCCTTCTCTTCATTAAACTAGACATACCCAATTCCAGCAGCCATTCCTTATATGCTTTAGCTTAATCATCTTTGTTGCTCTTCTCTGTACTCTTTCTAGAGTCTCAGCATCTTTTTTTTACATCGTGATGAACAAAACTGGATGCAGTATTCCAAGTGTGGCCTTACCAAGGCATTGTAAAGTGGTATTAAAATGAAATCACTTGTTCTGGATTCATTGAAAGAAAAGAAAATATTTAGAAAATCATAACAGATTAGAATAATGTTTATGGGGTTTGGGGAAAAAAGTCATTTCTCCTTGGATCATGCTCTCAGAACTGGTTAGGCCTTATTCAAATGTCACTGTATCAATTCTGCATTTCCTAACCTAGTGTCCTCTTGAGAAAAATCTTTTTCAAACAGATAAGAAGATCTAAATCAATCTTCACCAGCCTAAGCTGCCTTCAAGCAATACTGGACTCCACAACCAACGAATGTCAGAATTTGGTATGATAACTGATGGATATCACATAACAAAATTGTCTGTAGTACATTTAATATTGCAAGATCGAGGAGGAGGAGGAGGAGGAGGAGGAGGAGGAGGAGGAGGAGGAGGAGGAGGAGGAGGAGGAAGGAGAAGAAGCACCTGCTCAGTGTTGGTAATTTCTTGGTTAACTCCATGCAATTTTCTCGGAACGAGTATGGAAGTGGTTTGCAATTATATCCATTCTAAACTACAGTCGGGTTATTGGTCCTTAATCTCAGTCTGTTGATTAACACATTCATGTATTTTCCAAAGACAGCAATAATAGTTAGTGATTCCCTAAAGTATTTTTTAAAATGTACTGATTTTTCAATTATTTTTTATGAGATGCCATTCCCCTGCAGAAGTTTTGTATATAATTACATGGATTGTGTGTGTATGTTTACTTCTCTTCTGTTGTGTTATCAAATGTTAAATAATAATTGACATAAATGCATGCTGCATTGACATAAATCAGCTGTAAAGTAGATTTTATTACAGAATTTCACTTAAAACATGCAGTAGTAGCTTTATGAGAATGAGAACAAACTAGCTCCCCCATCAGCCCTTCCTTTCCCTCCTTTAGTAAATTGCTGCAGAGATTTATCAGAAGGTGCTGGGAGAAATAACATAGTGATATATATCTTGCATTTGATAGTGTAATTATATTATTAAACATGCATTCAAATAATTGAATGCTAGTGTTCTAAGCCATGTGACTATATTATGAAACTCAGTAGTTAAATATAAGCATAATTATCCTGAGAATTTCAGTTTTGCAGCAATACACAATACCTTCGATAAACAAGCAAATAGACAATACTGCAATATACTTTTCTGAAGTCAATCAATTTGTTTAATAACTAACATCTACACAAACCGCTGGATTGTACCATGCATTATTCTGAAAGGGGATTGAAATCACTATCAATCGTTTATCCTCACATTCGCTGATTACTGTGCTACCTGCCCCATTCAAAAGAGTGTGGATGTGTGAGCTGATTCTTGTGCTTCTGAATATACAGACCCTCTTCATCTCATCATTTGTGACCATACAAAAGCCTTGTATCTCTAGTTAGTTTTTATTCTACCTTTCTCTTAGAATTAGGGCTGGTTCTGAAAGGTTAATGATTTATAGACTTGCATATGGATACATGATGGGTTATGGGAAGAAGAGGTAATTAAAAAAAAAAAAGTCCTTAAACATTTATTTAAAACTTTCACTAAGGATTGAAAGAAGGGTTTGGGGGATAAATTGTATGACGTACTTGAGGAATTGTCACAAAGAAGAGGGGATTATTCTGTAGGGGACCAGAGAGCAAGACAAGAAATAATGGGTGGAAGCTTGTCAAACCTAGAAGATTCCAACCTAGAAGTAAAGGAGAATTTTTCTGACACTGAGAGCAATTATCAATGTAATAGCTTGCTTCCAGGGTTGTGGGTGCTCCATACCTGGAGATTTTCAAGAACAGACTGGACAACGATTTGACCTTAATGGCTCCTTTAGCAGGGAGTTGGACTAGAAGATCTAAGGCCCTTCCAGCCCTATGATTCTATAAACTCAGCTGGTGTTTTCAGACTTGACAATCCAAAGATTACTAATAGCTGAAAAACAGTTAGCAAGGAATTTCAGAAAGTGATTAGAAAAGGAAGGATGTGAACCCATTGTCCTTTTGAAGATACCAATTATGGTTTGAGCACAATGGCTATTCCTTCATCTCCCAGAGTTCTAAACCCATCAGAGACCATTGTCTTGCAGTCTCCTCTCAAGGAGCATCTGTCTGGAGCACTTGTGGGTAATCTCAGATCCCTTCCTTGTTTGGAGAGAAATTATGAAGAGCTACTCAGCACCTCTTCATTCCACCACAGTTGTCATCTCTGCTAAACGCTATATTATTTCTTCACCATCAATTCACCATTTTTTCCCCAGAATTGTTTTTTAAAAAATGCCAACTAAAATTAGAGGAGGTTTGGCTTCAGAACTACAATCCATCTATCCACTGGGACTAATAATGTCTTACTTTGACTCTCAGAAATTCCAACTTCATTCCTCGCAGAGTCTGAAACCCCTTATCTACTACTTTTGCATCCGCAGGACAGTTCCCCAGTTTACCTGCCAAATAGTTTGACTATGAAGATATTCCTGCACATACATGCAGGCAAAACAGATGACTTTCAAACTAACATTCTTTTATTACCACCCTGTTGTCTCAGGAATGCCATACTGAAAAATGGTATTCCTAGATTTATTTAGTAAATCTAAATACATTTATTTAGATTTATTTATTTACTAGATTTTTATCCCTTCTTTATTGCTTTACAAGCAACTCAAAACAGCAAACATACAAAATATTTCTTTCTTCTCCTTTTTCCCCCACAACAACCCTGTGAGGTGGGTTGGGAGAGAGAGAGAGTGGCTGGCCTAAAGCCACCCATCTGGCTTTCATGCCTAAGGTGAGACTAGAACTCAGTGTGGAAGTTGGCACTGCCATAAACCTTTTTTAAAATACTATTTTTTCCCTTTCTGAATTACCTACTTTTTTCTGTGCTTCCTCCCCGCCCCCGGGTTAAATCAACAGTCTATTTATATCACAAGTAAACAGCAACGTATGCTATTACAATGTTCGTGGTAAAGATCACGCTAAAAGATATTAAAGACCCTGGTAACATTTATTTTGTTGAGGGGGCATTCCTACCATTGTAAAGTAGATAATAAATTGCTAGGATTAACCACCTGACGTGCATTATTTGAAACAGACAAAAGAGGTAGAGGTGACATAACATTAAAAAGCATACTTTGCAAATGGAACAGAACAACATGCCTGGAAGTGCTTTGGAAGGTGAATGGGAATTAAAGAGAAAGTGAAGTTACCAACCCACTCTAGCAAAGAGGCAACAGGGTAGTGAAAACAAGCCATAATTCCCAAAGAACCAATCAGACACCTACAATAAAAGGAGCCACAATAGAACAGATGCACAACAGCAACTCTTTGTAGTGCCTCTCAGCACTACAGAAAATGGCAGACTTTAAAACACTTGTATTTTTGTGTGAAAATAAAAAGGATGCTCTGTGTGTGTGGCACAAATGGATAAGTCTGTTTTTATCCCATGCCATTACATTCATTTAAAATGAATTGCATTCTTTCTTTCTATTAGGAAAACAGTTGGTAAGAAGACATTTCAAAAACAACACATGAAACCAGTGGAAACACAAAAAAGTAATATTTCCAATTAAGAACTCTAAGACATTCTTGATTACATCCTTCCATATAACAGAGATGGGTAGCTCACTGGTTGAAGGTAACAAGCAATTTTTCCAACAATTTTTGTTGCCTTAGAAATCAGCCTGTAAATATGAAGGAGAAAACATCCTTTTTTTTTTTTTTAGAATTCAGGTATAATACATCAAAAAGGAGGATGAGGTGTTTCTTTGTAACCTATGTCTCTGTTTGTGTCTAAACTTTTATAATAATTCTTTTATAATAATTATAATTGTTGCCATTCCTTAAGCTTAATAGCATGAGTTTCTTCAGCAGCCTCATTCAGTCCTCTTCAAACATTGCTAACACTGCTTCAACTCTATTTTACTCATTCAGGTGTTTTTGTTTTTATGATCCTGTAATCTGCCCAGAGTCACTTGACAATGAGATGGGCCACATATACATTTAATAAATTAATAAACATACCAATGCAAAGTAAAACCTTTGTTTTAAATGTGACATTTACTGTTTCAATATACAGGTTCAAAATCCTCACGTATCAATAGGAAATTCATCAAGATTATCTCACTAAGACTTTGGAACTAAGACCTGGTGAGATAAATTAATTTTTTTGTAATCAAGAGATACATAGCTATTTTCTTCTGAGATCATCCAACAATTCTGCAGAACTTTTGTTCTGTACACAGTGCTTTGTTTCCCAATAACATATATGAAAGCTGATTACATACAAACAAATGCTTATTACAGAGACCATGTTGTCTGCTGGCTTTCTTCAAGCAGTTAGTTTGCTGTGCAATCTGAGGGAACCTTATGAGATCTTCAGGCAGTGGTGGGATTCTGCCGGTTCGCACCAGTTCTGCAGAACCAGCAGCTAAATTTTGCTAAGTTCAGAGAACCGGCTGAATGATCACTGCTTCCAGAAATCTGTTCTAGGCCTGGGAAGCCTGGAGGAGGCCTCCCAGGCCTAGAACAGCCCTCCGGAAGTGATGGATGTAAGGTGACCAACTGTCCTCCCTTTAGGGAGTCCTCCTTTTGTGAGTTCTGTCCTCCCTTGAAAAGTGTCCTCCTACATGTCCTCCTTTTTTATATTTGAAGACTAATCTGCAGGGCTTTTTTTTTCCTCATAGAACGCTCAGAACGGCGTTCCGGCACCATTTTTTGATGGTTTTTTTTCAACTTTTGCATGAGCTGTGCTACTCCCCCTATTGGCTTTTAAAAGCCAATAGGAATTGCTGCTGAGTGCGCCAAAACACCCAGCCAGCAAACTTTGCACATGTAAGTTGTCTGCAGCGAAGGCGAATTGGCAGGAACTTTGCACCCCTCGCTGCTACCCAACTACACCATCTACTAGTTAGTCCCAAAGATACCTGGAGGAGACTGGAGCGGCAATGCCACGGTAACTTTCTCTTGATCTTCGGCCCTGCTAGGGCAATAATGGCTGCGGGCGCCAGAGGCGGGGCGGCAGGGCTGCTGCAGGCAGGGGTCTGAGGGGCGGCGGTGGCCAGCTGCCCCCTGTGCTGTGGGAGCTGCAGGGCCTGCTCTACATGGGGCTGTGCAGGGTGGGCAATGGTGCTGGTGGGGCGGCTGCAGGCAGGGTGTGTCGATGGCGGGTTGCCCCCTGAGGCTGGAGCCGGCGCAGCTGGTTCTTTGGGAGCTGCAGGGCCCACTCTACACGGCGGGGCAGCAGAGCTGACGGGGCGGCTGCAGGAGGGGGCGCGGCATGTAAGCATAATTACAATATAAAATGTTATTGTTACAAATGTTTTTATTATGCATTTATCATGTTATAGTGTATTCTGTATTATTGTTGCAATGAATAAAATGTTTCTTTTATTTACGATATTTTTTCTCCAATTTATTTGTGTCCTCCTTTTCATTGTAAAAAAGTTGGTCACTTTATGGATGTCACTTCCAGAAGTTTGTTCTAGCCTCAGAGTCCCAGGCCTGCATCCAATAAGAGAATCAGTTGTTCAAGTATTTGAATCGCACCACTGTCTCCAGGTCCCAAGTCACCAGTCTAAGGTATCAAAGTCAAGGCAAACATCAGAACATTTCCTTTTGCTCAGTATTGTTTAGCAGAGCTGGAATGGACTTAAAAAAACAAACCACTCTGTTCAGTGCAATTATACTAAAACAAGAGATGACCTTTAAAATCAAACATGTATAAGAAGCTCACTAGGACTATTTTCCATTATAAAGAAGGAAATGATTCAAATTCAAGCAGAACTTTGTTTAATTAAAATAAACTAAAACAAACTATAGTTCCCATGTCCTCCAATATTAGACAAGCAGATTGCAGCTCATCCTGCCAGTAAAGGCTTTTGTTTTAAAAATGCAGGAAATGCTTTATTTTAAAATGTCCAAACTTTTAGGAATGTTTAAGTGAATAGGGGCTTCAGTGCTATCCTTTAATAGACTACTTCCTTTTATCCTGTTCCAGGACCAGGGTTTCCACTGAAAATGAAGACAGAGTCATGTATTTCAGGAACAGAACTGAATTTGGTGGAGGTAAGCTATATCCGTGAATTTTGCAACATTCATATTTTAGTTACCTAGAATTACCTCATGAATGTTAGCACTCTACAAGTGTAAGATCAGGAAAATGTACATCCATGTTCGCAGCTGCCAAAACACCTGTGACATTTCCTTAAAGTGGTGAAATCCACTTGAATCTCTTCTTTTAAATAACCAATTTTTTTTAAAAAAAAAAATGGGCCAAGTCTTAGATCACCAGATTTCAAACAATCTCATGTTCTTGCATGATGTGATCAAGATTTTAGTGTAAGGTCACAAGATTTTGAAGAGAGGATCATCACTGACATCTTTCATGCTTCGGCAAACTCATGAGATTTTTGTCCATTAATTAGCATTGGTCCTTTTAGCATATTGTGCTTGATATAGTAAGCAACATGATTCTTCATTCATAAACAATATTTCCCACAGGTCAGAGGTTAGGTCATGAGGAACTGACCGTCAATCAGTGCCTAGGATACATGGCTGAATGAAAATGACCCCTATAAATAGCCTTTTTCAGCCCTCCAGATGTTGGAACTACAACTCCCATAATTTCCAGCCAGCATGATGTAACACACAACAACAATTTAGAAAAGACTTTTTGTTTCTAACCATTACATCCTTACTAGGCTGAGTACTTCCCTACCTATAGCAGCGGTCCTCAACCTTTCCAGATCTATGGACCAGTGGCAGGGGGGAGAAGATGGTTTCTTGCATTCACACGCCTCTTGCACAAATGGAGCTTCATGTGCTAGCCCACTGCTTGAATAGCCTGGTTCCAAATGGTACTGGTCCATGGCCTGGAGGAACTGGGGACCCCTGACCTATAGAATTCCATTTTTGAAGAAAAGAAAAACAAACTTAATTTTCCATACATTTAAGTATGCACTATAGTAGTTGACAAAGCAAAGCAAGAAGCTGCAAGGTGTGTCTGTGTGTGTGTGAGGGGGAGATCAAACTTAAAGAAGTAACCATCAACAACAAATATCCTAAAGGAACCAAAGTCACATTCCAAAATCAAGAATGGTTTTCCTTGTTGTAAATTATGACTTCAGGTATTCTAATAATTTATTAGTTTTCATCAGTTATTTATAGCTAGTGTTATTTTCATCAGTGAAAAGTAATATCTTTCCAGGGTATTTAGTTAAAGGCCCTTAATTATTTCAGAGTTAATGATACTATCTTACTCCTAGATTCTCCAATAAATATTAGATGGAACGCATACATACAGTGAGTGCCATTCTATCTAAAATCTAAATCCTGAATGCTGTTTTATGAAAATTATGTTTTCTCTTTTAAATGGCTGACCGAAGACTAAATAAATTCAGAATTAAGAACGTTAGGTAATTCTATACTTTATTTGTTTTAGTTTGTTATCCTCTTCTCAAGTAACTTTACCCATCAACAAAACATTTCTGAAAGTGTAAAAAGCTAATTAGTGACAAGCTACTTAGTGTAAAGTGTTACTGATTTTTTTTGTTTCACTTTGGAAATGAACTAAAGTATTTAAAAGCTGGTGCTAATTAGTAGAACAAACATTCACCAAGATTCAGTAGGCTATGGAATATATAAACCACAAAAGTAAAACAAAAAAACCTCAGGTGTTTTAATTATTGTATATTGAATTGATTCACAAAGTGACACGGAGCACATGTCAAGTGTCTACAAAATTATAATCAAAGCAGAAAATATATTTATTCAAAGATGATGCCACTCTGCATTATAAACTCTACCTTCAGCTAAAGGAACAATGAGTTTTCTAGTCCTCACATAGAAGTGGACCTTTTCCAATGAATTTCATGCAAGGTCTTGAAAGTAACAAAACCTTGTTTCTTCCTTTAGAGCAGGGGTGTCAAATTGCCGGCCTGTAGGCTGGATGCGTCATGCCAAAACCGCGCCCACCCCATTGCCAGCAATGGAGAAAAAGTCATTATATGTTGCAACACGTCATGTGACGTTGCGAGTTTGACATCCAGCAAGATGCAATACTAGTGGTTTTGAGGGAATCTCTCTTGTTTCTCTTTTGTTACCTTGCTGTTGGTATGTTTCTTGCCCATTCCCCATCTGATTTTATACTGTTTTGTTTTTTTATATTCCCCACTTATTCTTTTTTATGAACACCTTTGTGGCTTTTGTGCTTTGATTCTAACCTAGTCATATCTAATTTGATTACATAAATGAATGGGGGTACAGATGTGGTGGAATCTCCAGCTAAAGTGGAAGAAGTTGTGAAGAGACTAGCTAGCTTAGAATACTTGCATAGCAGGAAGTGATGGAGACCTGACTTTACCCAGAGTCCCTGAAACTCTTATCTGGCTGTCCCCAAGAGATGCAGTCAGTCTGGCAAGATTCTTGTAAATAGGTGAGCAACAATAAAGAAGCAACTCTGATCAGCACAGAATTCTTTACTCTTGACAACAGAGGATAGAGAACATTTACATTCTTGAACCTAAAAACATCAAACCATCCTCCCTCCCTCCCTCCCTCCCTTTCCTTCCTCTGTCTTACCTGCAGTACAAGTTAAACTATTTCTATATGTTTTCTCTCCATATGTCTTTGATCCTACTTTTAGCTAGTCAGCCATTTGATTGGAACCTGATATCTTAACCACAGATCTGGTATTATAACACCCATTATTACTGTTGCCACAAGCATGCAAAGCTATTAGTATCTTGGATTGGTGTTAGATTATTGAAGTACTGGCTTCCCTTACTTTGTGCAACAATTACATTATTTCAAAACTTTGCATAAAGCAAATCCACATAATAAAATGCCGAACCAGTGGAAGAAAGGAGGTTGTGGGACATGATGTTAAAATTTGTAACCCGAATACAAATACACCCCAATTTACAGGCTCATAAATTGTTACAGCCTTTTGCTGAAGCACTGTATTACTCCAACATGTTTTCCTCATCTTGTGTTTGATATATTTTTTCCTCCAGCTTTTCTGCAGCTGGAATACTAATGTAGTTATTATGGCAGGCAAAGTGGTAGGAATACATCAAAGCACTATGCATTTTATCAGCGGTCTTTACTTTGTTGTTGTAGAGAGCAGATTGCCCAGGTTAAAAGGTCATCTTAGAGCTTGGGATCCTTCACTAGCCCCAATGCAACATAGTATCTCAACTTTGTTTCTAGCATTGGAGAGGTTCCTCTTCCCTTTCCTTTTGGATAAGATGGTTGGAGAAGATGTTTGACCCCATAAAAATACTAATAGTTATTGCAGATACAAAAGTAAGTGGGAGACAGGATGCCCAACTAGAGCAGCTGCATGACACGATGGGGAATGCATGACTGACAACAGAAAGGGGTTTTGGCAGGAAATGGGGTAGAAACTAGTGCTGAGTTGCAGGGGAGTGAAGAGACAAATCAGCACTGAGCCACTGGTGTGAAGGAAGAGACTCAGAAAAGAGCCTCCATAAATCTTCACAGCATTTATGTGATAGTTATGCAAAGTGTGCTTTAGTCTGGGAAGATTCCTGTCTAGAGGCAGACAGCAATAAAACACTACTTTGAGCATTCATTGTGTCATTCTTGGTTTCCCGTGCCCATCAGGAAGTAATCTTGACATATTTCTAGACCTTTGGCACCAATTCTGACAGAAATCATACAAGAGTGATTTTTTTCCTCCAGAAAGCAAATTATTGGACCAAAATTATCAATTGCACAACAGCAAATCTGTGTAAGGTTACTTCCCACCAGAAAGGATGGGAAACCTATATAGAACTTTTGCAAGCATTCAGTGCTGAAGGGAACC
Source organism: Bothrops alternatus (assembly GCA_034064705.1). Lineage (NCBI taxonomy): Eukaryota > Metazoa > Chordata > Lepidosauria > Squamata > Viperidae > Bothrops > Bothrops alternatus. Next base: position 4,195,057 of record JARGCV010000031.1, on the reverse strand, counting down.
CACTGATTTTTATGTAGAATATGATTATGGAAGAAGTGAAACTTCTGCCCCAAAATAATATTTTGGAAAGACTTTATATTAAAAATAGGGATCATCCACGTTTTGTGGCATACTGTACAAGCATTATTTAACTGGATACTTCATTGTAACAAGAAACTAAGCTTGTTTAGCAGATAGATACTATTTCTTATGTATAATAAATATTGAAAAAACAGATATGTACACTCTTTTAAAATTCTATTAAAATAATTTGAATTATCTGTGAAGCAGTTTGTCCCGAGACAAGGGGAAAATAACTGTTCTGATAATCTTCATTGTGTGTGAATTATCATACAACTGGGCAATAAAAATGACCAAGTGACTAGATTCAACAGAACAGTTTTCCATGCAAGTTTTTTTTAGCTCAATTAACAATCTTCCAAAAAGACAAGGATTACTTTCAGCACAACTTGAGAGTTAGAACATAGCATTTAATGGTTTTCTGTGTCTCTGCACAATGGGTATAAAGCATGCATACTATGTATTGGACATCTGACTTCAGCTAGCAGATGTCTTCATTACAAAAGTTCACCGGGCAAAACATTTGTGAGCTGATATTCCATGTTGGAATGAGTTTCTTGTTTCTAGACTTAGTAATTACTAGTGGCGTTATTGTTTATGTTTGTCTAAAACACATGCTTCAATTTCAGCTTCCCTCGTCAGGAAAAGCAGTGCAAGAACCTTTGCTTTAAATTATATATCTTAACACAAGTTAAAAAAATGGAGCATCATGCAAAATACAATCCTTCCAACCCACCCTCCCAAAAAGAAAGAAATCTGGAGCAGAGAATTTATTTTTGAATCTGTAGCTGGAAGATAAAAACAATGATTTACCAGCTGTAGAGATTTTCAGGAAGGGATCAAAACATCATGACACTAAAGAGCATGCCCATTTTAACTACAATTGTTGGCTTTTGGCAAATTATACTGAATGATATTTTCAAGGTCCTCAGCATTCCACATGAATTCTACTTTTTAGGCCAAGCCTCTTCTACCCAAAAGCAAAAAATCTTTGTGTCAGGTGTTAAGAAATCTGATAACATATTATCACTTTGTGCTAATCCCATGTGCTACAGTTTATTACTTTAATAAGTGTTAATAGATATACAGTATATAAAATTCCCTCCATCATTCTGACATGATGAGAAAAGTTTGCACGAGGGGTGATGAAGATTCAGAGCTAATTATTTTTCTTTAGTGGTGATAAACATGCACAATTAACAGGTAATCATAATCGTGCGGATATTCCTCTAAGCGCCCCCTTGCTATTAAGTGCATATAGATTTGATTCCATCAAAGCAGAAGGAAGGAATGGGCCCCGTTAAAGTTCAGATCCATCATTCTTTGATAACTGATAGTGCTAGTTGGAGCTAAAGGAAGTTGCAGCTCGTCAAGGGCAGCTTCTTTTATTCTGTAACCTATTCTTTTGCTGTCTTGCAAATATAAGAAATGTTTTAAAAAGAAATAACTATTTTTTTTCTTCTAAAAATGAGACGTAGATTTTACTCATTACATTTGTAATTCATTCAGAATCCCAGCAAGGCTGCTGCATCAAAGCTTTGGCAATATTCATGCTTATTTAAATCTCAGCTGTGAGAATTCTACTTTCGTTGCAAACCTCATCTGGGATTATAAACAAATAACAGTCCTCAGAAACTGAATTGTCCTGAGTTTGTCTCACACACACACACACACACACACACACACACACACACACACACACACACACACAGTTGGGGTATGTCTCTGTGTCTGTGTGTGTGTGTGTGTGTGTGTGTGTATTATCAGACTATTAATATACATAGTCTTAGATTTACTATTGCATTTAAAGTTTCTGAACATTTTTGTTGACTTTTTCAATATTTCAAAGGGTAACACATATACGTCTTCCAGAAATATACACTGTATTGCAGCCAAGATGCAAAGCAAGTGAAACAACCACCATTTTGCTGTATAGGAAAATGCTATGGCTTTCAAATCAAATATTTCCCCTCTATAAACTATTATATTGCTATTATTCTCTAAGAAGAAAAGATGGGCCCTGGTTCTGCAACATACTTTTATCCCTTCTATGTATCTCAGATGGCAATTAATAATTTTAATTTGGAAATGTGGCCATTTTTATGCTTCAGCTCAGTATTATTCTAAATGCCTTCTGCATTTAGGGGCATTTTTAAAGAAGGACAGGATGTCTAATATGTTATTTTCTACTTCATACTCCTGCAAAGAGCTCTACTTCTAACAGATCATTTGAGGATTTAATATGCTTGGTAATGTGTTAGACAGAAACTCTTTTTTTAAAAAAAAACTGATATAAAAAATGACAGCAAGGAGAGGTAGGGCTTCTGGAATCAACAATCGGTCCTGAAATCTGAATAATCCTCACAAGTGGTTGCCCCAATTGAAGTAGTTTGACTTTTACTTCCTCCAGATAGTCATGTTCAATCATCTTCTTGGCAGTTTGCCAAACCCAATGCCAGTAAGGCTGATAAAAAAAAATTCTAACTAAACTATCCAATTGGTAGTAGTAATGATGAGTGGGGTGTACAAAGGGCAAGAATTTAATTAACATGAGCTTATGACCCAAACTGACTGGGAATTTGAGAAGTAGTTCTCTGTGTGACCATGTTGTTTCTTGTAAATTTCTAGTTTATTTTTTCAATGCCTCATTTTAACTCCAGTTCATTCTTGATGCTTCCTCAACTGACTTTCCATATTCCACTCCTCAAGTCCTTTCAAAATGTGTGTGTGAGATTTCCAACCTTTAGTTTGGTTGACAATATTGTTTCAGTTGAACTGGCTTTTAATTAACTCTACTCCAAATTGCTAAAATATGAATTATTTGGGAGTCATTAGATAAATATTAAATCCACATGAAATTAAACATTCAGTGAGTTCATTAAAATGAGGTCATGTAACTAGCTCATATACAATCACTAGTTCCATGTCAGGCCCCAAAAAAACAGAAAGACACATGGTGATTCTTCCATGCAGAGTTCATTGTTCCACACCTGTAGACAGAATCTTGCCAACTGAAGCACTTACTATCTGCATTTGCCATACATATTTGGTTATGCATTTTAGATGCATGTAAGGGCAGATGTGTCTAGCATTTATTAGTTGCTAGAGGAGACGGTCAAACTAGATGACAAATAAAGTATCCTAGATTAGATCCCTGATAATTCCTTTAAAATATAACCATACCTAGGAGTTTTCTCTGAACCCTCTGGCCTGTTGCAAAAGAAAGATAGGTTGTAATTTCTGTCACTATTTCTCCAGTCTTAAAATACTTTTCCTCTATTTTCCTTTTTCTTTGTAAAATGAAATGTTGTACTAGTTTTAGTATTGGGAGCTCGTAAACTCTTAAAAAGTTTTCATACTTGAATTGTAACCATCTCTGCAGCAGTTGATCTTTATTTTATAGATTGCTGGGATGGGGGTTAGTATTTGGCATTGTGGATGCCCTGGGGTGGGGTGGGGGTTAGGATTTGGCATTGTGGATGCCCTGGGGTGGGGTAAGGGTTAGGATTGGCATTGTGGATGCCAAATCCTAACTCCCATCCCAGCGCAACCACATTCCTTCACTAACTTCCTTTCCAGTTCTGTTCTCCACGTGCAGGGCAACAAAAATAAGTCTGAGGGACTAAGGTAAAAAAAAAAATCAATCTGACCTTCCAACTTCTCAAAAAAAGGATCTTGCAAAGTTGGAAGGTCTAATTAAACTTTTTTTCTTAACCAGTAGTTCCACAGGCTTCTTTTGTTGCCCTGCATGCAGCGGTGGAGAATGAGCTGGAAAGCAGGTTAGTGAAGGGATTCTTTCGGGAAGTGAGGGGAGACGGGGAAGGGGCTGCTTTGCTCAGCCTCCACCAGCATCAGGACTCTGCAGGCTGGGCAACCAAGGATACTGTTGGAGCTTCGTCCTGCACCGCCCCCATTGCCTCGCTTAGTGGCCATGGCACCAGGGCATTGATCAGCCTCCTGCTTTGTTCCGGCGGTGAGTAAGGAGGAGAAGCTTCATCCTCCACCCTCCCACCTCGCTTTGTAACTGCAGCACCCCCCTACCACCTCATGTTGTCAGCAAGCAGACAGAATGGCCAGGCAGGCAGCTGCACAAGTTCTTAAGTAGGGCTTACTTTCGGGGTAGGGCGTATATTTGGTGCAGGGATGAAAATTGGACTAGGGCTTATTTCTGGGGTAGGTCCTATTTTCGGGGAAACACGGTAGCGAAACTCTTAAAAATGAGATTATAAAAACCCAGTGTAGCACAATACTATTGAGAAAGAAAATAATAGACCCCAGAGAAAACCAACATGTTTGCATCAAGAACTCTCTGAGAAACTGAGAGACAAAAAGGACAAGTATGAAAACTGAAAGAGGGACACATAATTAAAACAGAATAGCAGCAAAAAGTCCGAATCTATGAAGTCGGAAAAGCTAAGGATCAGAGTAAACTAAGACTTGCAACAAATGTAAAAAATAATTTTAAAAAGTTTCTTTCCACATATAAAAAATCAAGGAAAAAAATCAAGGAAAAAAACAGTCCATTAATGGGAGAAGATGGCAAGGAACTGACGGGTAGCAGGGAAAAAGTGGAACTGCTTAATTCTTTCCTATCAAACCTATCAACCTATCAAAAGCAGTATAATCATATAGGAATACAGATCAAAATAGGCAACAAAATGTTAAGAGAACACCTATCTACTCTAGATGTGTTCAGATCACAGCCAGATAAAAATATGGTGAGATATGATTTACAGAAACACATACTATCTTGGTCATTGCCCGAGTTAAAGGGACAATGTTGGAATTCCTGGACATTTGATCTAAAATGGGCTTTAGAACTCACGGCTGCTGACTGAGTAACCAGGGCCAGCAGTCTTACCAGAAGAAAATCAAACTGTAAAGGCAAACCAGGGGGAATTTGCAGTAAAAGAAGCCAGCACAGCTATTGAATCGTTTATATTCGGAAAGCAGGACCCTATTCTTTGCCTCAGAAACAACAAAGATCTCTAATGAAAGAACTAGAATTGAAACAAGGAATCACTGAGAAAGTAGAACAGCACAAAAACACGGGCTAAGGTGGCCTGCATTGAAGTTTGTTTCAAAGAGACAGGTAGCACAAGCACTAAAAAATGCCAAAATTGTAATAACAAATATAACCACTAGCTCACTGCAAGAAATAAACTAACTCATCCAATAATACTGGATCAATAAATATCACCTAGAAATAGGGAAGATTAAAGAAGCATTGGAAATAACAAAGCAGCAAACAATGCTATAGCCAAGAAGGTTAGCAAATAAGCTCAAATTACAAATTATAGGCAGAACCTCCAATTTAAATCCGATCCAAAACATTTCTACAAAACCATCACTGAAAAGGCTGCAGTGAATCAGTCAGTACCTGACAAGGAAGAAGTTCTGGGTGCAGATATGGGATAACCCAAAGAAATACAACAAGATGCAGCTTGGTTAAAGGAAGTGAATAAGAATAAAAAAGCTGAAATGAAAGACATAATCAAATGCCTAGAAATAACAGGAGTCAGCAGAAACACCAGCTTTTTGCAAAGATCAATGACACAATGAAAGACATGGTTGCTGATGATAGAATGAGAGAGGAACTTCCCAAGGAGACTCACTATCACAAGTACTGTTTCTCATTGCACTGATGCAATGAGATGCAATGCTAAATAATTCAGGCCATGGCTATCAAACATCAAAAACATCTGCCAGGTTAGTCCACCTGTTTTACATATATTTGCAACTACCGGTATATGGAAAAAACACCATCTGAAATAGAATTGCCGCTCAACACTGTCCATATACGTAACCAAAGTATTAAAATGGACTTTGGACTGGACTTACATGCCATACCATGAAACAGGGGAAAATAGTGAAAACTGATGCAATTAAGATACCATAGAGAAATAACACGAAGAGTCTGAATAATGATCACTATAAAAACCTATATAATTCAAATGGACAGGCACCCGCAACATAACACTCCAAACGTAACATTTGTTGATAAGACAAAAAAAAGTCTGGCTAGTGAAAGTGGCAGTACCTGGGGACAGAAGAATAGAAGAGAAAAAACTGAAGATAACAAAATATAAAGACATGCAACTAGAAATAGAACCATGTTCAACACTGTAGAAATCACTGGCTAGTATTATAAGCTACAATAAAAGTGATCAGTATTGAGAATCTTCTCAAACTGGATTATCCCATGAAGTTAAAATATAGACTCTATCCTTGGAAAACCAAAATTTTAGCGGATTGGAGGCTAAAATGCGAAGGCAATTCGGAAATAAACCTCTGTTTGGTTATTAATGACAGACACTCGCAAATACAGAATTTTATTATATACATTAGAAAATTACAACATTACATTACTTTTTGACATAATCGCCATTCAAGGTTTGAAATTCCTTCTGCAAAAAAAATCTCCCGCCTGAGAATAAAGTCACCTTGTAACAGCATTGTGAATCCATTCGGTGTGTTTTATGCTCCTCAGAAAGGAGTTTTGGTACCCAACGAGCACAGAACTTGCAGTATCTCAAATTTTCTGTCACTGCCTCGTACAAAACAGTCCAAGAAATTTGGGGAAAGTGTAAAGAAAATGCAGATATCATAGACCGATGGACTTCACGGACCTTTTTGTCAATTTCTTGCACGAGTTCATCGCTGACTACAGATGGGACCCATCAATTGTAGATGTATAGTGAAATTACCCACAGAACACCTTCTCTGTGAGATTGATGGAGGGCAGGCTGGTATAAGCGGGAAAAGGCGATTCCCTCAAATAACGCGGTCCCATGCCATGAATTTGTGCTTTCTGTTTAAATGCTCAATAAACACATGCTCCCTAAATGTAATAGATTTTCTGTCATTTATTCTGAACATTACCAAGGCTCTGCTGTGGACAGAAAAAAAGTAAGGAAAAGTAAACACTATTCAACCAATAATGATCATGCAACATATTGCAATAGTGTATGTATATGGACAGTTCCAAAGAGAAATTAAAGGGCTGTTGCTGATTGGTTAAGTTCAAATACTGGGTTTGTCTTGAAGTTTGGTAGAGCAAGAGCCATACTGCAATTTACTCTGCCAAGCACAGAAATCTCTCCAGTTCTGCTCATTCACCACTGCAGCCCTTTTTCACTCTCAATTGTGCGTATTTCTCCAGACTTCTCCCTGCTTTCTTCAGTGGCACTAATATTTCTGTGGCATTTTTCTTGTTAGCTCATCCCGTTTGCACCAAACGCATAAGCAGGATTTTGTACTTACATTTCTACCAATATTAAAAAACAGATAAAACTCTGAGCAGCATTCATTCAGCCATTCAATTTGCTCTGCTTCTCCTTTGTGAGGTCCTGCCTCATAATGGTGCTGACAGGGACATGAGCTCACAAAGGAGAAGTAAATAAAACTTTTTGGTGGGCTGAGTGAAAACTATTCACTCGAGTTTTTCTCTTATGTGGGCATTTTTATTTCATTGGTTATTTTTGCTTTTGCTTTACAGTATTTATTTATTTAATATATTTACCTAATTATACATACTATTTACCTATTTATACATACTATTTACTTATTTATATTTATTTATGTTTATTTATTTATATTTATTTATTCATCATATTTAATATATTTATTTGTTTAGTTAAGTTAGGATTAGTTTAGTTTTGTTAAGTTCACTGTTATCATGGAGACCTTTTTTATTATGCGGGGAAAGCCCTCTTTCAGGTAAGAGATCTTCTGTTTTATTTATTTATTTACTTTTCAACTTGCCTGTCTGACTCTAGGATTTAGGATTCAAAGAGGTAACATGACATAAATAATAATGATGTCATGAAGATTGTTGCTTAACAGTGGTTATCAGTAGTTAGTGAGGGTCTTCGTGCCATTTTTTAAAAAAATATGGATACAATCTGGCAAATTTTATAGCCTATGGAAATTTGCTATTTTTTTCTCTCAGATGATCTTCAACATAGACACACCCCCAAGTAAATGAACAAATAAATCAAATCCCAAGAGAATTCAGTTCCAGCTCCTATCATGTCAGTCTGATTTAATTTTACAGAAAATAGAAATGAGAACCCTCTTCACTAAAGTATATCCAAGTGGGTTTTGTTGACCCCTCCTATGATTATTTATTTCCAAGCAGCAACATTTCTAGAAATTTATTTATATAAAAAATTCAAATTGAATTTGAATATAGTTCCTTGAAGATCCCAGTTTTAAGATAAAATATTTTCTTAGAATTATATTATACGCAAGGTTAATATTATTTTTAAAAATCTATTTAGAGCTAGAAGATTAAATTTTTATTCATGACAGATTTTTACAAATAGAAGCAAGGACAGCAAAATAATTATTCTCAGCAGCTTCATTTGTAAGCAACCTGTTTAAGGATTGCTGCTAAAAATCTAAATTCACCCTATTTCATCCCAACTACAAAAGTGAACATTTTGCTTAGAGAAGGCATATATAAACTACTTTGAAAACTTGGATGTGGAGATGCTACAACGTAAGATTGATAATAGATCGATGGAGCTACTTTCCTTTTCAAAATGTGGCTTCATAACCCAAGCATTTTGCCAGAATTACTGCAAAGTGCTTTAGAACGGATGGTCAGAAAGCAGCTAAACCGCTTTGCAACTGGATTTGAATCCAGTCAGAAATGGAGCTCTCTCCATCATTATCAATCTCTGCAAAGTTCAAAGAAGCAGCATTAAAAGTTGGGGAAGTGTAGCTTGGAAAAGGATTACGGGAAGACAGGACAGCTTTCTGGGTCTTGTAGTTCTTTCTTTAATAGCACTTTGACCTGTTCTTCGAGAATGAGCTTAATTCACCCTTTGTCTTCTTTTGGCAGTATTGTCTCCAGAGATACAGCCGGTATCAAAGAGACAAGGGTGAGTAACCAGCCATATTGCTTGTGTGGGTCCAGTGGCAAGACTGGGGATAGGAGGGCAGTCCTTCTCTGCACCCCAGAGGAGGGAAACCCTCCCTTCAGAACTGCTGTCTTTGGGAGAGGCCCTGAACTCCCTTTAAGTTACTGGGGAAAAGATGCAAAATGATCTGTTTTCCAGCACTAACAACACACCCCGATTCTGCATTTTGAATGGACTGTGCCATTTGTAATGCCCAGTCTTAAAGTGCTGTGTCATTGGTAGCTTAATAAGGAACGTTGTTCATAAATATTGTGTAATAGCACAAGCGTTTTCCCATAAAATACAGCACAAGAGGAGACAAGACATCTGTCAGAAAATCATCTGGGGGGGGGAAAATGCCAGTCAGAGATGTAAGTAATTCACTTCCCTTACAATCCTGTTTTAAGTTTCTCTTTTTGTCTACTTATTTATATTCTATGATTGATGAATGTTTATGGCAATTTCTGCATCTTAGCTGGAGGAGGAAAATTGTTTTTTGGCAAATGAAGTCACCAGCCTCGCAAACCAAAATAAAGACTTGGCTCAATAGTAGCAACTATGGGAGGGATCTAGGTATCTTAGTGGACCACCACTTAACAATGAGTCAGCAATATGCTGCAGTTGCCAAAAAAGCCAACGCAATTCTAGGCTGCCTCAAGAGTGGGATTGCATCAAAATCCCAAGTGATAGTACTGCTCTATACCACACTTGTGAGGCCACATGTGAAATGCTGTATCCAGTTCTGGTCGCCACAATTAAAAAAAGAGATGCTGAGAGTTTAGAAAGAGTACAGAGAAGAGCAATTAAGATGATAAGAGGCCTGGAGCCTAAATTGTATGCCCATCGGTTAAGGGAACTAGCTATGCCTAGCCTATCAAAGAGAAAGATTAGGGATGACATGATACGGTAGTACTTGAAGGACAGTCATAGAGATGAAGATGTTGACTTATTCTCAAAAAACATCTAAGAGCTAGACAGGAAGCAATGCGAGGGTGCTCCATCACTGGAGGTTTTCAAGAAAAGATTGGACATCGATTTGTTCAGGATGGTATAACAACTCCTGCTTTGGGCAGGGGGTTGGACTAGAAGACCTCCAAGGTCCTTTCCAGTCATATCATTCTAAGTGATGAGAAAGCAGCTACTGTTAATCATAGCCATCCATATTATCTATAAGGAAGGGGTGAAGGAAATGTATTCAGTTTTAACCAGATAGAGGAGCTACACTGGGGGGGGGGCTTTGTATTCTCTGAGCTTGATTGTTTTCTTCCAGACCTTTCATTACCTAAGTAAGTAACATTAGCAATTCACCTTTACAGCCACTTATTCTTCTCTTACACTCCCTTCCCCCAGGCTGCCAGTGAAGGAGGAGAGGGCAGCTATTGCACAAAATGCAAACAACTAGATTGTGCTTCGTCAATTTTGTTTTACAGGAAGTAGAAGAAGAGAGCAAAAAAGCAAAAGGTGATGGAGGAAAAAATAAAAGAAATGTACACAGAATTCTATGATGAATGGTAAGACTTGTGCTTTCGTTTCTGGGAGAGAAAGAGACATGTTTCAATTGATGACTTTGGGGAGTCACAATTGGGAATGTCCCTCCCTCGCTAGAATTTTATAACCTTTTAGCAGCACGCTTTCTTTGAATACATCAAAATAGTTCTTATAGAAATCATATTATTCGATATAATATTTTGCATTGCAAAATAAGCAGTTGTAAGATTATAGGTCAATTCAATGTTAATAAAATGCATTTTTTCTTAATGTGATGTAGCATAAAAACAAAGAAATATCCACGTAATACTGTTTAAAATATTTGTTTCACTCTTTTCAGATTCTGCTGGAACCTCTGAGAAAAAGTAAGACTGTTAAAAAGGTAAATAATATAATTTTAAGACATTATTTTTATATATTTGGTAGAAAAGTTATCATACAAAATTCAGTAGTAAAAATAAAATCAATTTTATTGTTTTACAGCACCTCGGTATCAGCAGCCACAAAGATTTTGCTGAAAAACAGTGTCAGAGTCCCCAAATAAATGTATTGTTTTCTCTTCCTATGCTTTGCTTGACTTTGTAACCATTCTTTGGGGCCTGCCATTCTGTTGGGAGGAGGGATGCTCTGGGATGCCTTATACCAGTGGTGGCGAACCTATGGCACACGTGCCAGAGGCGGCACTCGGAGCCCTCTCTGTGGGCATGCGCGCCATGCCCCAGAGATGGCAACCGTCCTCTTCAACTAGCCATCCGCTAACTTGCCGAGATCCCACATGGCCGGATGCATCCCAGCACCCATGCGCTTGCTGGCCTTTGTGTGCTGGGACCGATGGTGTCAGGCAGCAGCCAACCCGGCCCCTGCCTCGCCTTGCCCTGTGACATGGCACCCCCATCCTGCCTCATCTCACCCTGCAGAACCAGCTTCCTGCCCACTGCCCCACCTGCCAGAGACCCCTGGATCTCCCCCAACCCTGCCCGGGCCCCACAGGCGTCCCTCCCCAGGAGCAACATTGAACTAGCCATGCCCACCCTGGCCACTCCCACCCATCTGCCATACCCACCCAGTGGGCCACACCCACCCAGCAGCCATGTCCACCCAGCACCCGGCAATACATAAGTGGGTTTTGGGTTGAAGTTTGGGCACTCGGTCTCTAAAAGGTTCACCATCACTGCCTTACACTGTTTTGCTGCTGTACCCTTCCCCCAGGAGAAGGAATGCATCTCCCTTATCGGGGTGACGGTTGGTGCCTAGAGCCAGAAGGAAAAGAAAGCGAGAGAGACCTTGAAGAGCACGCCAACGGAGCCAGTTACCAAAACACTATGCCAATTGGCTGGAATTCAAATGGACACTGGGACTCTTTGTGGAGGAGGAGTAATAAAGATTGGTTTTAATATGTTATTTGCACGGGTTTTTCCCCACAACTCGCCTTGCCATCCCTGCTGTCACTAGCCCCTAATAAAAGTTCCTTTTCATATAATGCCTGTCTCAAGAGTTCTGCTTTCTTGGGAGGCTTAGCTGAGGTGGGTCCTTACAGACAGGAGCTTTATATCATGAGCTCATTTTATAAGAAAATGGACATGGAAGAGTCATCTGGGTACACGTCATGACTACATCATGTCAAGTGATAAAACCATATTCGGCAATTATACTCTCATCAGTCGCTTTAACGTTGGAAGTGACTGTAGAGTGGTATGAACTGAAGTGAAGATAGACTGTTGAAAAGAGCATATGAAAATGATAAAGACGCCATGAAAAACAAAAATAAAGAATGATAAGCAGTTAGAGAAGAATAGCGATTTTGAGATTAATTTAACAAATCGCTTCATTTTGTTGCAAGATTTGGAAGAGATGAACGTTATGGACCAAAATGAACAAAAGTCCAAAGTGAATCTAGTATATCTATAGCACTTCTGGAAAAACACTTTGTAGAATCAAAAATCTCTGATGAAACTATTGATTTAATGAAAAAATGATGGGCAATGAAAAATGTTGGAAGTTTCATTAATAAACTGGAGTATGTTGAACTTTGCAAGACCATAAGAAAACATATCCAAGAATAAACGTGTCAGTTTAACATGAAGCTTGTGAAAACAGCAATTGTAGAAAACGAAGGGATTAATAGAGCAAAATGCAAGCTTACAAATATAAGAAAGAAGATTTTTGCATTAAAACTCGGGAAACTCTGAAAAATGAGATTATAAAACACCAATCTAGTACAATTACCACTGAGAAAAAAAATAAAGACCCTGGATGAAACCAGCATGGCTCATGTACAAAGAACTCTCTGAGAAATTGAGAGACAAAAAGGACAAGTATAAAAAATAGAAAAGGCACACATAATTAAAACAGAATAGCAGCAAAAAGTCCTAATCTACAAAATCGGGAAAGCTAGGGTCAGACTTGCAACAAATGTCAAAAATAATTTTAAAAAGTTTCTTTTAACATATAAAAAACAAGGAAAAAATCAAGGAAAAAATCAGTCCTCTAAGAGGAGAAGATGGGAAAGAGGTGATGCGTAGCAGGGAGGAAGCGGAACTGCTTAATTCTTTTTTTGTTTCCATTTTTACACAAAAAGAAATATACAGTAATCCAACATATCAAAAGCAGTATCGTAAAAGACAAAATAGGAATACAAATCAAAATAGAGAAGAAAATGTTAAGAGAATACTTATCCACTTCAGATGTGTTCAGATCACAGCCAGACGAACAGTCTCTCTCTCTTTCTCTCTCTCTCCCCCTCCCTCCCTCCCTCCCTCCCTCTCTCTCTCTCTCTCTCTCTCTCTCTCTCTCTCTCTCATTAAAAGTATGTTGAGGCATAATTTACAGAAATAAATACCAGCTTAATCATCGCCCGAATTACAGGGATAGTGCAAGGTGTTGGAATTCCTGGACATTTGATGAAAAATGGATTTTGAAATCATGGCTCCTGGTTGAGTATTCATGGCCAGCAGCCTTGCCAGAAATAAATCAAACTGTAAAGACAAACCAGGGGGAATTTGTAGTAGAAGAAGCCAACACAGCTATTGAATTGTTTATATTTGGAAACAAGGAGCCTATTCTTTGCCTCAGAAACAACAAAGTTCTTTAATGAAAGAACTAGAAGAATTGAATCAAAGAATCACTGAGCATATAGAACAGCATAAAAACAGAGGATAAGATGGCCTGCATTGAAGCTTGTTCAAAAGAGACAGTTAGCACAACCATTAAATGATGCCAATACTGTAATAGCAAATATAGGCACTAGCTCATTGCAAGAAACAAATCAACTAATGTACATCACAGCTGCAGTAAAACTGAATACCTGAGATGTAAAATCAACAAAGAGGGAGGAAAAAAAGCAAACAGTGCACCACCAAAATGGAAGATCGGGCTGGAAAATAAGATCATGAAACTGTAATTAGATGCAAGCACAGTATAACTGATGAAAGAAAATAACCCAAAGAACAAAAAGACCAAATAATACTAGATCTAGAAACATCAGCTAGAAACAAAGAAGACTAAGGGAGCAGTGGAAATAACAAATTAACAAATAATGCTATAGCCAAGAAGATCAGCAGATAAGAAGCTTGAAGTGCAAATTATAGACAGAACCTCCAATTTCAATACAATCAGAAACAGTTCTACCAATCCACCAATGGAGAGACTGCAGTGAATCATTCAGTACCTGAAGAGGAAGAAACAGTGCAGTTCTGGGTGCAGATATGGGATAACCCAAAAAAGTTCAACAAAGGTGCAGCTTGGTTAAAGAAAGTACTGCTTGTCATTGCAGTGATTCCTCTATCAACAATACTGAAAAACTCAGGCCATGGCTCTCAAACATCAAAAGCATCTGCCAGGCTACCCCACCTGCTTTACACGGACAATTTGCAGCTATATGGAAAAACACCATCTGAAATAGCATCTCTGCTCAACACTGAACAAAATATTGCAGTGGACTTTGGACTGGACAAATATGCTATGCTTATCATTAAACATGGAAAAATAGTGAAAACTGATGGAATCAAGATGACCTATGAAATAATATCAAAAGTCTGGATGAAAATGATCATTATAACTACCTGGGCATCCTTCAAGCTGAAATATCAAGCACAATGTAAGAAGAATCAGTGCAATTCTGGGCACAGATATGGGATGACCCAAAGGAATATAACGATGCAGCTTGATTAAAAGAGATAGATGAGAATAAAAAAGAAGTCGAAATGTAAGAGCTAGTAATAACAGCAGAAATGGTAGAGAAAAGAACAAAGAAAATCAAGAATTGTTTAGCACCGGGTGAAGATGAACTGCATGATTTTTTGTTGAAACATCTAACTATACCCACTCATTGCCAAGCAGCTTAAGAACATACTACAAGGAGGTGAAATTAAATATTGGCTAGCATCTGGGAAAGCCTACCTGATAATGAAAGATCTAGCAAAAGGGGCAGCACCAGGCAACCACAGGCCAATTACTTGGTTATCAACAACTTTCGAATTCCTAAGTGGTCTGGTAGCTAATGCAGTGCAACAGAATCTAGTTGAAAACAATCTTTTTTTTCCTGAGCAGAAAGGAAACCGCCCCAATAGCACAGGAACAAAATATAAACTTCTAATTGACAAAATGATTTTGGAAAACTGCAAGAGAAGGAAGACCAACATGAATATAGCATGGATTGACTCAAAAAGGCATTCAACTCTCTGCCTCGTTACTGGATAATCAAGTGCCTAGAAATAATAGGAATCAGTAGAAAGATCAGAAACGTTGTGCAAAGATCAGTGGCACAATGGGAGACACAGTTGCAGGTCAATGGTGAGAGACTAGGAGAGGTTAATATGAAGAGAGGAATATTTCAAGAGACTCACTATCACCACTACTATTTGTCATTGCACTGTTTCCTCTGCCAACAATACTGAATAACTCAGGTCATGGCTATCAAACATTAAAAACATCTGCCAGACTATCCCACCTCCTAACATCTTTACATGGATGATCTGAAGCTGTAAAGAAAAATACCATTTGAAATAGAATCGCCGCTCAACATGTTTGTATATATAGCCAAGGTATCGCAATGGAGTTTGGATTGATACACTGAAGTTAGTATACCAGGAAGGCTTACAGACTACTGGAGAGACCAAGCTGGCTTACAAGAAAGACCAAATGAAGAACAGAATTGAGGCATGGGAAGACAAAGCACTACATGGTCAATACATTAAAAAAAAGTAGCAGGGAAAGCAGATAATGACAAGATCTGGCAATGGCTAAGAGCAGGAAAGTTGAAGAAAGAGATCAAGGGGCTAATTCTGGCTGCACAAGATGAAGTCTTAAGAACAAATGCATACCAAGCCAGAATTGAGAAGACAGCAAAAGATAATAAGTGCTGCCTATGCAAAGAAGCTGGAGAAACAGTGGATCACCCAGTAAGCTGCTGCAACAAGATTGCAGTCTGACTACAAGCAGCGGCGTGACAAAATAGCAACAATGGTGCACTGAAAGGTTTGCAAGAAATATCATTTTCCTGAAAGCAAGAACTAGTGAGACCATAAAATAGGGAACATCATAGAAAATGAAGAAATTAAATTGCTTTGGGACTTTAGACAGACAGGCACCTGCCACATAACACCCCGGACCTAACAATTGTTGATAATAAAGACAAAAAAGTATCGATAGTGGATATGGCACTTCATGGAGACAGCAGAATAGAAAAGTAGGATTTGGAGAAGATAACAAAATACAAAGACTATAAACAGAAATAGAATAACTGTGGCAAAGGCAAGCAAGGGCAGTACCAATAGTAATAGGTGCTTTGGGTGCAATTCCAAAACAATTGGAGCACCCCTTGAACATAACTGGCATTGACAAATTCACCATTCGTCAATTGCAAAAGGCAGCTTTACTGGGAATAGCTTTCATCCTGCAACAATATCTGTAACAGCACCAAACATCCAGATTTGCGTATCCCAAGTCCTTGGTAAGGACTCTATAGGTAGACAAAAATGCCAAACCCAATCTGAACATCTAGCTGACTATGCAACAAACAATAATAAATAAAGCCTTGAAATACAATTTTGGTACTTCAGCAAAATAGTACAGTTCTTGTCTGTAACTTACAGGATCCCAGTCCCAAGATGGCTTTCAGTTTACCTGGGGCTGGGATCAACATAATAAATAAATATAAATATAATAAATATATTAGTAAACTGATATAAATATAATAAACAGTCCAAGTAGCATTTAATACCTTTACAATAGGAAATTAAAAGAAGCAAGATTATAGAAAGTATAAAACTATTTTCTTAGTGTATATTCTGAGAATTAGTAGAGAGGGGCTGTCTTCACCCTCTTTCTCTCACACAAAATATCTGGGCTGAGTTGCCTCTTATTCCTCTGGAACGTATCCTCTCTCTCCTGGTGATCCAGACTACTACCGTATATTCCATCATGCTCCAGTTGTTATAATGTTAATTTGCACCAAGAGGTTCACCTAGAATCAAATCTCCCAAGCTAAAGAACACATGTGCTGTTTTGCTTACATTACCAAATACATTTTGTGACAAAGGGGAGCTTCTAAAGCTTGCCAACCAGATTTAATCTTGATATTCTAATCATTTCACTCTGCATACTGAAAGGCAACCTGTTACCTAGTGGTCTGTGATTCATAGGAATTATTAAACAGGTATGTTCAGGTAGGAGTATACTAATAAGTAGAGTCACTGCAGGTTTTGGGCAACTGCCAGAGAAAGAATACTGCACACACAGGGGCAAAAATTGTATCTATGGTCCAGGAGTTGACTTAAGAGAAAGTCTTGGGATAGTTTGATTTATGTGTGAATAATGTCCCCCTGGGCAAAAAATGGAAAGTGATGGTGGGGATCTCCCCCTTACTATGAGAAAAATGGGAATGGTCCCTGATCATGAAAACCCAAGTGAAAATGTCGTTGGTAGGGCTTGGTAAGGAAGAGGAAAAAAAGAATGGGGAAGAGGAGATGCAGGATCTATGATGGGAAGGAAGGCTGAGAAAAGACTTGGAGATTAGGGAGATCGGTACCGTCATGAATTAGCCTTTAAGATCAGTGTAGTATTGTTGGAATATGACCAAATGGATTCCTATAAGGTAATGAATGGGAGCTGACTGCAAGTGAACAGAGAGAGGATACAGAGAAGGCACTGTAGTAATGACAGGTTGAGGAAGTATATAGGTAGTCCTCAACTTATGATCACAATTAAGTCCAAAATTTCTGTTGCTAAGTGAGACAGTTATTAAGTGAATTTACCCCATTTTATGACCTTTCTTGCCACAGTTAAGTGAATCAGTGCAGTTGTCAAGATAATAAGATGGTTGTTAAAAGTAAATCTGGCTTCCCCATTGACTCTGCTTGTCAGAAGGTCACAAAAGGTGATCCCATGACCCCAGGACATAGCAATGAACATAAATTCATGCAAATTGCTAAGCAATTTTGCTAAGAATTTTTGATCACGTGACCATGGAGATGCTGCAATGGCTGTGTGAAAAAGGTCACCAGTAACTTTTTTTTTTAGTGCTGTTGTAACTTTAAACAGTCACTAAATGAATGGTTGTGAGGACTACCTGTAGAGGGAGGAATCAGGATGGCCATTCTAGAGAAAGGGGGATAAGTACTTTGGTGCCATCTCCACTTTATTAAAACATTCAGCATTGTACATAAAATCTTTGTATGCATCAAACATCATAGCATCTGGTATACAACACTACGTATTATTCTTTGGAAACGTCTGGTTTGGTAAACATTTTTCACTCCTCGCTTCAATCCTCTATTATACACACCCGTTACATTTTTTATTCTCTATGATCCCTGATAATAGGTCTTGAGGTAGTAGTTAAACATTAAATATAAGATCATATTAATAATCAATCCTCAGAGAACACAGCATATAACACTAGGTATTAATCTTTGTAAACGCTTGGTTTGGATAGCCATGTTTTTGGAGACATTGTCTTAGACTGCTGTTGGTAAATACCAGGTCTGAATGGATTAAGCCTATGTTTGCATATAAGTTAGTGTTGAATTAAGAAATGAACCTGATGAGTGTTATAAAAATCCTAGCCAGGCAAGGATGCTGAGGTTGCCTCATCAGAAATCTACCTTCCCAGATTTGGGATCATCCATTAGCCATGATCCTCAGATAGAGTAGTGATCCTCTGGATATTTGATAGTCACTAAAGGTAAAGGTCTCCCTGTCAGTTGTATATGACTCTAGGGCACAGTGCTCATCTCTGTTTCTTAATTGAGCGAGCCAGTGTTGTCATTTCTGTGGTCACGTGGCCAGCATGGCTATACACCAAAGGTACACAGAACTCTGTTACCTTCTCACTGAAGTGGTATCTATTAATCTACTTGCATTTGCATGCTTTCAAACTGCTAGGTGAGCAGGAGCTGGAGCAAGTGACAGGAGCTCACTCTAGGGCACAAAGATCAGGTTTCTAACCTAAACTATAAGCTCTCCACCTGACAAGTTCAGCATCTTTAACCACTGAGCCATTGCACCCCACAATAGTCACTAGGGAGCTATATTTCTGTTGTGATAAGCTATGAACATCTATATTTGAGTCTGAATGGTCAGAACAGTTTGGGGATCCTGTGGTTACACCGCTCACTTTGTTATACAGCAGATGTCTTGCTCAGCTTCCGGACTTGATTGAGAGCTGGACTGGGTGTTCAGCTGTTGATGCTGAACAACTTCAATCTCCATGCCATGCAAGGTTTGACACCCAGATGGCAGCAGGATTGCCTACCCCAAAAAGAATCAATCCATCCAATGTGTACTACACTGATCATCTCCAGCCAAGCTAAAATACAGTGTAGAAGGGAGCAACAAAACTATAGGTTTTTTAATCAATGCTCCATTTCTCTGTCCTTATACCCAGAAAGGCAGATGGATCCTGCCCTGATGGTTTTTAGAAGAGTAGTTGAAATGAAACTCTTGCACAGAGCATTTGGTAGTTGTTGCACTGAGTATGTGTCAAGCAAATTTTGTTATTTTACTATCGTTAGCCATGAAGGTTGTGAATTGGGAAGATGTCTCAGCCATCTTTTGCGATGAAAGTATATGGTTCTTGTCAAAGGTGGTAAAAAAAAAATTGGCAGGAGTTTTGGCTTTCAATCCATTGGTGTGATGCCTAAGATTTATTATTTCCTTTAATAGTGAAAAAGTAAAAAAAAGCTGTAGATGGCCTCCTCCAGTGAAGAAAAATAGTGGCAAACATTCGATTGCATTCATCCTTTGTAGAAAGGTAATAAAACAACCTTGCCTTAAATGTTTAGCTCTCATGAATCTCCTCAGCCTGAAGCACTGATATTCATCAGAGAGGAAGCATCCTGCTACTTATATTGTGCCATCACTCCAGAGGTATGTGAAATCCAAGAGAACAAAAAGCATTTCCCAAGGCAAAATACTTACACACGGGTGGGGTGGGGTGGGGGGTGGGGGGGAGAAAGAATCCGTAAGTTTACAGGAAACTGTAAGCAGGTATAAAACTATTATTTTAGCACCAGTGTAACAGTTTTGACCATGTGAAGGAATGCTGAACATTTGAAGTTTACAGGACTAATATTCAGTATGGTAATATAATGGAGACGCTGGGAGTAGAAATGAAAGGAAGTCGTAAAAATAAGTGCTGAAACACAAAGCTTCAGCTCAATCAGAATAGAGCTGGAAGGAACCTTGGAGGTGTTCTAGTCCAACCCCCTACTCAAATAGGAGACCCTATACAATTTGAGACAAGTAGTTGTCCAGTTCCTTCTTAAAAACCACCAATAATGAAGCATCTACAACTTCTGAAGGCAAAGCTGTTCAGCTGGTTAATTGTTCTTACTATTAGGAAGTTTGTCCTTAATTCCAGGTTGCTTCTCTCCTTGATTAGTTTCCATCCATTGTTTCTTGTTCTGCCCTCTGGTGCTTTGGGAAAGCACCAGAAATGCTGAAATACAAAAGCTTAATATTTGGATTAAAACATTAAAAATGTAAAGGTTTAATTTAGAATAAAGTTAAATGCTGACTTTGTGTTTCTCTAGTTCCTGGGTAATAAGCTACAATGAAAAGTAATTTAGCCGCCACATGGAATTTTTCTCTCCTTCTTAAGTGCCTTATGTAGCAATTTTAACGTTAACCTGTGGTGCCCCAATTATGTCACTTCCAGGAGCACAAATAATAACCCTGACCAGAATGACTCAGGAAAAGATCCCAGGCGTTCTCACAGCAGTTAAAATGACATTCTGCCTCAATGCGTGTTCGCACCCTTGTTTCCTGGAACACAACAAGTTGGCCTAATAAGAGCACTGGTTTCTGACTTCCTAGCTTTTGAAACATAACTTTTTGCATCTTAAGTGAACTAACGAGCCAAAAGGGAAGGAGAGCCACAGGTGGTTTGGCTATCACAGTAGCCATCTCCTTATTTGTTGCCATCCAACCCCTGGGAATGGTCATCTGTATCATTCTGGGCATCACAGAGTCTTAGTTATTAACATTTATCATCAACCTCAATTATCCAAATGTTCATGTAAAGGGAACAATGACAAATTGAAAAACTGCCTTGGAGACTTAATGTTAAATTTCTTTGCTGCATATGTATTAATTAGAGAGGACTTTAATGCCAATGATAAGATGTCATATATCTATTACTGTTGATGCTCTCCTGACACCTGTGATAAGACCTCATTGCTACAGTATCTATTTAAAGTCAATATCACTAACTATATTGGCTACCATTCTAGCTCAACTAACTTACTGTTTAAATATGAATATCCTAAATAGGGCAATGTTGAATAACTGTCCAGGAAAATACACATACTGGGGTGAGGGGGAGGAGCACCACAGATTATTTTATTTGTTTGTTGTTTGTTTGTTTTCATATACCACCTTTATTATTTTTACAAATAACCCAAGGTAGTGAACATACCCAACACCACTTCTTCTATTTTCTTCACAACAGCAACCCTATGAGGTGAGTTCGACTGAGAGAGAGTGATGGGCCTAAGGTCACCCAGTGGGTTTTCATGGTTAAGGCAGGACTAGATTATATCATAATCTCAAATAAAACTAGAAAGTGACTACCTCCCAGTAATTTTACTCTTCAAACTATTTGTATTTTACATACACATTGACACATTTCACCAAGCTGGCTTGCCGGGTAGAAGATGATAGATTTAACAGGAGAATGAAATAGGCTGGTAAGATAAACTATGCTGTTATCCAATTATTACCTTCATGATAACGAAGTGATGCAATAAATTACATGTAAAATTATGACTGATGAGACCAATGGCAATGAGAGTAATAAACTGCTGGACCTTAAAAATCATACCATCAAATTACAGGGAGTTCTAATGAACCAAGTAGCAAAGGTAGGGTCCTTAGGATACATCGCTCAAAACTATGGTTTGATAAAGACTGCTTAAAGGCAAAAATAGATCTTGTCCACAGTTACAACTAATTCACGAATAAAATGAAATATGAACCCTGAGATTCTCTTGCAAATCAAATGCCAGTAGAAGCATTTAATCGTAGATTAAAAAGATAGCAAACATAGCAAGGGGTCTCAGCTCAATGAAGCCATGAGGTTGAATGATTCACAAACATTCTGGCACAACAGACCACAACCCCAGGCATTAAGGATTGAATGCTAATTCCAGTCTATACCCAGGAGGCCTTTTCCAGTGTTTGTACTCTCCACAACGTGGCCCAGATGCCAGCACTGTGTTGGAGTGCACCATAACTCTTGAAGTGTTACAATGTTGGCCATTTGTATCTATCAGAGCTATAAGACAACTAATTGAGCAATTGAAGCCAAATGAAGCCCTAGGTAAGGATTTTATTCCCAATGAAGTTCTCAAAAATAACACTGATCGGTGGGACCCCAGTTCTTACTGCATTTTTCACTATTATTGGCAACACCATTCATATCCTAGAAGAATGGGGTACAGCCATTATAATTCCAACCAATAAAAAAGAACAAAAGAAAAATCTGGTCAACTACTATCCAAGCAGTTTTTAAAATATAATTAGCAAAATCTATGCTAAACACCTACTTGAGAAGTTCTATGACTGGATTGAAGATAATAATATTCTAGCTGAAGAAAGGCTGGTTTTAGACCAGGAAGATTTGAAATAGACCAAGTAATAATATTACAACACCTAGTAGAGAAATACATCCAAGAATCCAAAAGTTTTCTTTATGCAGTTTTGTAGATTTCAAATCTGCATTTGACTCCATATCAAGAGAACAATTGTGGAAGCAGCTGTTATCTACCAACATAAATTATTACTTTTGTTAATATATAAACTTTACGGCAATGCCAACCTGAAGGTAAAATATGGTTCCTGAGGGCAGCTAATTATAACAACAGAAAGAATAAAGTAAGCTTGTATTCTTGTTCCATTATGTTTTAATTTTTATATAAACTCAGTTACACAGACTTAAATAAGGCAATTTTCACCCACCAAAACTAACCAAAAGAAGACTTTCAGTTCTCCTCTAGGATGACAACGTGGTTATTCCATCACTGTCTATGGTAGGGATGTGAACAACCCTTAGACCCCTTGCTTAATATTGTGAAAAAGAAAAATTGACGATAAATTACCAAAAAGCAAAACTTCTGACCTTTAACAAAAGATTTATAATCAGTATATTAATCGCAATAATATTGAGCAAGTCAAATGTTTTAGCTACTTGGGAATTTTTCATTCTTCAGAATGGAATGCAGGGACTCACACTAACCCACAAATCATAGGACACCCAGAGAAGAGCTACCGCCATATTATCCTTTGATTTCTCTAAAGGTTGGCGTTATATTACACCTGTCAGAAGTAAGTCTTCATCCTGGTTCATCCAAGCCAGGGATAAATAAGCAACATGGCGACTGCTTTGGGAAGAAGGTTACAGTTTATTGAAGAAGCAGAAAGATGGTCCTTGCAAGAAAGCACAGAGGAGAGGAAAAAGAAGTTGAGCACATGGGCAGTAGGTTTTTATATCCCCTCTAGCCTTGTTTGGAATAGTTTCCTGTTCCTGTGGCATGAACCTTGAGGCTATTTCTGAATGTTTTTCTAGGCCTTGATATCTGTGGTTTAATCCTATTATCATATCCTGCTTCCCAGGTAATGGGGCTAATGACTCCTAGAGTTTGAGTGGGGCATGCAGATTTTCTCTTTGTCTTCTTGAGTGCTCTGGCTTCAACTTTCTGATGGTTTTACATCTGCATTTCTATGGGGCTAGCTCTTGCTTGGGGCAGAGAGATAGATTTGGGACCAGGTTTGGTTTAAAAAAAAAATCCTTTTGAGGAAAAATATATTTTTCTGCCCTTTTAATATTTCCTTCTCTGGGCTAACTTCCCTCACAGCTGAGCTAAAACTATTTGAGGCAAAAGTTATGGCACAACTACATGGAATTCTACTGGGGTGTTATATTAACCGAACTGCAGTCCAGAGGATACAATCCAAGTTTCTAAGATTGATCATGCAGGTTCCCAGAGGCATATCTAATGCAGCTTTAAGACTAGAGCTAAGTAGAAGCCAGGATCTGGATGGTTGTCTTTAATTATTGGCTAACCCAACAGGTCAGGCTAACTCAACAGGCTAACCCAACATACAAGGAACAGTTGCTGGAATTGGGTATGTGTAGTTTAATGAAGGAGGACATGATACCGGTAGCAGTGTTCCAATATCTCAGCGGTTGCCACAAAGAAGAGGGAGTCAAGCTATTTTCCAAAGCGCCTGAAGGCAGGACAAGAAGCAATAGATAGAAACTAATCAAGGAGAGAAGCAACCTAGAACTAAGGAGAAACTTCCTGACAGTTAGAACAATTAACCAGTGGAACAACCTGCCTCCAGAAGTGCTGAATGCTTCAACACTGGAAGTTTTTAACAGACTGGACAGCCATTTGTCTGAAATGGTATAGGGCAGCGGTTCTCGACCTTTTTTAGGTCGCAACCCCTGATCTGTCAAGCGCCACGCATGTGCGGTGCTACCTCCTGCGCCGCGCATGTGCAGTCCTGCTTCCTGCACCGCACATGCGTGGTGCTGCCCCTGCGCCGGCCAAGGCGTAGGCCGCCACCCGTTCAGGGCGGCGGCAGGCAGGCCCAGGTGCTCCTAGACGGCCACAGCAGTGACGGCGCAGGGCGATCATGGGCTGGGCCACCAGCTGGCCCAGCCCAAGTGAGGTAAGCCACCCGCCGGGCCCCACGCACACCAAAAACTCTCCCTGCGCCCGCCGCTGCCCCGCTAGCCTTGCCTTCACTGCCGCCCATTTGGGGCGGCGGCAGGCAGGCCCAAGCGCTCCTGGGCAGCCGCGGCAGCAACTGCGCAGGGCGACCACGGGCTGGGCCACCAGCTGGCGCAGCCCAAGGGAGGTAAGCCACCCGCCGGGCCCCACGCACGCCAAAAACTCTCCCTGCGCCCGCCGCTGCCCCGCTAGCCTTACCTTCGCTGCCGCCCGTTTGGGGCGGCGGCAGGCAGGCCCAGGTGCTCCTGGGCGGCCGCAGCAAGCAGCAGCGAGAGCGCAGGGCAACCACCGGCTGGGCCACCAGCTGGCCCAGCCCAAGGGAGGTAAGGCACCTGCCGGGCCCCACGCATGCCAGCTGCCCTCCCTCCACCCACCGGCCTCCCACCTCCCACCCCTGGCCCTCTTTTACTTACATTTTTAGTAGTTGCTCAGCAGGGAGGGGTGGAAAGTTCCGGACTGCTCACCTTCGCTGCAGACAACTTGCAGCACCGTTTGCAGGCTGGGACTTTTGGCGGGCTCAGCAGGGCAGAGACAGCCTGGACAATTCCTATTGGCTTTTGAAAGCCAATAGAATTAGACTCTATTCAAGAGAGTCTATTCGATTGGCTTTCAAAAGCCAATAGAATAAGAGGGAGTAGCACAGCTAAGGAAAAGGGGGGAAAAATGGCGTAGCACAGCTAAGGAAAAGGGGGAAAAATGGCGGACTGCGTTGTTTGGCGACCCCGTGAAATGGTCGTTCGACCTCAAATGGGGTCGCGACCCACAGGTTGAGAATGGCTGGTATAGGGTTTTCTGCCTGAGCAGGGGGTTGGATTAGATGACTTCCAAGGTGCCTTCCAACTTTATTATTATTATTATTATTATTATTATTATTATTATTATTATTATTATTATTATTATTATTATTATTATTATTATTATTATTACAATTTTCTATTTTTTTTGTCTGCCATTCCTGGTTTACAAGTGTAACTTCCAATCTACCTGGAAAATATCCATCAGAGAAAATTATGGTTTCTCTAATGAAGCAATACAAAGGATGTGTCATGGTCAGATAAACAATCATCAAATAAGAGGCTCCTTCATATGGGATATCAACAAGATATTAGCTTAGTAACAAAAGTCTTGGAGACTATCTTTACCATCAAGCCAGCTGAGTGTTTGCTGATCCTTAATAAACAATAGATATCACTGAGCATTTGCTCTGGCTAGATTCAAAGCTCTCCCTTAGCAGTTATTGATGGTAAATACCAATTGATAGTATAGTGGATTGAGAGACTGCGAATTTTAGTCCTGCCTTGGGCAGGAAGTTAGCTACGTGACCTTATTGGTTACTCTTTCTTAGCCTAGGAAGGAGCAGGCAATGATATAGCACTTCTGAATTTATCTCTGTACCTATCTACCTGCCTATCTACCTACTGCAATTGTTAGTAAATAAGCTAACCCTGAAATGCAAACAATAAAAACCAATATCATGAGACAGTCAGTGCTTTTCTGCCAGCTGATCAAAAGTGTGAAAGCCATCCTGTCCTCTATGCTTGGAATCAAGCTACTGCAGGCACTGAAACAATTAAAATTCCCTCAATTGCTTCACATGGCCTGCAAAAGCTCATCTCACCAATAAATAAATAAATACACTGATCACACACACACATACACAAACATTTCAAGTAAGCTTTGCATACATTTCGGCAACTGTTTGCAGAGGGAGTTGAGCAGTTGCTGCAATGGGCCAGCTGCAGATAAGAGAGGGTTTTTGTTTTTTTTGTTTTTGTTCCCCAATCAGACACTATTACTGACAACTACAGCAATGGCTCTGAGGTGCCTGAGTGGCTGGATTATGATAGAGAAGAAGATGACCTTCAAGTACTCCTGCAGACAGGCACCAAGAAGGAGACACTGGAGGCTGCATGTGATGCAAATGATTCTGAAAGGACGGAAGTTCCTCCCTTGCTTCCTGCAAAAAGGAAAGAAAGGGCTAGCTCCCACGCTGTTCACAAAGCTATCCCCTGGGGGGGGGGGGGAAAGAAAGTGGAAAAAAAAGATGATGCTTTGCATACAGTTGATCTCTTACCAAAGATGAGAGGGAGCCAGACAAGAATATTGTAAATTTCACCCTAGCTTCCTTTATATAATTTACTAAGCAAGATCTATATAAAAGAATAGACTGATATCATGCATAGATAGTCTTCGACAATTGAGTCCAAAACTTTGTTTGCTAAGCAGCTGTTAAGTGAATTGTGCCTCAATTTATGTCACAGTTGTTAAGCAAATCACTGCAGTTGTTAAGTGAATCATGCAGACATTAACTGAATCTGGCTTCCTGCATTGACTTTGCTTGTCAGAAGCCAGCTGGGAAGGTTACAAATGGTGATCATTCACCCCAGGACAGTGCAACTGTCATATATACATGCCAGTTGCCAAGCGCCTGAATTTTGATCATGTGACCATGGGGATGTTGCAATGGTCCTAAGTATGAAAAATGATCATAAGTCACTTTTTTCACTGCTATTATAACTTTGGTCACTACATGAATGGTTGTAAGTCAAGGACTACTTGTATATACATATACATATACATAGAGGTAATACATATAGATAACAAGATGATCTTATTTGACTAGTCATTAATCTGAACAGATAAAGTATAGAATTTATTCCTTATGTGGCACTGATCACATCAGGGTCAGTTTCTGTCAGGAGCACCCTTTGCATTTGGAGCTCTGATAAAACAGTGGGGAGACTTCTGTAATATACAGCTAAATAGTGAGGGAGACCCCTTCTTTAGACCACACAGAGCTCCTGCACATGGGCCCACATTTCACACAGTTTATTTAGTTAAAGGAATTGTATAGCTGCCCATCTTCCACAAATGTAGCCAACTTACTGCTACTTTCTAAGTCAAGATCATTTATGACGCAAGTTAAAAAGCACCATTTCCCATATAGATCCTTGGGAGATTCCAATTCTTACTTCTGTCCACATAGAGAATTGCCTACTTACTTATATAGTTTGATTTCTATTTTTAAAGTGCAGATAATACTCTAAGACTACTGGACTTTTGGGTGAGGAATAGTTAACTAACATAGGGGTCCCCATTACCGGGCTGCAGCCCATTCAGAACCGGGCCACGGAAGTGGGAGCTGATCATGCTCATGAGTACAGCTCCACTTACATGTGCAGCAAGTGGGCGAGAGCACATGTGTAGTTCCATTTGTGCAAGCAGCAGGTGCATGTGCCTGCCGCTTGTGTAAATAGAGCTGCCCCTGTGTGCTCACCCATCGCTCACACGGAACCATCCCTTCCCCTTGCCAGTCCGCAAAGCTGGAGAGGTTGGAGACAGCTGAACTAACACATCTCCAAATGAGCAGAGATGATATCACAGCCATGACTAAAGGACCAGCTAATAAATAATTTCCTTGAAATCTCTCCAGAAAAGGAGAGGATGGAAGATCAGCCACTTGTACTTTGGATAGCTGCTACTCCTGAGGGGACCACGGGACAGTGGTTCTTTGTAGGCTTGAATACCAGGAAGACCAAGACAAACCATAAAATCTCTCAACCACAGCAGAGCCTTTTTTTTTAAATATAAAAATTCCTTTATTAAAACAATCAGCATTGTACATAAAGTCTTTGTACGCATCAAACATCATAACATCTGACATACAACACTACGTATTCTTCTTTGTAAACGTCTGGTTTGGTAAACATTTTTCACTCCTCGCTTCAATCCTCTATTATACACCTGTTACATTTTTTATTCTCTATGGTCCCTAACATTAGGTCCTGAGGTAGTAGTTAAACATTAAACATAAGATCATATTAATAATCAATCATCATAGAACACAACATATAACACTAGGTATTAATCTTTGTAAACATCGGGTTTGGTAAATATTCTTTACTCCTCACTTCCAGCTTCAACTATATGTCTGTTGTATTTTATCTTTTATGATCCCTAGCAAAAGATCCTGAGGTAGAGATTCAATAACCTGGGATAAAAATTCAGTCTGCTTTTTCATTATTAAAGTAATCAACATTAAGCATAAGATCATATTAAGAAGCGATCATCGTAGAACATAAAATACAACAATAGGTAAACATTCTTCACTTCTCACTTCAGGCCTCTACTATACACCTGTTACATTTTTTAACCTGTATGATCCCTAACAATAGGTCCTGAGGTAGTAATTCAATAACCTGAGGTAGAAATTCAGTCCGCTTTTTCAATATTAAAGTATTCAACAGTAAACATAAGATCATATTAATAAGCAATCATCATAGAACACAACATATAACACTAGGTATTAATCTTTGTAGATGTCTGGTATGGTAAATATTCTTTACTCCTCACTTCCAGCCTCAACTATATGTCTGTTACATTTTATCTTCTATGATTCCTAGCAAAAGATCCTGAGGTAGAAATTCAATAACCTGGGGTAAAAAATTTCAGTCTGCTTTTTCATTATTAAAGTAAACAACATTAAACATGAGATCGTGTTAAGAGGCATTAGTCATAGAACATAAACATTCAACATTAGGTGTTAGTTTTTGTAAACATTTGATTTGTTATACATTCTTCCTTCCTCACGTCGAGCCTTAGCTAAACGCCAGCTGCATTCTGTTTGATTGGTGTCTCTCTTGGATATAGTCTATCCATTGTTTCCAGTCTGTCAAATATTGTTCATTGAAGCGACCTTTCAAGTATGCTGATATTTTCGCCATTTCCGCCAAGTTTGTTACTTTCACAGTCCATTCTTCGATAGGCGGTATTTCTGGATTCTTCCAGTATTGTCCCACCAACAATCTCGCTGCTGTAATCAAGTTCAGAAATAAGTTCGTCTCTGAGGTAGTGATATCCTTTGTAATCCCTAACAAAAAAACCTGAGGTAGAAATTCTATACGCTTTGTGAAAATGGTTTGGAGTGTCCACCATATCTTCCTCCAGAAGGCTTTGATTTTTCTGCATGTCCACCATACATGAAAGTAGGTAGCTTCCCCGTCCCCACACCTCCAGCATTTGGGCTGGGAGTCTGGGTAGATGAGCAATAGTTTTTTCGGGTCGAGGTGCCACCTATAGAACATCTTGTAGAAGTTTTCCCTTAAGTGTTGCGATTTAGTAAATTCTACATTTCTCACCCAAATTTTCTCCCACGTGTCCATGGTGATAGAATGCCCAAAGTCTTGTTCCCACTTTACCATACAGCTCTTGACTAGTTCGGTTTCAGAGACCATTTCTATCAGAATGCTGTACACTCGCTTGATGTGCATGATCCCCTGTTCTCTAATCTGTTCAATTAGTTTCTCGTCGGTCTGGGAGAAGCCCTTCTTCTTATCTTTACGCCACCTTGATTGCAGTTGTATATATGATAGCCAGGTACCTCCTATTCCTCTGTTTGCTAGCGTTGCTTGGGGTTTCAAGAGGAACCCATTTTCTTCTCCCAGTACAAGTTTACTGTAGGGCATCACTTCTTGCCCTTGGGATGTGTTTGTATCTCCTATTGCGTGTCCGGGGATCGTCCAGATGGGAATCTTGTCGTGTAGGAGGTGTTTATATTTCTTCCAGACCCATAACAATGGGATCCGTAGTGGGTTCTCCTTGAAGTTCCTGTCTGCCTTTTTGTCGTATACTAAGTATGCGTGCCAGCCAAATAGTAGACCATGCCCTTCAATATTCAGTATTCTATCATTCGTCATATTGATCCAGTCACTCACCGCCACCAACGTTGCTGCATAGTAGTATAGCTTTAGATTAGGCATTTTTAGTCCCCCTCTCTTCCTTGTGTCCTGTATGATTTTTAGTTTCACCCTCGGTCTCTTGCCATCCCAAATATATCTGTTGATGTCCTTCTGCCAGTCGTCCAAATCCACATCCCTTTTGAGTATGGGTAGCATTTGAAAGAGAAATAGAAATCTTGGCAATACGTTCATCTTAACTGCTGCTATCCTGCCCAGCAGGGATAGTCGTAGTGTCTTCCACCTTTCCAGGTCTGCTTGTATCTTGTTCCACATCACCTCATAGTTATTCTTGTATAATTTCGCATTTGTTGATTCTATCTCCACTCCTAAGTATTTAACTTTCTTGACTATTTCGCAACCCGTTATTCGTTCCAAGTCCTGTCTTGCTTTGTTGTCTAGGTTTTTGACTAGCATCTTTGTTTTTGATATGTTTACTTTGAAGCCTGACACCCTACCATAGTCTTCCATTATCTCCATCAATCTCTTTGCTGACTGTACTGGTTGCGACATTGTCACCAGTAAGTCGTCTGCAAAGGCGCATAGTCTGTAATCTTGTTGTCTGATCCGTATACCCTGTATGTCTTCTGCCGCTCTTATCCTATTTAGTAGAGTCTCCAGCGTTAGGACAAATAGCAGGGGTGATAGCGGGCAGCCCTGTCTCGTGCCTCTCTCAATGTTGAATGAGTCCGTTAAGTCTCCATTAACAATGATCTGGCCTGTTTGTTTCTGGTAAATTGCCGTTATGGAGTTGAGAAACTGTACTCCCATTTTCATCTTCTGGACCAAGTTCGTCAGGAACGGCCAATTCAGTCTGTCAAAAGCTTTTTCTGCATCCACAAACATAAGAGCGGCGGGTACCTGGTTGTGCCTTTGCAGGTACTCTATTATGTTCAACAGCTGTCTCACGTTGGTTTTCATCTGGCATCCTTGTATAAATCCCCTTTGGTCCGGGTGTATTGTTTTTTGTAGTACAGTCATTAGTCTAGTGGCCAAAATTTTTGTGAAGATTTTGTAGTCCGTGTTTAGTAGTGAGATGGGTCTGTAGTTCGCAGGCTGTGTGTTGTCTTTCCCCTCCTTTGGGATTAATGAGATGTAGGCTGTTTTCCAGGATGGTGGGACTTGGCCTCCTTCTTGAATGTTGACAAATAGCTTTCTGAGGGGTTCTAACATCTCTTCCTGGAGATGCTTGTAGTAGGTCGCTGTTATCCCATCCGTCCCGGGCGATTTTCCTGTTTTCAGTTGTGTGATCGCTGAGTGTATTTCCTCCTTTGTGATTAAGGCATTCAGGGCCTCTCTTTGTGTGTCGGTAATCGCCTGTATCTTTTCGTGTTGTAGAAACTCTTCTATCTCTTTGTCTTGTGTCTTCTCCTGGGCATATAGTCTCGAGTAGAACTCTGTGAAGGCTTTCTTGATGGTTTTTTGTCGGAATTCTTCCTTGCCTTTGTATTCTATCTTTTCAATTATGCGGGATTTCTGTTTCTTTCTTATGATGTAGGCTAGCCAGCGGCCCGGTTTGTTGGCCTTGCAGAATGTCTTATGTTTTGCATATTGTATATTCCTTGCAACTTGGTCAGCCATCAACATGTCAAATTGCTTTCTTAAGATCTTGAGTCCTTCTTTGGTGACTTTGTCCTCTGGCCTTTTTATTAATAGCCGCTCCCTTTTACTTATCTCATTTTCTAACTCTTTTCTTTTTTGTTCTTGTTTGCGACGGTGCCTGTTATTCATGTCCATGAGGATCCCGCGCATGTACGCCTTGCTGGCGTCCCAGATCATTTCTATCGGTGTTTCGTTGTTCATATTTATGTTGAAGAATTCCTTCATAGCATTTTTGCATTCCGTCACCTTTTCTTCGTGTCTAAACAGGTTTTCATTAATTCTCCAGGATTTCCTCTGTTTCAAGCCTTGTCTTAATTCCATCCTCACAGGGTTGTGGTCCGTCAGTACCTTGGGTAGGATTTTCACCGCATTTAGGCAAATTAGCAAGTCCCTAGAAGTTAATATAAAGTCAATTCTGGAGAAGGATTGATGTCTGCCAGAGAAGAAGGTGAATTCTTGTTCTTTGCCGTGCCTTTCCCTCCATACGTCTGTCAGTTCGAGGTCCTCCTTCATATCAAAGAAGGATTTAGGCAACTTGGAGTGTTTTGGCGGGTTGGGTGCAGTTCTTTTTTTGTCTAGAGCAGTCTCTATGACCCCGTTCCAGTCGCCCATGATAATGTAAGATTTGTAGTTAAGTTGTATTACTTTCTTTTGTAGCTTTTTGTAGAATTTGCCTTGTTGCTGATTTGGTGCATATACGCCCATTACTAGAATCTTCTTGTCCTCTTGTATTATTTCAATTGCCAGGTATGTACCTTGGGGGTCAGACTCTATTAGCTTAGCCATTACATGTTTCTTTACATATATAACAATCCCATTCTTTTTTCTTGGCGCTGCTGCCACAAAGTGCGCGCCTAGTTTGTAGTTGATCAGATATTTCTGGTCTGCTGCTCTGATGTGTGTTTCTTGTAGGCAGATTATATCACTTTTACCTTGGTTCAGGTAGTGGAGTATTTTTCTCCTTTTCTGGGGGGAGTTCAGTCCGTTCACATTCCAAGTCAAATAATTAGTTGCCATTATCTGTTGCAGGATACTCTTGCAAGACCACTTCTGTTATTCCTCCTGTTGTCTTCTTTGGTCTCGTTCCCATGATATCCGGATTGGTGCTCATATTTGGTTGTGGGGTCTTGCCTTGCCGGTCTGTGAATTTGGTAGTGGATCCTGGTAGCCCGCCCTCTGTAGGCTGTTCTGCTTTCTTGTTTTTGTTGCCCTCTGCTCTCTGCGCCATCGCATCTCGAGGTGGTCCATTCCTTTCTTCTGCCACTGCCCCGGTCTGTGCCTCTGCGCGGCTTGCTCGTTGGCCTCGATCCCTCCTGCTTTCCAGTGGTCCATCTGCATCTTCTCTCGCGGTGGGTTGAGGGCCTCCCGACTTCAGTTCCTTTTCGATGAAGTCTTTGGCTTTCTGGACCGAGGTCAAGTAGTATCTCTTGTTTCTATAGAAAAGTGACACCCCTGTTGGGGTTTCCCATCGGTATTGCAGAGCACGTGATCTCAGTTCGTTGATCAGGAATTTGTAGTCCTTTCTGTCTCTCAGCATCGCCTGGGGGATCTCTTTCAGTACCTTCACCTCCTGCTCCTCTATGTAGAATGCCTTGTGATAGGAAGTGGCAGAGATGAGGTTCCTGAGCCCCTGTGTTGCGAAGTGGATGACCACGTCCCTCGGTTGATGTCTGTTCACTGACCTCCATGCGCCAACTCTGTAGATTCTTTCGAATTGCCACACAATCTCATTAGCGCTCTTACCCAGGAATGCTGCCAGGGCCTCTACAAATGTCCTGAACAGGCCTCCTTGGGTTTCGTTTGTTGTCTCTTTCCACCCTCTGAACCTGATTTCAAATGCCATTTGCCAGAATTGCATCATGGTGGACTGGTCTTGAACCTCTCTTTTCACCTCTGCAATCTGTCCCTCTATGCGGTTCTCCACTTCTTCCATCTCCTTCTTGTAGTGTGCTTGCATTGCCTCCTTCATTCGTTCCAGGTCAGTGGCCGTCGCTCTGCATTGTTCTTCCCACTTTCTCTCTAGGTCTTTACCTTGGTCCGCCAGCATCCGTTTTATGTCTTTGTATCTTTCCTCCATCTTCTGTTCTGCTTCTATGCATCGTTTCTCCGTCTTTGCGCCCATTTCCTCCAATTTTCTATCCATGCCATCCATCCTTTTAACCAGCGTCTCTATCGTGTCATTTAGTGTCTCTATCGTCTCTTTTAGTTCTTGGATCATGTGCGCTGTTGGGAAGGCATGGGTTGGCGTTTGGGTCTGAGGGCCTGCAGTTGGATGGGGGTGTGTGTGGGTGGGTGGGGTGTTCCCTGGCCAATTGGGTGGCTGGGCCGGGGAGGGTGCAGTTCCCTTCGTGTGCTGCAGTTTGGTCTGTTTCGTCCGTTTGGTGGCCATTTTGAGCTTCTCCTCCTGTTGGCTTGTCCACCCTTAAAACCACCCCTTGATGCAAAGAATTGTGGGAGAATTGTTCCTGTGCAAGATTGTCAGGCTGCTAGGATAGGTTGAATCAAGGCCTTCTGTTAAAAGTTAGCAAGTGTTCATGTCTCACAGTTCGTATTTTGACAGCAAAATAATAGTCCACTAGGGGGTGTAATTTGTTTTCAAGTAAGCTTCGCTGTACTGGCAGGGGTGATACAGAGATGGGAGGATCTGCGACTTGGGGTTTGTGTGGATGGCCTTTTTCCCCCAGGTGCAGTACAACTAGGCTTCAATCGCATAAATGGTCAGGCTTCAGGCTTTTGAATAGTTTCTCAGGAATTAGGGTCTGAAGTTGACTCTTTTATTCTGAAGCCTCGTCTTGGCCAGGGAAAAAAATTGGTCCTTTTCTATGGCTTCAGGGTCTGAGTTCCCCAAGCTCGCCACCCGCTGTGGGGAGGGAGGAGTTTCCGTAGTTTTCCCCCCCTCTCTTCCTTGCTGTATTGCCTTGGCTCTTCTGCTTGATCCTCTCCTCCTCCGCCCGCCCGGCTCTTCCTTGCTGCCTCTGGTGCCTTTTCTGGGTCTGGGGGGGTCTTCTGGGGGTCCTGTAAGGGTCCTCTCCCCGCTGCTGTCCTCTCCCCTCTGCTATCGTCCCTCGACGCACTAATCCGCCCCCGCTGGTCTTACCGCTGCCGTCAGCTGTCCTCTCCCTGCTCTCGTCGGCTCTCTTCCTTCGTTCCCGCTGGCTTCTTTCTGTTTCGGAGCCTCTCGGTCTTTCTCTCAGCCTCCTCAGGTCCGCCGGCCGATCTGCCGGCCGCCGCTGGCTTCCTCCGCTCCTTCCTGCGTCTGTGGGGGACCCTCGGCGGCGATTTCCGCCTCTCTTCCCTGGGCTGTGGTGAGGGTCCTCTTCGGGTGCGCCTACCTCCGCGGCGCACCCCTCCCGCCTGATTCCTTTGTCTTCGGCGCTTCGGCGCTTCTTCGGCCTCTTCAGGCCTGACGGCCGGCCGGCCGGCCACCCAGCCGCACGCCGCTGGCTTCCGCGACCTCGTTCGCTGCTTGTGGGGGACCCTCTGCTTCGCTTTCCTCTTCTTCGGGCTGTGCTGGGGGTCCTCTTCGGGTGCGCTCACCTCTCCGGCACACCCCACTCCCGGTAAGGCTGAATTTTTTAAAAATTATTTAAGCCCCGTTCCGGAGCTTTCCTAGAGAGGCTCCGGTCCTCGTGACCGGAACCGGAACTCCAGCAGAGCCTTTTTAAGGATATTGGATACATTAATCCCACTTTTGAATCACTTTTGGAAATTTTTGAATTATCTAAAGGTTAATAGAGATTTTCAGAATCACAAGTTTGCAAAACTACCTGGTGAGTTTATCTTCATTGCAAAATAAAAGAAAACCTATAAACTTAAGAATTTGAAATTATTATGGGCCACAATTCAGAGCCTGATCTTGAATCTTATAATGTTGCTCCAGCCGAGCCTGTGCTTCAGAACTGTCAGCCTCTGGAATCAGTAAGTCAAGTTTCAGTTGAGGCTGATCAGCCATAAGTATCTTCTGTTTATCTGGAGCAGTCAGATTACAAAGCCCAACCCCCAAGCCTGAGCTCTAGAAGCATACAGAAGTGAGCACATCAATGTGACTCAAAGAGGGTTCTCAAAAACAAAGGCAGAGCATGAATAATTGCAGCCAGCTGGCTATAGACAGATTTAGGTATCTCTTGTGCTTGCTGGAGACAGCCATTCAGCTCTCCGGCTCTTGAATTGTGTTCCTGCTTCTTGTTTTTAACTCTTGACCCTTGGACAGGCTGACTACTCAGTTTGGCATACTGTGATTTCTGGAACATCTCTGGTTTATCATTGCTTCCGGAACTGTATTTGACTCCTTTTCAGGCAAGCATTCTTTACTAGTTATTGAATGACATTTCTGTTTTCTGTTATCTGCCTAAATTGTAGTAAATATTTCTGCTTCTAAAGTACTATGTTTGCTATGTACATGTCAACAACTTTGAAACTGAACAGAAATAAAGAACTTTTAAAAAGCTATATAAGAGTTAAGGCTATAAACAAATTAAAGGATAAGAAAAAAACAGAATATTAGGTCTTTTGCTATAAGCTTTTGGAAAGAAATATATAAATAAATAGCATCTCTGTGGAAACTAGTCAGGTTTTCAGTTATAAGAGAAATTTGAGACTTTGTGATTTCAGAAATTGGACACTAGAGGGGACTAAGGATTCCAGGCAAAAAGGGGGGGGGAAGGTTTGCCTTTTATGTTTGGTCAGCATTACAGGCAAAATAACAGAAAATATGATGACATGTGAAATACTTCAGATCTTTGAAGACTACGGTCAGAAAATAGGAATTGCAGTGTAACATGCTTGCTTCTATGGATAGGCTATAGATTATAATCTATAGATTATAGATTATAGATTCTTCAAGAAGAAATGACAATGTGAAAGAATACCTTGGAAGGACTGCAGGATAACAACCTGAAACAAACTTCACTTAATGCAGAATTATTAGAATATGAAGAAATTATTGAAATACTGGAAAATAAAAACTAATGTGGATTATAAAACAGAGGTGATAGTTTAAGTGGAAATGCCAATTAAAAGCCAAGAGAACAACTTCGATAATTGACTTCTTATTGGATTTATAAAAGAAGTTTACGAAAGCCTTGAAGAAGCGTTTGAAATGGAAAAAAGGAAATTTAACAGAGATCAAATTCTGTGATATCTGAATGAATTAAGGACTGTTAGAAACAAAGGCAAGGAGTTCAAAGTTGGCTTGTCTGACCCAGATTAAAATACATGTTTCTAAATGTAAATCTGGGAGCCTTTTATGTGTATTTTACTGATACCAGGACTGAAATGCTAATGATTTATTGGTTTGTGTATTAATAAGAGATGGGTTAAGGGAAGAAGAGATACTTCTATGTAACCTTATGGGGGATAAAGAATTACCAAGTTTGTTTGCACTTGTTGCGATGAAGATTGGAAATAACTTCTTTAAGTATTCCTTTCCTCCTTTTCTTTCTTTCTTTGCACATCCTATTCTTCCTTTTTCTTTCAGAGTTTATATTGTCATTATTGTTATTATTTCTTTAAAAAAATCAATAAAATTATTTTTAAAAATATCCTATGACACTTAAAGAAATTGCTTGGGGAACTTTATGAGACATTGGTGGGCAGTCCTGAAGCTTTAGTTGCTTCCTGGGACAAGAAGGAAGCTGCAGCCTTGCATATGTTTGCACCTATCAGCTTCTCCCTTCTTGCTGATCCAAAGGGACTTCTTGGTTTAAAGAAGTTTTCTGGGAAATGAAGCAGTAAAAGAGGCCCTCAGAACACCGCTGGTGGAAAACAAGGAATGAATCTAACAGATTCCAGGAGAGAACATAATATACTAGGGCAACTAGGCTGGTAAAACAATATTTCTCAGCTTTCATTGTACACAAAGACTGCTTCTTAGTGTCCCTGTTTAAAGTGATCTAGTTCCCATTTGAGATAGATTTGCTGGAAGACCAATTACAGAACCTCTGTGAGAAATATTCTCTGCATCTGGAGGATTAATCTAATCCTCAAATTCATTGGGATGCCAGCTGGGCCAGAAGTGACTTGTGACTTGTGATACTATCTGGGATCAGATAATGTGAAGCTTTAGGCTTATTTCAGCACAAGGACTGCACTGATTGCACTTGTAGATTATTTTTGGCAAGACCAGGTGTTGTATGATCTTTCAGTGTCATCAACCACATTACCCCTTGGACCGCCTCTAAGGGTTGGGAGCCAGGAACATTGTATTACAGTGACTTTCTTCTTCCTGAAAACAGTTTCAGCTGGTAG
This sequence comes from Bothrops alternatus, assembly GCA_034064705.1. NCBI lineage: Eukaryota > Metazoa > Chordata > Lepidosauria > Squamata > Viperidae > Bothrops > Bothrops alternatus. The sequence goes on along the minus strand of JARGCV010000031.1, from coordinate 4,156,786 downwards.
TGGTGAAGAGGGAGCAATTGAGTCAGGTCCTTTGAGTCTGAGGTGTCACAGGGCTTAACACTTCACTTCAAAATCTACATGAAATTGTTAAAGGGAGTTACCTGCTGGCACAGCTTTTGCATCTTAATACCAAAGTGAACTGGTGCTCTCCTGGTTGGTGTCTGGATGCTTGAATAAAAAGAAAAAAGAAAATGCTTTGGTTCAATCCCAGCAACATGGAGTAGCTTTGTATGAAGTCACCTAGTTCCAAGAATATTTCCTGGGATGGGGTTACATGTTTCTGTACTGATCTGGTTCATAATTTGGGGATCCTTCTTGAGTCTCAGCTCCTGCTTGAAACTTAGCAAAGCCTCCATTTGCACAACTCTGTTTTCTGTGACAAGTCATGACCTTTCTTGAAACAGCAGACTCAATCACTCATGTCTTAGTCATATTGTGTTTGGACTATTGCAATGTATTCTACAGTCTATACTGTACATAGGGCTATATTTGAAAACTATATCTGAAGCTACAGCTGGGTAGAATGCAGTGGTTGAAATAGCAATGAATGCTTCATGTGACACTGCTGTTGTGCTATGTTGGGAGCAACAGCAGTTGCCAGTCAAGAACAATTTAAGGTGCTGGTTATCACCTTTAGAACTCATGGTAGAGAATCTGGATATTTGGGGAACCTCCTTCTCCCAGTTAGCTCTGTCAATCTGATAAGATTTTATAGGGAAAAAAAACTTATTTCAGGTCCCTTCACTTAAGAATCATCCAACATGCCCTGGAGTGAACCTTTTCTATTGCTGTCCCTTTTCTATGAATAATGTTACACTGAGATCTAGTGAGAATCTACCTCAGGGGTTCTCAACCTTGGCAACTTTAAGACTTGTGGACTTCAACTCCCAGAATTCCTCAGCCAGCTGGCTGAGGAATTCTGGGAGTTGAAGTCCACAAGTCTTAAAGTTGCCAAGGTTGAGAACCCCTGATCTACCTGCTAGATTTCAGAAAGGCCATAACAAACTGGCTTTTTCAGCAGGCCTTGGGGATGGGGATGTTGTGAACTACAGGTAGTCCTCAACTTACAGCCATTCATTTAGTGACTGTTCGAAGTTATGACACTGGAAAAAGTAGCTTATGACAGTTTTTCACACGACTGTTGCAGCATCCCCATGGTCACATGATCAAAATTCAGATGCAGTCATATGGGTCATATGATCAACTTTTATGATCTGATAAGCAGTCAATGGGGAAGCCTGATTCACTTAACCACTGTGTTATTATACTCAGTGTTTTTGTAAAAAAAAAAAAAAAAAGGTGCCGGAACTCACACACGTCATACAACCCGCCTTGCCTACCCTGCAAGGTTTACCTTTGTAGTTGAAAAAAAACCCTTCAATTTTTAGTGTATCTAAAAGACTAGGATTTTGTTCAAGGTAAGTTAATACTATTAATGTTACCATGCACTGTGTGGCTTTAAATTACAAGAAGGCATTTTATTAATCTTTTGGGACATTTACCACTGGCATACCCATTTAGTTTAATGAGTGGAAATGTCAGCTTTCTATGTGGAATGAAATTGGCCCAATAAAACAAAATTTGATTGCTTGTAAAAGATTGAATTATGTTTAAGAAGTTGTCAAACAAGGTGGAAAAATTTACATTTGGAGTTTAATATAGATATTGAGTTGAAACAAATTAAAGTTGAAACTTTTGTCAGTGAACAGATTACTTTTAATTTACCTTTAAGTTAAATCCAATTTAATAAATAGATCTGATTAAACCTCATACTGTAGGTCTACTTTTACATCTGACCAATACATAATTAATATATACTATTATTAATAATAATACCTCCAAATCACAAGACATTGGCTTTAATCTTATTCTTCCCCTCTGCAGTTTGAATATAAAGTATAAAAGACTAAAAAGAGATTTTCGTAGACATCCCAGCCTTTGAACTACCCAAGGAATTGAAACAGCAAAGTTTCACTGTGTCCTCTTAAGAACAGCCTTAAGTTAACAGGAGGGAATGTTTTAAGGTCATCCGCTAGAACAGTGGTTCTCAACCTTTTTAATGCCGCGACCCCCAACCGGTCGTAAGTCAAGGACTACCTGTATTTCCCTGCCCGGGAGTGCCGCGCATGCGTGGTGCCGCTCCCTACGCCGGCCAAGGCATAGCTGGCAAGGGGCAGTAACGGCGCAGGGCGACCACTGGCTGGCCATCAGCTGGCCCAGCCCAAGGGAGGTAAGGCATCCGCCGGCCCCATGTGTGCCAGCAACCCTCCCTGCGCCCGCCACTGCCCTGCTAGCCTTACCTTGGCCACCGCCCTTTCGGGGCAGCGGCAGGCAGGCCCAGGCACTCCTGGGCGGCCGTGGCAAGCGGCAGCGACGGCGCAGGGCGACCACTGACTGGGCTACCAGCTGGCCCAGCCCAAACGAGGTAAGGCACCTGCCGGGCCCCACGCATGCCAGCAACCCTCCCTGCGCCCGCCGCTGCCCTGCTAGCCTTACCTTGGCCACCGCCTGTTCGGGGTGGCGGCAGGCAGGTCCAGGCGCTCCTGGGTGGCCGCGGCAAGTGGCAGTGACAGCGCAGGGCGACCATTGGCTGGGCCACCAGCTGGCCCAGCCCAAGGGAGGTAAGGCACCCGCCGGGCCCCACACGCGCCAGCAACCCTCCCTGCGCCTGCCGGCCTCCCACCTCCCACCCCTGGCCCTCTTTTACTTACATTTTTAGTAGTTGCTCAGCAGGGAGGGGTGGAAACTTCCAGACAGCTTGCCTTCACTGCAGACAACTTGCAGCACCGTTTGCAGACTGGGACGTTTGGCGGGCTCAGCAGGGCAGAGACACCCTGGACAATTCCTATTGGCTTTTGAAAGCCAATAGAATTAGACTCTATTCAAGAGAGTCTATTCTATTGGCTTTCAAAAGCCAATAGAATAAGAGGGAGTAGCACAGGTAAGGAAAAGGGGGAAAAATGGCGGACTGCGTTGTTTGGCGACCCCTGTGAAATGGTCGTTCGACCCCAAATGGGGTCACGACCCACAGGTTGAGAACCGCTGTGCTAGAAAGATTTCACTCTTGCATTTAATAATATATAATAAAGTTGGAAGGGACCTTAGAGGTCATCTAGTCCAACCTCTTGCTCAGGCAGGAAGCCCTATACAAACTTTATCAAATGCCTTACTGAAGTCCAAGAAAATTATATCCACAGCATTCCTCTAGTCCACTAATTTTGTAATTGGGTCAAAGAATGCAGTGAGATGTGTCTAGCATGATCTATTTTTGACAAACCCATGTTGGCTTTTAGTAATGACTTTGTTTGCCTCTAGGTGTTTGCAGATTCTTGTTTGATTATCTTTTCCAGAATCTTTCCAGGTATTGAGGTCAGGCTGATAGGTCTGTTATTTCCTAGATCTATTTTTATTTTTATTTTATTTTTGAAGAGGGAAACTACATCAGCTCTTTTCCAGTCCTCTGGTAGTTCCCTAGTGCTCCAGGGTCTTTGAAAAATATAGTTCAGTGGTTCTGAGATCACATCTGCCAGTTCCTTGAGAACTTTGGGGTGTAATCCATCTGGTCCTGGTGATTTGAACTCTTCTAGGCTGGATAAGTGCTTGCTCACCATTTTCTTGCCTAACTTAACTTGTGCTTCTAACCTATTTTTTATGGTACTGTTTTTGATAAGTTGCACTGTTTGCTTTTTATTATTTTTGACTGTGGTCACAAGCCTTAGTTCATTTTGAGCCTTAGCTTTCTTCACCTCATCTTTGCAGACTCAGACTATTTGCTAATATTCTGCTGTAGTTATGTGACCCTCTTTCCACTTTTTATACTGGTCCCTCTTATATGTCAATTTATCAGAGAGTTCTTTATGCAGCCATGCTGGTTTCTTGTGAGAGCTATTATTTTTCTTCTTTGTTGATATTGTGCTAGACTGGATTTTTATTATCTCACTTTTCAAAATTTCCCAAGCTTCTTGAGATGTTTCCCCTTGAGGATTCTCATCCATGGAATCCCTCCCAGGCCCTCTCAAATTTATTGAAATTAGCTCTCTTAAAGTCTAAGACTCTAGTTTGACTGTGTTTTATTGCTTGTGCTCCCATGTTGAATTCCAATATTGCATGATCACCCCCCCCAAGGTTCCTGTGGCTTCAACACCTTTTATCATTTTGTCTTTGCTAGTGAGAATTAGATCCAATATGGCTAATCCCCTAGTTCCCTTCTCTGCTTTTGAGACACAAAGTTGTCTGCAAGTTTTGTCAGGAATCTGTTTGATCTTCCACTTAGTACAGAGTTTGTCTCCCAGTTGATGTCAGTGTAATTTAAGTCCCCCATTATTATTGTTATGTTATTATTGTTATATACCTTAGTTGAGTTCTTATACCCTTTCATGGTTTCCAAAACTGTGATTCCTGATTGGTGAGTTTAAATTTGTCTTTTCTGATTTTTTGCTCAATGTCTGTTGTTGGGTTAATTTCCTTCTCAATTCTGTCTAAAAGGTGTTAATTTTGTTCCAGGGGGAATCCAGTGTTAAATTATTTTATTGGAGTGAGGAGGGGGTGTCCTGCCTACTGGGTTCCTGCCCCAAGTTCTGGAAAATCATTCTGCAATGTGTTGTAAATGAATTTGTGTTCTAAATGGGTTTTATCTATCTATCCTTTTCCTGAAAAATGTGTGTCTATCTACAAGAGCCTTTTGAAGTTCAAGTCTGCTTGTTTGGGGAAATAATTTTCTTAAGTTACTTTTCTTATCCTATCACTAATTGGTGAAGCTACAGTGAAACTTTTCTGAAACAAATAAGCATTTTCTAATCTCTAAAATAATGTGGTCTATTTTGGAATAAATGTTAAAGGCAGATTCTCCTGCCCCTGGCAAGTTGCACATATTAAAATATTAGGCCATTAAAATTATTTGGAGTTTTCAAGCTGCCTAGCATTTTTTTTCCTCTCAAGTTGCAAGTTCTTTTCCTTAATATGTTGCAAATGTTCAGGTTCAAAGGTGAAACATGTCATTTTGTTCTTCTCTTACCAGAATCCAGTTTTTTCCTGTCCTCAAATCTGTGATTGTCCCCATTTGTCTATCTGTTTCTCTAATAACTGCAGTATTAATGCCTTTTCAAACTGCCTGCAAGCTACCCCCCTTCCAATTCCTTTCTTGCCCTTTGTTCTCCATACCGTTTGTCTGCCTCTCCTGGAAGAGTCCACCCAGAAAGTGGGGGAGACCTTGTTCTTGTATCTTTCAGCCCTGCAATCCTCCCCCAAACCTTTAGAAGCAGAGCACACTGCCCCAGATGCTGCCTCCACCCATTTGAGCCACAGAATGGGGTTTGAATCCAGCCATCCATTAAAAAGTCACCATGCAACCTGAGTGGAACATCTTCCCAAGTCCTACCATTCCCCAGATGCCTGTGAGAGCTGCAGAAGGAAGGAGTCCTGGAGCCACTGGTGCCATGTGAAGCCTCAGAAGAGAAAATTAGACTGTGGGGGGAGGGTGTAAACTTTTCTTTCTTGCCCCATTTGTATTGTAACAAGCCAGTTGAATGTATTAATGGAGAGATGGCATTTGGGAATAGTTGGCAGAACAAGTACTGAACACCTTGGACTTCTATCTGGTGGGAGGGAAAATTTATCCAGAATGTTTGTATTGCCTGTTTTGTAGAAATAGCTGCATATGCACACACACACACCATTCAGAATCACATTGAGTCTATCCCCTTCACCTACCTTTAGTAAAGTCCCCCCAGGCTGATTTTTTTTTTTTTGCGCTATTGCACCAAAGCTTTGCAAGCACAACTTCCTAAAAATTCCAAGGGAGAGGGAACTAGGCCCTCAGGTGATTTGCAATTCTTATGCCCTGAGTAAGGAAGCAACAGGAAAGAGATCCCAAACTTCAGTCCTGAATATCTTGCACTGTTGGGCTCAGATTGGGATTCCTAGAGCTCATTATGTGCAATTTAAAGAAAAATTTAATAGCCTGGCATACTGGCTAATCTCAGTTGGACATTACAGACCTGGATGCACTGAACTAAGAGCTAAGGCAGGAAACAACCCTTGAAAATGGGCAGCCAGTGGTCATGTACTAAGGAAAACCATGGCTATGAAGAATTTTGGGAGGTATGCAAACCTGACTGGAAGCTAAAGGTGACATCCAACATTCTTGTAGCACAGAATATTGGACACTATAAATTTCTTTTCCACCTAACAAAATTTTTGCCCTGACTTTTAGAACTTTATGGGTGCAAGCTCCCCTTTTGGGAGCCACTAAAGGGATCTTTTTCTGCTGCCTCCATTAATGTCTTATTTTTTTGGCTTAACAGTTTAAAAGCTTGCCTACCAAGTCTCCCTGATGAGATCAATTTTAATGTTGTGCCAATAAGTGTGACATACTCACACTTAAGGCACAAAGCGGGGATTGAGGGAAGTTCTCCCAGAGAAGGAAATATTAAAAGGGTAGAAAAATATATTTTTCCTCAAAAGAATTTTTTTAAAACCAAACCTGGCCCCAAATCTATCTCTCTGCCCAAGCAAGAGCTAGCCCCATACAAGTGCAGATGTAAAACCATCAGAAAGTTGAAGCCAGAGCAATCAAGAAGACAAAGAGAAAATCTGCATGCCCCACCCAAACTCTAGGAGTCATTAGCCCCATCACCTGGGAAGCAGGATATGATAATAGGATTAAACCACAGATATCAAGGGCTAGAAAAACACTCAGAAATAGCCTCAAGGTTCATGCCACAGGAACAGGAAACTATTCCAAACAAAAGGCTAGAGGGGGTATAAAAACCTACTGCCCATGTGCTCAACTCCTCTTTCCTCTCTGTTCTTTCTTGCAAGGATCATCTTTCTGCTTCTTCAATAAATTGTAACCTTCTTCCCAAAGTAGTCACCATGTTACTTATTTATCCCGGCTTAGATGAACCAGGATGAAGACTTACTTCTGACACATTGTAGTTAAGAATTCTCTATTGAATGCCACTAAGACCCAAGGAACTGTTATATAACAGATAATGTAATGTAATGTAATGATGTCCTACAATATCTTCTATTGTTTCCTTAGTGTTTTACTCATTCCAATTCCCTCCCTAAGTCATTAGGCTCAAGTGACTGTCCTATACCTTCTGCAGCAGTGACCAATGCAAAGAATTATTTCAGTTAATATGCAGTTTCCATATCTTCCTTGAACAACCATTTTATTTTTTTGTGGGATCATTGTCCAACTGCTTTCCTAGATGAGAACCACAGCATCATGTAGTATCAAGTCAAAAGAGAGGTAGGAGGCCCGATAGAGATCAACACATTTCATGCTTGTATATTATTGTGCTATCTAAAAAATGGTGAAGAGCACTTCAGCTAAGGCAGGGATGTCAAACTGCCAGCCTGCAGACCGGTTGCATCATGTGAAGGTCACACCTACCTCAGCTCCGGCAATCCGAAAAAAGTTCCGATACGTCGTGACATGTCATGTGACACAGCGAGTTTGACACCCGTGAGCTAAGATGTTGGGAAGGCAATATAAGGTTCTATCCGTTACTGCTAAGGAAATGGCCTCTGCCATGCCATGCTGTCTGTATCTTTAAAATTGTTAAAACGTTTTAATGGAAATATAACTTTAAAGAATATGGCCATAATGTGACCATTGTTTGGTCTAACCATGATCCATGTCTAACAATGACTGGAAGAATTAATTCCATTTGTTTAGTTTCTCTTACATCTAGTATGCACTTATTTAAGTTCTGTATATGTCACCCTCTTTAAATTATATTACAGTAAATGTATGTTTAAGTCAGTTTTGACTCCTGGCAACTGACCAATCCAGTCCAGTTTTCTTGGCAGGATTTTCGGAATTGGTTTGCCATGACCTTCTTCCTTCCTAGGGTTGAGAGAGTGACTAGATCAAAGCTGCCCGAATTAGGACTGGACCTCAGTTCCCCAGTTTCTAACTTGCCCAAATTAGCCCTCAGTCCACGGGAAAGCAACCCAGAAGCCTTGTGACACTTCACAATCTTATGGCATGAGCTTTATTGGACGGTAGTCTTCTCCATCAGCCTCTTGTAGCACAACCTCCCCCCCCCACACACACAATTTTGTGCCGCCTTAAAAGCTATAGGAAGGCGGCTCCCGTCTGCTATCAAAGAACAAGCACCCCGAAATACTGAGGTGGGCCTTCGTGGTCCGTGTTTAAAATCCCGAAGTATGCCCAAGGAAGTGCAATTTTGCGGGACGGAGATAGGAAGGCGGTTTTTCTCTGTACGCGCGACTCTTAGAAGCTACGGCACTGTTAAATTTCATTCCCGCAAAAGCGAAGGAAAGGGGGAAAGGTGTCGTATGAATTGGTCGGTGGGCTGGAGAGCAGACTGGCCGAGGAAGAGGATGACGGATTCACTTTTGCCCCGCAGGCTTTTAAGTTATGTCACGAGTTTTCCAGGAATTCCCGCCCCAATGCGGAGAGCGCGAGGCGAGCACACAGCGGGTCTTTGGGGAAATCTCAGCCCCGTTCCCCCCCCCCACTCTTTCTCTCTCCCCCTCCCCTTGAAGGCCGGTGCCGAGCGCGCGCGCGCGCTGCCAGGTTGCTGTGGCGACGTAGCAAAGCCCCTGTTCTCTTGCGCGCGTTCTCCCTCCCACTGCCGCTCGCGCTCTTCCTTGCTCCGGCTCCCTCCCATCGCCCAGTCAGCCGCGAACATGGCAGCGGCCGCTCGCAGGCTGTACGCTACGGTGGCGGCTCTGACGACGACGCGGAACGGTCACAGGTGAGGGGGCGGGAAGGGTCGGGGTGGGTGGACGGGGAGGCAGTCTGACACCCCTACCAGGCCTCGGCGGCAGCAGTAGCGACTCCCCTCTTCCCACGAGGAGCGTCTCTGGAGGGGTGGTGGTAGAGTGACGGCTTATCGCCGCCTCCGCTTTAGCAGACAAAATTAGGGAGGGGGCGGGAAGGGGGTGGGTTCCTTGTCCCCCCTCCCAGCGCTGAGCCTTAAGGTCGGGCGACTGCCCTCTTTACAGCTTCGCATACTTTGTGGCGTCTCCCGCCCGCCCCTTTCTCTGCAAAGATGCCTCTGAGCACGTACAGATTGCATCCACCCCTTTTACGTGACTGAGTCAGCGGGACCCATATATTTGACCCTCGGGAGAGCAATGGGATTATGCTCGGAGGGTGAGGGAAGAAACCTGCTCTGTACCTCAAACCCGGCAGAGAAGGCGCTAGGTCTCTCGGTGTGTGTGCGCGCAGTCGGTTGCGCGTTTCACTTTTTTCTCGTGCTTTTTTTTTTCTTTTCCCCCCCACGACAGAGGCTTTTCTGGAAGTCTGCCGGCACATCTTAGGATCAACCCGTTTAGCTTCCTTTAGCGGTTTCTCCAGAAAGCTTAATATCTGTAGGCTGGTGCTGAATAGCAAAGTCATTGCCATTTCACCTGGTTCTTTCTCAAACTTTCTCAGGCATAAATAAGGACCAGGCCAGTTTTTACCTCCTCCCCCTTCCTCTTCCTCTTCCTCTCCCTCCCGCCTCCACTCATAATGTGGAAGCTCAACAAGAGCAGTAAAGTTCTCCTGGATGATTCACCAGAGGAAGAAGACAGCCATCAGCAGGAAACGCCATCTCCACCATCTCCAGCAGGCACCTTTTCAGCTCAGGTAAAAGTCAACAAGAGTGCTGACTCTGTGGATCGTAGTATCTTTAATACTGTAGTTCTGCCCTGGTGGTTCTGTCACCTTTTGTTCTTGTTCACAAAACATACTTTGTCTGCTTTTTCTCCCTTTGGCCTTTACCCAGGCCAGCATCTTGGTGTTTTCTTTTTCTTTTAAGGAGCACTAAAAGAGTGTATTGTTGACATTCTCACAGTTATATTCAAAACAAGGAGGCATAAAACTTGAGGTAGAATTTTGTTGCAATTGAGCATGCTAACTTATGTTCAGATATATGAAAATACATTTTATAACGCTTAGAATCTACATAATCTGCATTTTAGTTGCACTTGAAGACATGTTTTTGAACCACATTTTGAACTTGTTCTTTAATTGCTTACTTTAAAAATTCTGCAAATAGTTTGTGTTAAGATTTAATTAAAAGGATATGATTTTTATATTATTTTTTCTCCACCTTTTCTCAGTTTTTATTAGTTTATCAAAATGTAAAAAATACAGAAATACAAAGACAAATGAAAAATGGGAAAATAGGGGAGGAAAAGGGGAAGAGGAAAAAGTGTAGGAGAAAAGGAAAAGAAAAAGCATCGATTTCCTACTCTTTTTGGCACAATAGAATAAGGTAATAATATACAACCTCAGCTTTTTACTATACAGTATAATAATGTATACTAGCAATTTGCATAACAACAACTAATCAGCAAAACCCAAAATCAAAGTTTCACTTTTTTCCCACCTCAATCACAAAAGTCCAAAAGCTGTTTCCAAATAGAAACAAAATTAATTGTATTCTTTTTTTTAATCAAAGCAATTTAGCTATCTCTGCTAATTCCATCTACTTTTGCAGCCATTTGTCCACTGTAAATTAAAGTACCCTTCCATTTTTGTGCATAGAATATTCTTGCTGCTATCAGCATATATAACATCAAAGTTTTTTTTCAAGTTCTTTATCTTTTATGCCCAAAAGAAAAATCTCTGATTTTATCTTTACATTCACTTTAAAAATTTTCTGTATTAAGATGTGATCCTCCCCTACTCCAGTATTTCTTTGCTTTATCATAAGTCCACTAATTTTTCACCACTTTTTCAGAAGTGAATGGTGTGGAGAAATGAAATAAACATTATCATGAATGCTTGAATTTTAAGATCTAAATTATATGCACTTTAAAACAGATCTCCTAAACTTCCAAAATTATTTTTCTTATTGCAGAATATTAATAACATGGTCCTATGCACTTTATATTGAAATAAGTTCCATAATGTTTAGTGAAGTAAAGTTTATTTAGGATTGCAAATATAGATGTGCAATTATAGGTCCTTAAAACTACGTACGATGCCTAATCTGCTCAAAGGTATGTATCATTATTTCAGAGGGGTTTACTCTCAGATTCATATGTGGAATATTGCAGCTTTATATTCATTTATCTCAAAGTTGCTCCTTTGAACTTGATGGCAGTTACAATAATGGAACTTTAAAAACATGTCTGTATTCAGGATTGCACTGTGAATTATACTTTTCTGAGGTTGAATTACTACCTCAGGACCTATTGTTAGGGATCATACAGGTTAAAAATGTAACAGGTGTATAGTAGAGGCTTGAAGTGAGGAGTGAAGAATGTTTACCTATTGTTGTATGTTATGTCCTACGATGATCACTTCTTAATATGATCTTATGCTAAATGTTGATTACTTTAATAATGAAAAAGCAGACTGAATTTTTACCCCAGGTTATTGAATCTCTACCTCAGGATCTTTTGCTAAGGATCATAAAATATAAAATACAACAGACATATAGTTGAAGCTGGAAGTGAGGAGTGAAGAATATTTACCAAACCAGACGTTTACAAAGATTAATACCTAGTGTTATATGTTGTGTTCTATGATGATTGATTATTAATATGATCTTATGTTTAATGTTTAACTACTACCTCAGGACCTATTGTTAGGGATCATAGAGAAAAAAAAATGTAACAGGTGTATAATAGAGGATTGAAGTGAGGAGTGAAAAATGTTTACCAAACCAGACGTCTACAAAGAATAATACGTAGTGTTGTATAACAGATGCTATGATGTTTGATGCATACAAAGATTTTATGTACAATGCTGATTGTTTTAATAAAGGAATTTTTATATATAAAAAAATTCATAAATAAATATACATTTGCAGTTGGTAAATAATATACCTGTTTAAATTACAATAGATGTAAGTTCTCAGATTTTCTATAGTATTATAGTTAGACCCTATTAAATGCAAGCAACATGTCCCAAATCACTGTTTTATTAGTAAGAAATAAGCTCCTCTTATTTTGCAAAAAGTAGTCCTTTTGTTACCTTCTTAGCACTTTTGATGATGTAATTGATGTCCCTGCTCATTTGGCCATGTGCTTTACCTAAGTGCAGATAATATTAACCCTGCATTCTGAGCAAGAGAAGTGCTTGTTTTCCTTACTTAAATGAAGACTAGGAAACAGCAGTGGAAAACTGGAAGAGACCTTACAGCACCTCTTTGAGTCACCTGTACCATTTTATATTCCATCCTAACAGAGCCAGTAATGAGATGTAATTTATTCACTTTAAGTTGGTCATTACTTTATTAAATATAGCAGCTTTGCCTGAAACAATAGTTCAAGCTTTTTAAAAATTGGGAATGTTCAACTTTTGCTTTAATTAGCAACAAATAGCTTGTTTGTTTTTCCTATGTACTCTCCCTACCATAAAGAGCTAGCTGTTGTACTGTGTAGTATTGTCTCTCTATCCACGCTCAAAACATTTTAGCAACATGTTACATCATTTTCTGAGAGATGTAAGATATTAGCTCTATATTATTGTGACAAGGAATAGTCTGTTTCTGAATGCTAATGTAATGCCTTCTCTATTTAGGGATAGTTACAGGCTATGAGCTCTGATTTGTGACTATCCTGTATTAATTTGTGCTTTAAATGCTACCTGTAACTTAAGGTGTTTGCTTTCTGGTTTCATGAATTCCTAAGCACTCTAAAACATTAAAAAAGCGCCTACAGGTAGACATAAAGTCTCCTTTGAGCCAAGCTTGACTTGTATTGACTTCATGAATATGTCTCTGTAGTTTTCTTTCAACAATATGGATTATCCATCTAAAAAGGATACCCAGTTTAACTGAATTGCATGGTTTTCCTCCCAAATTTGATAGCCACTGACTCCTTTCTTTCCTGGTTTGTCTTTTATTCCATCTGTTGGTCATGTGTTTTTAGGAGGGTTTTGGTACTTTTTGTACCAAAACAGTGATTATAGCACCTCAGAAAGCTCAGTTTTCCTTCTGAGGAAATTCAGGACATCCAAAGAACAGGTGAATGTTTGGTCACTAAACACTTGACGCATTCATGCTTGACCAGCCTGATGATTTATATATTTTAGCTGTAATTGAGTTTCTTCAGGATAAGTGGTTATGATTTAATGTTGGCTACATATATAATATTGCATTTGAGTAATAGAGGATCAAAGAGCCTAAAGACTGCTTTGGTCTATCAAGACCATAAGTACTCTTATAAAAGTAATAGAGTTGGTAAGGAAATTTGTTCAATTTTACTAGTTTCCTAAAGCTATATTTTTTTATATTTTCTGTTCAGATATTTCTGTAATATATACACTCTGATAGTGACATACTTTCAGTTTCTGAGGAATTAAAGGATGGGATCAAGTGCCCTACTGACCCTACAGTTAGACTGGAAATTAACCCTGATTTTAATGAAAGGAGGTACCACTAACATTGTAGGGGTCTTGTTCCCGCTATACTCACTTATCCTTATTGAACATGGATTTGGCAGCCCTGGAATACTATATTAAAGGCATGGATTTTTTTCCTGTATTGTTTGCTTGCTGATCCCAATATGCCTGGTTTGAATAACTATGCAATTTAATAAGAAATTTTCTTTCACCTACTAATAACAAACAAACTTTTTTTCTACTTTTCCAACAGTACATTTTCTTTAAATATATCTGATTTTTCATTTATTTGTTCAGAACATCTACATGTGGGCCAATTTCTTGTAGTTATTCAGCATGTTTATTAAATTTATTTCAGTAATTCTTTCTACTTTTTATTAAACCTTCTTATCCTTTTTACTATCTTCCTTAATGCATTTAAATCATAATTTAATTGTCTTTGTTTTAGGATTCTTTATGAGAGGAGATCATATACTTCACGATTCTTGTCCTTATTTTAGTTTAAGTCTTGCTTCTTTTTGGAACTATTTCTTCTTTCCTCTAACAAAGTTCATTAGATGTCTCTCATCTTAAACTTTCTTAATATGAAGATTGGGTTTTATCCCATTTTAAGCCACTTGTTCCCTTGTAATGGCTAAGGTTTAACTTTTCTCATGTGAGATGACTTTTTGAACTCTTCTGTAATATTCTTTGGAAAAAAAACATGGTCATTTTAATAATTTGGAGGCACATGTTTTGTATGCAGTCCCCGCATGTTGTAAGCTTTTCCTTCAAAGGATTTGCACAGTCACAATATATAAAATTAGAATCTGGCTGCATAGTTGCATGCACAGCTGCAGTAATCCAATAGAAATATAGCAGTTTCTATGGGAGTTTTCCATATTCTTGTATGCACTGGAATGAAGAATTACAGGATTGCTGTCTATCCTTTTCTCATATTGTACATAACAATGTTAACTCAGCAAGATTGTAGCTGTTTTATTTGTATTTGGTTCAGAGTTTCTTGTTAGTGAATCCAATCTATAGAAATTCACTACATATATACCATATTTGTTGCTAAGCTTACAAAATTATAAAACATTGAGATACCTCTGTCCCCCATTGCAGCCAGTCAGTGATTTGTCAAACATAAATAACTGCACTGACAGGATTTTTTTTTTAAAAAACCCTCAGTCTTATAAGAAAAATTATAAGTATAATTAAAAGTATAAAAGGTATAAGGCTGGACTGCTAACTGTAAATTAATAAAAGGGAAAAGTAAAGTAGCCTGAAATATTCTTTTGTATGGTCTTTCGGATAGTTTTTTTTTTAAATCTTGTATTATGTTGCATTTAAGTAGTCAATGTAAAGAGAAACATTTCACATTATTGATTTAGGATTATTGTAAAATGATTTAAAGAATTTTGTAAAATGGCAATAGCAAGAGTGCATAAACAATCTCTGAGCTGTTTACAGTGGCAGCTTGTTGCCCCCAACAATCTGGGTCTTTGTTTTACCGACCTTGGAAGGATGGGAGGCTGAGTCAACCTTGAGCCAATCAGGATCGAACTCCTAGCTGTGGGCAGAGTTAGCCTGCAATACTGCATTCTAACCACTGTGCCACCACTGCACCACCATGGCTTCTAAAATGATTACGCTTAATTTGCATTAATTGAAGAAACCTGACTACATACACTGAGAGAAGTAGATAATACTTTTTGATGGATTTTAGTAAAGAACATCAAATGATAAGAATGAAGCCAATTTTATAGAATATAAATATACACTTAAATAATTGATATAAATTGGGAAATAAACTTTTGGAACAAAATAGAAATAAACTGAAAATTGGATTATATAGGCATGTTTATGTTTGGATTATTCATTTCAGTGATAGTACCTGTGCAAAAAATTAAAGTTTAGCTCTCCTCTCCTAGGAGTGTGTCCATGGTTCCAGTTCTACTTAGTTTCTGTCAGCTTCATCTCCCATCTTTTGAATTAAAAATCAATAATGTCTGAAAATAGCTAAATATCTATAATACTTAAATAGTTTATTTAAAAAATAGATTAAGAACTGATGAGTCGGAAGGTACTTTGCTATTTCAGGATACTTTCCTATCTTGGTGGCATTAGTGTATGTTATCTAGTGTACTATTAGAAAGAATGGAATTCTGTCAGCGCACAATTTAATACCTATAAAAAGGAAGAAATGAGGGGTTGAGAAAATGCACTAAACAAAAAAGATGCTATGTAATCCTCCGTGGAAAAAAGATAAACTACCTGGGAGGGGATTGCTTTTTTGCTTTGTGTATTTTTGTGTATACTTGTATTTTTGCCATAGTTTATAGTACTTTGTAATTTAGAAACAAAAACATCATTGAATTCGTTTTGAAACAGTCTATGTATTTAGACTATTTCAAATCTAAAATGCTATTCAGATTCTTCATCAGAAATAATTAATTATGGAAAACTGGATTTATATACTGATCTTGCATTACATCTAAATTCTTCCTTGCCCTTTAGGCATGCAGTCTGAGATATTTTACACCCTTTTGAAGCTATGCATGAACTAGTTTTTGCTCACCTTGTTGTTATTGCTCAAAGAAATAGCTCTTGCATGCAGGATCAAACTTTTCTGATTTTTGTGCTGTAGCAATGAGCCACTGCTGAGATTTTCCAGCAGTTTCCATCTGGAAAGAAAATCTTTTAAATGTTTTTAAAAGACTGGGAATAATGTTTTTCTGTATTCATAGTGTAAAGTCAGAGTGTCAGTTGCATGCAAGAAGCCTTCTAGCAGAAGGCAAGAGATGATTTATCCAGAGGCATCCTTTTATGAAGAATAAATCTCTTAAGTGATTGTTCTTATTTTCTGCTTGGAGAAAGTTTACTTGGAATTACACATGCCAAGGTGCTAAACCAAATGCTGACCTTTTTAAATGTTCAGTGAGATGTTTTTATCTTAGACAACCACAGCTGTCTAGCCTTTTCTATACTGTACGGTAAATACTATTTTTATTTTCCTCTTGTTTCTAATAGGGATTAGAGTTGTATAGCTTTATTTATATAGCTTCATATACTGAAACTATATATTTTTTTCAGCACAAATATTTGTAAGTTGAGATTTTGTGACATTTGCAGATTTGTTAACCCAAATCTTTCCTCCTGGGCCTTTTTAAAAAAAATAATCTCCCTCATAATGATTTCCAAACAAATTGAACAAACATGATTAAAAGATGAGTTGCAGGAGAGAGAACGAGAGAGCGAAGAAACAGATTTAATTTTGACTAAACAACCCATGCCCCGTTGGGACATAATTTCTAAAATATTTTCTTACCTGAATAGAGAAACAGAATGACCAAGGGTGGGCAAAAAAGCACTGGTAGAAATTTCCAACTTCCTACCAGTTTACTTGTGGAAAGCTAGTAGGCATTATCAAAAACCTACCTACCTTCCTTCCTCCCTCCCTCCCCTCCCTGCCAGCCAAGAAATTCTTAAATGACAGCAATTAATTCTTTTTTAGATTTATAGAAAATGCAGAAGACATATAAATTATATATATGAATGGGAAATGCGTGTGCCTTTGTTTAAGAAGTCCAATTATTACCTCAAACAGATTCAATCGATGTAGCAGACTTCAGTTTTGACAGTCTGAGCTTGTAAGATTGTGTGAAATAATTTGCACTTTCCTACCACAAAATAAACAATAAAATGAATGATTATTTAATATAAATGAAAGAGATGAAACGGCTTAAAATTTAATCTCTATAGAAAAAGAGCTGTGCTCTGGTTTAATTAATCCCTTGAATACTTGTACATTTGAAGAATATTCTAGAAAAGAATATTTGTACATTCCTCTAGAAATATTGAACACACTGGCACAGTTACTGCCAAAGTTTGAAAGCTTGTTACCAAGGTACAGCAAAGACAAACTGAACTTCAGGAATGCTGAGGTAAGAGTCTTATCCTTTGAATAAAGATGTGAAAGAAATACAGTAGTTTGACCAGAGAACATAACATTAGGTTACTAGCTTAAATTAGGCCATTAAAATATGCAACGTGGGTGTTTAGTTACATGCATGGCCTTTGAAAATTACAAGGGAAGTATGAATACATACATATAAAAATTTGCTTTGTCCGCTGAAACGAATGAAATGAATTGTTTCAATTAAAGAAACTTCCTTTGAATATATACATCTTTTGATTTAAAGTTGGGGATATTTGTAAATTTGTAAACTTCTCTGTAAGAAGCACTCCAGATTTCATTACGGTTAATTTTTGTTGTTGTTGCTATTTAATTTTAGTTGCTATTTCGGTTGCATAGTTCAGGGGTTCCCAACCTGTGGGCCGTGGCCCACTACTGGGCTGTGGCTTGCTAGCCACCAGGCCGTAGGAAAGGCTGGCCAGTGCATGTGCAATCACCCCCACTTGCGCCAGCACCATGCAGCGAAAATGGGGTCACGCTAGTGCCCACAGGGCAAAAATAGGATGGTGCTAGTGAGTGTCATGCAGGGGCTAGCACCGCCCCATTTGTGTCGCCATGCTCATGGCCCCTCCCTTTCCCTCCAGTCTGCCAACTGAGAAAGGTTGGAGACCTCTGGCATAGTTGATTGTTCACAGTGAGAACTATAAGTGTGAGCTGGAACTTGACTTGAATGGGAAGAAGGTTCTTCTTTTGGCATAATACATTTGCCACTTCATATTTGTATGTGGCTTACCTCAAAAATTGATAGAAAACAAAACCTATTGAATGCCATTTCCTGCAGAGCTTTGTTTTTATTAGAACACTCATTCTATGAAGCAGGCACAGCTTGTCAAGCAGGCTTAACCTGAGTAACTTAATTTATGAGACTAATGACAACTATTCTGGGGAAAGATGCTGCCAGCATGAAAAGGCACTTTGCAAAATATGGTACTTAAAATATATCTCTGAATTGATACTAATTAATAGGAAGTTTGCTAATATACTAATAAAGTATTTAATTTTTAGGGAAAAAAATTCAAATTATTTAGTGTTAACTATTAGGTATGCACATGTACGCACATATACTTTTTTATTTATTTCTATAAATAATATGGTACATTTGCAATAATTTAAGCCCAACCTTAAATACAAGTGTATGCATCCAGTAACCTGTGGAACAGAGCATTTCATGTCATTTATAATCCCAATATCATTGCCCTCCCTCTTTCCCAAGAAGAGAAATGGTTGCTGAAATGTTTGAAACTTGGTAAGGCAGATTACGCATAATATCACTCAATTAGTCCTCAGTCATATAGGACAGATTTTCCATCATTCTGCCTTGATTATGATGCTGAGAAGTAGAATCTTATGGAACTTGGATCTTATATTAAGCATTAACAGCTTAAAGTAAAAAGTCTCAGTAATCTACCATTCAGAACTGCAGGAAACAGCATTTAGATAGAAGTGGGAACTGGCACTTCTATTCTTAATAGACTCCCATGAGATCTATTTCTATCTGTCCCAGTTGCAGTCTTACTTCAATCCTCCTGTTTTTTATAGCCAAACTGCCTGTCAATCCAAGCTCTCTGGAACATTCTTGACTGGTAGGTTATGGAGTGATTAAGTTTATCATATGAATATTTCCGGGCCATGGCTCATTTTTTAATTATACAATTTGATAATGTGCAATAAATAATTTTGAACAAATTTTACATTTGAATGTTGATTCTAGAAATAGAGGCATTTTGTTTATATGAATGAATTTTCTTCCTCAGTTATCTGAAACTCCAGCATCAACATAGTTAACAAAAGTGAGAACCTTTCTGCATTCATAGTTAAGCTGTGTCTCTTTGGTCTGGGAAAGCATCTTCCTTCGCAGGAAGAAAATTGATTATAGGACTGGTATTTGCAATTAGTTCTAATGAACTTAACTTTATTGTTTTGTTTGTTCCTTTCCTAGGAAAAAGTTATTTAACTTTTAGCTGCTGTTTTTATTCTTTTATTTTATCTTTCCAGTTCTGCTGTCTCTCACAAATTTCTTTTTATCTTTATGTTGTTCTTTATGAGTCTATTTTCTTCCTTGAACCATGGTCCTAATAAAGTAGTCTGGTTATGAGACCTCCAGTTTGACATTGTAGTGTGTCGGGTGCAGGAAGACGGGGCTCTGTCTTTCACATTTGATTTTGCTCCACTTGGGACCCTAAAAAGGGTCGAAAGTCACCCCAAAGAGGTGACAAAGAAGGAGGGGACCCTCGTTGATTGCGGAGCGGCGGCAGCCCTTCCACTGGATCTGAGGAAGCCCTTCAAACCAGCAGGGGAAAGACTGGCTACATTCGTGTGGCCAGTCAGAAGCTGCTGACAACTGAAGACAAGCACTAACCAGCAATTTCTGAGCAACGTGGATGGAACTGGGTGAGACTTTATCCTCTTTTTATGGCCCTAATACTACTTTCCTGGAAAAAAGCAAAGAATTGTCCCCGATGAGAGATGGAAGGGAAGTTATTGCCCTGCTCCCTCAGGAAAAGAAAAGCGGCAAATTAATTGCTTTGGGGAAAAACAGGAAATTACAAGATCAATTTGGAACTAATATAGATCTATAGCTTTGAAATTTGGGGATTAAAAGTACCTTTGAGACTTTTTTTTTAGAAAAAATATTTGAAAGCGCAAAATAAGCTTGGATTTGGAAAACTGGAAGACGGTGTCAATGACATCTAGTGGAGAATTATGGCACTACAATTTATTATGCTTAAGGGAAACTTGGCTTGAAGCCCAGACTCAGATAAGACTCTTTGTTGTTCCTGGACACTTTCACTTTTGCAGACTGCAGCTGGGAAAAGGGAAAAACAAAAACTCTTGGGCTGCTTATCTAGTTTGGGGACCCTATTGGACTATAAAGACTACATACAAAAACAAAATGAGTGTTCCATACTCAGCCTTAAATGGTAAAAAAATCATCTTCAAAACATGTCTCCAAAGCTCCCAGCTTGATATACGGTATCAACAGGAAAATGTTAATGAATCTCAGAAAGAAATTCTTTCCATGTTGAAATCAATCCAAGAGACAATTGTTTTATTTCAGGAAAAGACTAAAAATAACGCAAATGAGATAAAAGAACAATTTTCTAACCTAAACTTACAAATCTAGAAAATGACTTCAAAGAAGGAACTAATAACCCAGAAAACGGCAGGAAAATTAGAAGAAATAGATCCAAAGATGGAGGACCTAAAGGAAGGAATTAACAGACAGATACAGACAAATGAAAAATTAGAAGATACAATGATAACACCGGAAATGGAAAAGACATCGTACTTGCCAAGATTCAGAACACATTTGAGGATAAGGAAGAAGAGCTGATCAAATGGATGATAAAGCTGTTAGGAGAAATGCTGAATATTGACAAACAAATGAAAAAAAAACTGAAGAAGGATGGAGGCTGTTTAATGAATATAAATGGGTTGAGTATTCTTCTAAAAACACTTCAACCAAATTCTTTTCCTCATTCCAAATAATATATACAAAAACAGGAAGAACTACTTGATGATTTAAATGTACTGACTTGGAAAGTTATTTGGCAAAGGAAGAAAGCTAGAGTAAGACTGAAGAAAATTGAGGATCTGACCTATTAGATGGGATATTTATTATAAAATTATTTTTAATAATTTTACCTTTTGTATCTTAATGTTTTTAATTGGGCTGTACACCGCCCCGAGTCCTTCGGGAGGGGGGCGGTATAGAAATTGTAAAATAAATAAATAAATAAATAAATAAATATTACACTACTAAACAGATGTTTGAATATGGCTAAGAAAATAGATAACTGTTAGAAATAAAAGTATTATAATTGGAAGGATAGGATTTGTAACTAGATACTTTGTTATGAGATAGGAAATATTTAAATTCCAAAAGGGTTTGAATAAGGGAAGCTTTTAGTTACCCAAATATAATTTATTATGAAAAAAATATAAGTGATAGAGATATTATGAATATTGATGGGAAATTAAAATTTTAAAAAAGCGGGAAAAACAGGATAAAACTGTTCCTCTCAGAACAGTTGAGCAATGATCTGAATTTAAGGGGCTTAGATATTTTGCCTATGTCATGGTCAGATCATTCTCTGCTGCGGCTTGTTTTTAAGGCTCCACTCCTCCCCTGCAGGGAGGCGGAACCGATTAGGTGGTTCCGCCCCAGACGTCTGATGGATCCAGAGAGTTTTCAGAGGACGCTTGGGGAAATACCGGACTCTCTCATTCACAGTTCGGCAGAGTCCCTGGTTACGGCCTGGAATATGGCTGCGAAGGGGGCTCTTGACCGGATTGCGCCGCTGCGACCTCTCTGTGGTAGCAGACCCAGGAGATCTCCTTGGTTTACTGAGGAACTCAGGGGGATGAAGCGCCAGAAGAGACGCCTAGAGAAGCGATGGAGGAAAAGCAAATCCGTATCTGACCGAACACTTGTAAGATCTTATATCAAGACTTATCAGGTGGCGCTCAAGGCGGCAAGATGCGCGTATCATTCCGCCTTGATTGCATCTGCGGAATCCCGCCCAGCCGCCCTGTTCAGGGTAACTCGCTCCCTCCTTAATCAGGGGGGAGTTGATGCACCCTTGCAGGGTAGTGCTGAGGACTTTAATAAGTTTTTCGCGGATAAAATCGCCCAGATTCGGATGGACCTTGACTCCAATTGGAATGCAGTATCGGCTGATAATGATTCAGTCGAGATGACAGGGACTCGTCTTGATCCTGTTGTGTGGGAGGAGTTTGACCCGGTGGCACCTGATGAAGTCGACAAGGCCATTGGAGCTGTGAGCTCCGCCACCTGTTTATTGGACCCGTGCCCCTCCTGGCTGGTTTCGGCCAGCAGGGAGGTGACGCGGGGCTGGGTTCAGGAGATTGTCAACGCTTCTTTGAGGGAGGGGTCCTTTCCGGCTCCCTGCAAGGAGGCAATTGTGCGCCCCCTCCTCAAGAAGCCTTCCCTGGACCCAGCTGTTTTAAACAACTACCGTCCTGTCTCCAATCTTCCCTTTATAGGGAAGGTTGTTGAGAAGGTGGTGTCACTCCAGCTCCAGCGGTCCTTGGATGAGGCCGATTATCTGGGCCCTCAACAGTCAGGATTCAGGCTCGGCTACTCGGCGGTAGCTGTCGAGGAGGATTTGAGACCTTTCCTTTTTCTCCATCATTGCCGTCCTGGATTGTGAGGTGGCGCTTGAGCTTGTTAGGCCTTGTGGAACTTATGCTGACTCATTGCAATGATATTCGGCTACTTCGTCTCTTGTTTGTCCCCAGTGGCTTCTCGTCTTCCTCCCCCTTCCTCCCCCTCCATTTGACCCCCCCTCCTCTTCCTCCTTGCACTGGGATTGCACTTAGGAACTGAACCTGTTTGAGAACTTGGAACTTATGTTCAGGACTGTTTAGACTCTTTTAGCATTTCTCTGTTTTTTATATTAGCCCTGCCTAAGTCCAGTTTGATAGGATTAAATTGATAAATTGATATTTTAATTGATTGTTTTTAAATGTAATCAAATTGAGTTAAATTAAGCAAATTATTTTTTAATTGTACTGATTGATTATTGAATTTTAATATTTTAAATTGATCATTATATTGAAATTTAATTATATTTTAAATCGAGGGGGTGGAAATTAATTAGTGGATTGGTGAATGGTGTGACTGTTACTGTTTGAAGGTTGGATTACTAGAATGTGGGGAGGGGATTTTTGTGATGATAGTGGGAGGGGGGGGAGTTCTATTCTTATAATGAATATGGAATGATGAATGGATATGGTTGTATAAATGGTGCCAGTCTGCCAGACGAATGGGAGGCCGCGGAGTGGGGGGGTGCTAGACCCGGGGTGGCAGAGGGTGGGCCTATACCGGTCGTATGGGGGAGAGGCAGATATGGCGGGAACAGAGGGGTAGGCCGCTCTCGGGGAACTGGGATTCGCTGCCTTACAGCGATTCCCTGTTCTGGCCCCTCTATAACAACTGGTTCAACCTGCAGTACTGGTGACGAACGAAATCCGGACCCTGGTCTCAGACTGTTGCTGCTTAATGCCAGGTCAGTTCAAAATAAAGCTCCCCTCATCCGGGAATTAATCTGTGATGAGGAGGCCGACCTGGCATGTATCACCGAGACCTGGCTGGGCACGGAGGGGGGTGTTCCCCTCTCGGAAATGTGCCCAGCTGGGTTTCGGGTGTGGCACCAGCCGCGACCCCAGGGAAGGGGGGGAGGAGTGGCTATAATAGCCCGGGAGACCGTCGGCTTGCGCAGGCTCACTGTTTCCGAGATTTCGGGCTGTGAGTCCCTCCTGGTGAAGTTGGACCTAGGAGTTCAGGTGGGCTTGTTGCTTACGTACCTGCCTCCCAGCTGCGTGGCATCAGCCCTGCCTGCGTTGCTCGAGGAAGTGGCTGGGCTGGCAGTTGAACTCCCGAGGCTGATAGTCCTGGGAGACCTCAACTTGCCTTCGCTTGGCCGGGCCTCTGGGTTGGCGCAGGAGTTCATGGCTTCCATGGCAACCATGGACCTGACTCAAGTAGTTCAGGGTCCGACCCACCAGGGGGGGCATTCGCCCGATATGATCTTTCTCTCGGATCAGCTGAGTGATGGTTTGGTGTTAAGGGGTTTAGTCACGGTACCCTTGTCATGGTCAGACCATTTCCTGCTGCGGCTTGACTTTGGGGCTCCAATCCTCCCCCGCAGGGAGGCGGAACCGATTAGGTGGTTCCGCCCCAGACACCTGATGGATCCAATGGGTTTCCAGACGGAGCTTGGGGAATTACCAGATTCGCTCGTACACGGTTCGGCAGAGTCCCTTGTGGCGGCCTGGAATATAGCTGCTGCGGGGGCTTTGGATCGGATCGCGCCTATGCGGCCTCTCCATGGTTTCGGACCCAGGAAGTCTCCTTGGTTTACTGAGGAGCTCAGGGGGATGAAACGTCTTAGGAGACGTCTAGAGAAGCGTTGGAGAAGATCGAAGGCTGAATCTGATCGAACCAGGTTGAGATCACACATTAGATCCTACCTGAGAGCGATTAAAGCGGCAAAATCCCGGTATTTTTCCGCTTTAATCGCGTCTGCGGAATCGCGCCCGGCTGCCCTGTTTAGGGTGACTCGGTCTCTCCTTGGTACGGGGAGGTCCGGGGGACCCTTGCAGGGAAGTGCCGAGGATTTTAACAACTTTTTCGCAGACAAAGTCGCTCAGATCCGGGCGGACCTTGACTCCAACATTGTAGCAGTGGCGACTGATAATGATTCAGTCGAGGTGACTGGGGCTCGTCTTAGTCAGTTTATTTGGGATGAGTTTGAAGCTGTTACACCTGATGAAGTGGACAAGGCCATTGGAGCTGTTAGTAATGCCACCTGCTTGTTGGACCCGTGTCCCTCCTGGCTGGTTTCGGCCAGCAGGGAGGTATCACGGAGCTGGATCCAGGAGATAGTCATCGCTTCTTTGAGGGATGGGTCCTTTCCGGCTCCTTTAAAGGAGGCACTTGTGCGCCCACTCCTCAAGAAGCCTTCCCTAGATTCAGCCATTCTTTCGAACTATCGTCCTGTCTCCAACCTTCCCTATGTGGGGAAGGTTGTTGAGAAGGTGGTGGCACTTCAACTCCAACGGGCCTTGGAGGAAACCGATTATCTGGGTCCCTTGCAGTCGGGATTCAGACCCGGTTACTCTACGGAAACTGCTTTGGTCGCGCTGATGGATGATCTCTGGCGGGCCCGGGATAGGGGTTTATCTTCTATCCTGGTGCTTCTTGACCTCTCAGCGGCTTTCGATACCATTGACCATGGTATCCTTCTGCGCCGACTGGAGGGGTTGGGGGTGGGAGGCACTGTTCTCCAGTGGTTCTCCTCCTACCTTTCTGGCCGGTCGCAGTCGGTGTTGGTAGGGGATCAAAGATCGACCTCTAGGCTCCTCCCTTGTGGGGTGCCGCAGGGGTCGGTTCTTTCGCCCCTGCTGTTTAATATTTACATGAGGCCGCTGGGTGAGATCATCCATAGACACGGGGTGAGTTACCATCAGTACGCTGATGATACCCAGTTGTACGTTTCCACCCCGTGCCAAGTCAGCGAAGCAGCAGAAGTGATGTGCCGGTGTTTGGAGGCTGTGAGGGCCTGGATGGGTGAGAACAGACTAAAGCTTAATCCCGACAAGACGGAGTGGCTGTGGGTTCTCCCTCCCAAGGACAAGACCAACTGTCCGTCCATTACTCTGGGGGGGGAAACTTTGAACCCCTCGGAGAAGGTTCGTAACTTGGGTGTTCTCCTCGATCCACAGCTGCACTTAGACCAACATTTGGCGGCTGTGACGAGGGGAGCATTTGCCCAGGTTCGCCTGGTGCACCAGTTGCGACCTTATCTGGACAGGGAGGCCTTGCTCACAGTCGCTCATGCCCTTATCACCTCGAGGATCGACTACTGCAATGCTCTCTACATGGGGCTACCCTTGAAGAGTGTTCGGAGACTTCAATTAGTCCAGAATGCAGCCGCGCGAGCAATCGTGGGCTTACCTCGGTATGCCCACATTTCACCAACGCTCCGCGAGCTGCACTGGCTACCTATTAGTCTCCGCTCGCAATTCAAAGTGTTGGTTATTACCTATAAAGCCCTACATGGCCTAGGACCAGGTTACTTGCAGGACCGTCTTTTGCCTCATACCTCATCACGACCGGTCAGAGAGCACAGAGTTGGTCTTCTCCGGGTCCCGTCGACCAGTCAATGTAGGCTGGCGGGCCCCAGGAGAAGGGCCTTCTCTGTTGCGGCCCCTACCCTCTGGAATCAGCTCCCTCCGGGGATTCGGACCGCTCCCACTCTTCTGGCCTTCCGAAAAGAATTAAAAACTTATTTGTGTCGGCAGA
The DNA here is from genome assembly GCA_034064705.1 of Bothrops alternatus. Lineage (NCBI taxonomy): Eukaryota > Metazoa > Chordata > Lepidosauria > Squamata > Viperidae > Bothrops > Bothrops alternatus. Next base: position 4,130,674 of record JARGCV010000031.1, on the reverse strand, counting down.
TCTGGGAATGATTGGTGCTGAATGTTGGATGAATGTTTTTTTTATTAAAAATTTGGGGTATTGTTTTATTTTATGATCATTTTAATTTAATTTATATTAGACTTTAATGCGATTGTTATTATCTATGTTGTAAGCCGCTCTGGGTCCCCTGGAGAAGAGCGGCTTATAAGTCTAATAAATAAATAAAATAAATAAATTTCTTGAGTACAGCTACATTGTATTGGCAGACATGTTCAAATCTTTCTTACTGTAATTGTACTTAAAGTAAAAAATCATTGATGTAATTATTTCAAATAGGACTTTATTGCATCCTGTCAAGTAAAGTCCTAAATATTTTACTGGATCTTTTATTATCTCACAGCCAGTCTCTTTTTTACACTTTCTTCTTTTTAAGTTAAGGACCTTGTTGTTATCTTTCTTTTCTTTGATTTTATATTCAGAAAAGCAACCAAATCTTTTATTACTTTTATTAATTACATCAACTATAAAATTTTGTGCTTATAATCATATTGTAGTAATTTTTAGTATTACATCAAGTGCATAGCATTTGATACTATACTGTGTTTCTTTCCTTGAGTGTTCATTCCAATTATCTATTATCTTTTCATATCTTGTGGTCATGACTTCCAGAGCAGTCACAAAAAGTAAAGGGGATAATGGACACCCTTGTCTTGTACCTTTGCTAATTGAAAAGCCTATGGAAAGTATTTCATCTTTGCTGCTTGCCATGGCTACACGTTCTCCACACGTTTCAAATTCTTTTCCAGGATTAATTCTGTTTAAGACCTCTAGTAAAAGCAACCCATTCCAAATTGTCAAAGGCTTTTTCCAAGTCTAGAAGTATTACTATTGCCTTCTTTTTCCATAATGTTAATGAATTCTAGGGCATTTATGATAACTCTGTTATTTTTCATCTTTTTTTCTGGAATGTAATCTCTCTAGTATATTCTGTATGTATTCTTTCTGGTATGCATTTCTTCATATGTTCAGCTAGTATAGTAGTAAATATTTGTAATCAAAATTCAGTGAAGAATTTGGTTTATATTGCTAAGTTTATTTGGGTGCTTCCATTCTTTGTTCAAGTGGCATATTCTTATGTATGTTTTATGTTTTGCCATGGAAAGTATAGATCTGTTTTTAATAAAATAGAGGAAACTAAATGGACCAAGTACATTATTTATATGCCAGTAGTATCTTTATTCAATATTAACAATTCTTGTTATTTCTTATTCATCACAAACATTTGTTAAACTCTCTTAAAATGTATAGTTATTTATTCTTTTTTAGACTAAGAACAAGGATTCATGTCTTCAGGATGAAGTAACATCTTCTGTTTCACAACTCGCAACAAAGGTTTGTTTATTTTTGAGATGTGAATTTAAACTTTATTTTGGATTTCCCCTATTGGGGATGTTTCAAGTACACTACTATTTGTTCAAGCAAGATTCCTTTGTTATGACTGTACAAGATGATTTATCATATTCTATTAACCTTTATATTCTTACTATTGCATTATTAGGTATATTTTGCTTGTGTTTCATAAAATAAGACATGTCAGTTTTGTTGTTTAAAATATAAATTATCGCATCCTTTTTCTTTCTTGTGACAACACAGGATCACAAACATCAGACAGTGGTTTATCAAAAGAACTGTGGTTTAATATACAACATGAAACAACATTCAGAGAGAGCATACAGAATACAAGGCAGTCAGTTATGTACAAAGGTTCAAGTGAGCTAAAGATTCCAACTGCCATTCCCCTCAGACACAGTCTCTTAAAGGGATACTACCCCTCAAAATACTCTGCTGACCTATTCTCCAAACATCACATCTGCTGGTCAGCTACTAAATTATAATTACCTTGACACTCCTCCCATTTAGGGCTGAACGACTGCTAGTCTGAACGCCTTTACCCAATTTTCATACTTGTCTGAACTCAAAGGCTTTGTTAATATATCAGCCAAATTATTTTCAGAGGGACAATGCTTTAACTCTATTAGTTTATTCTTTACTGACTCTCTTACATGGCAATTTGTTATTTTGTAACGCCTTTTTATATACCCACTTACATCCCATGGCCTTTTTTCTTTCTGGTAATCTCATGGGTGAGAACAGTTGATGCACATCCATAGATTCCATTTCCCTATCCATGGTTTCTTTCCATTTTTCTCATTCTGTTTTTGGTAAGGACATCATCTCTTGGTAATTGCAAGGTTCATAATGCAAACTACCGTACATACTCTAACCTCACTTGCCTTGTCTCTGTCAGGAGGCACTCCTTTATTAATTCGTTCCAACCTCCTTGGTAACACCTGTTCCTGTGCTTCTGCGTCTTCACTTTTCATGTCAGCTCTCCTTTATGTTTACAGTTTCTGATCTTCTACCTATTTTCTCTGATGATGGGTCTTCTGTAGCTTCTCCTCCCTGAGATCTATTACTATGTGACGGAATAAACGCTTCTTTGTTGGCATGTGCCCTATCCCAATTACTATGTTCTGCAAAGCTGGCAGAAAGTGAAATCACAACTTTCTGAGTTCCATCAGTAAACCTATATCCCTTGGATTCTGGCTCATATCCTATAAACCTCAGTTTTCTGGTCTTTTTCTGTTCCTTCCTTCTAGTGCTCTTAGGATTATGGACCCAGGCATAACTACCAAAGTTCTTAGGTGAGCCAATGAGGGTTTCTTGCCATATAACAAAAAAATATGGACTTTTGTTCACAGCAGAACTCTATGATCTATTTATTAAATAATTAGCTGTTTTTATGTCTTCTCCCCAGTACCCTCTACCTATGCCTGCATCTGCAAGTAGTGAATCCTTCATGGTCTGTAATACGTCATTTCTCCTTTCAGCTACTCCATTTTCAGCGGGTGTATATGGGTTTGTTTGTCTGTGTCTAATACCTAGACTCCTAAGCCAATGTTGTAAATTATCGGACATAAATTCTGCTCCCCTATCTGTCTGCAGTTGGCATACTTTACGCCATATCTGCATTCCACAAATGTCACCCATTGTTTAAATTGTTGTAATACCTCTGTTTTGTGTTTGAAATAAATAACAAAATCCATATCTGGTATAATCAGCTACAATTACCAGAGCATACCTTGCTCCTCCAATAAATGGTGCCATAGGACCTATTAATAAGTCAGTGTGTACTAATTGTAAAACTTTGTTTGTCTTTCTTACTTACAGGATAAACCCTAGATTTTGACTCCTTACACATGGCACAATCTAGGTATGCATCACAATCTTCACTTTCAGCCCTTCTGCTATTTCTGGCATTTTCTCTAAAGCTGGCATGACCTAATCTCCTATGCATTAGATGCACAGAGTTATCATATGTGGGTGTGTTTTTCAGAGTACGTGCACAAACATCCTTCTGTTCTCCTAATATGTATAAACCATTCTGTCCAATACCCCATGCACAAATCCTCCCATCTTTCTTGATAGTATATTGCCCTCTAGCAAACATTACTTCATATCCCTTGCTATCTAGACATGCAACACTTAGTAAATTATGGTCTATGTTTAGCACATTTAACAACTTTTTCAATGTTATCCCTAGTTCAGGTACATAGACATATCTTTCCCCTTTAACTGCTGACCGTTGTCCATTAGCCAGGCTGACAAAATCCTGGTTAGTTGGTCTTAAACTAATAAATGCATGTGGGTTTGCTGCAATATGCTGGCTTGCCCCACTGTCTAGTAGCCACTTGTTGAGCATGTTTTTCTTCTTTGCTGCCAGAATAAATAACGTCCCATCTTTGGTTGGTTGCATAGTTCTATATCCTTGTCTTGCTGTTCCTCTGTTTTTCCTCTCTGGAAAGCATCTTAGGAGATGTTTTGTAGAACCACATGCGTAGCAACATTTTACAGTGCAAATGGTCTCAGCTCCTCTTTTTTGTTTCTCTGATGTTGCTGTCCTAGGTCTGCTTTGGGCATTTTCTCCTCCCTTTTCTTGGTGCCTATCCAACCTTGTCTGTTCTTCCTCCAGTAACTGGCCAGTTAAATATCTCATAGTTAAATCCTGTTCATTCATGGATTCTAAACTTGTTACTAGAATGTCCCATGAATTGTCCAATGAACTGAGCACCACATAGACTTTGTGTGCCTTAGTAAAGGTCATTCCTCTTTCTTCTAATTCTAGGAATGTTTTTCTCATGTCCTGCAAATGCTTAGACATGCTCTCTCCCTGTTTAAGTTGTGCTTTATACAGTCTCCTTGTCAACATTACTTTGCTGCCTGTAGTCTCTCTTACATACACACTGCGCAAAGCCTCCCAGCACTCTTTTGCAGATTGGAGACCTCTTACATGTATCAATTGGTTATCCTCCAAACTCAGGATAATGTTACCTAACGCCTTCTCATTTTTCTTTGGTCCCCTTCATCCAGTTCTATTGGAGGATTAGTAACTATTATCCACAACTCCTCTCTTCTTAGATACATTTCCATTTTTAAACTCCAGGAGAGATAGTCCATTTCATTCAGTCGGGATACCACAAAGCCTCCTCCCATAACACCGACAGAGGCCATTTTTTGACTTCTACCTTATATAGCCACAAACCATATTCAAAAACACAATGCCCAGTTCCTCTGACTCTGGTCAGATTCTCATTTGTTTTCTCTTGGCTTTCCTTCACTCTGGGTTTTTCTTCATTTTGGGCTTTTCTTCAAACTGGGCCCATAACCTGTTGTTTAAAATATAAATTATCAACCTTTTTCTTTTTTCTTCTTGTGACAACACAGGATCACAAACATCTGACAGTGGTTTATCAAAAGAACTGTGGTTTAATATACAACATGAAACAACAACATTCAGAGAGAGCATACAGAATACAAGGCAGTCAGTTATGTACAAACGGTTCAAGTAGCTAAAGATTCCAATTGCCATTCCCCTCAGACACAGTCTCTTAAAGGGATACTACCCCCCAAATACTCTGCTGACCTATTCTCCAAACATCACTTCTGCCAGTCAGCTACTAAATTATAATTACCTTGACAAGTTTATGTTCTTTATACTAGGAGATTGTGTGTGACACTTTCAACTCTACTTTCTGTTTGTTTGCAGGGTCTAAATTTTAATATTATATAACCAATTTTTCTTCTAGATACAGATTTCTTATGGGCAAATTTAGGTGTTTAATCAGTTTAGCATATGGCAGCATCTAGTTGATCTTAACTGTTCTCTGAATCTAAGCAAGGTCATATCCAGTTGGTACTTATCTTCTTTACTACCCCCTCTTATTGTGATGATGATGATGATGATGATGACGACGACAATGACTTTTGCTTTGCATATACACTGAGAGCTTCTGCACCAGAGACAAATTCCTTGTGTGTCTAATCACACTTGGCCAAATAAAATATTCTATTCCTATTCCATTCTTATTCCATTCAATTCTACTCCTGTTCTAATGGGAGACCACTTGCTAATTCCAGAGCTGTTGAATAGATTGGGAGAGTAAAAAAAATCTGGAAGAAGGCAGTAGTGAACTTATTCTATAACAAACACTGCAGTGAAAATTGTATGGATCAAGTCACCAAGACTCAAAGTCAGCTTTACATTTCTGTGTATGAGAACTAGTTCTTAAACCTGCTTTTCAAACTTTCTATATATTAATATTTTGACGGTTAAAAACCTAAAACTAGAAAATAGATCATGACTCACAGTATTAAAGAAAATAAGAGTCCTATTTTTGTAATGCAATAAGGAAAATTGTCCAAGTAATCCTTGGATAGGCCTTCTTGATTTTATTGTGTAAATAATCTTTCTGGGCTATTGCAGAACTTAATCCCCCATTTTTCAAAGTTTATTGTAGCAATTGTCTTAAAAGCAATCACTTCCTGGGCACTTTATTTTTGAAGACTTAAAAGCTTGCAATCATCACCTTGTTGTAATGCAACTGTAATGGATGACTTCTGTCCCACTTGCATTGAATGATTCCTTGCAAGAAGTTATAATTGTCAAATTGACTGCATCAGAGCCAGCAGATGATATTATGCTGGATAGCTACAATTAAGTTGTTTCAATAAATATTACCGGTAACATCACAATTCTTCACTGCCAGAAAACATACAACTGTGCACCATACCTGGTTTGATCATGAATGCCAAGATGCTAGGAGGTCTCTGAGTCAGTATTTAAGCATATTTCTAACTGTATAAAGGAAACCCTGGTTTTTGCTCAATATCTGACTTACAGAAATCCAAAAGCATAATAAACAGTTAAGCCATGATAAAAAAGAAAAGCCATAAGATAATCCTGGCAACGTCTGATTGTGCCAATCCATATATAGCAGAGTTCCCCAACCTTTCCAGCTTTGTGACCGGCGGTTGTGGGGGGGGGAGAGGGATTGTGTGTGAGCTGTCGGCAAGCGTATACATGCGTGCTGTTCCATTTGTATGAGCAGTGGGGACGTGCGCCCACTGCTTGCACAAGTAGGGATGTGTGTGTATGCATGTTTGCCCATTGCTTCTGTGCCCGGTTCCAAATAACTCTTAGCCCAGTAATAGGCTGCGGCCTGGGGGTTGGGGACCCCTGATGTATAGAACCCTACTGTTTTTTGGGAATGAATCTAGTGAAGGCTAGCATTCGGAGGGTGGGGAAGTAAATGTGGGTGTTTGCTAGCGTTTTCCACTCCAGAGGCATTTGCTAGTGTTTTCCTCTCTGGAGGAAAGGGGAAAACAACTAGCAAAGGCCAGCATTCTGAGCATTCCAGAACAGTGGCTTTCCCTAGCATTTTTGCCAGATTTGAAGTCCATCCCATGGCACGCTAGAGGAACGGACATGCTAGCAAATGCCATTGTTCTAGTGATTGTTCCCTCCAGTGGGGCAGGGAGAGAGCTGAGGCTTCCAAAGCATGGTGGGAGACCTAGCCCTTCTTCCTGCCATCCCATGCAGGGTAAGCCTGGGTCCTCTCCCCAGTATTAGACACGGTCTCTTAAAGACTGCTCTTGGGAGAGCAAGGATTGTGGTCTTTAAGCAAAGAAATCATGATTTCTTGCTTAATGACTGCTTCATTCAGCAACTCAGATTATGTGCCCAATTGTGGTTGTAAATGGAAGACTAGCTATACTGTAAACTTTAAAAACTCTTCAGTAGTTTTTGATATTTAGAATTTATGAAGATGCAAGACTGAAAATCAAATGTAGCAATCAAGGACACGTCACTAAAGTAATAACTGTAAGGAAATGAGTTAGACAAATGTGTATTGACTGCAGTTTTATTTAATACATAAATTCTTGGGGCTTCCTCTAAAGAAGCACATTTTCATTCTTCTAAACAGGTCCATAGATGTATCAGTATATTTTTCCATACTGTTGATGCAGCAATTTTACCTGTGGCTCCAGTCAGCCTTAAGAGAGCTTTGCAACCACTCCATATTGCAATAGGAAGGAATTAATTTTAAATTTTGCCCAGACAAAATCATAATCTTCTCTAAATATGTAACAAATCTTTAGCAGTTGGGTGGACACATTATTGACTGTGGAGTCCTTGGTACACTCTGGACTTGGTTGTTTCCTTGCAGATGTTTCATTACCCAGCCAGGGTAATCAGTGATAGTGAGTATTGGGTTTGCTTCTTGTTTATATATAGTAGCTTGCCTTGCCAGTGTTGGGGTTTGGTTTTCTCCTTGACAGGGGAATGGGGCATCTCACCACGGCCAACTCATCCCAGCCAGCTCACTACAGCCAACTCACTATGGCCAACTTGCCTCAAACCAACTGACCACAGAAAATTCACTATGGCTAACTCACCATGGGACAATTCACCACAGGACAGTTCAACAATTCAATTTAATTATTTCAAATAATTAAAACATTTTTAATTTTTGTCATTCGTATTTCATTTTGTTCCTCCTTTGGTATTCTTTCTTTAATGATTCTATTCCACCATTTATTCAATATTAGTGTAACTCTTGTCCTGTGGGGAGTTGTCCTGTGGCAAGTGGGCCATGGTAAGTTGTCCCTCGGTGAGTTGATCATGGCGAGCTCGCCATAAGTTGGCTGAGTGAGTTATCATAGGCCCCCTTGATAGTTCCTTGATTAGAAATGCAAGTCTGTTAAAGTAACCCATACTAACCAAGTGCTTCATTACCAAAATAATATCCCAACTCCCACAAGAGAAACTGTGTAAGATTATTATTCAGATGAGTACAAACACATTGTAGCAACCCAGAACACCAGAAAAAGGAAATAGGCCACTTATATAGCATCTGCTGACAAAATGAATACCTATGCAACTTTATCAAAAAGTGCCTGGTCACTCAAGCCACTACAGCCCAACCTAGAAGGATAACACTGCCATAGTTCAGAAATAGTCTATAGATTATTACAATCACTGCAGCACACAAACCAACCAAAGCTCTCAAAAGTATCTTATTTAAACAAAAAGACCCCATAGTCCAAGAAATAAAAACAGGCCTCGTCTACAACATACTGTGTAAGGACTAGAACAGCCATTTGTGGGACAACAGCAGTAGACTATTGGAGCACATCCATGAAAAATTAAAAAGCACTCAGAAGGCATGATGAAAATTCCTTAATCTCATAGCACATGGACAGACTTGAACATAGTTTCAGCTGGGAAATTGAGCATCCCAGATCAAGCTAAATCCAAAAAGATTTCGGAAATTGCTGGAAACTTGGCATTGAGACAAATCAGCCATCAGTAGCTATAGAGATAAATCACATTTGCACATTATTCCAAAAAGGCAATAAAAAAGCTAAGAAGGAAACCAAAAGATAAGAACATATCCACTCCAGCAACCAACACCCAGATAAACAATGAAGGGGGGAAAAAACCTAATCAAGGAACCAAGGAGAAACCACACCTCCACCAACACTGTACATAAGCAAACTCCACACTCAGTACCACTGATGATGAGAGAGAGCCTATGCTTACATTACTCACTGGATGTGAGTTGGGTGACTATATAAATTTGTTTAATAAATAAATAAAATAATAGCAACAATGGTGCACTGGAAGATCTGCAATAAATACAATTCCCTGCAAGCACAAACTGGTGGGACCATAAAATTGGGGAAAGTAATAGAAAATGAAGAAGCTAAAGTACTCTGGGACTTTAGAATTCAAACCGATAGGCACTTAACAATTGTCTGTAAGAAAGACAAAAAAGTCTGGATAGTGGATGTGGCAGTACCTGGAGACAGCAGAATAGACAAGAAAGACTGAAAAAGATAGCAAAACACAAAGACCTGCAAATAGAAATAAGAACAACTGGCAAAAGAAAGCCAGTAGAAATAGGTGCCTTGGGTGCAATCCCAAAACAACTGAAGCATCCCTTGAATACCATCGTCACTGACAAATTTACCATCAGTCAATTGCAAAAGGCATCTGTACTCAGAAAGATTTCATCCTGCACCAATACCTCTAAAACCTATCAAAGATCAATATCTGCCTATCCCAGATCCTTGGAAAGGACTTGATACGTAGATAAAAATCCTGTTTGGATATCTGGCTGACTGTGCAACGAAGCATAATAATAACATTTTATTTTATTTATTTATTAAATTTCTATACCGCCCCTCTCCCGAAGGACTCGGGGCGGTGTACAGCCTAAAATTTAAAAAACGTATAAATATACAAAATTTAAAATAATTAAAAATAAATTAAATCATTTGGCCAAAATCCCATTTAAAACCCAAAACATACAAAATTTAAAATCTTAAAAAATACTCAGTCCCCCTAAAACATTTTGACCCTATTGGAACCGAAGCTTCTATGCCAGGCCGGCCTGTCGGAAAAGGAATGTTTTTAGTTCCCGACGGAAGGTGCGTAAATCTGTTATTGTACGGAGTTCGGGGGGGAGCTCGTTCCATAACGTGGGAGCTCCCACAGAGAAGGCTCTCCCCCTGGGGGTCGCCAGCCGGCACTGTCTGGCCGACGGCTGACAGTAATTAATTGTAACATGATTAATTGTAAATGGTTTGATATTTAGTATGTGAATAAAATATTTCATAATAGGATTTAGCTGGTTAAGAATCACGAATTTATTGATTTCATTATCCATCTTTGATTATAGAGACAGTGATCTACTGATGGCTGAACATAATGATAACATACTGTGGCTATATATTGAATTACAATATGCCATGTAATATAACATCAGTGAACTTAAAAAGCTTTTTTTTTAAATGTTTGAATCTATGCAGATATTAGATTTTATAATTTTAAAACAAGTTGCTAAGCATGTCATATAGGTTAAGATAAATAGTTACATTTAGATTTTAATAAAAACTTTTTGTTTTTCTTTGTCCAAAGATATCCTAGGCAATCTTATAGAATTAAACCAAGAAATTAAAGTCATACTATCCTTTGTACAATCAATCTATTATCATTAGCAATAATACACACCTAGTACAGGTAGTTCTCGACTTACGACCACTTTTGTATCTGGACTCTCCATCGCTAAATGAAGCAGTTGTTAAGTGAGTCATGCCCAAATCTTACATCATTTTTTGCTGGGCTTGTTAAGCGAATCACTGTGATCGTTAATGAATCAGATGGTTGCTTCCTCCATTGATGTTTGTTGGAAGCTAGCTTGGAAGGTTGCAAATAGCAGTCATATGAGCCTGGGACACTGCAACCATCATAAATGCAAAGTGTCCAAATGTTGATCATGTGATCAGGAGGATGCTGTGAGGGTCATTAGTGCAAGGATCACTTGTAAGTCACTTTTTTCGGCACTTTTATAACTTCAGTCACTAAATGAATGAGCTGTGAGTTGAGGACTACCCATATAATTTTCCTTTCCACTATGGAGTTTTGTCTTTTTTGCTGTTCTTAAGTTGACATTAATACAACGAGCAGGGTTTTTTTAATCCTAGGAAGTGCTTTTGAACACTTTATTTCACTCACAAATATACACCTTTACTTTTTTACTTCTGAGACTGTATACATTTCATAAAAGAATGAATTTTCCTTTATTATCCTTGAAAGATAATATTTTCCTTTAAACATTTTCATATTTGAAGATCAGTGGTCCTAATTACCGTATTTTCCAGCGTATAAGACCACTTTCTAAACCATAAATCTTCTCAAAAGTCGGGGGTCGTCTTATATGCTCAGTCGTCTTATACGCCGGAAAACACGGTAAATTATGATTACTTCTTAGCAGAGTTTTTTACCCTTAAAATTGTGAATTTATTCAGTACAGCATATAGATAAATAGGAGTGATAGAAATATAAGAGTTCAATTATGTGCAGTTTAAATTACAATATATAATCAATTCATTATTTATGGAGGGTCAACCATTAATTCAGCGTCATACCTTCTATATATAAAAGAATGACTATAAAGTCACTATTTTAGCTAAGATCTGCAGTAATGATAACAAGTATTAAATAATTTATTATGTAATTTAAAATATCTTTTAAAAGAAAAAAGAAAGATTATGTAAAATTATATATTTTCATGCCAGATTTTTTTCTGACTAAAAGTCTATTACTTCCTTGATAAAACCATTAACTTACTATAATAAACTAGAAATATTTTGATATACAATTATGCTATATTTTGTCTCATGGTGCATTTTAAAAGAGTATTATGAAAAGTGATTGCTTAAATAACAGGAATTTCATTGAAGTCATAAAATGTATTATTCTCCCCCCCAAAAAAAATGCATAACAAACTAAGGGAAATTGTTTTAACATTCCAGGAAGAGGCCCAATTTAAAACTTTCCTTTGATATATAGTACATCCTGCAATAGAAATTTTGAACATTTCCTAAAACAAAAGTTACTACCAGACAAGACTGATTTAATTCTGCTGCGAAATTACTTTCCTACATGTATTTGTTCATCAGAAACATCACTAAAACAGTGGCACACAAATATTTAATATATGCAGTATTATTATATATTATAATAGAGTGAGGACTCTGTGATTTAGTGATTTAAACCCCCCCCCCCTGAAGGAGACCAGAGAAACAGGAAAAGCAAGGGAAAATGGAATGGGATGATTCGAAGTTTTTATTTTAGTTTTTTAAATGCCATGCTCTAATGTTTTACTTGAGATTCTTTTTATCACATTAGTTAAAAAATTCTTCCTAGCCAAATAATATACCATTTAGATTTAGTGTAGGAAGCCAGCAACCTTGAAGTTCTCTTTATAAAGTCACAGTGCACCAACATTTACAAAATTTGTGCAAAACCCATTATAATCAGCAGATTTGTAAAACTAACTAAGAAATAAAAATGGATTTTCTGCTATATTTCAGGAAGGCACAGTGAGGCATAGCTGAATTCTTTTATAATAAAATGGTATGGTTCTGATGCAATATGATGAACTGATTTCATATTTCAGACAAGAACAAGGATCATTTATTTCTTTATATTTTTTATACTGCTGAATTTCACCTGATTCTGGGCAATTCACAACAATATGACAGCAACAGTTTTAAAAGATGCTGAAATCTACCACAACATGGGGGTGAGAAGTTTCTGATTCTAATCCGGATGAATAAATTATTGTAAGCAACACCAGGTTTAAAATCACTCCGAGATGGTTATTTGTAATACATATTTGTTTTATTTATAGATCTAAGCAGGTGTTTTTCTCTAAAGCACAAATTTAACATTCATATCTAATTCTTGAGCAGTACAGGTTAAAAGGTTTACAAAGTTACTATGCAATATTTAGATTAACAACTAAAGCATTGTTATTATTTTCTGGACTATATAAATATTAAAGCAGATTAGGAACACTAATACAGTATTTTTTTAAAAAATTGGTAAAAATGTCATGACATTTTGGCACTGTAAAGTTTTTTTTAAAAAAATATTTTAATTTGCAAAAATATATTTGGAGGTCAGTGAACATTGTGTACAGGTAATATCTTTGCAAACAGCAGACTGCCAGTCTCCACTTTAGACAACAAAAGCATTGGGCTGAATCTGAATCTAATGTTTTTGTAAAACCAAAATAAATTAGCACAGAAATCTTTTAGGAAATTTAAGGGTTTATTACTATTAATGTCTTATTGTTACGTTACATTTGCTTTAAATCAAGTTGCAACTAGAATACAATAGAAATTTCAAATTATATTAAACTTATGAAAGAAAATATACTTTAATTGTTTAACCTTTTCTGTGGTGTTGCCATATTTCATAGATTTTAGGAAATATTTTCATAGAAAAATATAAATATTTTTATTATATTCCTTATTAGGTTCAAGGTGCAGGTTTTCGGGGTTGGAAAGAAGTAACCTCCATATTTAATAAAGATGATGAACAACAATTATTAACAGGATGCAGATCTCCAAAATCTAAAGGGTATGTATATAATGGAGTGCAAAATGATACGAAATGTAAGAAGCTGTCTTATAATAAGTTTATTCAAATTATTAAAGCTAGAATCAAGGCAATACATCGGAAAAAGTAACAAAGATTCCAGAAAATTAGACAACATACAGTTAAATTCTGTACTGTTTTTCATAACAAAACATTCTCTTTAAAGATTTACGTTGAATAGGAGCTGTGGTTGTTATAGATGACTTGTGGGGAAAAACTGACATTATTCTCAATAATACAGCTAGAGCTGCCAATTCATAGAAATCAAAGGATTCGCAAGTTAATTAAATGTTTACTGTTCTGGTTAATCTTAGATTCACCCTTTTTGCCTTTAGTGATTTTTTAAAAGCTAGAGATATAAAAATAAATGCTTAAATGAGCTGAATATAGTCAGTGAGTGAAATTTGAACAATAAGAGGAAGATATTGGAAAAACCATCCTAAGCATCATCTTTCATCCAATGATAAAACAATGTGCATCTACTCCCAGACAATTAAATATCTTCCTTTTTCATATGCTTTCCAAATAAACTGTTTATTATTATCCAGAACAAATATGAAACTTAAAGAAGATTTGAAATCAGAAAAGAAAGGTGGATTTTGGGACAGCTTGGTGGTAAAACAGAACATCCATTCCAGGAAGCCCGATGAGATTGAAGGATGGGAACCTCCCCAGATTCCTGCCAGCGACCACCTCAATGATGCAGAAAATACTCTAAGTGACTCTTCATCTTGGTCAGGCTGGGAAGATGAAACCAAAGGCTCAACAAAGTACACAAACCTGGCAAGCTCAGGGAATAGTTCAAGGTGGAGTATTAAGTCAGCTGGAAGGTTGGTCAGCATTAGGCGACAAAGCAAAGGTAACCTTACTGATAACTGGGAAGAACTAGAATGATATAAAGGATTAGTTATGACAAAGTGGAGCATTTTGGCTTCAGTGTATTCCATGTTTTTCTGCAAGAATAACCAGTCTGAATCTGGGATGTGTGGGTGCATGCATTTCTAGAATACATCTAGAATGCTATGAACTTGTTCCACAAATACTAGCACCAGCCGGAATAGTTGGATCCACCCAGTCCACAGGAAAAAGTGAAAGTTTTGTTCTGCATGTATCTGCAAAAGATGTGGAATGTTCTAAATATTGTTTTAAGTTAGATGAGTTATGTATGTACTTAAACCAAATCAAAACACTGCATCTTTTTACAGAACTGCATTATTCAAATTCTTTAATAGTTGACTCATTGGTTTCTTAGACCTCACTGAACGAAGTTCAACACCAACTTTGTGCCTACAATTTCCACATTCACGCTGTATGTCATCTTGAGTTGCTCTTTAAAAACTGAAATGATTATATACACTGGTTGAATATTGAATGCGTTAATGTAAGATTTAGATTTCTTGGACTTCAGGTAAATTTTTTGAATGCTTTCCCTGTTTTGTGAAAATGCTGGTTTGCAGCTGATACCTCATTGTTCCGGCTTTATATTGTTTTCTTGTTCTTAAGATGGACATTTCGACCTATCAAAATTCTGCATTATTCTAAAATACCAAATCAAATATGAAGCGCAAGAACACCAATGTTTTTCTTCTGTTGCAAACATGGCACAGATGCATGTTTGCAACAGAAGAAAAACTATTTCTGCATATTAATGATTCTGCATATTATGGTGTTGAACTATCATTCAGCTAAAGCAGAAGTGCAATCATCCCGAATCATATACTGCAAACACAACTCAGATGTCAGCCTAAGCACAAATTCTATCCTTACAAAAGTAGCTGGGTATAGTTTGACTCCACTTTATAGCAAAAATAGAAGCTAGAACTCCTCATCTGAGCAAATATGGAAACTTTTCAGGTGGCTATTGCTACTCAGCTGAGTCATTGAATGTATTACCATCATTGCTGATAATAACATTTGCATATTATGAGGTATTTTTAGGCTGTTGTATTATTTAGAAAACTAAAAAATCAAGCCTTTTGTAAAGTCCAGCATATAAGAAATGTTATCACTCAGTTTATGCACAATCCTTTTATAGATTAATTACTTTTCAATCTTTGTCCTTTTCTACTTTGTCCACATGATCCTCTTTGTCTTTGCTGCTATGTAGGATTTAATTGGTTATGCTCTTTCTTTACATCCTTATGATGACAAACATTTTGTCTTGGCTATCTACAGATGCTTCCTTTAATTTGCTGTTACACAATTTATTTGCTAGCTGCTGCTAACACTATTACTGAAGAAGAATAATCTTTCGTAGTGCAAAGAGAACAGAAGAAATGTACTCTTAACATTAATGTGGGGCTTCTTTCGCCAACAGGATATTTTTATATATACATTTATTGAAAATTGTCCCATGTATGTACTTAGCATGATAGAAGACACTGTACTTTTGTGTGCATATGTGTCCCCATGAGAGAAGAAAGAGATGCAATGACTTTGAACAACTTCCTTCAAATCAATAAGGAAACATGTTAGATAAATGCTTTTTTGCATTCTTCATTATAAGTATTTTTCCAGTCTTCTGACTACTCCATGTATAAAGTTCCCTCAAAGATTAAGCTTGCTAAAAATTATTTTACACAAAATATGTCCTAGTGAAGGGAATCCAATAATTTTGAATTGGAGAAGATAGTTACAGTTAAATGAGAAGCTACCAAAGAGCCACTGCTCAGCTAACTGCTAGTACTACTGATTTCAAAAATGAAGAAAATATTAAAAGTGCCTTGAATTATAATAGTTTGCTATAGAAATGTTTGGTTAGAGAAATTTACTGTTTTTGTTTTTCTCATCCTTAAAAAACTTTGATTATTTTTTGATTTCAGGTTCTGCAAAATGAGTATCTAATTGAGGATGGTAGCATATTTCTTGCCTCTTACTTACCAATCCTTACTTGAAACTGATATTGAGCATGCATGCCACTGGTCATTATAGAGTGACCTGTTTAGCAATATAGAAACTAAAAATCTATGTTCAAATTTTTTTTTTAAGAATCAGGTTTTTTAACAGGACTGTTTTATAACTATGCAGAACATTTCCAAGGTATAATTCTTCCCTACAGGTAAAAGCTTCAGATTATATAAAAAATAAAATAAAATATCACAGATAAAAATTATGGCTACAATCCAGAGATACAATATCTCTCAGTCATACACCAATATTTTATAGCCTTCCTCCACCATATCAGTGCTGTCTTATGTCTTTGAGCATTTTTCCTTGCTGCTCTATTGCACTTTTGAGATGCCCTTATGCCAAGCAGTATCTTGTGATCACATGACTTGCATGCAGATGGAAGAAAATTGGTGGACTGGGCTGCTACAACCAGCCTGAATCTTGAAAGTGGGCTATTAATACACAATTTTTTTTGCTTTTCCCCCCTACTGACAGATGTATTTCAAGCTAATGGCATCTGCCCTATGTTGAAGAAAGATAGGCAACTTTTTTTTTTCAAACACCAGATTGTAAAATTGTAGCCTAAATATAGTTGCTATGGAGGAATGGGATTTTATAGTAGCATTATAGCTGAACTAATAATTTAGAATAAGCTTTGTTTGGGCAAATTAAAACAGAGTATTTAAACCACTGAGAGTGAAAGTATATTAAGACCCCTTTCAAGTTCAGAGAAAACTTTACAAATATGTGTATTCTGTTGAAAGTGATTTACTACCTGACTATATCTAGTATGTGCCCTAATTTCTTTAAATCAATTGAAAGTAATTCCAGAATATAGCCATTTTCTTTATGCAAAGACCTCTTTGGTTTACAGTTTATGGAAGATAACCATACAAAAGAAGCAAAAGTATGTTGGCATTGAGATCTGACATAGAAACAAATCCAGGAGTGAAACTTTAAGAGTCAAATATGTATTCTTGCCATTTATGGAAACTTTTTTATACTGTTACAGATAGAAGTTCTGCCTTGCATATTATACCTGTCAAGTGCCTGTATTTCACCTTGATGTCATTTCTGTGATTTCCAGCTTAATTCCATGTATTATATTCACATATTTGTCCTATATTTATATAGACAATGATGGGTAGATTTACAAAGGTAAATCCTATAGTAAAACAAATTCCATCATCTGCATCCTATGTATTGGCTTAAGCTGTTGCAGTATTAGTAACGAGTTGTGATGATGAAGTTCATCTACCTGAGAAGCGGAACTGATATGGGTTTGGCCCCACTGTTGCAAAAGCTGTTCTGTTCATTGGCCCCAATCGTGATTGGCAATCCTTTAATACAGCCTTCACAAAACCCACAGACCACGTCATTCCTCTCTGACATGCACTGCAAATTATACATGGAGTGATGGCTTGCCATAGGAATTCTAAAATGCTATCAGTTGCTATGCTGAATCCTTTTGTGTGCAGTAATGTGCAATATGGTATATTTGGTCTTAATGCTGGATCCCATGTGCTCTGGAAGTAGGAAAAAGGTCCAAAGATCAGGCCTAAAGTAAGAATTTGAGATATATAAGGTATTGCCTAGGAGATTAAAGCTATGGAACTTGTTTTATAAACACGCACAGAATCTATCAAAAGTTGCACAGTTAACATTAGTTTCTGTATGTTAAATGTCATCAAAATTCATAGGATATAAGTGTCCTTTACTTTGGCTGGCTTATGTCCATGCTTTCTTAGAGCAGAACTACTTAATTCTTAAAGGCAATGATTAAATTTTAATATAATTTATTGATGTGCTTTTGTAGATTTTTAAAATATAATTTTCTTGTGAATATTTGCTTGACAACTTATTTGCATTTTTCACGTATCAGTACTTTGATACATGTCAGCCTTCCTTTAAACAATACATATCTTTTTTTCTTTTTGTAACTATTTGATTTTAAAAACATATGGCTTGAAAGTTGCACAAATGTAATGATTCGTTTGTTGTTCATGTTGCCTTTTCACTACATCTATGCATAATTCTTGGCTTGAAGTCAATGAAGATGAAATGCTTTATGTGACTTTAATTAGTCACTTAATGGTCATGTTTCCTTTTCTGTATTTTATTAGTTTCACTTAAAAATAGTATTTTCACAGATGAATAAAAACTTAATTAAAATCAAGCTAACAATTTTTTTTTATTTAATTCAATTGATCATATGTTCCAAAGACTGTAGAAGCAGAATATAACTATTATTTACTGTACTTCTAAAGCAGGGGTGTCAAACTCGCAACGTCACATGATGTTTCGCGACTTTTTTTCCATTGCCAGCAATGGGGTGGGTGCGGTTTTGGTATGACGCATCTGGCCCACGGGCCGGCAGTTTGACACCCCTTTTCTAAGGGATTTGCATCCCTATGTTTGCCACACTTGTATAAGTGCCATTGATTAATTTACTTTGCTTTGTTTTTATTATAGTCAGCATCCTATGCATAGACCCTTAGCTTAGACGTTTTCTTCTAAAAACCAATAAAAATCTGCTTATTTTTTTATATTTGTATCCCACATCTTTAGGGCAACAAGTCAGTAAAAATGCAATGCCTAATAAAACTAAATAGCCAACAAAATAATTTAGAATAACATTAAACAATCAAAAGCATAGTAAAAATTATTACAACCTCTGCAAAAAGAAAGGCTTTTTTGAGGGATCCTATGAAAGATTTGCAAGAAACAACCAAGCTGTCCTCCTTTATTGAAATCTCTATCCTTACTGCATTGAAAATTTCAGGAAAGAAGACAACTGAGGGAAGATGGGTTTAAATCTAACACATGAGATTTAAAACTATTTACTAACTTGAAATACATTTTAAACTGATTATCTGTATAATATTCAATTACTTTTGGACTTGTTCCAGAGCTTGACTGAGGTCACTGAGAAAGACCTTTCTAGCAGATTTATAGCAGTAGGCAGGCTGATACTGTAATGTCACACGAGGCAAAAACTTTCTATCATATTTACCCCACAACTCTCTTTTAGCAAAGGCCCTTTCCAATATTAATTTCATATTCATCTTAACAGTTTCTACCCATTTTATTGGCAGCTGTAGTTAGCCTCAAAGGAATTGGTGATATATAGACTCCTAATGCTGTAGTATTTGCTTGTTTACTAATCAGATCTTGTGATGCATGAGGGACAGTATAAAATAGCAAAGCAACAATTTGACCATTGCGATTGCAATTTGAGATTCTAAACAAATTATGACAATCTAAGCAAAAATCAATACTCTTAATTCATAAGCAATCTAGGCACATCCAAATAGTGTTAAGTATAAACAGCATCATGCAGCTATTCTGTCTTTTCCTAAACATGTATTTTCCTGTAAAGAAAAAAGACAATGCAGTGAGAAAATTCAAAAATATTTATACGTTGAAAAGAGTGTTGTTTTGACCTTTTCTATGAACTGAAAATTCTCAGAAAAGCCTCATTTGAAAGCATTCAAAATCTCTTATTCCTGTAAGTCCAGTAAATAAGCTCACATACTGTGAATCATGGGCAGTCGACTATTGCAATGATCTTGGAAGACTGGACAAAAAGAGGCTGCAAGGGAACAGTCAAGACAGCGTAGATAGCAGGTGGGGCAAAGACTCAGAAGGGACCCTCCCTAATTTCTCAGGTTGCAAAGGAGACGGGTGGAAAAGATTCTACTTTCAGACTTGCAAGATTCTGTCAGTGTGGCTTTACATTACATTAAAGTAGAATTAGCTTATCTGCTTGTGATTTCCTATCTGGTTTATCCAGTGCTTTTTTTCTAAAAAAAAAAAAAAAAAAAAAAGGTGCCGGAACTCACACACGTCATACAACCCGCCTTGCCTACCCTACAAGGTTCCATCCAAAAAAGGTGCCAGAACTCCGTTCTGGGCGTTCTATGAGAAAAAAAGCCCTGGGTTTATCCATAAGGGCCAACACCTGCAGAACGATAACAGAAAATTTTGTTGCAAAAACCTGTTAATTATATTGAAGCGGGCCCTCCGCAGGCCCCTCCAATCTCAGTGGGTTCTTCACGATGGCCGGATTAAGGAGAGACATGCTACCAAGCACATTTCTCGGGGTGAAGCAACTACAGACAAAAGGCTGCCTCCCCTTTTATTACCTGTTACAGTGGGCGGTTACACAATGCATCACATGGTTACAAACAGCCAATGACAAAGTTATACCCGTAGCCAATAGCAATGTTACACTGGCAAAGTTACATCTGTGGCCAATGGATTCAAATCTTGGTACAACGTTCCTCCCCCTATTAGCCCCTCCCTCATTTCCTGTTGTTCCAAAACCGCATGGTCAAGCCACATGGCCTTTGTTCCTTTGTTCCAAGCCACATGGCAGTCTCTGTCCCTTTGTTCCAAGCCTCATGGCTGACTTGCTAGGGTGTGTTACAACATAATATATATAATTAGAGTTGAGATATTCACCAACTTGAATCATGTTCAAGTCATTTTCTTGGCAAAAGCGTGAGAGTGATTTGTCATTGCTTATTTAAGAGTATTTTTTAAAATTTCTTACCTAGGATAAACCTACCGGTAGGATTCTTTGGTGATCTCCCATCCAAATACTAAGTATGACGGTTGCTGCTTAGGATGGTTTTTGTTTTTTTGTTTTGGATAGTATTACACAAGATCAGCAAGATCCCATCACATCAGTTAAGTACTATCACAAGTAGGCAGTGCCATGCCTATGATTAAACTAGATAATTGTTTAATAAACTTCATATAGTTGCTGTTTTATTGCAGTTTTTTAGAACAAAAGCTTATTCCGGAATACAGATGTGTGAATAAGAAGTGACAGGTATGCTGTTGGATATACATATACACAGGCATACATAGATTCACGAGTGCATTCTTTAGTTTACTCAGGTGATGCCAATTTTTCTTTTTAGATCTGAAGCAAAATATGAAAAGTTGTTGCATGTTTAGAACAGGACACGAGCCATGATTAACCTTTAGTTTTTTATTTCAATTGGTATACTTTCTAGACATAACTACTCCAATGTGTTCTTCCTAAACTTTGTAAAATAATTTATTGGGAAAAAAATCAGTACATAAGTTTCATACTGGAACCTTGGAGTATGTGTTTGTTGTGGTTGTAATGCTTTTTAAAAAAAAATTGGGGTGAACTATTTTCTGAGAAATGGTTGCAACCACTTCACACAATTGTGAGTGTACTTTTTAAAACTGCCTTTCACTGCAAAATGTAAATAAATAGAGGCATGTGGCATATATCAGGATTAAGCATACTGGGAAAATTCACTTAAGAAAACAATGGCTATGTAAATATGTAATAGTGAAACAATGTTGGTAAACAATACTTTTTTTTCTGTTTTCAGTGAATAATCATAAAACATATTTAAACAAAGATACTCAAAATGTTCTTCAATATCTTTATTTGCAGATACACACTGTTGCTCAAAAACCTTGTTTTTCTTTTCTTTCCCCACCTTTTCCCTGTTGTGAATTCTGTTTAAAAAATAAACAGCAGACTCAACAATAAATTGGCAACAAAGCAAATGATAGCGACAAACTAAAGGAAAAGAAATCAGGCTTTACTTCCCATTAGGAAGTAAACTATTGTCTCAGAAGATCTATGAGTTGACTTCCTTCAAAATGAAGAAGGCCCATAAAAACATTCAGCAAATTGTATTATTTTTGTACTAGCATAACTGACTGGTAAAAGAAAATATTTTTGATATAATATTTTTTTAAAAAAATGTAAAAACTGTTTAGGCTCTCTGGCATTATCAAACAGGGCATCTTTTTGTAAATTAGAGTTCCTTCTATCTCCAGCTGTACCTTGGATTCTGGCCCGGGTCAGTATTAGGTGGTATATAATCATTTCCTTGCACATTTTTTTATGAGTGTGCCCTTGAGTTTTAAAAAGGTGACAGACATTGTTCTACCAAGTCAGAAAAAAGATTAATAAACATTCCCATTTCCTGAGTGGCCAATCAGATGCTTACAGGGATTTTTAAACATGATAGTCTGCTTTACTAAACCCAGCTGCTCAACCAAACAGTCCTCAATATTTCCACTATTACAGCTCAGAAGATGATTATAAGCTTATTTAATATTATATCTATTTATAAGCCCATCTCAAAATTGCAACTTTGTGGAGTGAACATGGCATTAGAAACCAAAACTATACAGGCATGTGGGGGGGGACTGCTTTGACAAGCTCATGCAACCCGCACACCCCATGCCAGGGGAGCTTATGAGTCTTTAAGAACTTACAAAATGCCAAGCAGAGTTGGAGCCAAATGAATCTCAGTGGATATGATATTCCAAAGGGAAATCGCTGTGGCCAAAATATCTCACTTTTTGCATCTCGCTAATTGGCAGCGCTTAATAGATTGGGTCTGGAACATCCCCAGTGTATCAGTTGTAGTGAACCAGGCAAAAACAATTAGAAAAAAGATGGCCCCACATGTAACCAGGCTACATGCCATGCAGGGTTTTATAGGTAGCATCCACATTCGGATTGGCCCCAGATGTCCACTGGAATCAGCGTCCCTGAGCTGGTCCAGAGAATATCATGACTGCTGGTATTGAAAGCTACTGAGAGATCAAGGAAAACAAAAAAGGAAGAATGCAACGTGCCATGCCCCTCCCACTTGCCCAGATTTTTCCACAAGTCCAATCAGTGCCGTTTGGTCCCATATTCTGTCCTGAAGCTTGTCTGAAAAGGGTCCGAAAATCCTCCCAAGACTCTTTGCAATGCAACCAATATGAATCAGCATGGCAAAACACGAACACAGTGCCACTATGAGACTACATTTTTGATCTTTGTTATTTTATGTAAAAGGGATACATCAACGCAGTGAAGAAGAGTGAGGGAAAAAACAAAAGATGCCCTGAGTCACTTCATCGGTGAGGTGGGCAGCATGTAAATTTAATAAATGAAAATAAAAAAGCTTTGTTGCATCTTCTTTAGCAGGCTTGGTGTCACTGCCACCTTCTGTCTCCTGGATAACTCACCCCACCTTCACAAGTTAGGAGCACAAAAAACCATTCTCATTCACTATACACAAGAGTAGAAGGCTGCAGGTTTAATCTGTCTATCACAGCAGGGGTAGAAAATGGATTGTCAGTTGGTGTCCTTTCTCCAGATCCATTTTTGGAATTTCTGATAAACCCAAAATGTAGGGGAAAATGTTAGTTCTTGGTGATGCATTTCCCCCCATGTTATTTCATTAAAATAAAAATGATAAAACTCTCTGCTTGTCTTAGTTCCTTTCACCAAAACCTCCAATCCGTGAACAGCAAGCCAAATATTCTGACAGTATTCCTCTGGCGTTCATTGCAGCTCTCAGAGCTGATTTTCAAACAAAAAAAAAAAAACAAAAAAAAAACACCTAGCTCCTCGGGCTCTCCTCAGTTAAGGGATAATGGTGTGATATGCTTGCTTTCATCTTGATTTTAAATTGTATTTAACCAAGTATCTGAAATTGCAAGGAATTAATTTCAAGCAGGAATAAACAGGAATGCAATGCCATCAGTCAGACAAGCCAAGGCTGACCTAAAATGGGAAAGATCAAGAGGCTGGGAAGTTTTCTTGACAAAAAGACTTCCAAGATGCAGAAGTGTGGGGAGGGGCTACCCAACTGCTGAGGCAGTTTTTACCAAATAAGCCCCTGAAGTTTTAGAAACCACTTGATCTGAGAAACAGTGCTTAAACCACTTACCTTTGATGAAGTTGACACACGAGACTTTTTCATAACATTATATAAACTTGTGCTTTGTGGAAAGCCATAAAAGCTTGTCTTTTTTTTTTTGTTGGAGCGTTCTGCAATAGTGATTTCATGCCATTAGCCCAGTATTTTCACCCTTTTCTTCAAGGGCATAGCTTATGCTGCAGTGACCAGACATGTCACTTTAAAATATATACATGCAAGGCACTCAGTTCAAGCAAAGACAGTATTTTTTGTTAAGGCTGCCAAGCTGAGAACGCCTAAAGATTACAATTTATATAAGATAAGCCATGATGTAGTTGGATAATTGGAATTGTCAGTTTTGGTTCTTGACCAAGTTTGGTATTCCTTTCCCTCTAAGGTCAATCTAAACCAAAATGTGAGTATGTATGTATGCATGTGTGTATATATTTAACATAGCTGCCCATCTCACAGATGTCAGTATGGGTAGCACACACATAGAAAAATAAACTACCCAAACAAAACCATGAAAAACAAAACAGGATTAGAAACAGGAAGTTGCCTCTCTTCTTTCAGGCAACTCTAAATTGAACAACTGAAGCCCCACGTTTGAACAACACAGATCAAATCCTAATGTATGCTCATATTTCAACATCCTCAGTTGTGGGAGGAATTGGGGAGACCTCCCATAATAGTAAAGGCTCCTAGGACCATTCAGACCACAGCTCTGTTGCATCAAATGCATTCATCGTCATCAGCACAATTTATTGTCTGTGGCACCTGTGACCAGGCACTTACAAAAAGAAGAATAAACAAAATAGTTGATGTATCACCACCATCTAAGCTCCATAGATTCTGGGTTTTTGCAATGAGACAACTTTGAAGGGTTTTGCAGAAAATAGACTCTCAAATTTTGTCTTAACCAACTGGTAAGCTCACTGCACAACCGTGTGATGATGTAGAAATTTAAGAAAGGATGCAACATGAAAACTATCGCCCATGTTTTTCACTGGAATACAAATTGGTAGCAACTGATTGGTAGCAACTGATATTCCAGCAAAAGATCCTCATCAGATGAAAATCAACATGGTGTGAATTTTTGCCTACATAATGCAACTTTTCTCCTTGTGCCACTTTAAACCTCCTTCAGAGCATCCTCACCTCAACCCTGAGGAATGGCTTCAAGTGGAAAAAAAGCTATTGTCATTTCACTTATTCTGATAGGTAGATTTAGTTAGATTCTTTTCATTGTCTCTTGGGAAAGTATATTAAAACTTGGTCCTACCTAAAGTATGGGCTTATTTCTATTTTTTGAAACTTTTCCTGAGGAAATGTGAATTTTGTGCAAAATTATATAAAAGATATTATAACTTGGATGCAGATGTATATATTAAGTCTCCCAATGCTTTAAAAAAGAGATCTGATGGGGATAATCTAAGTAAAGAACAAGTTACAACTTACCCTAAGGATAGTTTACCCTAACAGACTTACTCTTCTGGTTTTATTAAAATTCTCAGTGTGCGGTTTTGGGGGAGACGGCAGGGGACATGGTTGTGTATGTAAATTAGGGCACAAGTACTTAGGAGAACCTCCATTTCTGATCTCTCCAGGCTTGATCCAACTTTAGATGAGCTATTGGAGATGATGATAAGGAGAAAGAGTGACCATGTGGGTGATTATTGGTTCCTTCCAGCAATGCTATTCCACCAAGAATCACAAATAACATATATTTTTCTTAATAGAAAAAGAGCAACATTTATTTAATCTCTGGGAAACCATTCTTTCTTGAAATTTGATACAAACATGATGTTGGCTGCTATCCCATAGGGCTACTATAGCAACATATTAATATGAATTGCTAGGAAAGTACTGGAACTGTTAATCACACCTGATCATAAAAACTAGTGGTAGGCTTTCTCCATATAGCTACATATATCAATATCAATATAGGTGTAGCATTAGAATCCATGTTTATAAGTAGGGAATGCTAAAACCAGGAGTGTGTAATTTGTTAACATAAAGAACTCCACACTCTAGTTAGAAGATGAAATGATTTATTTGGGTAGAAATTTGGATTTAATACATATGGTGGTACATAACATAAATCCTGTGTTTATCTATATATTGTCTTACATGGAAATGATGATTTAAGCGTTTCTGAACACTGGAAGCTCTTGCAAATTTGCCTTTCACTTCTACCAGTTCCATTCCCAGAGTAGCGTGGAGAGCATTCAGGTTATCTTCCACTTCTGAGAAGCTAGCCAAGATGTTCATAGCAAAACAGTGCTGCTTCAAATGAAGTCCCATTTTCTCTCAAAGCCCAGCCACATCTATTTTGCTCAAAGCAGTTAAGACTTGAGGAGACATCAATGAGAAGACATAAACCTCTCACTCAACACAATTCACTGGATTGCATCTAGAAAACAATATCTTGGCTCAGTAGCCAGGATACCAACAGCTCACATTATTTAGGACACAGAGAGATGGGACAGAATTAATATAACATATTTTAAGAAAATAAATACTGTGCTGAATGTATTTACAATATGGAATTACGGGCTTTCCTGCACAACTGGTATACAGGACATTTTGCCCATGGGTGATGCTCACAATCAACATGATATATACATAGAAACCCTAAGAGTATCCTCTGAATATTTACAGGATGTACCAACTGGGTATATTTAGAATTGGACAAGTAAGAAACTTGTCAGTTTCTTCACTTCAGTAACAAGGGAACTCCAAACATCTCACTGAAACTCAAAGAAAACACTAGCGTGTTGCTGGATATCAGCCGGATAGCCCAATTCCAATGATTACTTTCACAGAAACCTATCTCTTTCAGGTATATCTTCCCTTACTAAGTGAATTGTCTTTCTCTTTTCTTCCTCCTCAGAAATTGAAGGTTTTAATGGACATTCCAGCAATGTTCTATTTGACCTGATTACACCCAGATTTTAACTTGAAACATAACAGGAAATATATTGCACACACACAAAACCCCCCTTCACGTACTGCATGTGGCTGCCAAACTTTTAGAAAAAACTCCTCAGCCCCTGCCCTGGATTGCAGTTAAAATTTGAAGAGGTCTATGAAGTGCTGAGGAGATACTGGTGTGAAGCAACCGGTGGGATCATTGGCTGTGCAGGGATGACCCGTGTCCTAAGGAAAGGAAAAACACTGTTATTCTTGTTATGGACTAGAAAATTGCTGGCCACCAAGTGGGACTTTGTACAGGAAGCAGCACTGAGACAAAGGAACATCTGGGTCAAAGTCTCTTGCTTCTATTTTTAAATCAGAACTGAGGCTGGATCAAAACATCTCTTGCTCTAAGGCCCCACAAACAATTCTAGAGTTCAGGAATGCAGAGTTTGTAACTCAAGTCACAACTTACCCCAGTATGGACTTGCCAAAAGTTTTTCTTTCAGTATGAAACAAGAGGGAGAGATTGTTAATGCACTGGTATTTATTCTTAGCCTGTCGGCTACAGTAAATATTTACTTGAAATATATGGGAATAATTATTTTGTATGTATTTAAGTAAAATCACATGGGTCCTTTGTTCAGTCTCATTCACTCTGAAAATCGCAGCTTCCAATGTACTATTCAAAGGCCAAGCATAATTGTTGGCTGAAAAAAAGTTGATTTCATCTCTCCCAGAAAGATTTTGGGATATAGAGGTAGTCCTCAACTTATAACCATTTGTTTCAAGACAGAAATTACAATGGCCTCAGAAAAAGTGACTCACAACCTGTCCTTGAAGTTAACAACCATCAACTACTCCTGTGGTCATGTGATCACAACTCAGGTATTTATCCCTGGTTGCTGCATCAATTCAGGCCTTTACCCCTGGTTGCAGCGTCCTGCGAGCAAAGTGTCCTTCCAACAAACAAAGTCAATTGGGGAAGCCAGATTTATTTATTTACTTATTTATATATATCCCACCTTTATTATTTTTATAAACAATTCAAGGCAGTGAACATACCTAATGCTCCTTTTTCCTCCTATTTTCCTCACCACAAAAACCTGTGAGGTGAGTTGGACTGAGAGAGAGTGACTGGCCCAAAGTCACCCAGCTGGTTTTCATACCTAAAACCGGAGTTGAACTCACAGTCTCCTGCTTTCCAACCTGGTGCTTTAACCACTAGACCAAATTCGGATTCGCTTAAGGATCATGTGATTTGCTTAACAATTGTAGTAAAAATTATCATAAAATCAAATCCAGTCCCTTGATGACCTGCTGAATGACTACGTCACTTAGCAGCTGAAATTCCGGTCCCAAGTCTTAAACAGAGGACTACCCTGTACTTTAGCTTTATTCAATCTGGTACTCTCAAATGACACTGTAGATTTTAAAATCTACAAATATGTCCACAATGACAAAAGATTCTGGAACGCTCAGTCTCAGCACCCTTGGAGTGTTCCAGATAAGGAAACCAGCTGCAGATTAGGGAAAGTCATAGCTGGGATTGTCTATATCGGTTAACAGCAAATCTTGGGTTCCAGACTAGGTTCTTTCACAGCTATACCTGGAAATGCTAAAATCTGCTCTTGGTGCCCATTATGGCCAAAGCAGGTGCTTTACTATTCTTTCCAAAGAATTCCTGTATATTTTGTAGCACATTTTTTCCTTCAAGCAGATGAAGC
This sequence comes from Bothrops alternatus, assembly GCA_034064705.1. Classification (NCBI taxonomy): domain Eukaryota; kingdom Metazoa; phylum Chordata; class Lepidosauria; order Squamata; family Viperidae; genus Bothrops; species Bothrops alternatus. The sequence goes on along the minus strand of JARGCV010000031.1, from coordinate 4,102,130 downwards.
CAAGACTTAGATATATGCTTGCATACAATTCCTGGTGACTCCAGTTTTTTCAGAGAGTTTTTTAAGACTCAGTGCAGCTTTCCCTAACTTGGCACTCTTCCAGGACACTGGGACTACAATTCCCAGACTCCTGGCCACGCTAGCTTGGAATTGTCAAGCTCAAAGCCATTGCCTCTAAGGGCCCCAAGTTGAAGAATAATGCCAGGGCATTGTCACTTGGCTTAAAGCTTTCAAAAGGCTCATCGTATAAAATGCATCTGTGATACTGGGCTCATATAACATGATCAATAATTAGCTAATTTGCTTATGTTTTAGGTTTGTGGAACAAACCTAGCCATTTGCATGTAAACTATGATTTATGCCGTAAACAAAATCTGGAAGCTTAATCACCTAACGCTACTTACTTTGAAATGGAGTACTATGCTGCACAGGAAAACCTTAGAATTTCTACTTGCAATGCTGTCTTCAAATAAAGCCCTTAAAAATTAAAAAAAAAATAGTCTCACACTGAAAGATTGTTGCTTTCCATTTCCTTAACTACTGCAGAACAATATATTTCCCACCATACTTAGATTTTCAAAGCCCTTTATTCATTCAGAACAAATGCATATAGCTACCAGGTCATTTTTTAAAAAAGTCATCATGTGATGCATATCTCTGCACAGATCTGTTTTGATAAATGGCTGAGGTTGACGGCAGTGTAAGAATCCTTTTTAACTCTTGCCCTCCTTGTTTCTTTCATTTTCTACAACTCTGCTATTGTTTTACAATAGTCGGCTCTAGCAAGTAACGCAACTTTGCAAGGAGAATAAAAACCAACAGGATATGTGTTTCTACAGTTCCAATGAAAGAAAATTATTCCTTAGGTTTCCAGTTAATTAAGTATTAAGCAGGGGGTTGGACCAACTCTATTATTCTATATTCTCAGTTGAAGGCATGGTGGTTTCATAGTCTTTGTTCCTTTTTGCCCCAAATTAATTATTAGGAATAGGAAGTGTCCCGTTTCTATCCATGAAAACTTAGCTTATTAGCTAAAAAGAAAAACAAAAGCATTTATCAAAACATTTAGAAAAAAGATTGACTTTTGCCACCCAGGCTTGACACAATAATTGCTGAAAGGCTACATTTTATACATTGGAGTAGAATATATTTTTATTCAATGTGGAACACTTTTAAAAATCAATTGTTGATACAACTGTATGGTGGTGGGTGTTTTTTTTAGAAATAAGAGGGAAAAAAGTTTTAGTGGGGCAAACGGATGAAAAGAATCCTTTGAAAGCTCAACTCATAACGAAAGAATTGTCCAGTGTTTTGCACAGAAGCCTTGTATCCTTCATCGCAAGAGGCTTCATGAACTGCTGTTGCGAAGATTTGTAGCAATGTAAAGTGTTTCTTATTGAATTTTTCTTCTGTAGAGTTAATCTCCACCTAGTACTGGGATTAAATTTACACATGAACAATAATGTAATCTTTCCATCTCTCTGTCATAACACAAAGCCTTTTCTATCAAGATCCTCAACTTTGAGGGCTGATGGATGAATCTGGAACTTTAACAGCATGCTGCTGGAAAACGCTGTGAAGAATGAACTTCCCCATTAGAAAAAACAATAGCAGCCTTGCTGGTTCAGAACACAGACCCATCTAACTTTCTCTTGGATTGTTACTATTCTGCTCATCTAGTGCAGGTAATCTTTGACTTACAAGCACAACTGAGCCCAAAATTTCTGCTGCTAAGCAAGACAGTTGTTAAGTGAGGTTTGCCCCATTTTATGACCTTTATTGGCACAATTATTAAGTGAATCACTGCAGTTGTTAAGATTATAACATGGTTATTAAATAAACCTGGTTTTCCCTTTGGCTTTGCTTGTCAGAAAGTCACAAAAGGTGATTTCATGACTCTAGGACACTGCAATGCTCAAAATACATGACATTTGCCAAGAATCTGAATTCTGATCACATGACACGAGGAAACTGTAACTTCAAATGATCACTAAGTGAACGGTTGTAAGTTGAGAACTATCTGTATTCTATGACTCATAGTGACCAACTGGAAGTATTTGGAAAACTCCCAAGCTCAGACTGTCGGATAATAGTTCATTTCCCCCATCAACTAGCATCAATAGTATTGATTTAGGAGTAGAAAAATCAGCATCAGTACTTGTTGATAACTTCACTGGTTCTGTCTGCTTTTAAAATGAAATAAACCAGCTCCAGGAAATTTCATAGCTTCATTACGTGTTTTATCAGAAGCAATTTTTCTTCTCTCAAGCTGGGCATTTAATTCCAATAAATATTACCTCATCTAATACAATGAGAGGAGAAAGCTTTTTGTTATACTATCCCTGTGATTTAAAGTTATACACCTCTAATCAGTTCTCCCCTTCCGTGTTCTGTGCTAAAATGGCCCAATTTTTATCTGGTAAAGGAGATACTCTAGCCACATAATCCCTTTGCTGGCCTTTCCATGCCGTTTCTAGTTTTGTAGTTTTCTTTTCAAAAGCTGTATGCAATCCACCAAGTGAAGCCTCACCTGAGAAACTAGTTTCAGGCATTTCAACATCAGCAGTTTTATTTTCAATCCTCCTAACCATGCCCAGCAAGGTTTTTGCTTTGTTTACAACCATTGCTAACGGGTTGACATATTCATCAAATTGTTCACTATGATTCCAAGATTCCATTCCTAATCCATCAATCACTGCTATGACAGTAACCAGTGATGAATTTTTCTGGGCCGGCATGCATTATTTTGCATGTTTGCACAGAATAGTTTTTACCATTCTGAGGTTGCCCAGGTTGGAGAGATCCTTCTGGAATTCTTCATAATTTTTTCTTGATTTTCCCATCCTGAACAGCAAACATGGGGATGTCACTACTCAGCCCTAACCCTAAATCATCTGTGTACACACTGAAGCATTAGTCTCACACATCCCTGGCGGACACCACCTTGCACATCTTGTCAATGGGAGGATTTTCCATTTATTCCTACTCTGCTTGTTTTAATCGGTTGCCAGTCCATAAAAGTGCCTGTCCTCTTATGGTACAACTGACTTTGCTTAGAAACCTTTAGATATGTCGTTTGCCAAGAGCTTTTTTCAAGTCCAAATAGAGAATATCTATTAGATCACACAGGTCTACACACTTAATACCCCCCCCAAACCCTAACTAACTAAACTAACTAACTAAAGTAACTGATCAGCCAACTAACTCTGTCATCTTTTTGTATCTAAAGACACATTATTTTTTACAAAGTTCATTCTTCTAATACAGAAGTATCCCTCTTAATAATTATTTTAACATTTGTCCTAGAAGATACATTAAACTAACTGAAATGACTTTCAATTTTTTTTAAAAAGTAGGTTTATATATTTTATTGAAATTTTTATAAAGAAAAAAACTTATACAAACTAATAAAATACTGTGGGTTTTTTTCTAAGAAAAAAAGAGAAAAATAATGAAAGACAAGGCTAAAAGTACAAGAAAAGAAGTAAAAGAAAAATAGGAAAGAAAGAAAAGATACAAAGAAGTGGGTTCCAATATTCTCCACAACAGCTATAAGGAAAAACATGTTTTAATTCCCTTCTCTAAAGTTACATCAAGATTCTTTTCTTTCTATAATTTATCCTAATCATCAAAGCCATAAATCATGAGTTCATGCATATAGGGAAAAACTAGGGTCATATTGTGTTTGTTCTTCAGACTCTGAAAATAACCAATGTTAAAGTACTTATTGTTTGTGAAAAGATCAGCAATTTTGTATTTAACTTCGTAAAGAGCTGCTATTTAGTTTGTCAATTTGACTGCTCACTTCAGTTCTTGTTACCTCAGTTAATAAAATGGTGGCTCTACTTGGTGCAGCTTGTTATAAAATACTCATTTTCCAAATGGCAAATTGCTGAGATTGTTCTCGCCAAGGCCTCCCATCCCTGCAGGGTGTTTTCTAGGATCGCAGGTGACTTTCATTTTCCCTTCCCCAGTGGAAAGGTGCTCCTTTATGTAAATCTCTGCACTTTAACCCACACATCATTTTTATTTTCTAAGAGTGCTTTATGAGGTCCTAAAACATTGCTGGACCTTTCCAGCAAGCCAGTTTCCAAGAAGTTAAAAGATATGTTTTTTCAAGAACAGGTAAAACCTGGGTGGTTGCAAGAGAAGTATCTCTGGAATTGTAGAGTTTGTGTTATATTCTAAGCCATCAAGTTTATTCCCTCTCTTCACCATAGTTTCTTTGGAAGATACCTATTATTATATTATTATTGTTGTTATTGTTATTTTAATCTTCAATTTGATTCATAGTCTGGGACTGGTAAAAATATAACAGTTCAATTCCTAACACCAAGGATCTAAGAGCTGTTAAGATAACGTCTGAGTATATCAGGATATTCAGGTCTAATTAGTTCAAAATTTCCATGCATCTAGGCCAGTGGTTCTCAACCTGTGGGTCGCGACACCATTTTGGGTCGAATGACCATTTCACGGGGATCGCCAAACAACGCAGTCCACCATTTTTCCCCCTTTTCCTTAGCTGTGCTATTCCCTCTTATTCTATTGGCTTTTGAAAGCCAATAGAATAGAGTCTCTTGAATAGAGTCTAATTCTATTGGCTTTCCAAAATTGTCCGCCCTGCTGAGCCCGCCAAAAGTCCCAGTCTGCAAACGGTGCTGCAAGTTGTCTGCAGCGAAGGTGAACTTTCTTGAAGTTTTCACCCCTCCCTGCTGAGCAACTACTAAATGTAAGTAAAAGAGGGCCAGGGGTGGGAGGCCGGCAGGGGCAGGGAGGATTGCTGGCGTGCGTGGGGCCCGGTGGGCGCCTTACCTCCCTTGGGCTGGGCCAGCTGGTGGCCCAGCCGGTGGTCGGCCTGCGCCATTGCTGCTGCTTGCCATGGCCACCCAGGAGCGCCTGGGCCTGCCTGACGCTGCCCCGAATGGGCGGTGGCCAAGGTAAGGCTAGCAGGGCAGCAACGGGTGCTGGGAGGGCAGCTTGCGCGCGTGGGGCCGACTCTCAGCTGGCTGTCGGGAGCTGGGCTGTGTGTAGCAGCCCCGTCGGTCCCCCACCGATGTCTGGACTCCGACCCAACTCCCAGCTGACTGTCGGGAGTTGGGCTGTGCTCCTGGAGGCCATGCGGACGTCGGCCGGTTGCTGGCTGCATCCTCCCCGTCTCCCAGCTCATGGCAAGCCCTGGGGCTTGAAACGCGTCCCCGACGCCGCCCCGGGCCAACTGAGCCGAGCCAGATCTGGGCCGCTGCACTGCCCGGCCCACTCCCTCACCGTCGGAGGCCGCCTTGGCCCTCTGGCGCCCAGCGTGGCCCTGGGGCTGGCGGGCAGGAGCAGCTCCTTCCCGGCTTGCCGGGCTCTGGGCCTCGGAAGCGGCCAGGTGGCGGGGAAGAAGGTGATGTCCGCATGTGTGTCGGAGGCCAGCCGGACAGGCTGGGATGGGAGAAGCGGCGCCTTCCGAGCAGGAGCTGGTGCTCCGGCTGTGCCCCTCTCGTGTGTGACGAGTTGGGAAAGGGTTTGGCAGTGAAGGGCTGCGCAGCGTGGAAAGGGGCTCCCACGATACTGCCGCTGCGATGTCGCTCGGGAGGCTGGAGGGGTGGGCAAGTCCCGGGGGGGTGGCTGGGAGAGGGCAAGAGGTGCCGGGATGAGGATGGGGGGCTCCAGACTACCATCCCCAGCAGCCGTAAAAAGCACTGTGGAAGAGTGGGGAATGCTGGGAGTTGCAGTTCATCACCATTTGGGAAAAAATCCTTCCATCCATCCATCCATCCATCCATCCATCTCCTTCCCTTCCCCTTCAATCTCTCCTTCCTTCCTTCCTTCCTTCCTTCCTTCCTTCCTTCCTTCCTTCCTTCCTTCCTTCTCCAAAGTGGGGGGTGAAGGGGGCGGGTGGGTGGGAGGGGGTCGACCAGAAGGGAACTGAGTCTGATAAGGGCGAAAGTTGAGTGAGGTTTTTCCCCTCACCCCTCTCTCTGCCTCCCTTTGTGCAGCGGCGTCTCTCGCTGCTGCCTTCCCAGTCGCCGAGAAAGGGAAAAAAAAGCCTAGTGAACGAGTTCCCCTTTCTGCCTCGTTGCTGAAAGCTTTTTTTTCCCCCCTTTTTTTTTTATTAAAACAATCAGCATTGGACATAAAAACATATTATGCAGCAATCATCATGACACCTGGTATACAATACTAAGTATTAGTCTTTGAAAACGTCTGAATTAGTAGGCCTTTCCCCCCCCCTCGCGTCTAGCCTCAACTATACTCCTGTTACATTTTATTTTGATTGGTGTTTCTCCTATCTGTTTCAATATTAATGTGATCAACATTAAACATAAGATCTTATTACTAAACAATCCTCCTAGAACATAGCATACAACATTAGGTGTTAATCTTTGTAAACATCTGTTTTAGTAAACGTTCTTCCCTCCTCCCTTACATCTTCAAGTATAATCCGAATGCATTTTGTTTGGTTGGTGTTTCTCTTATATATGGTCTATCTACTGTTTCTAGTCTATCGCATATTGTACGTTTGCGCTTCTGAATTGACTTCATCCCATTACTAGTGCAATCTTTTATAGTCCCTCACCAGAGATCCTGAGGTGAAAGTTTCATATCTTGAGGTAGAGATTCAGTCTACTTTAACAATATTAAAGCAAACATCATTAATCATGAGGTTATGTTAAGAGGCATTAGTTATAGAACATATACATTCAACCTTGGGTGTTAGTTTTTGTAAACCTTTGATTTGTTAACCCTTCTTCCCTCCTCCCATCGAGCCCTAGCTAAACGCCAGCTGCATTCTGTTTGATTGGTGTCTCTCTTGGATATAGTCTATCCACTGTTTCCAGTCCGTCACAAATTGTTCATTGGAGCGATTTTTCAAATATGCTGATATTTTTGCCATTTCCGCCAGATTTGTTGCTTTCACAGTCCATTCTTCAATAGGCGGTATTTCCGGATTCTTCCAGTACTGTCCCACCAATAATCTTGCTGCTGTAATTAAGTTCAAAAATAAATTTGTCTCTGAGGTAGTGATATCCTTTGTGATCCCTAACAGAAAAGCCTGAGGTAGAAATTCTATACGCTTTTTGAAAATAGTTTGGAGTGTCCACCATATCTTCCTCCAGAATGCTTTGATTTTTCTGCATGCCCACCATATGTGAAAGTAAGTAGCCTCCCCGTCTCCGCACCTCCAGCATTTGGGCTGGGTGCCCGGGTAGATGAGTGATATTTTTTTCGGGTCTAGATGCCATCTATAGAACATCTTGTAGAAGTTTTCCCTTAAGTGTTGCGATTTCGTGAATTCTACATTCCTCACCCAGATTTTCTCCCACGTGTCTATGGCGATAGGGTGTCCGAAGTCTTGCGCCCACTTTATCATACAGTTCTTGACTAGCTCGGTTTCAGAGTCCATTTCTATCAGAGTGCTGTACACTCGTTTGATGTGCATAATCCCCTGTTCTCTGATCTGTTTAATTAGGTTCTCGTCGTTCTGGGAGAAGCCCTTCTTCCTGTCTTCACGCCACCTTGACTGTAGTTGTATATATGATAGCCAGTTACTTCCTATTCCTCTGTTTGCTAGCATTGCTTGAGGTTTCAAGAGGAACCTGTTTTCTTCTCCCAGTACAAGTTCACTGTAGGGCACCACTCCTTGCCCTTGGGATGTGTTCATATCCCCTGTTGCGTGTCCAGGGATCGTCCAGATGGGAATCTTGTCGTGTAGGAGGTGCTTATATTTCTTCCAGACCCATAGCAGTGGGATTCGTAGTGGGTTCTCCTTGAAGTTCCTATCTGCCTTTTTGTCGTATACTAGGTATGCGTGCCAGCCGAATCGTAGACCATGCCCCTCAACATTCAGAACTCTATCATTTGTCATGTTGATCCAGTCACTAACCGCCACCAACGTTGCTGCATAGTAATATAGCTTTAGATTAGGCATTTTGAGTCCCCCTCTCTCCCTTGCGTCTTGGATGATTTTTAGTTTCACCCTCGGTCTCTTGTCGTCCCAAATAAATCTGTTGATGCCTTTCTGCCAATTGTCTAAGTCCGCATCCTTCTTGAGTATGGGTAGCATTTGAAATAGAAATAGAAATCTGGGTAATACATTCATCTTTACTGTCGCTATCCTGCCGAGCAGGGACAGACGTAGCGATTTCCACCTTTCCAGGTCTGCTTGTATCTTATTCCACAGGACCTCGTAGTTATTCTTGTATAATTTCGCATTTGTTGATTCTATCTCCACTCCTAAGTATTTGACTTTCTTGACTATTTCACAACCCGTTATTCTTTCCAGGTTCCGTTTTGCTTTGTTGTCTAGGTTTTTGACTAGCATCTTTGTTTTTGATATATTTACTTTGAAGCCTGACACCCTACCGTAGTCTTCCATTATCTCCATCAATTTCCTTGCTGATTGTGCTGGTTGCGACATTGTCACCAGCAGGTCATCTGCAAAGGCACATAGTTTGTATTCTTGCTGTTTAATCTGTATGCCCTGTACATCCTCTGCCGCTCTTATTCTGTTCAGTAAAATTTCCAGTGTTAGGATAAATAGCAGGGGGGACAGCGGGCAGCCCTGTCTCGTGCCTCTCTCTATATTAAATGAGTCCGTTAAGTCTCCATTGACAATGATCTGGCCTGTTTGTTTCTGGTAAATTGCCGTTATGGAGTTGAAGAACTGTGCTCCCATTTTCATCTTCAGGACCAAGTTCGTCAGGAACGGCCAATTCAGTCTGTCGAAGGCTTTTTCTGCATCCACAAACATTAGAGCGGCGGGTATCTGGTTGTGCCTTTGCAGGTACTCTATTATGTTCAACAGCTGCCTCACGTTGGTTTTCATCTGGCGTCCTTGTATAAATCCCCTTTGGTCCGGGTGTATTGTTTTTTGTAAAACAGTCATTAGTCTATTGGCCAAAATTTTTGTGAAGATTTTATAGTCTGTGTTTAGTAGTGAGATGGGCCTGTAGTTTGCGGGCTGTGTGTTGTCTTTCCCCTCCTTTGGGATTAATGAGATGTAGGCTGTTTTCCAGGATGGTGGGACCTGGCCTCCTTCTTGAATGCTGGCAAATAGCTTTCTGAGGGGTTCTAGCATCTCATCCTGTAGATGCTTGTAGTAGGTCGCTGTTATCCCATCCGTCCCGGGCGATTTTCCTGCTTTCAGTTGTGTGATCGCTGAGTGTATTTCCTCCTTTGTGATTAAGGCATTCAGGGCTTCTCTTTGTGTGTCGGTAATCACCTGTATCTTTTCGTTTTGTAAGAATTCATCTATCTCTTTGTCTTGTATCTTATCCTCGGCATATAGTTTCGAGTAGAACTCTGTGAAGGCTTTCTTGATGGTTTTTTGTCGGAATTCTAGCTTGCCTTTGTATTCTATCTTTTCAATTATGCGGGATTTCTGTTTCTTTCTTATAGTGTAGGCTAGCCAGCGGCCCGGTTTGTTGGCCTTGCAGAATGTCTTATGTTTTGCATATTGTATATGCCTTGCAACTTGGTCCGCCATCAACATGTCAAATTGCTTTCTTAAGATCTTGAGTCCTTCTTTGGTGACTTTGTCCTCTGGTCTTTTTATCAGTAGCCGCTCCATGTTGCTTATCTCATTTTCTAACTCTTTTCTTTTTTGTTCTTGTTGGCGACGGTGCCAGCTATTCATGGATATGAGGATCCCTCGCATGTACACCTTGCTGCCTTCCCAGATCTGTTCTATCGGTGTTCCGTTGTTCATATGTGTGTTGAAGAATTCCTTCATAGCTTTTTTGCATTCCGCCACCTTGTCTTCGTGTCTAAACAGGTTTTCATTGATTCTCCAGGATCTCCTCTGTTTCGGGCCGTGTCTTAATTCCATCCTCACAGGGTTGTGGTCTGTCAATGTCTTGGGTAGGATTTTCACCGTGTTTAGACAAGTTAGCAAGTCACTAGAAGTTAATATAAAGTTAATTCTGGAGAAGGATTGGTGTCTGCCAGAGAAGAAGGTGAATTCTTGTTCTTTGCCGTGCCTTTTCCTCCATACGTCTGTCAGTTCGAGGTCCTCCTTCATATCGAAGAAGGATTTAGGCAACTTAGAGTGTTTTTGCGGGTTCGGTGCAGTTCTTTTTTTGTCTAGAGCAGTCTCTATGACCCCGTTCCAGTCGCCCATGATGATGTAAGATCTGTAGTTAAGTTGTGTTACTTTCTTGTGTAGCTTTTTGTAGAATTTGCCTTGTTGCTGGTTTGGTGCATATACGCCCATTACTAGAATCTTCTTGTCCTCTTGTGTTATTTCAATTGCCAGGTATCTACCTTGGGGGTCGGACTCTATTAGCTTGGCCAATACATGTTTCTTTACATATATAACAATCCCATTCTTTTTTCTTGGCGCCGCTGCTACAAAGTGCGCGCCTAGTTTGTAGTTGATCAGATATTTCTGGTCTGCTGCTCTGATGTGTGTTTCTTGTAGGCAGATTATATCGCTTTTATCTTGGTTCAGATAGTGGAGAATTTTTCTCCTTTTCTGGGGGGAGTTCAGTCCGTTCACATTCCAAGTCAAATACTTAGTTGCCATCATCTGTTGCAGGATATTTTTGCGAGACCATTTCTGTTATTTCTCCTGTTGTCTTCTTTGGTCCCGTTCCCATGATATCCGGATTGCTGCTCGTATTGGTTTGTGCGGTCTTGCTTTGCTGGTCTGTGTGTTTGGTAGTGGAGCCTGGTAGCCTGTCCTCTGTAGGCTGTCTTGCTGCCTTGTTTTTGTTGCTCCTTGCTCTCTGTGCCCTCGCCTCTCTAGGTATTCCATTCATTTCCTCTGCCACTGCCCTGATCTGTGCCTCTGCGCTGTTTGCTTGTTGGCCTCGATCCCTCCCGCTTTCCCGTGGTCTATCTGCGTCTTCTCCCGCGGTGGGTTGAGGGCCTCCTGACTTCAGTTCCTTTTCGAGGAAGTCTTTGGCTTTCTGGACCGAGGTCAAGTAGTGTCTCTTGTTTCTATAGGAAAGTGACAGTCCTGTTGGGGTTTCCCACCGGTATCGCAGTGCACGCGATCTCAGTTCTGTGGTCAGGAATTTGTAGTCTTTTCTGTCTCTCAGCATCGCCTGAGGGATCTCTTTCAGAACCTTCACCTCCTGTTCCTCTATGTAGAATGCCTTGTTATAGGAAGTGGCAGAGATGTGGTTCCGGAGCCTCTGTGTTGTGAAGTGGATGACCACGTCCCTTGGTTGCTGCCTGTTCACTGCCCTCCAGGCGCCCACTCTGTAGATTTTTTCGATTTGCCACCCAATCTCATTGGCGCTCCTGCCCAGGAATGTTGCCAGTGCCTCTACAAAGGTCCTGAGCAGGCTTTCTTGGGTTTTGTATGTTGTCTCTTTCCACCCTCTGAATCTGATCGCAAATGACAGTTGCCAGAATTGCATCATGGTCGACTGGTCCTGAACCTCAGCAGTCTGTCCCTCTATGCAGTTTTCCACTTCTTTCATCATCTTTTCCGTATTCTCCCTTGTTTCTTGGAGGTTCTTGTAATGTGTTTGCATTGCCTCCTTCATTTGTTCCAGGTTTGTGGCCACCGCTTTGCGTTGTTCTTCCCACTTTCTCTCCAGGTCTCTCCCCTGGTCCGCCAGCATCCTTTTCATGTTTTTGTATCTTTCCTCCATCTTCTGTTCTGTTTCTATGCGTCCTTTCTCCGTCTTCGCACTCATTTCTGCCAATTTTCTATCCATGCCCTCCATCCTTGCCGCCATCGTCGCTATCGTCTCATTTAGTGTCTCAATCGTCTCTTTTAGTTCTTGGATCATGCGTGCTGTTGTGGAGTCATGGGTTGGAGTTTGGGTCTGAGGGCCTGTAGTTGGATGGGGGGGTGTGAGGATGGGTGGGGTATTGCCTGGCTGATTAGAGGGCTGGGCCGGGGAGGGTGCAGTTCCCTTCAGGTCTCGCAGTTTGATTTGTTTTGTCCGTCTGGCAGCCATTTTGAGCTTCTCCTCCTGTTGGCCTGTCCACCCTTAAAGCCACCCCTTGATGCCAAGAATTGTGGGCGGATTGTTCCTGTGCCAGTTTATCAAGCTGCTAGGATAGGTTGGATCAAACAGTTTATATTTTAACAGAAAAAAAATTTTTTTTAAAATTGTCCACTAGGGGGTGCTATTTGCTTTCAGATAAGCTTCGCTGTGCTGGCAGAGATGATGCAAGGTGAAATGATCTGTGGCTTGAGACTTGCACAGATGGCCCTTTTCACCAGGTGCAGTACACTTAGACTTTTTGGGGTCTGGGGGGGTCTTCTGGGGGTCTTGTGAGGGTCCTCCCCCTACCGCTGGGCTCCCCCTGCGTCTACTGTCCCTCGGTGCTCTAATCGGCCCCCGCTTGTCTTACCGGTGTCTTTCTTCGTGCCTGTTGCTCCCTCTGCTCTCCTCCTCTCTTTTCTGTGTCCTATCGGCTTTGTTTGGTTCCGCCTCTCGCTTCTCCTCTCTTGTCGGCTTCTTACTTTCTGGCTCTGGCCGCTTCCGCCTTTGTTCGCTGCTCCAGTCCTCCTCCGCTGTTCTCTTGCCTTTTCTTCCGCTCTCCGACTCTTCTGGAGGTTCTCCGCCGGCCGGCAGGTCCCCTCGGCAGCAATCCGGTGTCTCCCTTCCGCTCCGCCGCTCGCCTCTCTCCCGTTCTCTGGATCTCCGTGACTTACGGCTTGGCGCGGCGTTCTCGGGCCTGCCGGTCGCTCTGCTGCCGCCGGCTTCCTCCGCTCCGTCCGCGGCTTCTCGGGACCTCCCGGCGGTGAGTCTGACCTCGTTTGAGAGGTTCGAGATTCCTTTTTAATCTCTACCTCTTTTTTTGTTGCTCCCTGTCTCTTTTTTGTATTTAATTTGAATTTCGCGCGAGCCCCGTCCCGGAGCTTGCAGGGAAAGGCTCCGGTCCTCGTGACCGGAACCCAAAGCTTTTTTTTTTAAATGACCGCTCATTCAGAACTCCTCGGGGTTTGTTTGCACGAGCTTGTGGCAGATCAGTAAATAAAGGGGTGGGGGAGCCAAACTATCCAAGGTGTGGACGCTGCTTTCATGACTTGCCACCACCACCCCCTCTCTTCCCGCCCTGCTCGGGCAACGCGCTGCTGCTGCTGCTGCTGGCTGAGCTAAGCTGGGACGCCGATCCGATCCCCACGCCTTCAGATTGCCCGGCCATGCTCCGCCCCCAGCAGCCCTAAAAGGCACTGTGGGAGAGTGGGGAATGCTGGGAGTTGCAGTTCATCACCATCTGGAAAAAAATCCTTCCTTCCTTCCTTCCTTCCTTCCTTCCTTCCCCCTTCAATCTTCCTTCTCCCTCTCCTTGCTTTCCCCTTCAATCTTCCTTCCTTCTTTCCTTCCTTCTTTCCTTCCCCCTTCAATCTCCTTCCTTCTCCATCTCCTTCCTTTCCCCTTCAATCTTCCTTCTCCCTCTCCTTGCTTTCCCCTTCAATCTTCCTTCCTTCCTTCCCCCTTCAATCTCCTTCCTTCTCCATCTCCTTCCTTTCCCCTTCAATCTTCCTTCCTTTCCCCTTCAATCTTCCTTCCTTCCATCTCCATCACATCCACTTCAATCTCTTTCTCCTTCCCTCCTTCCTTTCCCCTTCAATCTCCTTCCTTTCCTTCAATCTTCCTTCCTTCCTTCCATCTCCATCACGTCCACTTCAAACTCTTTCTCCTTCCTTCCTTCCTTTCCCCTTCAATCTTCCTTCCTTCCTTCCCCTTCCCTCCCTCCCAACATTTTTGAGCAAGGAAGAGTAAGCTTCTCCAGTGAGCACTGCTATATTGTTTTTGTAATTCATCACTATGCTTTAAAATTATGTTCAATTCGTAACAATGAAAATACACCCTGCATATCAGATATTTGCATTGCGATTCCAAACTGTAGCAAAATTACAGTTATGAAGTAGCAACGAAAATAATTTTATGGTTGGGGGTCACCACAACATGTGGAACTGTATTAAGGGGTTGCGGCATTAGAAAGGTTGAGAACCACTGATCTAGGCAATCCTTTGGGTATTGCTCCAAGGGTTCCCTATTACTATTGGTACAACCATTGATTTCTTCCCCCATAGTCGCTCAGCTTCAGTTTGCAAATCATGACATTTTGTTATTCTGTGCCTAACTAGGCATTTCAACAATTCTCACTCCAATGAACTCTGTGAGGTGATTTACAGTAATAAGAGAGCAGAAAGCTGATATTTTAAAAAGCCAAAATCCCAGAAAAAAAAGGAAACAGTCCATCTTGAAGCAAAGCAACACAGATGTTCCTAAAAGGTTGTCTGAAATGCTAATGAGAGGTAGGGAAACCCTCTGTCCCAGATATAGATAACATGGCTTAAAAAGGCCTTACATTATGAATAATTATATCATGTATCTAAGTGGGCTTTACTGGGACTCAGAATGACCTTCCCTCACACAGATTATACAGATTTCCTCATTGATTGTATTATGGGCTTCACTTTTCTCAGCATAAATAACCCACAGTTAGAATATCAAACTATGAGGGAGAGAGAAATGCACACAAACACACATGCACACAGTATTCAGCATGCTGGATTAGTCACTCACTCAACTTAGTCTACTTCACAGTGTTGCCATATAAAACTGAAAGGGGGAATACATGCCATTTAAAGTCTGTAGAGGCCAGGCACTTTACAAATGCAATAAAATATCAAATATGCTCCTCATGTGGCTTTCTGCATTTTGGAGCCCCCTTGTAACACACTATGTCCAAGACTGGGTAGAGGAATAATTGAGGTAGTCAAAATCAAAAAGCCTTTTCTTAGTATGCTCTCAATTCTCTTAAGGCAGGCATGTCAAACTGCTGGCCCGCGGGCCGGATGCGTCACATCGAATGGGGAAAATGTCACGATACATCATGCGACGTCACGTGACGTTGCGAGTTTGACATGCCTGCTGTAAGGCATTAGCTAAAACTCCCATAAGTAATCTGAACTATCGCTTTAAGAGGAAAGCACATGAAGTGGATGTTAATCAAACATACCACTTCTACCATGCAGAAGCAGGCAAAATGTTGCAATTTAAAGTGCTCTTTCCCCTATGGATAACTCCAGTCCACACAGATCTGTATTCTCAAGTTAAGGGACACAATTCTACAATGCCAACAGTCAAGTTAAGGGACACAATTCTACAATGCCAACAGTTATGTTACAGGGTTGTAACATTCCACTTATAAATGACAAGTCTTTACACCTCAGTTACAACAGCACGGACACAGAAGAATGCCAAGTGGTAAGTACAATGAAAAGTACCTTGAGTAATAAAGCAAGGTGGTAGTCCTTTTGAGGTCATGTAGGAAGAAACAGGAAGGAAGGCAGTGAAACAAAAGAGAGGAAGATTTTATTGGACAGAACCAATATTTCATTCATGGTTATAAAAAGGTGCTGTGGGCACTATCAGACAAAGACTAAAGGGAAAACTTCACTTCTCTTGAAAAAAAAAAATAGAAGTAGCAAATAAGCAATATATTTATTGGAAGCAAATGAGCTGAAACCAACGGATCCATTCTCCTTATCAATAAAGTAAAATGTTAGACATAAAACAATGGAGAGAGAAAGCTTTTAAGATGACAATTAGTCATTGCTATTGACCAGAGCTGCTATTATCAATTCTTTATTCCCATTTTCAGTGTTTCATCCTTGTAATCTTTTCTGTACAATAGTTCTTGCCCCACTTCTGCTACTTAAGGCTGCATATGCAAAGAGAGTCACTGGAAAGGCAAGGAGCACTAGTGCACCCTTGTTATAAATCAGACTGAAAACATCCTTAGGATTTACTGATTCCATACTTTATTATATTTACAAACAATACAAGACAGCAAACACACCTAACTCTCCTTCCTCCTCCTATTTTTTTCCTAAAACAACAATTCTGTGAGGTAGGTTGGGCTGAGAAAGAGAGTAACTGGCCCAAAATCACCCAGCTGATTTATGTTGGATATAACAAGAAGTGCAAACCAATACCCGAGCATCTATATTCCCCTCCAGAATCAGACAGCCACTGGGAATAGCAGCAGAAAAAGCTACTATTCACACAGACCTTTTAGTAGGGTATCCAGGAAAAAGTAGGGTGGCTAGACGGGACTTCAAATCAAAGTATATTTTTATGAACATGCTTTAATAAACCTACTCACCCAATGTTAGGAAGTGAGAAAGATACTCACTCTTCCTCAAACTTTGTAGCTGAAGAGGTGAACAGGGATCCTACACTTTTCCTATAAGCTTCAAATGGCCAGTAAATGTTTCAAGCTCACATGAGGCCACAAGTAAAATTCATTCTACTTGTTCTTGATGGCCCAGATTTCAAACACAAAATAATTGCTAAGTGTCAAATTTATTTAATGGATCTTATTTGCAGAGCCAGCTTTTGCATACTCGCATCTGTCTGAGAGTAAGGAGGTGTTTGAAAGGAAAAAAAGAAAAGTAAAACTCTGTTTGCTAGATTATTTAGCAATATCAAAGCTGCTTGCAACTCTGACTTCGGTATGTTCTTAATGAAATGTATACAGTATATTCCTAAAGTGATTTCTGCAGGTATATCATTATTTCTCACAGCACAAAGCTGAACTCTTCGATCACGTATCTTATCTGGAAAACTATTTATATACTGGAACAATGACCACTCCAGGAAATATATATTAATACACAGCTAATAATAGAAATAGCTGTGAAATAGATATTAATACACAGCTAATAATTTTTCTTTACTCCAAAGTATTACATATTTCTTACCTTCCAGAATAGAATACTGCAGTGACGACAAAATTGCAAGGTGTCTCCATATTGTTCCTTTATGGGATAACATTTCTGAAGTGCAAAATACATCAGCTTCCAGTCAACATGACCTTTTTCTGACAAAATAAGATGCCTACAAAACTGAACATAAAAATCATGTTTCATCCAGCAGCCAAGTCAGATAACAATAATGGAACAGAACTATGCATATCAGAAGAAATGTTTTAGAAAATAGTTTGTGAAATAAGTTAGGGGATTACTGACTCACTAAGGTTTTTTTTTTTGGTCCCTGCCCATAAATTAATTGTTAGCTTATGGCATGGCCAGCAATGCTAGGCAAATATTCTCAATCATTATAGACTCTTATTAAAGCCAAGCAAAGCATGGGTCTAGATCAGTTTTTTTTTCAAACTTGGTAACTTTAAGATGTGTGAACTTCAACCCCCCCATCTCCCGCATTCTCCAGCCAACATGAGTACAAGTTCTTTACCATTAAATTTATACTTAAATGGAAGTAAATTCTGCTGAAACCAGAGATTTCTTTCGAAACCGCTATGTTTAAGAGAGCAAAAAAGTACTGCTAGTAGTTGTTACATACTTCCTTTGGGAACTGCAAGCAAGTTGGTTTCCTTTTTTTCTCTCCATTTTTTTCCCCTGATTCTTTACACAGAAGCAAAGTTTCAGAACCTCACTAGACAAAAGTATATGCACAACAAAATTTTCTCTTACTTGTTTTTCAGCAAAATGGTATTGACACAGCTTTTTCCATAACTGCCTATCTTCACTGAGCATATATAATGTCGGAGTCACTTGTCCTAAAGTAATGATATCCCATCCATCTGAAAATCTATGCAAGATGTTGTTCAGCATATGTAAAGGAAGATCGCTAAGTGTAAGTCCATTGTTGATGTGCTGAAAATCAAAAACATTGCACTTAGTTGTCTGTTAATTTAAACCCCAAGCATAAACAGGATTTAGAAAATCAAACATTTATATCAAAAGCAGAGCTTAATAAACAAGCATGATATTCTATAACAAAAAGAAAATGTTCCAATAATTCTGAAAATTAGAAGTAGGCTAACTATATATTGCTCTGCAGTACATTTCCAGGTGCTCAAATATTATTAAGTTGTTAGAAAGAATAGGATGTGTTTAAAAGAAACAGCGAGAAAAACAAAACATTGCCCATTTCTTCATATTTTAGCTATATTGGCATTTTTGTTCCTTCACAGATCATCTATTTTAGATTAAGATTTTTTTTATTTCATGCTTTCTTGTCCTAAAGAGCAAAGTGAGGGGAGATAATTCTTAATGAGATTCTCACAAAAAAAGATGCCCCACTTTGTCTCCCAGCATCGCCAAATGATTCTTCCAGATTTAATAAGGGCATAAAAGCTGGATATACCTTGGTCATCTGAAGATTACTGAGCTGCTGCTGCCACATAAGGATAGTTTCCAATCGGCAAATCCAAATATTGATGTTTCCTACCAGCACCGATTTCCCTACACTCCTGATTAACATACAGAGGGTGGAACTCAGATCCTGAAGAAGATCTTTAATCAGGCGTGGGTTATACTGGTCTTCCAAAACTTGGAATGAGAATTGAAAGATATACACAAGTAGATGAGTAAACCTGCTTTTAAATATAGTGCACACACTTTTCATTCTCCTAGTTAAAACAGAACTTGCCCCATAACATGCTTCAAATGCACAGGTAATTTGATCTGACTATGTAATCTTTAGTATTAATCAGAATGAACTCTACAAATAACATAAGTAACCCTACTGATAGGAAATCTTTTGGGGCCGAGCGAACAAATCTGAAATTCCAAGAACATGATACAGCTTTACCTTTCTGAACAATTTTATCCAAAATGTTGAAGTAGTTCTTCTGAGCTGCGCCACTCAAGGATGTCAACTGGGATTTGGCTATTAACTGCAGAAGCTAAAAGAAAACAGCCACCCTTCAATAGTACATAAAATCAAATGACACATATCACAAGAAGCTGCAGCAGGGCTAATCAAGTGGAGTGCAAGTGAATGACTCTTCTGATGCTGTCAAAAACAGCTGGGCTTTGAGTCTGGGGCTTGCTCTTCTCTCTGCATGTGTGCAAATTCCCCTTTGAGTGTCACAGCAGGAGTGCAAGTCACTTGTACATCCACCTGTCTGCCCTGCTCTTAACATCAGGAATTGTTTTAACAGTGACACATAATTCCCCTCCAATTTAATCCTGTCAACTTCAAATCAAAGGCACTTCCTGAGTGATAGTTTTGCCACATGAAATGTCACAGGAAAAGGTAGTGTTCGAGTTCCTGCATAGCAGAGGGGGGGGGAATGAACTCTTGCAAAGCTGTTTTCTTGAAAATATTTTTGTAGTCTAGAAAATGTTTTTGCTCTACTTCATCAAACATTTATGAGGGAGATGCAAATATTATCACTATGCTGGAGCCATTTTAAGCACATTCCAACCACAGCAACTCCTGCTGATTTCAATAGGAGGATTAAGAAAAATCAACAAAAGTCACCCAGAAAGGAGGCATGCTCAGATGCTCAATATGTCTGAATATTTAATTTAAAGATACTTAAGTGCATTTCAACATAATCCTAAGCGGGTTTAATCAAGTAAATATATTGAATGGATCCAACTATGTGGCTCAGCCAAAGCACAAAACAGTAACTTTAGACAATGTGCTAGTTAATGCTGCTGGCCAAGGGGTTCTCTAGGGTGTGAAAAGCTTCTGGGAATAAAGAAGCTTCTTTGTAACTACTCCGGTAATAATATCATCCATTGAGTTGGGATGCAAGTAGGTAGATAGTGAAATCAATGCAAGATTTAGAGCCAGGCCACCTAAATGTATTATACTAGTCAACATGCAGATAGCCACATTTTACACTAGTTAAAACTTATTCTGAATCACCTCAAGGTCAACAGCATAAGGCACATTCATTAACTATAAGAATCAATCATGAAACTACACAGGCCAGAAACTTTACTTACTTTAACTACGTAATTGAACCTCCGTATGTCCTGAATTGCACTTGAAAAATCCAAACGATTGAAAGCTTCTCCCAAAGTGCAATAGCCATGCCTCTTGAAGCAAAAAGAAAGAAAACAGATGTTATAATGAAGCAGAAATAAGAAGTACACAAAGAATGATTCACATGCCCCAGTTTCCAAGCTGCCTAATCTCCTAACATCTTCACCAAAGGAATACCGGTATAAAAGAGGGAAGGCAAGAAGAAGTTTCTATATAAGCCTAACAGAGCTCATTCTGCTTCTATATTAATCTGTGGCAAGCATGTCTAGACTGCTTTCTTTTATCTCTCAAGAGGGAAGGCACACATGTAATGTTGTACTTTAGACTAGTGGTCCCCAACCTTTGCGGCCCACTGCTTGCGCTAATTGAGCTGCATGAGAGATGAGCTGTGCACATACATGCCAGTCCATCTCCCGCATGGCTCGGTTCTGAATAGGCCGCGGCCGGGGGGGGAGGGTGTTGGATATCCCTGCTTTAGCCCAATTAAGATAACAAATATAAGGTATGGGAAGAAAAAAAATAAAAAAAATGATTGATACTGAGGCTCCTTCTCCTCGAGTCTCATTAGATCTTTTTTTATAGATAATATGAATAAATTGATCAACATGTTTTGATAAACTGTTCCTATCCTGAAAAAGAATGATCATACAATATATCCCTTTCTGCAGTTGCACGAGTAGATTCGTTAAATGAGGGACTACCAGGGTCTTTTGGAAACAGTCATTGTACAGAACACTTACTTCACGGGTACTTTCTTTATGAACATATATCCAGTTTTCACGATAAAAACCTGAAAACAGAACCAAGCACAAATTCATTGAATAACCTCAAGTTTAGGATGGATAACATTCTCCCTTGCCAAAATTTCTTTTCTATGGCACTCATAGAATTCTATGGCTGAATTTAGAGTGACTCTCACCAAAGCAGAATTGCAGCCATTTCAAGCAGGCTTCTGGTGTTGGTGAAAATGTGGTGCTAAGGTAAATATCAGTTAAGATTTAATATTGATAAATCAAGTAATGTCGCAATAAGTTTTGTCTTAAGGTTGTTCTGTGAATGACTCCAATGAATCCATATATCTGACCATTTGCTGTCCTGTCAACTAGATTATTCAAGAATTATTCAATAAAGATGATTAGACGTATGTATGTACAGGACAGTTCTTCCAACAGACTGCCCTCATTCAAATCTAGAGAAAGGGACTGAACAGTCTCTTGGGGGGGGATCCCACAGTGTTTAGATGGTATCATCATCAACATTACATACTTCTAGTTATTTCACAGGCTACCAAATCTAAGAGTTATGGGGAAACAATGGAACAAAGAGGACGATATTTACAATTTTGGCTTAGGATGAAATTTCAATCAGTGGAGTAGAGAAGGTAATTTTGACTCAAATCACATCATATCAAACTGGGAGGAGGAAGAAGTGTTAAGGTGAGCTTTTCGCTTTCTGTTTAGCTTGAATGCCCTCACTACCTTTTTACTTTAAACAAAACTAGATTGTCAGACTTTGGGAAAGAATGTGATTCAACAAAATAACCAGCAAAAGCTGCCTCTCGCTAGTCATAACAGAAATGTAATTAACCTACAAGTTCTTCTCACTTCCCTCTAGTTAATCATGATGTTACAGTGAAGCGAGATTAAAAGCTTTTGCAACCACCTTTAAAAAGAGAAAGGCCTACCATCTTTGGGCCAATTCAGTCTCCCTTTTTAGAGTGGAATCACTCCAGCCAACACTTCGGATTTATATTCTAACTAGAGTCAGTATATGATTTCCTGGACTGATCTGGATTGCTGCAATTTCATATGAATTTATAAATCTATATGAATTTTGCTAAGACCTATGGTTGCAAATAAATCTTTCATTGTAATAATGCCAATGTTCTGGGATCATCTGGAAGTTAATTTGACTGGGAAACACATTTTCACATCACAGTTTGGTATTTAGCCAATTTGCTTTTGATTCTATCTCAGAAACTTTCAAGCTAAGTACCAGGGCTGTGGATGCTTCAAAGTACTTTAGCCAGAGCACAAGCAGAGTACTTCACACCAGGCTTCAGTGCATTAACATTACCATGTTGAACTCTTGAGAGCAGAGCACTTTCTTTTCAGACCTGGGAAGAGTGAGAAGCCTGAAAGAGTCAGCCTATTTTAACAAAAGAATGGAGAGTTATGCTGGCATTTGGTGCTTCTCCTGAATCTTTCTCATGGCATGACTTATTAGGAGCCTCCAAAGGGAAAATTCTTAAAACATACACTTACATACACACACATACAGTTGTTTTAATAAAAGTTTAATAAAAGAGCCTTAAAAAGTTGTTTTAATGCTCTTTTATTAAACTTTTATTAAAACAACTGTATGTGTATATATGTAAATGTATGTTTTAAGAAGTTGTTTTAATGCCCTGTAGAGAGCATAATAGCCTTGAAGGGCAACTGTGTGAGTCAGATAAATCCTTTGTTCCTTTTTTGTTTTTAGAAGAAACACTTTGGTGCAAATCCTAAACATATGCAGCTTTTTATGCACATATACACATACAGAGGAATCCTTACCTAGCCTATGCTTCTCATGTACACAAGTATTTTGCGGGCATATTTATAACGGCCCTGCTGAGGCAGAAAAGCTATTGTCAAATTGCAAAGAACATTAAAAACTGAAAAGCAATTCTGGCTTACACTGAGATTTTGCAGTGCTCCTAAAGTGATCTTTTTTCCTTTTCTTGCTTGCAAATTCACACTCGGTACTGCATATTTCTTCATCGCTGTTCAAGAGGCTGAAAGCAAACCACAGAGGCAATGCATGAAATGTGTTTGACATAGGAAAGAGCCAAGCAGGCTGTGTTCAAGCAATATTTAAACAGGCACCAGGGTGAAGAACTTGGATGAGGTCACTCGCAACACCGTGATGCCTCTGAAGAAGAAAGGAGCTCTCTTCTATTTACAAAAAAAAAAAATTCCTGGCCTCCAGGTAAGGATGAATACACTTCACACAGAGAATGGCTCAGACTCTGTTCTGCCACCTCGGCTTAAAATATGCCACATGGCAATGCTCAGATAGGCAAGTCTTGTTAATTGGAGGATATGGATATGTGAATTATTATTGGTATAAAGTAATTATAATTCACATAACTCTTTACAAGCAAAGTAGCTATGTTAACTATAGCTCAGGCACCTAAAAAAAAGACAGTTCCAATAAAAGTTATACTCAAGGATAATACAATATTTTATTTTTGTTTTAAATCTAGTATTTTGTGCTATTCAAGGTACTTTTAAACTTCCTTTAAATATGAGTCTAATGTAAAAAGTACCAAGTGATCTATGTGAATTCTATCATTACACTTTCAGTTTTCATAAAGAATTTTTTTAAAAAGTACTTTGGTAAAAAAGACACAGCAAACTTTATTTTTCCAGAACCCAATAGAATATGGTTTGCTTTGCTCACTTCACAAATACTGGAACTATAAACATGAACAATGCAACAATGTGAAAAGAAAGGTGTTACTTTGCTATTTTTATTCTTTGATGGGAAAATTGTGTACAGGAATTTTCTCCATTCACTGAACTCAGTATCAAATGAAAAGTATTTATCACTGTCAGTTCAGATTTAAGAAACTCATACTGTATAAGCTGTATCCAGTAAGCACCAAAGAGAAAAAGAACAGAGGATGCAGGGAAAAAAAAACCCTTCCACCCACTTCTTCAGGGATAAAACAGTAACTAATAAAGTAATACAGTGCATCACAAATTCAACATTGCAATGCAATCATGTTTTTGAAGAGAAAAAATAATTCTCTTTGGATTTTTTTTTTAAAAATCCAAGTTCAGCCAGCCATATGTGGCATATAAATTATCTGCTCCATATAAATCTAAATCAGAAGTAGAATCTTCCAATAACAAATTTTAATGAAAAATATCTCAGTAGAAAAATAGCGCTATGAATCACAAGGCCAGAGATCTTGGATTTATTCCAAAGTAAGAAACGAAACCTGATATTGCTACCTTGCACTCAGCTGGGACTTTAGGTTCACTTCCATTTACACAAAGAAAAATCTACCAAAATACCACAGAAAACAGCAGGACCTATTAGCCAGAAAGAAGACGAATTATGAAAGAGTTTTCTCTACTACCAAAGAACTTGATTCAAATGAAATAAGGTAAAGTATTAAGAATGTCCCATTCAATCCCAATCTATGTATCGCTTCAAGTCCACAAAGAAATAAATTTGGAGGGGGAGGAAAGATTAGCACTCCTGGGGCTTTCAGACTGGGTTCCTGCTCCTTAGCATCCCTTTAGTGTTAAATGAGCCAGTAGAGAGCTAATAAAACCTGTGCTCCTGCACATTTTTGCTATGGAGTAAATGTGCATAAATTTGCAACAAGTGAAAGCAGCATATAATTTTTGAATGATCTTTCAAAATCTAAACAGCATCAGAATTGGTTAAACTTAAATGAACACCCAACAAAAGTAAGCTGTGCTCGTTTCATTTGCCATAAGACTGAAATAAAGGAATTGGGTTTAAAATTATACATAACTGAGAGTGAGAAATAGTAAAACCCAACCAAAGATATACTGTAAAAGCACTAATGGATTGAATACCAACTTTCTGCTATTGTGTTTTATTTTAGGCCCCAAATACTAAAAAGACAATAATTACGATATGTGCGGCTCTCAAATTTTTGATCTAACAAGATCATTATGCTGCAAAAGCTGTAAAACCATTACTTTAGAAAAATTTTATTTGCTATGCTGTGCAGTATTACATAACAAGTTAAAACATAGGTTAAAATGTTAGACACAATATTTAACCTCTAGTTGAAATATAGTTATTAATCAAAGACGCATAAGCACTTGTTATCACAACCTGATTTCACTCTAAGTGTTGCTTAACACTTAAAGCAGTGGTTCTCAACCTGTGGGTCGCGACCCCATTTGGAGTCAAACGACCATTTCACGGGGGTCACCAAACACCTCAGTCCGCCATTTTTTTCCACTTTTCCCCTCAGCCGGCGCAGGGGTCAGCACCGCGCATGCGCGGGGCAGCACCGCGCATGCGCGGGGCAGCACCGCGCATGCGCGATTCGGGCCGTCGCACCGCGATGCACGATTCGGGCCGTCACGCCGCACATGCGTGATTCGGGCCATCACGCACGCCGCACATGCGCGATGTGGGCTGTCGCGCCGCGCATGCGCGATGCAGGCCGTCGCGCCGCGCATGCGCAGTGCAGGTCGGGGTCACGGCGCGCATGTACGGCGCAGGTCGGGGTCTCGGCCTGAAAAAGGTTGAGAACCGCTGACTTAAAGGAAGTAGGCATACAATCATATTCTTATATATCTGAGCAGTTTTGTTTAAAAGTACAACCTTGTCTGTTATATTTATTCCCAGGTGAAAGCAAATTTGCAGACATGCTGCAATAGGAACAGAGTTAATACACAAGCAAAGTATGTTGAGAGTGGTTGCAGTGAACTCATGAAATGAAATGGCCCAATGCAGCACAGCATAAATAGTTCAAGAAGACTCAAAACATTTGTTGCAATTAGCTGGAATTCATCAGCTACAAATGACTAGTGTTGTGACTATTACTCATACACAAACTATGTGATCCAGCTGTGAAGAACAAAGACAATTTTTTGATATAATAGGCATGGAATTTCTCCAAAAATATAGGATTTGGAGAGTTAAGAGGCTCCCTACCTTGTACACATCTGGAGAGCATTAGGCTAAACAGGATGTTTTAAATCTGCTTCAGGTCATATCTGAAGCAGCATTTTTAGCATAATATGTTGAGAAATGAACATTATTTTGCCCATACATAAAAGCTCACTATTAAGCAATCCAAGCAGGACCATTGTAACTAACCAGTTTCCTATATTGTTTGAACTTGTGTTTTAAAACAAGCCAGATATTAAAGCATGCTTATCTAAGGAATAAAGATTTCTTAACTTGCTCAAATAAACAAGTGGACTGAATGCACATGTTGGCAAATTAACAAGTCACATTATAAACTTCATACTATACTGATCTCCAGATTCTTTACTAGGGTTACAAATATCTAGATGGCCCAAAGGTGTTTTTTCAAGAGGCAATGGGTTCTTGGGTAAGAAGCGAAATGTCTTCAAAGAAAAACAAGAAGTCCAGTTGCCTCTTGAAAAAGCACCTTTGGCACAACCATGACCTGGATGACTGAGAATCTCCATAGAAATATCTAGGTAACTGCTAGATGGTGGCAAAGGAAGCTTTCCCTTATATTGCTTTGCCATCACCTAGCAGACGTTTGGGGTTTGTTTGGTTTTTTTGCAGTGTAGCCCTATGGTTTTTGGCTTTGTCTTTCACCTAAAAGCAAAGTTCACCATTGCCTTCCTGCTACTATCAGTGATTTCCAATCAATTATGGCCAATTTGGAGATACGTTACAATTCAGCTTTCCCCAACCAGGATTCCTCTGGTAGACTGCAATTCTAACCAGTAGCTATGTTGGCTTGGAATTTTGGGAAGGCCAGCATCCTCCAGTACAGAGAACGCTCAATGGGGAAAAAGCTGGCAAAATTAAGGCAGAAAAAGAATCTCATGTAAGAAATATCACCTTGTTATTACCGCTAGAAAGGTTGGTGACTACATCCAAGGACTTTTATCCTTGTATGAAGAAATATACCAAATCACCGGCTCTTCTTTCCTGCCAAAGTGCTCTCATTGCTTTTTTGCTACTATTGGAAAATTAGAGCTTATGTCTTCAAACTGCTATTTCTTGAATAACTTTGTGGTGAAAATACCATTTCTTCCCAAGTCTGCAATTTCATTTTTTTTTCCAGCTCAAACCTAGTTTTAGCAACATGGGTCCAACAACCCACCTTGTATTTTAAATACTGAAGTCCCCATGGCAACACTGCATCAGATAATTAGGTTGTTACATTACAAATGAACACCATATTTTAAATAAATACAAGCAGCTTTCAGTTCTCCTTATCTTACCCAAAATGGATGTCTCCTCACCATGGAGAGTACATGACTTGTGCAATTACTCTCATAATTGATTTAAATGTTTAGAAACAGCAGGAAAGTATTAGTTTTTAACTTTTACAAGATCACACTTTGTTTACATCCAATTACGGTATATAAAATTTAAGCTGCATGTTTCAAAGCAGCAATAAGATCTTTTGCAATTAATTATTGCTGGCTGCAAAACATTCTACTAAAACCTGCCGAAGTTTTATCCCAAGATGGGTGGATTTTCTTAAATCTAAAATCCAGAAACCAGCAGCCTGAGTTTACCAACATCATTCAAAACCCACCATCTTCTTTATTTTTTCCCCATATATTTTATTAATTTTTTAAACATAAATTACTTAATAGTTGGTAAACAGTGTGTTTGCTGGGTTTACATTTGTAAAGAAAAATCATTAACAATTGGTTTTTATAATCCATAATCCACACAGTACATTTAGTTGATTTCCCCTTTTCCCCAAAATGTCTTCCTTGCAAACCTTGAATTAATACAGTTATTATTTTGATAAATAACAGTTACATATATGATTTCCCCACAATATTCCTAGAAATAATGATTACATCAATATAATATTTCTTTTCTATCTAATCCTTCTGGTTGCCTCATCTTATATCCTGTTACAGTCCTTATTTAGATTTGTTTCTCCCATAAAGTTCAAAGTATTCTTGCTGGTTAAGATTTTCTTAACCATTAATTACATTTAAAAAATTAAATCCATTTTTCCCATATAAACCATCTCAACACTTTTACATTTCTTAAAGAATAGGTAAAAACAGTAAACAAAAGGAAAAGAGTAAAGAAACATAAAAACTAAAATATTACTTAAAATATATATTCCTCCTAAGCTAATATATATTCATTCCCAAAATTTCTTATTCTTTTTAACTATAATTAAAAATATATTTAATCTTTAAATATTCCATTTAATGTATCTAGTCATCTAATCCTTTAACTCTTATTCAAAACATTTTTTTCTTTTTTATACATTATAATTTCCCTAAATTCAAACACATTTAATTATCTAAAACATTTCCTTCATCTAAGCCATTTCAACAGTATTATATTACTTATATCAAGAAATAAAATAAAAAAAGGGGGGGAAGCATACAGTATTATTTAAGGAATTCATCCCTCTTAGAATGACATATGTATTCAGAACCTTTTCTATTTCTTTAGCCATATTCAAACAAATGTTTCTTTTTTATATATTATCTCTGGTAGATCCCATCATCTATTTTCTTGATTTTCACTTTGATCTTTTTCCTTTGACCAATATCTTTCTTAATCAATGTGTTTTGCTGAATCAAAAAGTTTTTCCATATATTCATGACTGTGGCTGTAGGTATAAGAAGTAAATCGAATAAAGTGTCTGTATATGAGGCTTTTGCCTTTCCATGTTTCTTGAAGATCTTTTTTCTTTTTCTCCTTCTTCTCTTATCACTTCCTTTCTCTGTGATGTTTTCAACATCTCTACATTCCATTTTATCCAATCTGTTTTTTTGTCCTCAGATTTATTTTGTAGTCTTAAGGGATGAGTTGTTTTTTCCATTTCTTGTATTTTTTTTCCCTTTGAGTCTCTATTTTCGATTTTATGTCCACTTATTTGTTTTGTCTGCTCCTTCTCTGTTGTTGTTTCCTGGAAGTTTTTGTTGTTGTAGAGTTAACTTAGAAATAGATTAATTTATATTTTCAAATTTATTTTGGATTTCTTTGTGATTTGAACTCAGTGATATTTGAATTAGTTGCAGTATACTATATATCTCCTCCTGAGAGGTATTTATGTTTCTTGGTGTGTTCTATCTACATGTCTCTGATCCATGATGGCCAAAAGTTGAAGTTTTCCTTCTTATCTGCAAATAGCTTTGGAGTCCCGGTTCAATAGATATTTATAATCCAAAGAGTTAAAAAAATATTTTTTCTAAAAGTTTATAATTCTGTCTGTAGCCCAGATTGTTGTCTTTTTTTGTCACAGCTGTTCTTTGTTATTAAAGTTTTGAAGGTCACAAACACAGATTAGCTTTTCCCAGGTTTTGGCAAGTTCTCTATGGAAATCATAACTGTCATAATCTTCATCCACCACTAGGTGTCAGCATCTATTTAGTTTTCAATATAAACAATGGTCTTCAAAATGAGAGTCTTAACCATTCAACAATTTTAAACTTGTCCTAAGTTAAATTTTAGCTTTCAAGTTTATAAATTTATTTTACTACCATATATTTTGATCCTCCGTGGAAATTTTAATTCGCCACTTACGTTAGTATAAGGGTGTGGCGGAAGTCCCCTTCCTTCACTTTCGGAGATATTTTGCTTCTTGGGGGATCTTTTCCAGGAAATTAAGTGTAGAATAGAAAAGGGAAAATCAGATTCCTCACCCAGTATCAAGCACGCTGTTTACTGTTGTGCTAGTTAGTTCTTTTAGCTTGGGCTGATTAGTGAAATATAGCCTTTTTCCTGTGATGTTAAAAGGCTTTCCCCAAGACGAACAGAATGACCGCCATCATTCCAGAGTCGCCGGGGCACCCTTCTTTCTTCGCCGCCTCTCCGGGGTGGCTTGGACCCATTGGGGTCTCCAGACAGGATGAAAATTAGCCGCAGGGGTGCAGCAGTCCGCAAGCCCACAACCAGGCACTACCGCATAAGACGGGAAGTCCCACCATCTTCTTTAATTATATCAAATATTATATATTATTTTAATTATCAGATTAACAAACATCAGGGTTTGTCCTAGTGGTCCCTTCTTCCTTCTGCCTGGCCCTGAGAAAAGTCTATAAAGCCTATTTCCTGGGTATCCTAGTAGAGGTTCATGACATTACACTAAAAAAATATACAACATGGACAGGCCTGTCATTTAGACAGGCCGTAGTAACCAAAGAATGGAAGGTAACACAACTGCAGCAGCAGCAGTGTTTGGTGTTTAATTCAGGTACTGTATCCAAGGAGAATATCACTGTGTCAGGTATCTGAGCAAAGAACTCTTCAATGTGCCCTCAGCAAGGAACACCCAACTCCTACTCAGCAAAACGCTGCTTCTCCTCAGCAACAGTGCTGTCTCTGCACTATTGGCAATAAGATTGCTTCAATAAAGACTCCAGGGTCAAAGCAGTCCATTTTTCTAATCTGTCTTACAGAGATGCAGTGCAGCATGGTTCCAGGAGTGGGGCATCCCCACCAGATGGCTTGCTTGCAATTATACTCAGGTCTGGATGTCTTGTGAAAAAAACAAAGTTCTTTCCTGCAACAAAAAGGCATCCATTCCCCCATTAGATGTGGGCTTCATTACTGGAGTGATACATGCACCCAGTGAAAGCACGTACCCACACACAAACTAAATTCCAAAAGAGCAAAATTATGCAGTTGCATTGCCGAATAACATGAGCAACCATCCATATCTGAATGGAACTGGAGGCTCAAGGTAGCTTCCTCTGTGGACTAAATAAGTTGGATGGTACAGCATTTTATATACGTATATGTGTATACACACACACACACAGCGGCCTTATATACACAATTATTCTATTTACCTTATGGATAACCCCATTTTCATTTTTCTATGCTGTCTCCAAGAAAACTTACATAGCATGGTTGATGTCATTAAGCAGATTGCCTTCATCCCCAAATTCAGAGCTGCAAGGGTCACTTCTCTTCCAACCGTCTTCTGTTTTAATCCATCTCCATCCGGGAGATCGCCAGTCCTGACCCAGAAAAGGCATGGTTTCCTTAAGGAAAACAAGCAATCAAGCTAATTAACCATTTTGGTCTTAGGCATGGGTGAGCTTCAGAATTTTTCAAGGAAATTAGTATAACAAGAGACAGCCAAGCATGGAAGCTGAAACTGTTAATAATAATCAGCTGATCTTAACAGGCCCCATCTCCTTTTGCTCATGATGAACTTTCAAATGCCAGTCAATGGGGAGGCAACCTCAGAATAAAAGCATGCTGGGGATACATCACATTTTCCAGCACAGGCTCTTGCAAACACCAGGTAAGGATTAATGAACTGAGACTGAATTAAGGGGGGAAATTACCATTAATACATTGTGGGCAGGTTGTTGAAAATATGGGGGAAATAATATTGTTATGGAATCAAACTCCCTTCGCAGATGACCTCAGTCGTCACGTTCAAGATAAAGGAGGTCAAGACACTGATCACTACAGGAACTGGAAAGCAAAGGGCAACCCTCCAAAAACTGTAGAGGAGCAGCCACAAGGAAGTGGGCTTAAGAAAACACCTTTCAAAGGTGAAGGGAGAAAAAAAAAAAGGGCAGCGACGTACGAATCTTTCATCAGTGTTGCATTTGGGTTCCTAACCACGTTACCGATCTGCTTCTGGGTAAGCAATCACAGGACCCGACTGTGCCAAGAGGCGTACTTGGCCAGTACAAGGCGTGCTTTATTTGTTCGACAATAGCGGGGACGTTGTCGAAGGACACACAATTCGTTCGGGAAAAGGGCTGCGCTACGAATTGGATTCGCCCGGCGATCTCCGCCTTGCAAAACCCCCTGCGCAACTTCTCTTTGCTGGGGTAAATGAGGGCAGGACCGCGGAGCAGCGGGAAAGAGAAGGGAAAGGCAGCCACCAGCTTGAGGAGTCCTCCCCCACTTCCCAGTACGCTCTCCTCCAACGTTACGGCAATGGAGAACAAAAAGGCTTCCCTCGCCGCCCAAGCGAGAGGCAGGGTCCACCATACCGGCCGCCTCTTCTGCCAAGGCAGCCCCTTCCTCCGCCGAAAGCGTCCTCTACCCGCGAGCCCCTTCGCCCACAAGCAGCAGCGAGATCCTCCCGCCATGCTCACCCCAGCCAAGAGCGCGCAGCCCGAGAGACTCCCAGAGCTATGTTATTGTTATTGAAGGAAGCGTCACGGAACTTCCATTATCCCCACCCCTTTGCTTTTCTCGGATTGGTCCGTCGGCGCCGCGCTTGTTGCCATCCGGGATCCCGCCTGGCCGGCCATTGGCTAACGGGCCGCAGTGCTTTTCCAAGGGTTTCGGCCTCACGTGATGAGCAGCAGCGGAGCACGTGCCAATGTTTTGGTTAAAAGGAGGGAGAAGAGGGCGGGGTCAACTCTCCCTCCAGTGAGCGGGGTTTCAGGCCTTACGGTGCTGGGAGGAGTTGGGGGAGATTATTGATCGATTGAATCCATCGGTTGGAATCGATTGACCTGCGTAGGGTTGAAAGCAGGAAGTCAGCGCTGTTAGGCAACTTCGCGCGCGCAGGCTTTCTCTTAAGTAGAGCGTGGCCTGCGAGATTGAAATCTCTTGCTTTGGAGAAGTTTGGCAGCGCGTAGCTTTGAGCTTGACAAAAATAACGTTGGCAGGTTTTTAATGCGGAGGTTGAGTTTTGACCGTTTTGAACGTGGCTTTGCAAATGGGCGGTGTATGTGTGGAAATTTCAGGTTCCAATATGTTTTTAAGATTGTCCAGAACTAGGAACAAAGTATTTGCATGGTTAAGCGCCAGATAGATTTATCCCAGCTTTTTCTTGGCAAAGTGCTTTGAAAAATTGCATTCCAAGATTAATGTGTCATAAATATAATTTATATCCAGGCCGTTCAAGCTGCTAGGGCGCTCTCAAAGCAGCTGAAAAGAGGGCAAACAAATCTTACAACAGCTAAAATTATTGCTGACCTTGACCCAAGCTTAAAATGCTGGGTTGAAGAGAAGAATCTTAATTTTCTCAAGAAAAATTGGTTGTCTGCAGTTCCCAAAAGGATGTATGCCCTTAACATGGGTTGCAGAGAAGAAAATACCATTTTTTTGGTGAGTCTGACAGCTTGAAAAGTGTGTTTGTATTTGCTCGGCCATTTCAAGTTGCCCACCTTACTAAGGATGGCTATATCATTTTGTGCTTCAATATCCTTAATTCTTTGGGCAAGAAACAGGAAGGCCACAGCTTCTTACAAAATTTGTCAATTTAGTGAACCAGGAAGTTTGTGATTGTAGGCATAACTTGGGGAGTCTATCACTCTCCATTTCATTAATTTTATGCCAGTAAGTATATGTTCTAATTTTGGATAGAGCATGAATTGGATGAATTCCCAGTTCAGCTCTAACTGCTGCAGCAGATGTTCTTGGATCTATGCCCAAAATACATCTCAGGTGCTGGGACTGCGTTTGTTCTAGTGTTGTAATCTAGTATATACCCGAAACATCTGCTCCATACAAAAGCATAGGAGTAACCTTAGTTTTATATACTCTTTAATGGAACAAGGGACCCTGGATAACTATGATTTTTTAATTTAAGCAGTAGATTCAAACAAGCCTTTGCTCTAAGTGTGCTCCATTGATGATGGCAAGCCCAAGATCCAGTCTTGGAAAATGGTATGACTAAGTATACAAAGGTGTTAACCTGTTCAATTGGTTCACCATCTAATTGCCATCTATGTCTCTCATGATGTTTTCCAAACACCAAGATTTTTTATTTAGATTTACTGATGGTTAGGCAATAGGAGTTAAACCTTCTTAACAGTCTGCACAATCCTATTTGTGAATACGATAATAGGATCATATCATCAGCATAGAGCAAGCTATTACAGTATGTATTTAGGATCATTGGCATATGTACCATGGGATCCTTCATTAACCCTGGCAGGTCATTAATGTATAGATTAAATAATAATGGGGCCCAGATACACACTTGTCTTACCCCTTTATTTGTGTGAATCCTATTAGTCAGGGCCCCATTAACCCCATATCGCGCCTTCAAACAGGTACTTGTGTAAAGGGCTTTAATCAAAGCTAGCAATCTAGGTTCCATTTTAAGAGATGTCAGTTTACTCCATAGTACTTCTCTGTTTACATTATCAAATGCTGCTGTAAGATCTATAAAAGCAGCAAACAGGTCTCCTCTTATAGGCATATTTGGCAATTGGATGGTTCAGGACAAAGCAGTTATCAATGTTAGATCTGTTTTGTCTAAAACCTGCTTGCTCTTCTGCAAGGATATGATTTTCCTCTACCCAGATTTCAGTTCTATTCAAAAGGAACCTAGCATATATTTTTGCTACAAGGTCAATAAGACTAATGGGCCTATAATTACTAGGATCTTTTTTATTCTCTTTTTATATATGGGGACAACTATTGCCATCTTCCACCCATCTGGTATATGGCAGGTGTTATTTATATGTGTAAAAAGATCTGCCAGTACTGGACCTCACCAGTCAGGGAATTTCTTAAATAATTCTCCTGGCAAAAAATCTTCACCTGGGGCTTTATTACGATTTAGGCTTTTAATGATGGATTGTATCTCTTTTACCAAGACTGGAAGCCAAAGGGGCAGAGTTCTAGTATTTACTAAGTCACTGCTTAAAGACGGTTTCTCTACAGGTTCCGTAGAAGCAAACAGACATTGATAATAATTTTCCCAGTCCTCTCTGTTTCTTTAGGACTCCTGCTACAGAGTGCCAGAATATTACTGAGTTGTGACTTTTGGCAGCCAACTCGAGTTCTGACCAGACTGAAATGGCAAAACTTTTTTCTTTAATTTTGTAATTTTGTAATTTTTTTTATATTCCCTTCTCAGCTTTTGTATGAGCAGTAGGATTCCTCTGGGCAAGCCGCATGATTGCCTTCAATTTCTTTTTCAGGTGCTGGCATTTAGGATCAAACCAATGGGGTCTACCCACTTAGGCTCTTTTTGTAACAGGTTTAGTTGTTAGGTGTTTCTTTAGGGAGTTACAGAGATTAGAGAACCCGTTAAAGGCTGATAGCCAGTCAGTAGTAAATGACTGGATTGTTCTGGCCCAGTTGGTAGTATTCTCTGCTTTAAGGCAGTGTGATATTGCCTTAGTGCACAGGTCGGCAACCTGCAGCTTCTCTCTCTCTCTTATTTGGGCGGAGCTCCTCCCTTTGCTGCTTGTCTCTGCAGGAAGCAGGAAGCAGGAAGCAGGAAGCAGGAGAGAGCTAGCTAGCCCAGCTATGCTGACTCAGGAATTCTGGGAGTTGAAGTCCATGAGAAAGAGGGGGAGAGAAAGAGGGAGAGGGAGAGGAAATAGAGAGGGAAAGGAAAGAGAGAAAGAGAAAAAGAAAAAGAGGGAGGGAGGGAAAGAGACAGAGACCCTTTTGACATCTAAAATGAAGATAACACTGCATATATCCTTTTTTTACCTTTATTATAGATGTGTGTATATATGTGTGTGTATGCGTATGTATGTGTATGTATACACACACACACACACACACACAAAGGTGAAAAAGGATATATGCAGTGTTATCTTCATTTTAGATATCAAAAGGCTTTTGCGGCTCCCAGTGTTTTGTTTTTGGTGGGAAAGGGGTCCAAGTGGCTCTTTCAGCGTTTTGGGTTGCCTACCCCTGCCTTAGTGTCAACTTTGGCCAAGTTATCCTTTTGTTTTGGGTCACCTCTACTTTTTTGGTGAGCCATCTGTCAGCCATGTTATATAGTCTCAAATCTGAGTGGCTTCGCAACATCACACTTACAGGCTGATGATTGCTATTGTTGCTAAAGTGTACCGTGTAAGCCTATACTTAAATTCCCACTTTTTACAGAACATATTCACAGAGGATAAGTACTCATTATCACACCTTAGTCTCTCCCTTCAAATTCGATTTTAGCTTTGGAAGAATGCTCCGATTACATATGGATCAATATATATCTTTTTTAAAAAAATGTATACTGGAACGTCTGTGTTTGAGCTGAAATTAGAAAGCAGGGTTGCTTTCATGAAATAATTGGGAATTTAATGAGCTTATTTTCCTATCCTAAAATTTCTACTATAATATAACAATGAAATATGTATAGACGTTTTTACTATTCATCCTTTTTACCATTAAATCCCTAGTGAATCAGGATGGCTAAGGAATAGGCCAGACCTAATGGTAGCAGGGATCTGTCTTTCCAAGCATTGTGCATAGACAATGTATTGTTTGGGAGACTGATAGCACAGGGAAAAGGGTGACAATACCTTCACCCATTGCATCTCTATATGTCTTTATTCTCTTCAATCATTTTCTCATTTCACGGCTCACTACCCAAGTTGCGAAAAGAAGTCAGTTTTCTCATTCCATTCCTAGGTGGGTTTGGATGGGCCTCTTCCATCCTGAACAGTGCAAGAGAGAAGTGCCCTTGTTCTCTATTTTTCTTTTTCTTTCTCAATAAGAAACTGGGAATATCACAGCTGACCCATGCTCCCAAGATTGCAGAATTAGATCATTTCCTTTCCTCCCTGCTGGCGGCAAAGCAACCACCAATCGCTCTCCTCAACATGAAGTGAGGGAAGAATAGGCAATTTAGAACAGCAGGTTTAGTAACATGTCAAATTGCCTAGCAGGTTGCTAATGCAGAAAGATATGCCTTGCTAAGTAGGAGGCAAGGACTTCTATGTTCCTACTCTGACAACCCCTCCTCTGTGCCTCTTGTCTGTCAGTTTTAGTATTTCTAGGTCTATGGTAGAGATTTTCTGAAAGATGAGTCCCATAGGAATGGAGTAAGTCTATGGTGTATGGAGTAAGTCTATGGAGTTCTCGGAATAGGGCAGCATAGAAATTTAATATTATAATAATAATAATAATAATAATAATAATAAATGGCAGCTAACAATGAGTGAGTTCCATCCTTGACTAAGGTTTGAAAGGAAATGTCAATGATAATAGTGAATGAAGAAGGATTCCAGTTCTGGTCAGCACCTACTGCTGTTCAAGCTGGGAGGGAGTAATTTCTCCCCACCAAAATAAAAATAACGGCCACCATGTAAAACCCTTTCTGACAGAAGTAGTGAAAAATCTGTAGTGCACCCAATGGGGTGAGCTGGTAAACCCAGTGTTTCCTTCCCAGTTTCATTTTTTTCTGTGTAGCATAACATTAGTACTCACTCAAGGAAGTGCTAGTTCTGATGTTTAAATCCTTAGTTTAGCACTCTTTCCAAATTGACAGGTGAAAGTCATTGTTTTTAACTTTTCGAGACTGTAGTGAATTGTTTTGGCAGAAATAGGAAATCTGGGTGGCAACAGTTTATGGTTACAAATCTCTAAGGGGAGAGGATGGATGAAAAGCAGGGCAAAAGTGGACTCTAGTCATTCATATATCCATCAATGGAGAACTTGCTTGGCACCATATTTCTGCTGCTTGGCTGAAGTCACTTCCAAAAAATATCATTCCAAGTGCTTTGGAATAGCAAAACATAGGGCTGGCAAAGTCTCATTTATCAAATGGGAAAGAAAGCTTTTAAGCCACCTGAGTTTTAGCATTTAATCATAAAATTAAGCACCCCAGTTTTGCCAAATGGAAGTGTTAATTTAATGAATCACAAGGGAAGGTCATAAGGCCAGCAGTTAAGAGATATTATGATACATTCTACCAGGAGAGAGAAGTAGAAAGGGGGGGGAAACTATTGGGTGAAGCAAAGTTACATAATGATGAGTGTTCCAAAAGTCATAACTATGAGATATATATTATTTTGGATGCTGGTAATTCTTAGCACTAAACATCTGGAACTATAGTATAATTACACCATCACTTTTTAGAACATAAATAGAAATTGGCATAGAATCCTTGAATCTGGAAGGGGTTGATTTAATCAGGGACACTTTTTTTCCAAGACAGCTGAGTGGGGAGGATTTTTTTTTTTTTCTAACAGGAGGATAAGTTAATAGTGTTTATTATATGCAGCATTTCCATTCTAGATATTCAGTAAAATAAAATCTAATGAAGATTGTTATTTATGGAATGACACATTTCATGTGTCCTCAATTATCCATAATGGTACATGTGACTGATTATATTATTTTATGAAGGCAAATATATATATCCCAGGATAATGTTGCATGAGTCTGAAAGCTTGGAAAAGTAAACCTCTGGTCCCAGTGACTGACCCAGATTGGATCTTGCAATATTATTTTATCCCCATTTTTTAATAAATATTTTATTAGTTTTCTGTTTTTACAAACAAGTGCTTAATAGACAACATGTTGACTGGATCGATTAATAATTCCGTGGTACTTATAAGCTTCTACAAACTAAATCCAATATTACACCATCCAATACCTCCTCTCTTCTTCCAGTAATAAACATTTTTCCACATTATGCAAATACAATCCTTATTGTTATTAATAGATATACAGTTGAATATCTGCATTTATTATAGTTTTCTAATAAAATCAATGATATCAGTTTAAAATATCTTTTCTAACCAAAACATATCTTAATTGCATTTGCACTCATATCCATTTATTCAGTCAGTATCCTATTTTCGCTTTTTTTCAGTTTTAGCTTCCCATCCATATTCAAAATATCCCAATCATTTATAGTTTCAAAACAAGTTATATTTGGGTAACCAAAAGCTTCCCTTATTCAAACTTCTTAGCATTTTCTTATTTCCCTTTTCATGCCAAAATATGATATTCTTATTACCAATCTTATCTATCTAGTTATAATAATATTTCTATTTCTAGCAATCTATTTTTAATCATATTCAAACATCTACCGGTAATTGATAATATAATATCCCCTCTAACAGGTCAAAGCTTCTGTTTTCTTCAGTCTTATTCTAGCTTTCTTCCTTTGCCAACTAAGTTTCCAAGTCAATGCATTTGGATCATCAAATAAGTCTTCCTCTACTTTTGTGCACATTATTTGGAGCAAAAGAAACAATTTAGTTAAAGTATTTTTGGAAGAGCTAGCCCATTGATATTCATTAAACAGCCTCCCTCCTTCTCCAATTCCCCACAGTTCTGGTAACAGCTCTATCTTCCATTCCATCGGCTTTCTTTCTTTATCCTCCAGTATGCACTGAAATCTTGGTTGATAAAATGTCTTTTCCATTTCCTATGTTATCATTATGTCTTCTAATTCTTCATTTGTCTGAGTCTGGCCATTAGTTTTTTCCTTTGGCTCCTCCATATTTAGGTCAGCTTTCTCTAGTTTTCCTTCTATTTTCTGGGTTGCTAGTTCCTTCTCTGGTTATTTTCTAGGTTTGTAGATTTAAATCTGAAAATTGTTCTTTTATCTCCTTTGTGTTATTTTTAATCTCATCACAAGCTAAGGCAATTGTTTCTTGTATTAATTTCAACATAGAGAGAATTTCTTTCTGTGATTCATCAGTATTTTCTTGGTGGTATGTCAAACTGAGGCTTCTGGAGACAAATGTTAAGGAAGGTTTTTTACCATTTAGAGCTAAATATGGAACATCCATTTTATTTTTTGTAAATGGCCTGTATAGAAATCTGTTTGAAAACTTAGGAAGTTTCAGTTAATTATTATTGGAACTCCAGATTATCCAACC
The DNA here is from genome assembly GCA_034064705.1 of Bothrops alternatus. Lineage (NCBI taxonomy): Eukaryota > Metazoa > Chordata > Lepidosauria > Squamata > Viperidae > Bothrops > Bothrops alternatus. The sequence continues at coordinate 4,063,177 of JARGCV010000031.1, read as the reverse complement.
AATTTATCAATCCTTTCTTAAACCTCCCCTAAGCAAATATAAATAAAATTCATTTTTTTCTGTCCAATAAGAAATATATCCTTTGTCATGGTTCCGATAGATGAAGCCAGTAAAAGAACTTCAAGGCAAGAATTCTTCCTTAAAGAACATTTTATTAGGAAACAAAGTATTGGCACTTATATGTAAGTTGAATCCAAAACTGAAATTTCCTCCCCCAGATACAAAATAACAAGTTGCAATTCTCACCCCAAAGAAGCTGTCAGAAATCACATTCTCCAGTTAACACAAAACTCAGGCTGTCCTTCCCAGCTCAGCCCGCCAAAACTTTATCAAGTCATGACCTTGAGTTCCCACACAGCTGCAGTTGTTATGGCGAACTAAGCCCTCAAGCATTTACTCCATCCCACCCTTCTACAGCTAACTTCAAAACAATAAAAAAGGCACTCTAAAAGCAAAGGTAAGTCAGAGCATTGACATCCATTGTCAGAACGTTGACATCCTTTCTGTCCAGGGAGAGAAAAGAACCATTAAAAGTTGTTTATCAATCAAGATTTATAATCCAAAATGTTCCATCATATCAGGCAATAGTGTATATTTCTTCTACAGGAAAATAGTTCCACAATACAGTTCTGAAAGTCAGTATTTGTATTCATAGTTCAGACAGGCCAATTTTAGAATAATTTATCATCTCTGCCACAGAGATAAGCAGCCCCCATGCCTTTTCTTTCTCAGCTGCAATCTTCAAAAGTAAAAGCTTCCAAGGCCAGCCAGAGTCTTGTCTAAATCTGGCTTTGAGCCAGGTTTCTTTTAGGCATAATAAGTTGTAGTGCTGTAAATTCACCACTTAATGTCATTGATGCCATTTTCCAGTTTGTTTGTTTGCAGATTTTTAAAATCTCTTTTTTAAAAAAAGGTTTTAAAAGCACTTTTAGTCCCTGAATTTCCAAGCCATATCTATATATATTAATTCCAACTTAGTCTTGTGGTTTTCTCCATTTTCCCCAAGTAATTAAATTGCCACTTTTCTTTTTCCGAGGGAATGGGGCAGAAATTCCCCTTCCCTCTCTCATCAGGGAAAATGCTTTGGGCAGTTTTTCAGGAAGAGGTCTTAAAATCATAAAGAGAGGATCAGGTCTCACCCAGTTTCATCCACGTTACTGTAATGTTGCTTGTTGGTGCTTATTGTCTTCCATTGTCAGCAGCTTAGGACTGGCTATGCGAATGTAGCCAGTCTTTCCCCCATCAGTTTGGAGGGCTTCCGCCCCCTGCAATCAATGAGGGTCCCTTCCTTGCTCGTCACCTCTATGGGGCGACTCTCAGCCCTTTCCAGGGTCCCCCAGCAGGGTGAAATCGAGCGCGAAAGATGAAGCCCCATCTTCCTGCATCTGTTCTGATGTGATGTCAAAACCGGAAGCCATTTTATTCACATTTTTATGGGAGCATTTTGTGTTATCTTGGTCAAGTCTATTTTAAGGAGTGTAGTAATAGACATTCTTTCTCTCTCTCACTCTCTCACGCTCCAAGTGGTTCCATGCTCATTAAAAGCAAAGCAAGTAGTTTAATAAAATAGAATTACATTAGTAATATGGCTTTCCTCGCATGTTCCCATAAACATGCATGCCCATTATGCAGTTTCCTTTCAATCTAAGCAACATTAAGAGAAGTGTAGAAAAAGAGTAAGGCCTGGTAAGTTAATAAATAAAAGATAGCTGGAGAGGAAAGAAAACAATGCTCAACAGTTGGGCATTTATCTATTGTCCTCTGCTTGCCCTTCCTCATCATGTCTTTGGTCAGCTGAGGCTCTCAGATAGTGTTTTTAGTAAGATAGAGATGGAATTGACTAAACCTAGGTGCATATAAACAAGGGATAAGAATAATTATATGGAATTACACACAGTGAGAAGGCAGGATTACTATTTCAGCTCTGGCAAATCCAAGAAACCAAGAATGACATAAGGAGTTACTTCTGAGTATGTAGTTTATTGAATAGACAGAAATCTTGCCAAAAGACTTAAACATTTATTTGTATAACTCCTAGATTTACCCTGTGAAGTTCTAGAAGTTCACCTTTGCTCTTTTTCTACATACTAAAGATTCTGAATATCTTTGTCTTTTTTTTGCTCACTTAGAAAGAATCCCTCCCTCCTGTGACTCTGCCCGACATTCCAGCACCTCCCTTAGATCATTCTGACCTTATTCCTGACTACTGTTTGTTGAACAGAATGAAATAAATTTCAAATTGTTGTCTGCTAATCCCACAAAACTGCTTAAGCAGAACAGTTGTGCACAAGGACAAAAGCAGCAATCAAGTGAACAAGAAGCTTAGCCCTCCAGTAAGGATGGATTCACTGTAAGCAATCTTGAGTCTTCTGATTCCATCTCTTTATGCTCATTGAGCAGGATTTCTTATCCTAGGAAGACAATGTGAGTTCACATCATCTGAAAACCACGGCAAACTATGCAATTGGGCTTTCGTGAAAGAAATGGCAGACTGAAGACAGCTCCATGAAAAGTGAAGTCAGTACTTGCAGCTAAGAACAAGGAGGCAATGAGTAGATTGGCTCCCTTGAGCCTCTATGGAGAGACTGAGAGCATGTGAGATTGCTCATGTTGTGCTCCTCACAAGAGGAATGCAAGCAGAGGTCTCTAGAGCAGGGGTGTCAAACTGCCGGGCCGGATGCATCATCTGGAAGCTGCATCCACCCCATTGCCGGCAATGGCAAAACCATCCCGATACGTTGCGCGACATCACGTAACATCACGAGTTTGACATGTCTGCTCTAGAGGATGGGGGAACTGGAAGATGAGAGAATTTGCTATTTTTGCTCCAGCTGCAGTTAAAGCACACTTAATTTGCACTCCCTTTGCTAGAAATTGAAGAGATTAATTGGAGTAACTTTTTCCTGCTGGATTTACAAAAGAATTTTGTTAAAATTTTGAAGAAAATGTAGGTAAGGGATATTGATTATTTGAAAAGGATTAAAGAGCAATATTGTTTTATATAAAAAGAAGGAACATAACATTTGCTTATTTGGCCAAGATTAAAATGGGATAAGTTATTTTGGGGAGCTCTTTCTCAACATGCTGACATCTGGACTGGAAAAAAACATTGTGCGTTGGATTTGCTTACAGTAAAGAGTTGAGATATGGAATGATGAGTTTTATATTTGTTAATAAATGTGATTATTTTAGGGTTATTTGGACATTGCTGATACTTAAATTGGAAAAGCCATAGTTTATTGAACTTGCCTATAGTTACAAGTTGAGTTATGGGATGAGGAGTTTTATATCTATTAACTAAGAGAGGTATAATGATAGTGAAATTGTGCAATGAAGGCAGGAAATTGTTTTGTTGGGGTTTTTCTTTGTTTTCTTTATTTTTTTTCTTTTGCTTTCTTGCATCTTTTCTCTTGTTTTTCTATTTTTCTTTTTTAAAATATGCTTTATTACAGCAGTTAAAGCTGTTAATCAATTTTTTTTATAATCACAAGTGCTTATTTTATCAGCAACATATTGTCTGGGTTCCAACATGTAACTTACTAATACATATTAAGTTCCTTTCTCTCTACCTCGTTTTTCTATTTTTAAAAGGACAATGCAGCAGCTGACAAAGATGAATTTGTGCAGCATCCTTCTGTGCTGTGAAAGAGAGAAAACCTTTGAGGGTTGTTTTATAAAGAACAGTTTCATAAAGAACATCTAGGCTAATATACAGATGCCATGAAAAAGTGCATATTCAGAAATATACTGTTTCTGTAAAGGTCCAGTGCATAGCAGAAGTCTTGGCTTTGCTATGAATTTTGTTACCGGACTTGGGGTTTTCTTGCACTTTGACACTTCCGCTGTTTTTGAATAGCCCTTGTGAGACTTCAGATTTGAAGAATTAGACCTCACATCTTGCTCTCTCAGCTGTTTTGACCTCTAATGTCCCACAACTTTGCAATTAACTTCATGCAAGTGTTTTATGGCCAGCTTAAGCCATAAAAACAGGACACCAATAATGGCATAATACTGTGTTGCAAAAGGCTGGGGAAAGTTAACAGTAGGACATCTCAGTGGGCTCTGTGTCACTTCTTCTCCCTCCTAATCCAAAAACATTCCTAGTCTTAACTAGGGAATTTTGCTTTTACAAATACAAGTGTCCAGGAGGAGTTAGGAAGCATAGACTCAGGACACCTTTCCCTAACTGGGTCCACTCCAGATATATGGGAGACTTTGGCTCCCAGAATTTTCAATGATTGCCAATAGTAGCTGGGAAATTTTGGGAACTGAGAGTTGTATATCTGGAGGGGGGGCAGGTTGGGAGGGGTTAATTAAAATCTCATGCATTGCATTCACACACACTGCATATAATCATATGAGATGATAAATTACTACTCTACTCTGACTGGCAATAATTATCAGAGTGCAATCATTTCCATCTCCTGCTTCCTAGTCCAGGGTTTTACAACCCATGGTATGCGTACCACCAGTGGTACTTTAGCACCTGGCTGGTGGTATGTGAGCCCTACCTAATTGTAGTGGGGGAGGGAACCAGTTAAAGCAGAGCCGCGCAGACCTGGAGGTGATCAGCTGGAGCTGCAGAGCTTGGCAGGATCCCCAGGATCTGCCATGTGGCGACCTGCTAATTGGAGCTTCCAGTGCATCTGGAAGAGAAAAGGAAGAGGAGGGCGGAGAGAAGAGAAAGTATAAAAGGGGCAGACCGAGAAGAGAAGATGCTTTTCTTACCGAAGCAGTGAAGAGAGAGCGAGTGGCCTGTTTTCGGAGGAATAGCGAGCAAGCGGTCTGTTTTCGGAGGAAGAGTGAGTGAATGAGCGGCGTGTTTATCAAGCATATGCTTTCAGGCAAAGGTTGAGTGAGTGAGTGAGTGAGTGAGCTGGGCAAGAGCCCAGGAGAGCAGCTACAGCTAATTTGCGCTTCTGCGGAACCGCCCAGAAGCGCGGATCAGTTGTAGCCTGGCACTAATCCTAGTGCTTCTGCTAAATTAGCAGGCAGCATATTTTCTGGCGAACCATGAGCAAATGAGCTGGGTAGGAGCCCAGGATCAGGGTGCACAGCTACAGCTGATCCGCACTTCTGCAGAGCCGCTCAGAAGCGCAGATCAGCTGGAGTCCAGCACTGATCCTGGCGCTTCCATTGAGACCCAAAAAAGCGTGGATCAGCTGTTAGGGTTCAGGAGAAGTGCCAGGATCAGTGAAGGAGGGAAGGAAGGAAGGAAGGAAGGAAGGAAGGAAGGAGATGGGAATGAGAAGGAGGGAAAGAAGGGGAGGAATGAATAAATGAAGGAAGGAAGGAGATGGGAATGAGGGAGGCAGGGTAGGAGGGAAAAAGGAAGGAACCCCCCCCCACGGTAACCACAATGCTAATGTGACCCTCAATGAAATTGAGTTTGACACCCCTGATATAAAAGGTTGTTAAGTGAATCTGGTTTACCCATTGACTTTGCTTGTCAAAAGGTTGCAAAAGGGGATCACATGACCTTGAGACACTGCAGCCATCATAAATATGAATCAGTTGCCACGCATCCGAATATAAATCATATGACCCTGGGAATTCTGAAACAGTCATAAGTGTGAAAAAATGGTCATGTCATTTTTTCAGTGCCGTCGTAACTTCGAACAGTCACTAAGCGAACTGTTGTAAGTCGAGGACTATCTGTACTTTATCATTTTTTTCCTTTTTTGGGGGGGGTCATCAAGTTTTTGACACCTTGCTAGGTAACTGGTGGTATTCGGATATTGCTATATCCTAAAAGTGGTACAATGGGTGAAAAGGTTGAAAAGCCCTGCACTAGTCCTTAAAAATGGTGATAGATAAGGATTGAACTTGAAATCTTCTCTATATAGAATATGGGGTCTGTCCTTGAAATCTAATCTTCTTAGGCACCTACTATTGAAGAACACGAATAGAAAGAAAAACCAGTGGTGTATAATAGTTAAAATGTTAGACTGTCACTGAAGAAACTGTGATAGTGCCAAAATGATGCATCACACAAATGTCACAAGAATTATTTGTATCCTGATGTCCGATGCAAGAATGTAAGTTGTGACATTTGCATGCTAGTGTCATCATCATTCACATGTCCTCATTTGCAATGCCCAGGTTCATGTTTCCACTTGATCATTCTCTTTGCCTACATTGGACCTGGGGATCTTGTGAAGATATGGCGCCTGCGAAATGATAGTATTGTTTGTAAGATATTTATTGCATTCTCCCATGATATGTTACGGTATGACTAATTATTTTAAATGGTTTCTGAATTAGTTTTTGCTTTTTGTGTCCTAACTGTGTGAACTGTTCAGAGTCACCCATGTGAAATGTATATAAACTGAACAAACAAACAAAGTAGGTAGAATGAGTTTCCATTGAAAAGGAAAAATGGACCATGTTAGGACAACTCAAAGTCTTAAAAAATGAAATGAAGAAAGGGACGGCTATTTACCTTGCTCTCCTAATAACGATAAAATGAGCTACATAGATTCTAAAATTCTTTTGTGTGGTTGTGTATGTTATACACACAGTAATACATACAGAATTTTTTTGCTGCATTTCCTAAATGATGTTTGAATGCTAGAATGAAAGGGTTTTTTTTTTCATTTTCTTCTGTTAACACTTTTGTATCATTAATATGTTCTCTCTTTGTCATCTGGTCAAATTCAATAGGTGAAAAGGGTAATTGGACTGATGACAACTGAGCATGTAATTTTCTGTTGAAAACTTGGTCCTTCATGCCACAATGTGTTGGCATTACTGAATAGTAAGATCAAATTGTCAACTGCAGAGCCTCAATTCAACCACTTAAAGAAAAAGAAATGACTTTAACAGGAGTGGAATGTATGTGCAAGCTGGCAGAGTTAAGTGAAAACTGAACTGCATTAGCAAAGGTTTACGATGTCTCCTCACATAGGAAACAATTATTACAAACCATTCTACCAGCTTTTGACTAACTCAAACATTGTAAGCAAGCTTCTGTTTATCAAAAGATTCAGTTCATTCCTCCCCTATCATCACAACACTTGTCATGGAGCAGCCTGCAATGGCAATAATATTATAAATAGTTTCTGTTGAAATACTGTACACTAAAATAGTCGAAGATATTAGTTCTGGATGTGGAAAGGATGTTTCAATAGCTTGTAAGTGCTGGAATGTGTCAATTCCAGGAGCGAGCTGAAAGATTCTCATTTCTGTAGCACACAAAGTGGTGGCCTCTTAATGTGTTAGGACTACAGTATTTTGGAACTACAAAGACCATTCTGGCTGGGAATTGTGTGAGTTGCAGTGCACATCCGGAAGATTTGTGGGAAATTTGCATGGGAAATCTCAATATCAATTAAAAATTTGTATAAAGTTCCTAAGTGTTTATTTCAAACTGAAGGGCTTTAACCCAGCGTATTCTCAGGAAGAGATTTTCATGAAGTCCTCCTCCAGCTCCAGACTGTGCTACTCCTACACAATTTGAGCAGCTGCAGAGAGCTGGGAAAGGGGAGAAGGAATCTTCACAAACAAAAGCTGCAGAAATGTCTAAGAAATCCAGATCCCACTGGGATCTCCAAGGGTTACCATTTAGTGAAGGAAATGGGAGAGAACAGTTGCTTATGCAGACTGAAAAGACCAGATGTTGGTTGAAGACATCCCAGGTTGAAGCTGTTTTTGTTTTAATGGATTTAGATGAACATTCTTCAAATGGGTTTTTAGATACACATATCATTCTCACATCAAACATCTACTTAACAATAGAGTAGTTTTGGAATGTGCAGCCATGGCTTTGAGAAATGTGTGGATTGCATTCAAAAATGTGGTAGGACCAAGAACAAGGAAGTGAGTTGGGCGAGGAGAAATATATTAAGAGTAATTTATTAAATCAAATATTAGATTTGGTTTTAGTTAAAATGTTTTGTCTGCTTAATCTCCCTGTATTACATTATTTTTTTATTTGACACATTGAAAATTAATGTTGGGTGGCAACTTCTGGCAACTTTGCACCCAAAGCATTAAAAAATATCCCACATCTGTTTTTGGAGTTACCAACTCTTTACTATTGGCCAAGTTTGCTACCTTTTATATCACTATGATTTTTATAGCTACTCTCAGAAGATTTCTTTTGGCACAGCTCTTTCCATAGGAGATCCAGACTCCGTCAGAACTTTCCTTTTGGTGAATGTACATAGCATCCATAGTGCAGGAAGGGACCCTCTAACCCAGAGCTTTGCTGGCTGAGGAATTCTGGGAATTGAAGTCCACAAGTCTTAAATTTGCCAAGGTTGAGGACCCCTGCTCTTTGCCTAAAGCAGAATTCTCAGACCATTCCAGGCAAATGGCATCCAACCTTCGCTTGGAAATCTCCAGTGATAATAGAAAATCTATGACATGGATGCACATATGATGTTTTACCGAAAGTTTGAAATGTAGGAATGGTGTCTTATATATAAAATATAAGATATGACATTTTCTTGGTCTTGACACTAAAGGGCAACAGCATCCATGGGAAATGAAGGTTCATTCCCTTGCCTTTTGTGAAGTATGCAAAAGAGAATTTTGGTCCTTAGGGTGCATTTTTGCAAGAATGTGACATCAAATTAAAAGACCAGACTCTAGCCCATCTTTCAGCGTGTGTCTTACTATAGTTCCTGATCCAATAAATTGGTCATGGTTCCTACAGATAAAACTCTTCAAAAGAACTTCGAGGCATTGTTTACCTTAAAGAATCTTTTATTTGAGCAACAAAGTATCGGCACTACATAATCGAAACCAAAAACTAAATTCCCCTCCCCTGGATACAAAGTAACAAAGCACAATTCCCTCCTCCAATAAACAGTCATAAATCACATTCCCCAATTAGCTTGAAGTGCGGGCTTTCTCCCCAGCTCTCCAGCCCGCCAAAACTCTATCAACTCTGGGCCCAATGACCTTGGGTTCCCATGGCTGAGTTATTATTGTTATGACTAGCTGGACTCTCTTCCACATTCCCCCTCCCAGCATCAACTAACTCTAAAAGCAATAGAGAAAAATGGCTGCATTTCCATCTGTTGTCAAAGCAAGAACATCCAATGTTAGCAGCGTTGACAAAATTAGCTAAACTGACATGCTATTTATATTTTTCTCTTGGATTTTATCTGGTTTCACTCACGCATAATTGATGTTGTGGGCTGGAATGTTATCCTAGATAGTCCTCAAGTTACATTATGGTGCTTGCCCATTACAATTGTGAATTGTGATGGTCGTAAAACATGTCAGTCATTTGATCAGTCCAACTTATGATCCTTTTCAGCAGTTGATTAATGAACACAGGCTGTTAAAAGAATCCACGGTTTCTATGAGCTGGTTTTGCTGAAAACCAGAAGTAAATGCCAGTATTCTGCAAAATTGTTGTAAAATGTGGCCATGTTGTAAAATGTGGATTGCTTCAAATAGCCATGAATGTAGTCTGGTTGCTGAGTGCCAAAGTGCAATCATGTGACTATGAGAGGGGCATCAAACTTGGATTGTAAGTGCTCCCAGGTAAGTACCCTCAAATGGTCGCTAAGCAACCAGTTGTAAATTGAAGACTCCTGTGTACTATTAATATCAATAGAAGAGAATATTTGCAGCTCAGGATTGAATTGGGGGGTCCTTAGTGCTCTCTGAGCTTGGCTGTTTTCTTGCAGACGTTTCATTATCAAACTAGATAGCATCATCAGTGCTAGAAGGGAATGGCTTTTGCTCTCTTTTTATGTACTAGTGACTTGCCCTGTCAGCATTGGTGGGAATGATCTTGGTGGTTTCTTGATTAAGCTGTTATGTACTGTTTAGTTTTGTTTGTCTAAGTTGGTAGTTTCTTGATTGGGGTATTGTTTACTTTTTGATTGTTGGTTTAATGTTAATTTTGGTTTTAAATTCTGCTTATCTGAGGTGTTGATTGCTGGTAAAAAGAGGTGAAAGGCATTCCTTCTAGTCATGGTTGGGAATAAACCATGTTCTAGCATGTTTAAATAATAATGATAACAGTGAAAAGAGACTGATGTAGGGTGTGAACTGTCAGATAACTGTCATATTATATTGTATTAAACATTGTCTTCATTGTCTTGCTTTCAGATACGGGGTCTTGCTAATTAGAAATAAGTCTCTCAAATGATGACATGCTTAACCTCAGGTAAACCCTGCTTAAGAGTCCATGTGGGATTCAAGTAAGTAAAAATGGACCACAGGCAATATCTCTGTGTATTTGATGCCCAAGCCTGAATCCAGGCTAATGGTTGGTTTTGCAAATCACTTTGAGACCTTATTTGTTTAAATTTGGGTTTGTTGGATAAATGGCAGATTAGGCCCCCTATAATCACTTCACAAACTTTCACCTTTAACATTTTTGGTTTTGAGAGCAACAGTACCTCATCTGAGTAAACCCGCTTGAGAGCAGCGTCACAAAAAAAGCAGAATAATTATTGCCTCTTGTATATTTAAACCGTCCCCTTCCTAGTCCTTGACATCCACATTTGATTGAACATCTGTGTTTGAGGATTTCTGCTGTGTTTATGCCATTCAAAAAACACCATCTAATAATTACTAGAATATGGATTCCTGGGGTGATTAAAAATGGGGGGGGGTTACTCAGCATGTCTTTTTCCAATTTTTTTTTTAAATGGATTGGCAAGATTCTGATTGTGCTTTTTGTGTCAGACCTGTGGAGTTACTACCACCAAATTGCTAATGCAGATTCCTCACACCCTGCTTTCATTTTTCTTCTCCTTTCTCTGAGAGATAATAGCAGCTGTGATCCATTGCTCCCTCAGATCTGCCCGTAATACTAATCCCTGCTTACTTTTCCTCATGATTAAGAAGTACAGGTAGTCCTCTAGTCAGGACCACAATTGAGCCCAACATTTATGTTGCTAAGTGAAACATTTATTAAGTGAGTTTGCCCCATTTTATGACTTTTCTTGCCACAGTTCTTGAGGGAATCATTGCATTTATTAAGTTAGTAACATGTTTGTTAAGTGAATCCAGCTTCCCCAATGACTTTTCTTGTTAAAAGGTTGCAAAAGGTGATCACATGACCCTGAGACACTGAAACCATCATAAATACGAGCCTATTGCCAAGCATCTGAGTTTTGATCACATGACCATGGAGATGTTGCAAGAGTGATAAGTCATAAGTCATTTTTTTCAGTGCTTGTTGTAATTTCAAACAGTCACTAAACGAATGATTGTAAGTCAAGGACTACCTGCATACAGAACTAAAAAACTATGCATATATATAGTATGTGCGTACTCAAATATATCTAGAACTGTCTATGTATGTATAAATTGCAGATGATGACATTTTGGAGCTTTGGCTTACCATTCCCAGTCACAGAAATTTCAAGAGGTTTTTGCAGAGGAACTTTTAGCGAGACTTTGTGTGTCTGTTTCTCAGACACAAACTGAAACGATGCCTCATTTTTAATGAGCTTTGCAGAACACAATAGTCATATCTAGCAAACTAGATAAATGTAATTGTATGCAAATTTTAACCCTAAATCTCTTGCCACAATACTACAGCAGTAGCTTCCACTGAATACAAAGCAGTGTTCAGGTTGAGCTGCTAATTATGACATTTCAAAATATTCCCAAGCTTTTAAAAACCATCTTCCAATACACTGCCTGCTAGCAGTTTGATTAAACTAGTAAAAAGAGCTGATTCAAAGTTAGTTCATTTCAACCTGCCCAGAATCTCCCATTCTATTAAAAATCTCCTGTTTGGCACAGTCTCCCCCTTCTCGATTCATTCCTGCCAATGGAAGTTGTTGATTCCTAATTTTCTGTCATCCACCATGTGGAAGAAAGGTTAGAATCAAAATTAGTATTCCCTTCCTTATTTCTAGATTCCCTGGTTCTTTGCTTTATCCAGAATAGTGATGAGAACTTCAGGAGCAATTAAGAAGCTCCCTTTGGATAAAATATACTGTATATACTACTAAAATTCTCATTCCTATAAACCTTAACTGGGCAAAATGGTATATCAGCAGCAATTTTTGAACTGAGATACCTCAAATGGACTAACTTACAGAATGGGTCCAATATCTGGAACCTATGACTCCTGTAGAAATGAAATTGGCAAATTTTAGAAAACATTTTATGATGTAACTAAAACAGATGTTTACAAAGATTAATACCTAATGTTGTATGCTATGTTCTAGGATGATTGCTTAGCAATAGGATCTTATGTTTAATGTTGATCACATTAATATTGAAACGGATAGGGGAAACACCAATCAAAATAAAATGTAACAGGAGTATAGTTGAGGCTAGACACGAGGAGTGGGGAAAAAGGCTTACTAACTCAGACGTTTTCAAAGACCAATACTTAGTATTGTATACCAGGTGTCATGATGATTGCTGCATAATATGTTTTTATGTTCAATGTTAATTGTTTTAATAAAAGAATTTTTATAATAAAAAAAAAAGAAAATGGGAAAAAAAATGATCATAAAAGAGTTTATGATGTAATACAAACACAACACATTTCCCATGCTGATGTTTGATTGTGGTATATACAGTAGTTCATCATGGGCTACTTTCAAGGCAGAATGGATCTCTTAACGTATCTTAACTTTTCCAGTGAAGGCAATCCATTAGAAGCTCTATCATTGTTAATGGCGTTGTGGAATCTAGTAAGGAAATACTGTATCTCTAAAAGAAGGATCCAACGTTGTCTTGTATTTTATAAAATAAGTTTTCTGTCTGTACTTACACTCAAACAGAATAAAGTGCCCTAATGTTTGCAAGGATGATATCCCAGGATCAGCCATGAAGGGATTTCTGTAACTGTAGAGCAGCTGCTGGGTTGCAAACCCGGTCTGTTAAGCGATCTGAAGGGGCTTAAGTATCATCTTTCCCTGGAGAAAGAAAAGATGAGTCAATGCTTTGCTAATTAATTCATGAGTACTAGATGTTAAATTTGTCTAGTTGCTAGTACTAGGTAATACTGATTTTATTATCTTTTTAAGAATACAACCTTCATTCTGATGTGATCAGGGGATAACCCTTTCAGAAAGATTCTGGAATTGGTTCAAGAGCAGCTGCTTAAAGATGCTAAAATGTCAAGGCATTCCTCAAGAGTTTTCTGGAGAAAATCATGCAGCTACATTGACGGTATTGAAAAAAAAAGGTACAAATTGGTGGGTGCATTCACATATTACATACAGCTGTGATTTGCTGAAAATAGCTATGATATACAACCACAATAGCCAAGCTTAGCCAAGAAGAAACAAACCTCTCTATGGCTTAGTGTTGTATGAATTCAGCCAGTATAGGCTTATACTTGTACAGGGGCATACAAGAAGTTAGGCTCACCTAATGATTGACTGAGGTAATAGCCAATCAACGGAGAGCAACATTGGGTGTCTCCTTTCAGAGGCTATTCCAGTAGAAGAAGGGAATTAGGAGAGCATTTTGAGAAGAATAAATGGAAGAACAGGTCTAAGACATGTTTGGAATCCAACCCTTATAATAATTTCCTCTGTCAGGGAAAGAAACTTAAGAATAGACCTCCAAATAAGGGTATATATCTGCTCATAATAAAGCAAGATGCAGATGGAAGCAACTTTATTTAAGCAGAAGTATATAGCACGTGGTTGTGTGTAAGAGATACAGGAGCCCCTTATAAAAATTGCTTAAGCCCAGACTCACTCAGTAAATACATGAAAATTATTAAAGTGCATTAATTTGAGTATAATTATTTCATAAACAATAAGGGGGCAGTTTTCTGAAGCTTGGTACCAATAGAGCATTATAATTTAGAATACAGGAACTACTTAATCTGTGTATCAGGAATCAACAACACAGCACATTCAGGTGCCAAGACATCTGCCAAGATCAAGAGATTTGTCTACTAGAAATAGGAAGAAGGAGAGAAAAATCGCTGCAATCTCATAATAGCTTGGTAGTCCTGCTAAGATTTAGCCAATTTGGTATAGTGGTTAAAGTACTGGGCTAGAAACTGGGAAACTGTGAATTCTAGTCCTGCCTTCGGCACAAATCCAGCCAGGTGATTTTGGGCCAGTCCCTAGGAAGTCACTCTTAGCCCCAAGAAAAAGGCAGTGGCAAACCACCTCTGAAAACCCCTGCCAAGAAAATTGCAGGGACTTGTCCAGGCAGTTGTCAGGAGTCAACACTGACTTAGAGGCACCTGAAAAAAAAAAGTCTCACTTAAAGATCCTCTCAGATCCTGCAAAAATCTCTTCAAATTTCTATGATGGGGGAGAAGGTTCCCAGCACCAAAATGGCACCAAGCCCAATTTATGCATCCATAGAGAGCTCTAGATATAAAATTATGTATTTGGGCACACAAACGTATATGTATACGTATTTTATAGTTATGTATAAAGACTTCATTTTTCACCTCAGATGTGGCACATGCTACCAAACTAATCCAACGAGTAAACTGGACAGTGGCATTCACCTTCTAGAACAGCGGTTCTCAACCTTTTCCGGGGCTCGACCCCGGCCCACATCGCGCAAAAAATAAATGGCGGGCCCGCACCGCGCATGTGCGGTGCGACGGAGCGCATCATGCATGCACGGCCCGATGGCCCTCATCGCGATAGCAAAAAAAAATGGCTGACAAAAAAATGGCCAATCAAAAAAAAATGGTGGGCCCGCACCACGCACGCGTGGCGCAACGGGGCGCATCGTGCATGCGCGGCGTGACAGGGTGCATCACGCATGTGCGGCGCGACGGGGCGCATCACGCATGCACAGCACGACGGGGCGCATCGCGCATGCACGGCGTGACGGGGCGCATCGCGCATGCACGGCGTGATGGGGCGCATCACGATAGCGGGGAAAAATCGCCGACCAAAAAAAAATGGCCGACCCAAAAAAAATAGCGGACTGCGCTGCTTGGCGACCCCCGTGAAATGGTCGTTCGACCCCAAATGGGGTCGCGACCCACAGGTTGAGAACCGCTGTTCTAGAATCCATGCCTTTGCTTCTCCTTCACTGCACATAATATGTGTATTGAGCAGGTTCCATGTAGGTTCACCTTTGGGAACACAAGGTTAACTCTCAGCAGTAAATTAACTCTTATTCTGAGATTCACTTTTATGATGATAGTGGGGTGCCAAATGTGATGTTGAATTAAAACAGAATTGTGATGATGATAGAAAACAAAAGTCTGTTGTGATGTGGTGTCTGCCCTATGATTATATTGTCTCTGAAATGCTGCATACCGGGCTATTAGCATTACATGCCATCAAATACCTAATATAAAATGGAACTTTTGCACATGATATAGAATACAATTTATTTTTTAGTAAATCTAAATTATCCAAGGCCTCTCATAATGACAATCTATTTCAGATTGTTCTAATGAAATGCTTTTGTATAACCTTTAATTATCTATAATGGGTAATTTCATTCAACTGGAAACATTAAATAACTGGATCAGCATTGGACCTAGTACAGAGGAGACAAGGGTAAATATGATTTATTATAAGTTGCATTATTATTAAAATGAACCTCAAAAAGTCTCTATATTCAGCATATTGAACTGGAATTTTGGAAATTTACTCAGAATACGCCTCGTGAAAATGGAGGACAGAGAGTGGATCATCCAAGTATGGGATCAAACTGTCTCTTTTTCCTCTTGGTCTTGCCCTGCTAACAATGTGGGACAATTTTCAATTTGTATGGAATAAGGCAGTGAACTAAAATCTCATCCTTGGGCTTCTCTCCAGGTTTTCTATTTAGCATTGGGTATCACTTGGCCAAAACTCTTACGAAACAGTGTACAGCAAATCCTGAGTGCCAATTGGACCTAGCCAGTCTCCAACCTTTATTGCCAATGTATCCAACAGGTACTCTGCTTCCTCATGACCTTGAAGTACCTAGTCTCTGGGGGGGCCTTCACTCTGGCACGATGTCATGCCCTCCCCTCAGCTGTCCTTGAAGACCAGTATAGGAAAATTCCCTGTCATAAGAGACAATGTCTTGTGACTTTGGACATTCAAAAACAACCGGCCATGTGTTCCTTCAATGCCTGCACTATAGAGACAGTCATATTCACCTCATCTCACCAATGCTGCATAAATATCCAGGATGAACAGGACAATTACCTTCCTGCTACTTGCAGACAGTGATCCTGCTACAACATACAATGTTGCCAGGTTTTGTGCAGCAGTAATTAAAATCCATGAGATGATGTGCAACCAGCCTTAATAAGTATTTAACTTGTCAATTGAGAGCGTTCTGTATTGTGACAGATTTACTTAGCCATATACTAAGTTTTATATTTCTCTGTATTAATGTGTTATCCCTGTTTATAGGTTTTTTTTAGATTTTTGTAAGTGTGTATGTATAACTTTTTAAAATGTTTTTAACCTTATGTATTTCATATTTTTTTTAGTTTTTAAAAGTTCTAATTGTTTTCCTCTCGTCTTATGCTGGTTTACAACTGAAATAAAGAGTTATTTAAATTTAAATTGGTCTTAAAAATGGCACCTGACTACTACAAAGTATTTCCTAGAATGCTGGGAAGCTTGCCATATGGCAGAACATATTTCCTTCACTATCCCCCCCCCAAAGAGATTGGCATCTAATAATTCATGCTATTGAGGTGGAAAGCTATAATTCTTATAGCAATAGCAACAGCACTTAAACTTATGTACCGCTCCATAGTATTTTACAGCACTCTCTGGGCGGATTACAGAGTCAGTATATTGCCCCCAACAATCTGGGTCCTCATTTTACCGACTTCAGAAGGATGAAAGGCTTAGTCAACTTTGTGCCCTATCAGGATCAAACTCCTGGCTGTGGGCAGAGTTAGTCTGCAACTAAATTCCTCATCTATCCAAAACAGCAAAATGATTTAACTTGTGTAATGATGTCACCATGCACTGAGATCCAGAAAGGCCACAATGCATGAGTGGAAGATTGTCCTTTGCTTGTTGGCTGGATACATTACCTTAAGTAATGTTAGGAAGCAATCATAAAGCTTTTCTTTCTGGGATCTAGGTGGAGCAAAATATCAGTATACATTCTTTGACCTGAATGATAATCAGGACCAGTATCTTTTGATGTATTATGAAGCCTGCCAAAATAACTGTTCTAAAAAAACATTTTAGTACCAGGTTTGGTATTAGAAAATAGTGTAAGTCACCAGCTTGTTTCTCTCATCAGATGCTCTATGAGAAGTTGATGTTATTTGGACTCAAATTATTAAAGCTGCCCTAAGTGGATCTGCAGGCATTGACCTTATTTATGTTTACATATCTTTCAGCTGAATGCTTTCTCCCCCTTTTATTGATATTTCAACAATATTTCTGTAGTCGTTGATTTCTCATCATCAGAAAAACAAGTTGCAGATTGTAGGAGAATTAACTGAAGAAAACATTCCAATCTGTGACAAAATGGAAGAGAATGTCAAACATGAAATGGAGAAATGAACTAAACGTTGCACAGGAGACTAAACAGAAGTGTGACTTTTCATGAATTTAGTGACTTGACACAGATAGACAGGCTGTGTTCTGCCTCAATGTGAAATTATAAATCTTGTTTAGTAAAAATAAAAATGGTATGATTCAGTGACAGCTGCAAAAAAAAAAATTCCTGTTCCAATTTTCAGCTAATAATATCTAATATAAACAATTTGCTGCCAGCATGTTTAACTATTTCTGAATAGTTGTTGATGTTTGGAAACAGTTTCTCTTTAGCTGAATGCTAAAAAGGGAAGATTGAGGCAAATTGTATTTCCCTGTGAAGTGCATTTCTTTGGTTTCACTGAAATTAAGCAGCTTGGACTAAAGTTAACACTTTAGTCAAACGTAGTATTAAAACCTAAGAACACCGTGAGTCTTCACAAGTTTCTAGAGGAACTGTTCATACCAATATCTCAGCCATGTTAGATTATCCTTATAATTTCACAACTTGTGTTCAGAAATAGCCAGAGTAAGATGTCACAGGTGTGGCATGGGTGATCCCTTCTATTATGTCCCACTTCTGAAGGAAGAATTTTCATCAATTACCTTCCAAATATTTAAATTGATAGGTCTGCAGGGGAACTAAAGTTGCCATGGCCTATACCACAGAAAATATATCATAAGGTATGCAAATTGGCATTGGAATAAATAAAATAGTGCTTTTCCCAGATTAATAAAATCTGTGTAAAACATATCTGTATAAAACTTATGTACAACTTGTTTGGTCTATTGATAGCTTGGTTTCATGAAATAGCTATTCATGCAAATATGAGAAGCTGCCTGCTGCTGAAAGCAAAGTTATTAAATAATATCCTTCCAATTCAATAATTTCCATCTCAGTTTTTTTCATTATGGAAGTTTTGAGAACTCATAGCTCAGAAGGCTTATATTTGCTATAATCGAAAGCCACGATGATTCATTTGGGATTTAGACAGCAGGTAGAAGAATTACAAATTTAACTTTTCATTTAATGGACTACTTCCCCTTTTCATCATCTTGAGTGTCATTAAAATTATGTACTAAGGAGCACATGTACATCAAACATGACTCACAATTTTTAATTAGAAATGTTGGCAGAAATAACAGGGAATATGTCTTTTGCTACTATTCATTTCATAAATTATATTGAGTTGCTGCCAAAATTTGTCATCCCGGTTGATTCAAAACTCCTATCAAAAGCAGCCTCTTTAGTTGATCACATTTCTATTTAAATAACTTCTAGTCTGCACTTCCCTAAACTTTAATTAGAAATGGATCCAGTATAAATTTGAACCATCAATTTCAGCTCAAAGTTGTAATGAGTCAGTGGGGTGTAACCCAGCACTAATTATGGGATTTTCCTATGACAGACTTATCCAACCAAATGCTCTCCAGATGGCCTACAGTTCACAGAATTCCATCTCATATGAAGAGTATTGCCAAAGTATCTCCAGTAACTGAACAAGACCAAACATTGTTAGACAATTGTGAAATATTCTTTAAAAACCTAACCAAATACCACCACCACCCCTTTCTCTCTCACACACACACACACAAAATTTAGTTCCTTTTGGAAGTAGGACTCTCTGTTCAGGTCAGAGAGAGGTTGGGTTACTCTTAGCTTTACTTGGAGCACATGACTCAGGAGAAAGTCAGACATCACCAAAACCCTAAGAAGGCTTCCTTTTCGACCTAGTGGAGAAAAGGAGATCTGGAGTTATAGCCTTCCAATAAAGCTTAATATGAGGTCCTTGGTGCTCTGAGCTTGGCTACATTCTTGCAGATGTTTCATTACCAAACTAGGTAACATCATTAGCACTGATGATATTACCTAGTTTGGTAATGAAATATCTGCAAGAACACAACCAAGCTCACACAGCACCAAGGACCCCACAGTTCAATCCTGAGCTACAAATATTCTCTTCCAAAGCTTAATATATAAGGTTTAGAGCCAGTGGAGGATAGAAAAGAAAACCTCTGACTTGTGTATGAAATTTTCATTGCATTTTTTCCCCTTGCTATGCAACAAAGGATAGGGAAATTTCACACCATTCCTTCCCACTCCTAATTAGCTTGTCAACCCACATCTGTCCGTATACATAGATGCCCATGTAGATGAGCTTTTGTGATGGAATGCCATCACAAGGCCTGGCAAATTTGGAAGTGAATCAGTCCTTTAGAGAGTAATTGATTTAACTTCTCTTCAAGATATGCCTTGAACCAGAATGACAAGAATAGAATAGAATAGAATAGAATAGAATAGAATAGAATAGAATAGAATAGAATAGAATAGAATAGAATAGAATAGAATATGGATATGGATATGGATATGGATATGGGGATGCCTTCTTTATTTCCACAGAAGAGACATAGTGACTGATAGGTGAGAATCTGAAGCCAGGTAGACATCATAAAGAGAAATTACCTGGCCGTATACTCTGGAAGATATCCACTCTCAGAATCTTCCTTGAGATGTAGTGTCTGTCCTTAGGCCTCTTCAAATTGTATAATTTGTGTAATTCCATGTTCCTTGAATTATAACTTGAGTAGGAAAAAGTATTTTCCCTGAAGGAAGCATTTAAACCAGAGAACAGGACATGGTTACATTAAAATATAAATTTATTTATTTATTTAGAGCAGCGGTTCTCAACCTTTTTCAGGCCGAGATCCCACCTGCACAGCCCATGCGTGGTGCGACCCCGACCTGCGCCACGCATGCGTGGTGTGACGGGCCGAACCGCGCATGCGCGGTACAACGGGCTGAACCGCGCATGCGCGGTGCGCGCGACGGGCCGAATCGCGCATGTGCGGCGCGACGGGCCGAACCGCGCATGCGTGGTGCGATGGCCCTAACCGCGCATGCGCGGCCCTAACCGTGCATGCGTGGCGCGCGTGCGACGGCCGAGGGGAAATGGGGAAAAAATGGGGGGGGGGAAATGGAAAAAAATGGGGGGAAAAAATGGCGGACTGCCGTGTTTGGCGACCCCCGTGAAACGGTTGTTCGACCCCAAATGGGGTCACGACCCACAGGTTGAGAACCGCTGATTTAGAGGCATGATATATGTCAGTTATGGCGAACCTTTTAGAGCCCGAGTGCCCAAACTGCAACCCAAAACCCACTTATTTATTGCCGGGTGGGCGTGGCCCACTGGGTGGTCATGGCTGTGGTCATGGCAGACTGGGGTGTGTGTGGCCAAGGTGGGCAAGGTTATCTCGACGTTGCTCATGGGGAGGGACACCTATGGGGGCTGGGCAGGGTTAGGGGAGATCCAGGGGATCTCTAGCAAGTGGGGCGGTGGGCAGGAGGCTCGTCCTGCGGAGTGAGGCGAGGCAGGGTGGAGGTGCCATTGCTGCGGGGCAAGGCGAGGCAGGGGCCGGGGCAGCTGCTGCCTGACACCATTGGCCCCTGCACACAGAGGCCAGTGAGTGCAAGGGGGCCGACAGTGTCCGCCAGCAGATACAGCCTGCTGGCCCCTCAACCGGTGCATTCTGGGGCTCTGCAGCCCACCGCCAGCAGTTCAGAGAAGCCGCCTCTGAGCTGGACGGCCGGCCAACAGCTGATGAGGTGATGCAGTGGGTCGTGCCCAGGAAAAGGAGAGCATGCGAGGCCAGGAGGGATGGGATGGGGGGAGGGAAACCAGCCATGCTGGGATGCATCCGGCCACATGGGAGCTCGGTGAGTTAGTTAGTGGGCGGCTGGTTGAAGAGGGGTGGTTGCCATCTCCAGAGCATGGTGTGTATGCCCACAGAGAGGGCTCTGAGTGCCGCCTCTGGCACGCGTGCCATAGGTTCGCCACCACTGGTATATGTGGTCAGGAAGCAAAAACCTAAAGAAGGATGGAGTTATAAGGCTCTTTAAAAATTTTACTTTTCTTTAAAATTACAATTAATTAACAATTGTAATTTCTCATTATAATTTGTGTGATTTATATGTTTATAAGCTTTAGTGATTGTATAAATCCATATTAAGTGAACGGTAAAGGGATGGAAGCATGAGATCACGCTTCCTCTGTACTTACTTATGTCCCTTAATCTAAAACTTGGGCTTTAGAACCATAGCTAAATTGTTATTTTAGTCTAACACCTATCAAGAATAATCTTGTCTCTAAGTTGTATGTCAAAGATGATACACCACGTTCATGTTTTTTAATTTTTTTTCTTTCCTTTGTATTCAATAAAATATTATTTTTAAAAAATTGATGCTTGGCAACCAAAAAAAAAAGAATAATCTTGTCTCTCAGTGCCTAGTGTTAACAATTCCCAAGCAGGCAAATGGCTTACAATTGTGCAGTTAATACATTCACTTACATAGTTGGTGTCTTGTTACTGTAGGGTTAGAGCCAGGGCACGATTCCAGACATCTAATTACTTTTATCTGAATTTACAATGTTGCTTAATTAGAAGATGCAGATGTGTTAGAGGCCCAATTGATCTATTCCTATTCCTCTTATGGTAGTTATAGGCACACTTACGTAAAAAAGGCAGGTGGAATTGATATATGGGCTAGGTAATTCTACTCAACAATGCCCCAAAATCTACTATGCTGCAGGGAATGTAAGATATTCTGTTCAGACAGAATTAGATGGCCACATGTTTCCCATCCAGGAATAAATCTAGGAAGATGGGTGTATAGGCTGCAAAATATTTGATATGGACTACTCTATTGGGCGCTTTACAAAGCAAGATATAATGAAAGCTCTCAGTTTATAGTATGGTAAGTGAAAAGTAAAATTGTACATGTTGCAAAAGACTGTTTTGGTCATATTCTGAATATATAAGTGATGAGCATGGGAAATGTCCAAATAACCTTGACTTTGTTTGAGTGATTGATGCAGGAAATATCAACGGCATCAACAGATTTGTCAAAGGAAATTATGAAAATATATTAAGATTGATACAGGTATCAAACAAGCAGTCAGATCCCATCAAGCAGTGTATACAGCATGGAAAGTGACAAGAAGGAAATATACTTTTTTTTCCCCACTTTAATTTTTATTAGTTTTATAGTTATAATAGAACAAAAAATAGTTACTACAATATAATTGTGTATAGTATACATATTTCATAAGGCACCTCACCAACCACATCCCCCTCTACCTCCTCCCTTTCAACTTCTATCCCCCCACTTTCTCTACCTCCCTCACTCTCCTCATTCCTCCTACAACTCCCTACTTCCCTTCTCCTTCACTCCTCAAACTCCTCCTCCTCCTCAAATGTGGTTCTGAGGTGCCACTAAAACAATCCATATCTAAACTTATATAACACAATTAAATATTAAATATTACAAATAATAAAATTATGAATCCCCCCCAACCACCACCCCCCCGACTTCCCAGAGTGAATACAGGGTAAAAACACAAGAAAACCCACTAAATTACCCCAAAATATTATTTAAAACCTATTGAAAATACTATATTTTACAACCTAACAGATAAATATTTAATTATATGCTAAATACAATTTCTTAAAATTTGTGGCAGCGGCTAAAGAGAAGAAGAATGGAATTGTTATTTATGTTAAAAATCACATAAACGCTAAGTTAATAGAAGCAGATGTTGAAGGCAGATTTTTAGTAATTGAAATTTTAATAGATGGGAAGAAAGTTCTTCTGATGGGTATTTATGCACCAAATCAACACCAAGGAAAGTTTTATAAATTAATACATAAAAAATTAACACAATTTGATTATAAGTCTTGTATTCTAATGGGAGATTGGAATGGTGTTATGGATATTAGTTTAGACAAGAGGAAAACATCACCAATTCCTCAAACACGTTCTTTGCTGCCTAAATCTTTTTTTGACATTAAGGATGATTTTGATTTGATAGATATATGGAGAGAAAGAAATGGTAAAGACCAAGAATTTACTTTTTTTTCTGATAGACACCAATCATTTTCTAGAATTGATTTTATACTAACTACAAGTGACTTTATTTCAAGAAGGAAATATACTTGTGGAAAAGTTTTTCGAGAAGTACTGCTTCAAATACATCTAGAAAAACTCAGGGTTTTAAAATTGCATGTGTACACTTTACATCATACACCTGCATCTGGCTGAAGAGTAATATATTTCAGTTGAGGTAATGCAGTAATTAACAAAAAGTGTTAGATACAGTAGTTATCAAGGAAAGGATTTTAAATATCCTTTGAAATTCTGCACTTTCATCTTCCAGAGTATATTTCACCTTCAGTAGGAAAAATTACCCTGTTTTTCTCAGCACATCCTTTATGTGTGTTTAAACTTAGATGTAAATAAAATTCAGTACTTTCTGGGCAAAATGATAGGTTTATTACCTTCTTGTCTGATTTGTTATTTATACATTCTCTGTTTACCAACTGACTAGGGTTTGAAGCTCTGGATTAAAAGTTTGTTTACTATAGTTTATTGTCATGCTATACACTGAAGAAGACAAGTCAATGCACTGATCTGTTATTCACTTGATGTGGGAAAAGGCTGTTTTAGCTGACCCAGTGTATTAACAGTTTACCTAAAAGGGACCCTCTTAGTAAACTAAGTTAATGTTCTGGGTGTAAGCCATGAAATCTCTTATGAAGTGCTGATAAAAATTAGAAAATCCTCAAAAACTCTGGAATTCCTTGACATTTCTTGAAGAGTGCCAGGACAGGAATAGAATCCACTTTGGCAGAGTCCATCCAGATGCCTTCAAAAGAAACTGTGGTTCCCCTGAGTAATCCAACACAAGCAGATCAAAAGTACTTTTCCAAAGCTTAGGATATAAATTGTGCTGACAAAACTGAGTATTATAGTGGGCTGTAGAGATGACCTTGGAGAACACTAGTTGGCAACAGCTCCAAAAGCATGTTTTAAGCCTTGGGAAATGAAGACAACCTTAGAAAGAAACTCAGATTGCCTTCTCTCTGGGATATTAGGAGGGAAGAAAGGGAAAACAGAGTCAGGCTTTCAAGATTCTCTGACTATAATCTCTATCAATAGTGTGGAGTTCCAGCATTCATGTGGTGCCAAATTCAGATTGTATTTATTACAGCCTTAAGGCCAAATAGCAATAGCCCTTAGACTTCTAAACCACTCCTCTCTAAGCAGTTTACAGAGTCAGCAGATTGCCCCAATAATCTGGGTCCCCATTTTACTGATCTCAGAAGACTGGAAGGCTGAGTCAGGATCGAACTCCAGTCTGTGGGCAGATTCAGCCTGCATTACTGCATTCAAACCACTGCGCCATCACGACTTCTAATCAGATACAAACAAGATATTGATTATAAGAAGTATTACATCCTCGTATATGTATATTTGTATAAGAGAAAAATAATATGTATAATAAGAGTCTAACAATAATTAAGAACATAAGTTACTAAAATAAATCCAGGCAAAATACTATTATAAGAAGTTCCAGTCCTAAGTAAAGTTGTGGCGTATCATACAAATGGTAGCCTGGAACTGAGCGGCTTGAGAGGTTATTTTCAAGCCTTTGTCTGAGAATAGTAGATTAAATAGAAATTGCAATCTCTACCTGGAAATTTCTTCAAGACAGGATATATAAAGGTCTGCTTAGAGTCCTTATATAGGGGAACAATATAATACTTATGGCCTAGACTAGAATTTCTACTGAGACACTTGGCAACTGACTCATATTTATGATGGTTGCAGTGTCCTGGGGTCATGTAATCACCTCTTGCAACTTTTTGACAGCAAATTCAATGGGGAAGCCAGATTCACTTAACAACCTGTTACTAACTTAACAACTGCAGTGATTCACTTATCACAGGGGTCTTCAAACTTGGCCCTTTTATGACTTGTGGACTTCAACTCCCAGAATTCCTCAGCCAACGTGCCTGGCTAAGAAATTCTGGGAGATTAAGTCCACAAGTCATAAAAGGGCCAAGTTTGAAGACCCCTGCCTTATCAGCTGTGGCAAGAAATGTCATAAAATGGGGCAACGTTCACTTAAAAACTGTCTCACTTAGCAACAGAAATGTTGGACTCAATTGTGGTTGTAGGTCGAGGAGTACCTGTACATTTGGCCACATTCTGCATTTATCTTTTTGTAATTGGCAAAATTCAGAGTCACCTGTTGCCTGTCTAGCTGATTCATCAAAAGCAGCTGAGTATAACACTTGTACAATTGTATAGAATACTGTTGTGGTGTTGTTATCACAGTGTACAAGAAGGATTGCCCATTGATCTGAATCTAAGAATAAATTCTATCTGGGTTTGCCCCAAGGGAAATCTCCCTGTCTCAAGAAAATATACAGCTAGCACTGAGTGATAAAAAACTTTAAATCTCCAGCTTAACACTTCTAACAGCAGATTCTGCTTCAGGCAAAAATAAATGCTGTGGCAAGAAATAATATCCATATTTATCTAGCCAAAGGTTAAAGACAATGCAATCTATAAAAGGCATTAGAGAAGTGATTGAGGGATTATCGGCTTTGCATGACAAAACCACATGGCTGGCTCTGTGTTAGCCCTTTGAGGTAGTGCAGACAATTACACAACCATGAGGACTAACTCTATATTTATTGTAAGGCTTTATTAACAGAGTGTTGCAAGATTGAAAGTATTTCTCCTCTTCTTCCCTTTTACTCTCCAGAAAACTAGGGAGAGCCCCTTCGGAAATGCTTCCCATGCCTCCTCTCCTTCCATGGACTGAGAAACATTTTACATGCTGGTTGTCTTCTGTCTCCCAAGGTCACCCCATTCCTAGAATGATCTGCCTTGTCTCAAACTGCTATTGTTTCTTTGCTTTAGAAAATTCAGTATCTTCTCTGTGGAAGAAAGATACTGGATACAATGGATCTTGTTCAGCAAGGCTGTTCATTTGTTCTAAGTATCAAGCAAAAAAAAAATCATCTTAATGTTATTTTCCTAGATGGCCCTGTTGGCTTATTTTGCTAAAGGGTCTGAATTGTCCCTTTGTGCAGGTACAATGGTAAGTCATTATTGTTCTTGACAATATTAATCTTAATGTACAGCTTTGTGAATCTGATTGTGAAGTAGAAGGAGGCCAGGGATTTGGGGTGCCTGGGGAGAAATGGAGACAGAAGTCACAGTACAGAATACAGAAGCTGGGATCCAAAAATTCAATCTACCTTTCATGACTAGCTCTTAAACATTGCTTGGAAATCTGAAGAAAAGACCCAAGTGCATTTGGATTATAAACAACACAGCTGTCGGCAACATCTATCTCAGGGGTCTACAAACCTGGCCCTTTTATGACTTGTGGACTTCAACTCCCAGAATTCCTCAGCCAGGCATGCTGGGAGTTGAAGTCCACAAGTCATAAAAAGGCCAAGTTTGAAGACCCCTGGTTTATCTATTGTTATATAAAAAGACCATTTGTTCAACATAGTCTGTAATATTTTTGGTTTGCTGTAGGATGGAATTTTAATTCAGCTTATGTAAAATAAGTTATGATTCATTGTTACTTTGCTTGGTACTTAGCTTAACAATTGCCACCTTTTGATTGAACAGCTTTAGACAGAAAATATACTTGATTCATTCTTATTTCATCTGATTGAAGGGTGGATTTTTTTCCCAATCTCATAGTTTTTATTCTTTTGGTATTAAACATGCATGCACAAAACCCAAGATGGATTCTAAGGACTACAACAGACTACAACTGCTGGTTGAAGCATATAGCATATGCTGTCAGCAGTCATTGTAAATTTGCTATCAGTTTAGAATATTTATATTGATCAAGCCGTACTTTGCATCATCAGCATGCACATTTCTTTTGAACGCCAACATGGCACACCATAGCTTTAAGCAAGGCAGCTGTCATACTCAGTTCTAGTATTCACATCAGTTGAAAGCATCTATTTATTTATTCTGTGTATATGGCCACCCAGCTCATATATATGCTTCTAACAATTAAAAGCAAAACACAGGATAAAACCACAATTTTAAAAACAACATTGGTAACATAGAATAACTACTGAGAACATTCACAACATCCCTCATTCACATCAACTATAAGGCATGCTGAAAATATTTTAGATGACAGATTGTGAGTCTATTCCAACAAGGTGCTTATCTCAATCAGCCACTAGTCCCATTAAACCTCTTTATTGGCAATCCACAATCACACAAATAGGGTGAGAATCTGTTATTTGGGGATGGCATGATCTATTCTTTTTCTCCAGGAACTACTTGATACATTATGAATCCTTGCATGAGGAGACCATTGAAAAAAGCTTCATTACACTACCAACTGGCAGCCACTAGTAGACATAGGGCTACAGCCACTCAGGATTCAGGAGACATATTTCATACCGTCGTGCTTTGATTAAAAGCTCTGTAATATTTTTTTCCCTGGAGAATAAGGTGGGAAAAACTGGATAACTGACTGGATTTAGGTATGCTCACAAACTAATGAAGTTATCTTAACCCTGGGAATTATTTGACTGGGATCAGTTGATCTCCTTTTAGTGTTTCCACAACCTTTATTGGCTAATTAAGTTGTGTTGGGTAACAGGCTTGTAATCCAAAGACCAATCAAGCTAAAATACTTATGTCCTTTTATGGAAGAAGATGTAAATATAACCACTTGCTCTAGGATGTACCTACAGAGGATATTTTGTCCAGGTTATTGAATTAAGAAATGTTATGTACACTTGAGTTTTTCTCCATCAGGTGTGCTGCTGCTGGAATGCTGCGTAAAATCAGCTTCATGAGTAGGTCATGAGAAGATATACCATGCTAGGCAGCTTAATGGCCACCACTTTCAGTGAACAGGTTTTGAGAACTCTGTTCCTGGCTGAAGAATTCTGGGAGTTGAAGTCCACAAGTCATAAAAGGCCAAGTTTGAAGACCCCTGCTTTACAAAATCGTAGTGGTGGAAGGGACCATTAAGGCCCTGCTCAATGCAGGAATCTGAAATAAAGTATTCCAGACAGGCAGTCAAGTTTCCACTTCACTACCAGGAGAAGCCACCATCTTTGTAGGCAGTCGGTTCCCATGCTCAACTGCTCTTAGAAAGTTTTTCTAATATCCCATTGGAATCTGCCTTCCTGTAAATTAATTAAATTCATTTTTTAGGTCCTGGACTCTGGAAAGTGAGAGAACAGGTATTAATTTGCCTAAAACTGTGCTGTGTTTTTTGTGGTATATCATACTACTGGGTCATATTCAACATGCAATCAACTACTATTTCAAGACCTTTCCTATAAGTACCATTACCTAGCCATCCATTCCCTATCCTATTGGTAGCCAAGTTTACATCTTCTTGACGTTACTAAAGCTTATGTATTGAAAAGCTTTGATTGACTGATCAAAGATTTGTTGGACAGTAAAAGTGAGTAAATGGTAAAAGTGTGTGAAATAAGAAATGTATGCGTATATGTGTGTGTATATACTGTATATACTGTGTGTTTGTGTGTGTGTATGTATATATATATATATATATATATATATATATATATATATATATATATATATATATATATATATATATATATATATATATATATATATATATAAATTCAAATTTTTCTTTTTTGACAAAGAGGTAAAGAATTAAATTGGGAGACTAAGATGGCCATTTCGAGCTCATTCTGCTCTCTTCAGTTAGCCATACCCTTTATGGGATTCGAACCTGGGCAGTTTTACATACTAGGCAGACACTTCAAATTCTACATGGGAGAAAACCCGAAGAACCAAAGACCTACATACAAACACCCGCGAAAACCTCAGAAAATAAATATATATATACGCCCTTTCTACAATGATCTTGGAAGGAAGATTCAAACACATACTATTTGGGTTAAAGTTTTGCCCATAGCAATCACAATAGCATTTACCGTGTTTCCCCGAAAGGAAGAAGTGTCTTACTTTCTTTTTATCCCCAAAAGCCCCACTATGTCTTACTTTCGGGGTACGGCTTATATTGATTGGAAAACAATTGTCAGTTTTATTTTAAGTATTTTAAGTATATTAAGTGTTTTAAGTATTTTAAGTATTTAAGTATTTTAAGTATTTAAGTATTTTAAGCAGGAGGCGGAAGTGGGCAGGAGTAATATGTCTTACTTTCAGGGTACGGCTTATATTAGCCGACCCCCTGAAAACCCAGATACGTCTTACAATCGGGGGTGTCTTACTATCGGGGAAACACGGTATATACGCTTTCTAGCCCTCTCTAAGCGGTTTACAGAGTCAGCATATTGCCCCGACAATCTGGGTCCTCATTTTACCAACCTTGGAAGGATGGGAGGCTTGAGCCAGTCAGGATCAAACTGCTGGCAGTGAGCATGAGTTAACCTGCAGTACTGTCTTCTAACCACTACGCCACCACAGCTCTTCTTGCATGCAGCAAAGGTGCCATTGAAACTGCAAAAACAGTTTTGCTCTATTGCCCATTTATGTTAGCACACATTCAGAGGCCATAACCCCACATTTAAGTTAATTTTCCATTGATTGAAACCAGTTTTACTTAGGGTTTTTACTTTCAGATAAATGCAGCCCTGTCACTTTAAGTGTTGCTGAACTCTGTAATATTATGTGGGAAGTCAGAGAAGGAAATATTAAAAGGGCAGAAAAATATATTTCCTCAAAGGATCTTAAGAGGCAGAAAAGCATTCCCAGTTTTTTTTCTTAATATCCCCAAGTCTCCCTCTCCCAAGCAGAAACCAACTGTAGAAATGCAGATGTAAACCATTCAGGAAGGTTGGAGCTAGAAGATTAAGAAGACAAAGACACCTAAAATCTACATATCCCACCCAAACTCTAAAACAGGACATAATAGGATTAACCCACAGATACCAAAGGGCACACTCAGACTCAGGTCAAAATACATGACACAGGAAATACAAAACCTCGAACAGGAACAGGAAACAACCTCAAGAGCTCCAGAGAGTATAAAAACCCACTCCCTATATGTGCTCTCTCTCTTTTCTTCCATAGCCATTCTCCTGTCTGGCTCTCCCCTTCGATAAACTGCAACCTTCTTTCTAAAGTAGTCACCATGTTGTTTATTCCCGGCTTGGACTGAACCATGATGAAGACTTTTCCTTCAACAATTATATGCAAAATACTTAGTCAGTTGATTGATATGCCCAATTAACTTTAAAATTTGCACTTCATATACAGTACACGTACCTGGTTTTACATCACTGATTTGTATTATGTACTAGTCTTTGACCACAGTAAATATTTTTTCATCAACTTCTGTTTCCTTATTTTTTTCTTATTGTATAACTTTAATTTCTTGGCTTGTATTTTTCCCTTCTCCACTTTGCATAATGTCTATGGAGATTCTCAGTCATTCAGGTTATGGTTGTCCCAAAGATGTTTTTTTCAAAATGAGAAGCAAAATGTCTTGAAGGAAAAAAACAAAAATGAACTCCAGTTGCCTTTTGAAAAAGGACCCTTGGGACACTTTGCAGATTGCTGTCTACCCTGAAATGAATAGCATAAAGGGTATGAATGAAACATTCAAAAGCAGGGGTCTTCAAACTTGGTCCTTTTATGACTTGTGGACTTCAACTCCCAGAAATCCTCAGCCAGGCACTCTGGCTGTGGAATTCTGGGAGTTGAAGTCCAGAAGTCATAAAAGGGCCAAGTTTGAAGACCCCTGGTCAAGAGTTTCAAAGTTAGATGATCACTTTCCTTCAATGTGCCTATTTTTTCTACTTCTTCCAGTATGCCTTGTCTTGTTAATTAGTAATAAGTCAATTGATCCTCTTACACTTTCCTCTGCCCACCATAGGAAATAATTAACAGGAACACAAGTCCAGAATTTCCTGGAAGACCATCCTTGGCAGAGTTCATATCTCAACAGATGTTAAAATTTCCTAGCACTACAAATTCATTCTTCTTTGAAAGATCTTCATTTTGCTTTTGGAGGGGATCATTTCTATCTCTACCAATAAGACACCAATAACAACATCAATGTATTTATTCCTCCACTTTTAAACCAATCACTCCCTACATTACCAAATACATTCATTTTGATTTCTGGAAAAAAAAGTACTTTTAACAAAAATTGTATTTTTAACACACTCCCTTTTTATTGTTCATTTTTTTGAACACATTGTATCTTTCAACTACTATATTCTACTCATGGGAATTGGATGGATGAATGGATGATCTTGTCATCATCAGTTAATATTTTTGATTCAGCATTGGTGATTGCAAAGAGTCTTCATTTTATCAAACCTTTTTTCAAATCTTCTCTCCAAATCCTCAGTCAAATTAAAAGTCATTGTTGACAATGCAGCCTGTAGATCTTTCATAGTAAGCATTTCTGAAGAAGCTTGTATAGGCAAAGGGTGAGATTCTATAGTTGCTGAAGTAGGAGGGGGAGCAAAAGAGCTGGTCATTGCTTTAGAGGGCTGAGCTGGAGAAGATACCATCTTTGAGGAAACTAACTTAGTTTGTCTAGAAGTCATTTTGTTCAAACCAAAATTTTTACCAAAATATATCCTCTTATCTTCTTGAATTACAATTTATAAGATTTTAAAATGTAAATCTGAGCCATCTCATAGCGATCGCTCTAAAAACTTGAGAAAAAAAATCACTTTCGCTTTCCGGTAACTTTCTCTTTACAGTAAAAGCGATCGCCATCTTGGATACATTATGTTGATTGTAGAAATACGTGGTCAGAAGTAAAATATAAAGAAATATTTGCAGTACTAGACTCCTGTATTCACTCTGCCTGCATGTAGGTCTCTTTAAAAAAGTTTTCCTCGAGCAGGAGCTGGTCGCGGCGTCTGAGCCTGTTTACAAACAGGAACGTCTCTGGGTAGGAGCTTCTTCAAGCTTCTTCCTAGGGAGTTCTCACTCTTCCCCCCTGATAACTTTACCAGGGGGATTTCAGAGGAATTCAACCTTAGCCTGATGCTCTTCACCCCTTCTTTGCCTGAAGGGGGGTTTTCACCGCAAAAAACAGCTGGTGTTCGCTGTTTATGCGGCTTAACAAACCCAGAAGAACGGAGCCTCCAAAGAGGCTATAGCGACGCCAGCGGAGCCACCCGGAAGTCATGATTGCAAAGAGTCTTGATAACATTGCAAAAGAGATTAGGTAGATAAAGTAACTGCATTACTGGTTTTTTACTGTAAAATAAATGAAGTACAATAAAAAAGCAGATAAAGTAAAGTAAATTACATTGGGTTTATATCACAACATTCACTTTTGATATAAAGTCCATTGAGCGCAAGCAAGACTTATTTTTTATTTATTTTTTATTTTGCAATTTCTATACCGCCCCTCTCCCGAAGGACTCGGGGCGGTGTATAGCCCAAAATTAAAAACATCAATATACAAAAAGTAAAATGATTAAGAATAGATTAAACAATTTGGCCCTGAATCCATTTAAAACCCAATACATTATGTCTTAAAAAGCTC
Organism: Bothrops alternatus; assembly: GCA_034064705.1. Taxonomy (NCBI): domain Eukaryota; kingdom Metazoa; phylum Chordata; class Lepidosauria; order Squamata; family Viperidae; genus Bothrops; species Bothrops alternatus. The sequence continues at coordinate 4,030,446 of JARGCV010000031.1, read as the reverse complement.
AATCCCCTAAAACAATTATAAAATTGTTAGTACCGGAGCTCCTATCCCAGGCCGGCCTGTCGAAAAAAGTATGTTTTCAATTCTCCACGGAAGGAACGTAAATCCGTCATCGTACGGAGTTCGGGGGGGAGCTCATTCCAAAGCGTTAGTTACTTAGAGAGTAAAGGTTGCCTGAGGAAGTTTTAAAATAGTGTGACCATAAAAAGATCTTGTGATCTAGATCAGTCTTCCCTAACCTAGCTGTTGCCAAATTGTGGGGACTGGCTCAACCTTCCCTCCTTCTGAGATCAGCACAACGAGGACCCAGATTGTTGAGGTGAATATGCTGACTCTCTAAACTGCTTGGAGAGAGAGGGCTGTAAAATACTATGAAGTAATATATAAGTCTTAAGTGCTATTGCTATTACACTACTCCCAGCCTCACTGATAGAGTCTATGTATTACAATTTAATCACATTCAGAAGACAGTGGGCCAGGGAAGGTTGAATTAGATCTTGTGGAACAGTGAAGTCTGCAAATATTCTGGCAGGTTTTATTTTTAAAACGATTTCACTTGTACTTTCCTCTTGCTGAATGCAAAATGCTACCTCACTTAGAGTAGAAAAACAGCATTTACTGTCCTGGTAGAAGCAAATCATGTGCTTTTTCCCAGGCTGAAGGTTGCCTGAAGAAATACTTGACACCTTGAGCACTTTTTTGTGCCTTGGCACCTGGCCAAACAGCTTTCAAGTCAAGGTCAGATCAGTAGTTCAGACTCATTTTCCAAAATATCACTTGAAAGCAGTCACACGCGTTAGCTAAATAATCCGGTTGTTCATGATTAATGAGAATAGTAAAAGTTAAATAGGAAGATAGCTGTGGCTTAATTAAATGTGACATTTAATGCAAATACAAGAGTTCATAAGAAGACTGAAAGTTCAGCTTGGTTAGAAAACAAATGTGAGCAGTATTTTTTCAGATATTAATAAACTGCAATTCTGAACTGACTAAGTCAGCATGGCCAGTGTGAGGGATTCTGAGAATTGTAGTTCAACCATATCTGTAGTTCAGTTTCTGCATATTTAGCATTAGCTCCAGTAGTGGGATTCAGATATGTGAACATGTGTGGATGCCGCTTCCAGAAGTCCATTCTGGGCCTGGGCAACAACAACAAAAAAATAGCTACCAATTCTGCTGAATTGGTGCGAACTGGCTGAATCCCACCACTGATTAGGTCTGGTACTAATCCTATGTCCTGATTCAGGATTATGCTTGTGCTGGAGGATGAGGGAATCACCTTTTATGGACAATCACCCATAGTCTGAAGCTGTGGGGAAATCTTATTTGAAAGCTTAGTTGAATGACAAGGCTGATCTAGCATAGGTGTTCTCCCTCTCCCTCTCTCTCTTTCTCTCCCTTTCAGTTGGGGAGATTTTCTCTCTCTCTCTCTCTCTCTCTCTCTCTCTCTCTCTCTCTCTCTCTCTCTCTCTCTCTCTCTCTCTCTCTCTCTCTCTCTCTCTCTCTCTCTCTCCCTCCCTCCCTCCCTCCCTCCCTCCCCCTCCCCTTCTATCTTTTCTCCCTTTCAGTTGGGCAGATCTCTCTCTCTCTCCCTCCCTCCCTCCCTCCCTCCCTCTCTTTCTCTCCCTTTCAGTTGGGGAGATTCTCTCTCTCTCTCTCTCTCCCTCCCTCCCTCTCTTTCTCTCCCTTTCAGTTGGGGAGATTCTCTCTCTCTCTTTCTCTCTCTCTCACTCTCTCCCCCTCCCTCCCCCTCCCCCTCTATTTTTTCTCCCTTTCAGTTGGGCAGATTATCTCTTTCTCTCTCCCTCCCTCCCTGCCTCCTTCCCTCTCTTTCTCTCCCTTTCAGTTGGGGATATTCTCTCTCTCTCTTTCTCTCTCTCTCACTCTCACTCTCTCCCCCTCCCTCCCCCTCCTTCCCCCCTCCCCCTCTATTTTTTCTCCCTTTCAGTTGGGCAGATTATCTCTTTCTCTCTCCCTCCCTCCCTCCCTCTCTCTCTTTCTCTCTCTCTCTTTGCAATGTGCAATAAAGTAGCTTATCGCATGGGGCAATTCCATCCAAATCCAAATATTTCTGATCTAGGCATCCAAAAACTGTATGTTATATGTAGCATTTGGAATTTATCTTCTGCTGCAAAAGAATCTCTGTACCTTTTATTATCCAGATGGCATACAGAAAGTCAATAAGCATTCCCACTGCATCATTTTCCGCAACAAACTAAAGATGTAACCTATTGCATATGTGTCCATGTAAATGTCAGTGGTGGAATGAAAGCTACTGAAACAAACAGCAACAGTCTTAACATTATGGGAACAGAACTGAGGTACATAATCAGATATTACCATTGAGAAAAAATTATTTTGTCCCATATTTAATTGTTCTTTTACAGTAAAGCAAATACTGTTTAGCAGTTTGACAACTAGAGGAGTGTTGGAGGAATTCAGTACTGCTAGTTATCAACTGATTGCACCATCAAGGAAATACACCTCTCTTATAGAAATCTGCTTGCTTCATTCTCTACTTGATTTTTAAAGGACTTTAGTATAGTTTTTTTAGTGGGCAGTTAGCTCGTTTCTTACATCTATACTCTCTCTTTCCTCTAAGCAGATCAAGGCAGACATGTAGAGGTCACTTCTCCTTTTATCCTCTCAATTGCAGCCTTGTTAGATAGATTGGATGGAGATCTTATCGAAACCCACTCAATGAGATTTAGAGCCAAGTGGGAGTTTGAAGCTGGGTCTTTCCAATCCAATATTCTAACCTCCCCAGTTGAATTGTTTCCTGCAAGATATGTGAGTTCAAAGGGGGGTTTTAACCTTGAATTTGTATACTGAAGGATGACAATGGACAGACAGTAAGAACATTTAAAAAGGTCAAACAAGTATACTGTATTAGAGATGTCAACATTCAAGATACCTTAGAGCAGGGGTGTCAAACTCGCAACGTCACGTGACGTGTCGTGACTTTTTTTCCATTCCTGGAAATGGGTGCGGTTTCGGCATGACATATCCGGCCTGTGGGCCGGCAGTTTGACACCCCTGCCTTAGAGTATATTCCCGGCTTACATCCACTACTAGATGTTAGATCTGTATTCTGGTCATTACCAAGTCAGAGGGCTATAGGAAGTGATGGAATACCCATGAAATATACCAAGCAATAGAAGAATTAGTAAAGATTCTAACTAAGCTATGCAAGCAAATCTGGGGAATGATACACTGGCCAACAACTGGCTCCAGATGAACAAAGGAGTGAGATAAGACTGTGTACTCTTCCCTTATTTATTCAACTTATTGATTGATTAATTATTAAGAGAAGCTGGATCAGAGGAAGATAAAGGTGGTTTTAAAACTGGAGAAAGACATATCAATAACCTGCATTGTGCTGATGACACTGTTTTGATAACTGAAAATGCAAAGGATCTGTAAGCCCTAGTACTAAAAGTCAAAAAGCACAATGAAAAAAATGGGATTACATTTTAATTTAAAGAAGGCCAATCTAGTGACAGCAGATAAAATCTTAGAATTGACAATGAAAATACTGAAGTAATGGATAGCTTTTAGGATCAATCATCCACTGTAAAGGAACAAGCAGTCAAGAAACATGCTGCAGGCTAACATTTGGGACAGCAACCATGAAAGCCTTGGAAAACATTTTCAGATGCTGTGATGTGTCTGTACCTACATAGATTAGAATCATGTGATCCACGGTACTCCGCACTATGGAAATAAAAGTTGGAGTCTGAAGAAACAGGACAGGGAAAGTGTTGATACTTTTGAACTTTGGTGTTGGAGAAGATCCATGAGAATACCAAGGAGAGTAAGAAAACAAATAGAACATCAAACAAAACTCAAGAGTTCCTGTTCAAAGCACAAGTTATCCTATTTCAAATACCTTATGCAAAGACCTAGCTTTCTGGAGAAGGCTCTAATGGGAGGAAAGGTAGAAAGAAAGAGAAGCAGAGGTTGACCAGCAACAAGGTAGATTTGGTTACAATGGCGGTGGTTGCACTGTTGGAAGACCTAAAGAACCAAATTAGGGACAAATCATCATGAAGAAAATCTACGTGGTTGTTAAAAGTTGACATGGACTTGAGGGTATATAATCATAGGTCAATTGTAGCAGCTGAATCAATTTTGACTGAGTTGATCTACCAATTGCATACAGAATAATTCTTGCAGGCAAATCCCAATCTATGGTTCTATCATTTCTGATATATTTCCAATATAAGAAAAATCCCTTTCTCATATAAATCTCTCAACCGATTATAAGATCCCCTACTTCTCATAATCCACCAAAGAATGAACTGTGTTCTCAAACTATAATCAGTTAATTACTACAAAAATGAAACACGGACAATTTTTAACTATTCATTGCTTTTCAAATTCACACAAACAGGTTGTACAGAGAAGAATCTGGAGCAAAGGATCTGTAATAAACTTCTGTGCCTTTCATGAAATCCATGTCAAATTTAGCTGGAAGCATAAGGTGAAATGGGAATAAAATGTTGCCACTCTTTATATGCATGATAACCACAGTTGGTTCATTAAGTTAGGCAGAGGAGGCCAAGTTTAATATTTTATGCTAACTCATAGATTTCTCTGCAAGGTTGCATTTTAAAAAAGAATTGGGTTCTCCTAAATAAGCTAAACAAGAATCTTGAAAATCAGTCTAGGAATATTATTGGATGCATGTTCATGAATGTTATCTGTTCATGAATATTATATCTCTTCACTCAGCTGGGCAACTAGGATTACAATCAGATCTTCACTTGCTTGGAAATAAGCCTTATTAAACCTTAATGGGACTCCAGGTACCCATTAGAATTGCATTGCTAGAGCTGGACTTGCGTTGAAATTAGATCTGAATTACGGCTCTTGTGTTTGCTTTTTCAGACAGAAGCAGAGGCATAGACTGAGAATGAAAACTGGGGGGGATCCGAGAGTTCCCATTTCATTCTTTAATCAAGCTTTTTTTTTAAAAGCAACAACCTAGGACTACCTTTAATTTGGGGAACAAGTTGTAAATTTCCTGATAGCAGAAAATCCCAGGCAGCCTAACCCATATCCTTTGGAACTTGGAAGCCTCAAATCTCAGCTTTGGCTATAGAGACACTACATGCTAATCCATCTTTATAAAAGCAGATTTTGGGTGCTTAAGACATCCCACGGTCCAACAACTAGACAATAGCATTAGTTTCCTTTTTTTTTAAAGAATGTTTTTATTAATTTTTACAAATTTTTTACAAAAAGAAAAAAAAATAAAAACTCAACTGAAAACAATCATTTAAAACATTTACCAAACAATCAAAGTTAGTGCTCGGTACCCCCACCACCACATCCTCCTAAACCTGCACTATCCCCCTAGTCTTTCCATCTAACTACCTACTTTCTCCTTTCTCTACTTACCCATCCCCTCCACCAACCTCTATCCCCTATCTTCTCCCTCTTACCCTCTTCCTACTTGCCTCACCTTCACACCTCCTTCCTCTTTCCATCCAATGTGGTGCCCAGAGGCCACCCGAGCAACCCCTTAATAGCTATAAATAAATACATACTCTCATATAAACCCCAATTACAGTTGAGAAAACATAATATAACAATTATTAGCACCCTCCCACCTCCCCCCGGCTTCCCAGAGTGTATACAGGGTAAAAACGCAAGAAACCCCACTAAACTACTTATTATATACGGTAACTGTTTAACTATATACCAAATGTAATTCCTTCAATTGATATTTCTTTTGTATATAATCTATCCATTTTTTCCAGTCCATCATAAATTCTTCACTTGAGTGATTCTTCAGGTATGCAGATATCTTAGCCATTTCTGCCAAATTAACCACTTTTAATGTCCATTCTTCAATAGATGGTAACTCAGATGTCTTCCAATATTGTCCCACCAATAGTCTTGCTGCATTAATCAAGTTCAAAATCAACTTAGTCTCTATGGTGGTACAATCTTTTGTAATGCCTAACAAAAATAACTGTGGTGAAAGTTCAATACGCTTTTTCAGTATATTTTGAAGAATCCACCATATTTTTATCCAAAAAGCCTTAATATTTTTACAAGTCCACCAAATATGAAAATAGGTAGCGTCCATCGATTCACATCTCCATCACCTAGGTTGCATATCTGGATACATAAGTGATAATTTTTTTGGGTCTAAATGCCATCTATAAAACATTTTATAAAAATTTTCTCTTAAATGCTGTGCTTGTGTAAATTTTACATTTTTCACCCATATCCTTTTCCATGTTTCCATCATAATTGGATGTCCAAAATTACGTTCCCACTTGATCATGCAATCTTTAACCAATTCAGTTCCAGAGTCAATTTCAAGTAGTACATCATATAATCTTTTAATATGCATAATTCTTTGATCTCTAACTTGTTTGATTAATTTTTCATCCTTTAACGAAAAACCCAACTTTACATCTTTTTGCCATCTCGCCTGAAGTTGTATATGTGAATACCAATTATGATCTATACCTTCTTCCCTTAATCTATTTAGTGACTTCAATTCTAAATTATTCCCTTCTTTAGTTAAAAGCTTCTCATAGGGCACCACATCTTGAGTTTGTTGTCTATTTACACTCTCTATTGCATGCCTGGGAACTGTCCATAAGGGAATTTTCCCATTTAGCTTGTAATAATACTTTTTCCAGACACTCAACAGTGAGTTTCTCAATAAATGCTCTTTAAAACTCCTATCCAACTTTTTATCATAGACTAGATACGCATGAAACCCATACAATAATCCGTACCCTTCTATATTCAATATTCTTTCGTTAGTTAAATTAACCCAGTCACTTATTGCTACTAGAACTGCTGCATAATAATATAGCTTAAAATTAGGCATTTTCAAACCACCTCTCTCTCTTGTGTCTTGAATAAGACACTCTCTTCTCAGCGAATCCAATAGCATTAGTTTCCTGTTGCTTAACCTATTATAAATGCAAATCAGCAACAGCAGGTCACCGCACCTCAAGAAGGATATAATGGAACTGGAAAAGGTGCAAAAAAGGGCAACAAGAATGATCAAGGAAATGGAGCGCCTCCCTTATGAAACCAGATTGCAACGCCTTGGTCTCTTCAGCCTTGAAAGACGGCGTTTAAGGGGTGACTTGATCGAAGTGTATAAAATCATGCATGGGATAGAAAAGGTGGATAGAGAAAAATTCTTTTCTCTATCACACAATACCAGGACAAGGGGGCACTCCCTAAAGCTCATAGCTAAGAAAGTGAGGACAAATAAAGGGAAATATTTCTTCACCCAGAGGGTCGTTGATTTATGGAATTCACTTCCTGAAGGGGTCGTGACAGCTGTCAGCCTTGACAGCTTCAAGGCAGGGCTAGATAGATCCATGGATGCAAAGTGTATCGATGGTTATTAAAACGGATGTCCATGTGCCGCCTCTATGTTGGTTGAGGCAGGCAGGATTCCCTTGAGTACCATTTTTGGGGGTCAAGGGAAAGGGAGGGTTTTGCCTTCTCTTTATGCTCAAGATCCCCATGTACAATTGGTGGGCCACTGTGCGACACAGAATGCTGGACTCGATGGGCTTTGGCCTGATTCAGCATGGCTCTTCTTATGTTCTTATGTTCTTAGCAGGTTGCATGCTAACTGGGTACACACATCACACTTACCCAGTATTGTTTTAATTATGGGTTCATACTTAACCACACCAAATAATGAATGATAATCGCTAGTTTCATACAACATATGAAAGGAAAACCATTCAAACCATCCCGTAGCTGAGGGCAATGGACAACCAGAGCACTTTTGTGATGAAGGAAGTCGAGATAATATCCTCAGGCTGAATCCCCTTCAAGCTCTGAAGAGAACGACCCATCACAGCAAGCTTGCTGCCTCATTCACCTTCTGATCTTGTCCTGGCTGCAACTGCTTTTCACTAGGATGTGCTGAGATGGGTATTGGGTATTTTTAAGGCCAGTCACCTTTGTGGAGCATGTGAGAACCTCTCTCAAGTCCTCTTCCCACTCTATTTGAAACCAGTTTCTCAAGTGCCTTAAAGCCTTTGAGTTTTTTGCACCAATTAACCAAAAATCATGCTGTAGCAAACAAAACAGGAAGGGAGAATCTACTTTAGGTCCTTGGACAGATTATGATATCCATTCTCAATTAGCTAATTCAATGTCAAGCCTTGATAATGAGTCATTTCTACAGATCTCTCATTTTTTCTCTCTCTCTCATTCTCTTCTCCCTCTCTCTCTCTCTCTCTCTCTCTCTCTCTCTCTCTCTCTCTCTCTCTCTCTCTCTCACCCACCCACCCACCTACCCACCCACACCCACACACACACACACATTAGAGTTAAGAGTAGGTTTTCCTGCTTTCCTGTTTTACTGAAATCTTTGGAATAACCAAAGCCAGTGAGTCTGCAAGAATTACTCTATATGCAGGCAGCCCAAGGGAAATGAGCAACCGTACAACATCACAGGAATGCTTAATTAAAAAGAATTATAGCCCAATACTCTACACTGGATGTTCTTTGAAAGTAAAATAGCATCCCCATTAACAAGTACAAGTCTCATGATTGGGGAACACCTGGTCAATCATCTGACCACTTCTAGGCTTTCAGGTCCCTTCCCTTTGTGAAGTAGCTATCATAAATGGCCCTGGTGAGGAGCATATGACAGACCAAATCCTCCCTTTCTGCATTATTTCCCCCCCCCAATACAAGATAGTCCTCGACTTAGCAATCTTCCATTTAGTGACCATTCAAAGTTACAACTGTTGTAGCATCCCCGTGGTCATATGATCAAATTTTGGATGCTTAGCAGCTGGCATGTTTTTATGAGGCTAGCAGTCTCCTGAGGGCCATGTGATCCCCTTCTGACAAGCAAAGTCAATGGGAAGCCAGATTCACTTGACAGCCATGTTACTAAATGAACAATTGCAGCAATTCACTTAACTATGGCAAGAAAGGTCATAAAATGGAGCAGAACTCACTTAACAACTGTCCCACTTAGCAACAGAAATTTTGGGCTCCAATGTGGTTATAGGTCGAGGACTGCCTCTAATAAACAATATGTCCTATTATATTCAACTTAGTTAGAGCATAAACAGAATAACGTGCATGCCCACAAGCTCTGGTAGATCAGGATAGTATTTGTGACTATACAATCAAAACCCTATTAGTTTTGCATGCAGATATAAAGGGTGTGGGACTTCATTTACGAGGTGCCATTTCCAGTTAAAGATAATACCAAACTGTAGCAGGGAGGGGCAATCTTCTGCAGAATTAGGAGTGAGCCAGCCACAGGTCTTTTGTTGTGTGCAAGTTCCTAGAAGGACCATTTTTGCGAAGCTTTTTCCAGTCATGTGGCCAAAATATGCAAAATACAATCCTGACAAAAGGAAGCACTGTTTTCAGCCATGATGTGGCTGGTAGAGCACAAAAATGTAATCCACAAGCCATCATTTTAACAGTTTGTTAAAAATAAGATAATTGCAGGGAAAAACCATATGTCATCTTCTTCAATTCTTAGGTCTTCAGAAAATGCTGCTCTATCCAGGTAGTCCTTGACTTACAACAGTTCATTTAGTGACTGTTTGAAGTTACAACAGCACTGAACAAAGTGACCCATGACCATTTTTCACACTTAAGACTGTGGCAGCATCCCCACGGTCACGTGACCTGGCAACCGATTCATACTTACAATGGCTGCAGTGCCTCGGGGTCATGTGATCAGCTTTGGTGACTTTTTGATAAGCAAAGTCAATGGGAAAGACAGATTCAGTTGACAACCATGTTACTAAACAAATGCAGTTTGCTACATAACAACTGTGGCAAGAAAGGTCGTAAAATAGAGCAAAATTCACTTAACAACTATCTCGCTTAGCAACATAAATTTTGGGCTCAGTTGTCGTTAAGTTGAGGACTATCTGTAGTACTTTCCCCCCAAATAGGACTGTGGCTTTTTGGCCAGGCTAATATATAGTGGCAGCTTAGCTAAGAAAATTTTTGCCTGCTGCTTTAATGAGGAGCTGGAAATCCAATCACTGCATTTAACTAGCTACTGACCCTTGTAGCTTTGGATTGATTAACTGCTACGCAGGCTAGATTACTGACCAGGTATAAAACATCCATTTATTCCATCTGGAACTTGTAGTGGTGGTGGTGATTATTTTATACTGGAGAGAAATGAGATTCAGTCATGCATGTGAATCGAAGGCTGCTTCAAATGCTTGGGACTGAAAATAATAATAATAATGCACATACATGTTGCACCAAAATCTGTCCTCTAATAATGAGATGTTCTTTTTCTGCCTTGAAAGAAAGTTACTGTGAAGAATGATTCTGAATTTTTGTTTTCAATTTCCTGGAAAGGTATTTCAAATTTCTTTTTATTGTTCTGAGGGAGCCCTGCTGTTTTTTCCTGCTTTTCATCCCTCCAGTAGTGTCCATGTTTTCTGAGGAAGGGACCACCACAGAAAGATGTGCAAAGAAGACTCTTGCCATTAACAACTATAACAGTTCAAAATGTTCAGACTTGGGTAGTTCTGACCTTGAAAAATGCTGTTTTGTCAGACACTTTTGCCAATCTTGGAACTGTTTATTTCAGATATCATGGAAGGGATCTGATCTCTTTTTTGGAAATCAAACTATATTTGGGCACTTAGAATGTTAAAACTGCAAAGTTTATCCTGAAAATATTCTGAGCATTTCTAATATATATTTCTTACCTATCTTCAAACCTAAATCCCTCATAAAAAATTTGGGTATTTTTCTCCTTTAAAAATAATTTAAGGTGTGATTTATTTTTTATTTTTTGTATCAAAGCCCGGTCAGGTGGCCTCTTGCATTTCATAAATGCAATGATCTTGTCTCCTGGTGACTTTAGTGCATAGGTATTCTATGTATTTTTCTTGGTTAATAATGGTTTCTATTGCTGTTTCCTGGGATTTTTTTTCTTTTAAACTTCCTAGTTTAATTTTATTGTTTTCCTAACTTTAGAAAGTTTGGGAATCACATTGCAGCCAAAGATACAGCCCCATCACCTATCTGTTACTATTATACTGTTATACCTCACAAATTTTAAACATTTAAGGTACACCTGGTAGTTGAGCATTTGGTGGCCTAGAGGTGAAGATACTCACTTCACACTCAGGAGACTGAGAGTTCAATCCTAGGCAGCGATAGGTGTTTCTCTCTCAGGGCGCAAAAAATAAATATCTGCTGCAAACTCCATGTAGGCGTCAGGAAGGGCATTCGGACGTAAAGCCAGCATGGCTGGCTCAGGAATTCTGGGAGTTGAAGTCCACGAGTCATAAAAGAGCCAAGGTTGCCTACCCCTGGGCTAGATGGTGAGTTTGAGGCCTGCCTTAGGCTAAAAGCCAGCTGGGTGATCTGGGGCCAGTCATTTTCTCTCAGCTCTAGGAAGGAGGCAATGGCATGTCTGAGAAACGTTACCAAGCAAATTGCAGGGACTTGTCCAGGCAGTCTCCAAGAATCAGACATGACTGAATGAAAGACAAACCAAAAACCCAGCATCTAGTAAAACCTCTGGAAAGAGTTTCCTGCTGGTCTTTGATTTTTCCACTTGCAGCATATGCTTGGACTTTCATTTGCCGAAGACAGATTTTTTTTTTAATATGAATGAATTATATCCGAAGGACACGGAGACATGCACTTCTCAATTGCAGAAGGGGTATCACAACTGATACGGGACTTTCTGGAGTTTGTTGAATAACTATCCTCACCTTTTGCTGGCAGGCAAATCTCCCGAGGCGTTTGAGAGAAGCATCAGCAATTTTTTTTATTTTTTTGCAATCCCCACTGCCTTCACTGCAGGCCACGCAGGGAATACTAAGCAGGGGAAAAATCTAAACTTAGAAAGTGACTGATTTCCTCTCCATGGAGATAGGGATCACACAGCAAAGTAGGAGGAAGATGCAGAATGCTACCTTAGGCAAGGTTAATATCCTCTCCTATAAAGACTGCTACTGCCCTCTACTGGGCATGTTTGTGGCAGCAAATAGCCCCATTACAGAAAGAATATCTATATCTATATCTATATCTATATCTATATCTATATCTATATCTATATCTATATCTATATCTATATCTATATCTATATATCTATATCTATATCTATATCTATATCTATATCTATATCTATATCTATATCTATATCTATATCTATATCTATATCTATATCTATATCTATATCTATATCTATATCTATATCTATACAGACAGACATACAAGGCTTTTGGGTATGACACCCAATGGGCCAATAACCACTGAGACCCCTTTGCTGGTTTATGCTATACGTTCACCTTTGATTTTCAGATCCTGGTACTTTGTAATCTTCTCCAATATTTTGTCTTATATTCTACTACCCCCTAATATTGCCACACCAATTTTCCATTCTTTCTTCTTATTATTTTTATCAGAAAAGGGAGTGGCCCTCTTATATGGGCTCTATCATTACTTGCAAATGGCAGACAGTTTCAGCGTGGTTACTCTCAAATTAATGCATTATATATCAACAAAAACATTTCCCTGAGACTTGAGGGGTAAATCTGGTACACAGATATGGCTCCCATCAGCCTGAACAACATGACCAGCACCAAAAGTTTCTGGGAATATACATTCAAAAAGTCCCTAATCATATTTATCTAGTATGTTTTTAACCCTGGATGCCAAACAGAGACACACTGCCTCTCCCCAGTCATTTGTTTAGACTGGTTCTGAAATAAATGTGTAACATTTTAAACAGAAAAAGATGCCCTTTAGCCAACTATTAATAAGCTTTCATTTTGTCTAGGACCTGGCACCGAACCTGATCTCCTTAATTTTCCAGGCCTTCATTTGACAGGAATTTTTGTAATCTCCTTACAGCAGATGAGGTAATTACATCTAACTAGAGTATGTCAGCACATGCCATGTTGATTTCAGGCTAATCCCTCAGGCCAGTCAAGTTGCAGTCATTTAAACAAGCCTCTTCATTCTTTTCATTCCTGCTAACAGAATTCATCTGCAACTATCCAGGCAACCACCAGGTGGCAGCCAAAAGCCAAGGTTTTCTTTAGTGCATTTCTAGATGACCATCTAAGGGCCATCTGGATTTCTACAGTCCAGAACAGGGAATCTTATTTTTATCTTCTCAGATTCTGAACTAAACTTATTGCCTGTTTGCCAAAGAGCAACATGTCAAAAAGTCATGCATGCCCGATTTTCCAGACATTTCATTCTCTGCAGGGAAGTCTCAAGAATGAGAATTTATTCATTAGTTGCTGATTGGCAGGTATGAAGCCCAGCTCCCCAGCTTTGCCCCAAGGCCAAAAAGCGATCCAATGCCATCGTCTTCATTACTCCCAGAATAAAATATGTTTGAAAAAGCTGCCAAGCCACTGAGACTATAGGGCAGTGATGGCGAACCTTTTAGAGACCGAGTGCCCAAACTGCAACCCATAACCCACTTATGTATCATCGGGTGCCGGGTGGGTGTGGTCCATTGGGTGGGTGTGGCCCATTGGGTGGGCGTGGCTGCGGTGGTAACGGCAGACTGGGTGCGACTAAAAAGTTCAATCAATCAATTCCAACTTTGTGAGATCTCTTTTTTCCCCAGAGAAGTTGAAATTGATTGATTGAACCTTTTTTTTGCACAAGGCGGAGGAGGGCTAAAGCAGAAAGGTTTTATAAAACCCAGCTGAAGGCCTAGGACTGGAGCGACGACACATATACCTACAGAGAGGGCTCTGCTTGCCACCTGTGGCACACTTTCCATAGGTTCGCCACCACAGCTATAGGGGAAGCTCTTCTTCAAAATGAAAAGAAACCATTGAGCAAAACCCCAGGATTTACTTTTGACAGCACAAAGACTCCACTTAGGCTTGCAATTGGCCCTCAAACTCGGTATCTACAGCTAGACACTGGCCTGTGCTTCCTCAGAATGACTGATGGATGCAGGGTCCTCAGTTAGGGAGCAGCAAGCAAATCACAATACAGGTAGTCCCCGATGAATGACCCAAACTGGAAGTGGAATCTCCATTGCTAAGCAAGGTGGTCATTAAATGAATCATGCCTGATTTTACTACCTTTTTTTGGCCATGGTTGTTAAGCAAATCACTACAGTTAAGTGAATCAGCCGGTCCGTAAACGAATCCAACTCCCCCCAGGTGACTTTGCTTGTCAGAAGCCAACTAGGAAGGTTTCAAATGGAGATCAAACAACCATGGTCCACTGCAACTATCATAAATACCTATTAGCTGCCAAGCTCTCAAATTTTGATCATGCAACTACAGAGATGCAGTGATGGTCAGAGATATGAGGAGTGGTTGCAGGTCACTTTTTTTCAGTGCTGTTGTGACTCCAACAATCGCTAAATGAATTTAATGGCCGTAAGTGTAGAACTATCTGTACAGTTTAACATTGCCATCAACTCACTGGACTCCCATTTCCCTCAGCTTGATTTACTTTATGTACTAGTTGGAAAAGAGGATTTGAAAATAAGAAGCAAAAATAATATGGTTGGATTAAATGCACAACTCTTACTTCACTTCATTAAAATCTCCACTTATTATGAAAGTCCAAGTACTCAGGTCAGCTTCAAAATCTTCTTCAGGGCTTTTTAAAACTTCCCATAAAGATATCAAAAGTTGCATTTGTATTCTCACGTAAAGTAACATTGCCTCTTTCAAGTGAAATTGAGGGATTTCAAAGGCAAAAGAACATCCAGATCCTTAGGTAGCTGACAATGACTTATTTACACCTTGTGGAGGTGAACACGCTGGCCCATGAGTGATTTTTGAAGGAGGGTATTCAACTAAGAGATCCAACTAAGACAACCAGACATCTTCCAATTGTCCTCAAAGTTAAAGGAAAATACAAAGCAAAAGTAGGAACGGCTGTCTTAATGAGTATGGTATCAATTAAAAAGCAAGAGGATATGTTGGAAAAAATGCAAATTGCTTTTTGGAAGAAAAAGGTATAATGTCCATGATACAACAACACTAGACGTATGCTTTGGTTTCACTGGGCAACAGATTTTGCTTCCTGAACACTTTTGGATTGTTTTATAGATTTTTGGCTGCTAATCACGAAAAGAACTTGTAACTTAACCTATCAAGTTTTGTAGAAATCTTTAGTTTTTACACAATGGCAAGGTAAACCCTTAAGTATTTGTTGATTATGCTGCACACATGAAACGTAGAATTGTTGCTGGAGCACATCCAGTATACCAAGCACAACTGGAACATCTGTACAAATCTAACAGTAGTGGCTCTGCTGCTTGGAATGCAACTCAGATATACCAAGTACTATTGTTACAACTGCAAAGGGACAGCCGTGCAAGAGGGTCGCATTATATTAAAAAGAAATGACCACTCTGAAAGAATTTGGTTGCAGGACAGAAAAATGTGGCATGTGAATCACTTTATTATTATTATTATTATTATTATTATTTATTAAATTTCTATGCCGCCCTATTCCGGGAACTCAGGGCGGCTTACAGCATAAATAGAAATCCAATAAAAACTAAACTGTACATATATAAAAATATAAAAAAGAAGAACCCCTAAATTAAGAACCATTCATTCAGCAAACGTACACACAGACACTTGTTGCTGCTTCATATAAAAATGATGAAAAATGATGATTGATGAAGAATTTTGTAAATGCCACGAACAAAGAAGGTGAAAGTTTTTGTTATTTGAGACAGATATTTTCAAAAATAACTGTTGACAAGATTAAGGAAGGCCTTTTTGTGGGTCCGCAGATCAGATGTATCAATGACAAGCAATTCAAGCTTGTCTGGAATCCATCAGTGCTGAGTGATTATTGCTGGACACTGAATACAAAGGAAAATCAGCAGTGAAACACTTTAGGCCCTGTTGAACTCAAAAAGCATACCAGAAACATCATGAGATTAAATATATTATAGTCATTAAAAGTTAATTTTGCATTTTTCAAGATTCCTATGTGGTACAGTCATTCTGAAATTCTATTTGTGTTCCGTTTGAAGGGATCTATCACAATCACCAAAAGTTTTTCAGGAAGTAAAACCTTTGAAACAGTTGGTTGTACAATGTTGGGTAACGCGTATCATCATTGCCTTTTCCTCTCTGCTGCTTGGCAATGGTTGCTTTCTCTGATATCCCTCTGCATCACTTCAGAGGGGACGTAAGTGATTCCCCCAACACCACCCCAAGTCCCTATTTCACCCTTGCTTATTGTGTGGATTGGGGACAGCAGTTGTAACAAGCCTTTTCTTCATTTTCCCTTTCTTTTTTTTCCTCTTTCCTTCTATAGAATTCCAGCTCCTGGGCCGCAAAGCTCTTGGAAATGTATTTATTTACTAGACATTTTAATCCTGCTTTTATTACTTTTATAAGTAACTCAAGGCAGCAAATGTGCCTAATACTCTTTCCTCCTCCTATTTTTCCTCACAACAACAAACTGGTGAGGTGGGGTGACTTGAGTCAAGAAAGAGTGACTGGCTCAAAATTAACCCAGTGGCTTTCATGCCTAAGGTGGGACTAGAACTCAGAGTCTCCTGGTGATTGGCCCAGAGTCACCCAGTGGCTTTCATGCCTAAAATGGGGCTAGAATTCATGGTCTCCTGATTTCTAGGAAAGCACTTTCATCACTATATCAAACTGGTTCTCTCTGAATGAAATGAAGGTAGTGGGCCTGGATAATTAAAGCAGCCCATCTTCTTCTTCTTCTTCTTCTTCTTCTTCTTCTTCTTCTTCTTCTTCTTCTTCTTCTTCTTCTTCTTCTTCTTCTTCTTCTTCTTCTTCTTCTTCTTCTTCTTCTTCTTCTTCTTCTTCTTCTTCTTCTTCTTCTTCTTCTTCTTCTTCTTCTTCTTCTTCTTCTTCTTCTTCTTCTTCTTCTTCTTCTTCTTCTTGTTCTTCTTCCTCCTCCTCCTCCTCCTCCTCACTCCTCCTCCTCCTCACTCCTCCTCCTCCTCCTCCTCCTCCTCCTCCTCCTCCTCCTCCTCCTCCTCCTCCTCATCTTCCCAGCCCAAGTATACCAGAAGGTTTCTCATCTAAGTAGTAAACAGGTCTGTTCCTGCTTCTCTTAAGTCGGACAAGGTCAGCCAGATCTTGACATCTGCTGAGGCACTTCTTCCTTATAATCTTCAATTCCTAATCAATAAGTTGTTGCTTCCTGGCTCTCAGTCACTCATTGCTAACTGAGTCAACAAACTAACTGACAAATGTGATCTTGAGCTGACTTTGCATTTATGTGTTGCATCTGCATACATCTGCACAGTGAAATCAATGCCACCAACTGAGCCAGGCAATACAGATGCCAATCTATCATTTCAACTGAGTAATAACAGTTCTAATATTCTGGTTTCTAGGCCCTGTGGCTCAGTCAACCCCAGAAACGCTGCATTTATAAACAGTGTTGAGTTACAACATGGAATACACAAATGCATTCCTATCTGATACAATGAATTGAATAAACTAGTCTTGTGCCTTTTTAATCCTCAAATAAGCTTGGGGAAGAACCATAAAAGCCCCCCCCGACCTTCTGATGAGTGCTTCCTTTTCAGAATTGAATTATTCATATACTGGTGCTGAATTATTCAGGGATGGTATTCAATTATTAATGCTGTTGCCTTTACATATGCCCCCTCCTGCCCCCTCTAAACTTTGCCTCTAGCTTTTAAAAAAAGCATCTTTTTAGGGTAACTCCAATAAATATGGTTCCAAGATAGGGTTCTAGAGTGGTAAATAAATATTTAAATTAAAAATAAAATATGCTTATCAAAAGAGCAGCATTTCCAGTGGGAACAGCTTGTGGAAAACAAGGCATGTGAGTTGTTAAACAAGAATTGGTACCAACACACCATATTGTGAGCCTTTATGTCTAACTGTGCTTAATGGTTGCACTGCCAAAATAAGCAGCAGGACTCAAACAGATTATGAGCAGCTGAGGAATTCTTGGAGCTCACCGGATAATCTGCAAACAGCGATTGCAGAGGAGAGGGCTTGGAAATCAAGAGCCTTGCTTGATGCGAGCATAAAAATCTACAGTATACCATTTTCATTATCAAACATAAATGAAGTATTTTGGTATTACTTTAAAAGAATTTTTTTTCTAAAAACCAACCAACCAACCAACCAACCAACCAACCAACCAACCAACCAACCAACCAACCAACCAGAGTGATCTCTTGATCTCTCTGTCACAAGCTGAAAACCCTGCTTGCATTTTCAACATCACCTTCGGCATCAAGCTGAGAAGAGGGGGTTGAATCAGTGTGGGATTCAAATATGTGAATAACCAGTACTCTGTGTGGATGCCGCTTCCGGAAGTCCATTCTGGGCCCGGGCAACAAAAAATTAGCTACCGGTTCTGCCGGGGTGGTACGAACCGGCTGAATCCCCCCAGTGGGTTGAATGCCTCTCACAGAGCACAGCATATCGTTTTGTGGCACAAAATCCTTCAAAGAAGGAATTGCATTACCTTGAAAGCAAAGCTGGGGTGTTTCTCAAGCCAACAGGAGTTGGACACTCCTGTTCTGGGGCTACAGACGTGAATTTCATGCCATATACTTATCAAAGCAAGAAGTCTCCATCATTTTGGTCTGAGTTCCTGCGGATAAGTCCTTGTTGTTCCTTCTCTGAAAAACACCCACGGTTGGGCAATGGGCATGCATGAGCAGGGCAAAGATGATGGTACAACTTGCACCCTTCCATCAGGTTTCATACAAGCCCATAAAGGTGGTGTTTGTGTCATGGCACTATTGTGCAAATCATTTTATTTATTCATTTTATTATTTTGTTTATTAAACAAATTTATGTAGCCACCCAACTCGCACATAGGTGGCTCAAGGAGGCTTACAAAGTATATTTTAAAAATCCCTTACCTAATACAAACCCATAAAGAACCCCATGCCCCATCCCCGTGGCAATAACAACCCAATCAAATTAACTACTTGATTGTCTCTGTCTCCATTTCTGGTCCCCAGGCCTGCTGATAAAACCATATTTTAGGGCCTTTCATACAGTTGCTGGGAGGAGCAATTGTACCTTGGGAAAAGGAATGATAACAATAGCAATAGCACTTAGACTTATATACCACTTCACAGTGCTTTACAACTCTCTTTAAGCGGTTTACAGAGTCAGCATATTGCCCCCAACAATCTGGGTCCTCATTTTACTGACCTTGGAAGGATGGAAGGCTGAGTTAACCTTGAGCCAGTCAGGATTTAATTCCAGGCTGTGGCAGAGTTTGTCTGCAATACTGCATTCTAACCACTGCGCCATCACAGCTCATGATGTTCCATAAAGTAGGAGCTACCACTGAGAAAGCCCTTTTTCATGGTCCCACCAGATAATCCCTAATTAATGCGACCCATAACATATTCTTTTGATGCCATGACAGTTTATTGTGGGCACTCCTACGTTGCCTTTCCATTTTCATTACTGATGGGACCGCTGAATGCTGTGTAATATGTAGTACATAATCAGTCTTTGAATAAATCAGATATGGTTTAGCTGTATTTAGCTAATATTTAAGTAGACTTCATCTCTCATCCACCTGGAAATCAAGGTGGGTATATGAAGTTTCTATTTTTTTTTACCCATGTAATGACTTGTCCCTATCCTATTTATTTTCAGCAAGATGACTACTTTATAGAACATAGAATAATAGAATTGAAAGTGATCTTGGAGATCTTCTAATCCAATCCACTGCTCAAGCAGGACACCCAAATGGTTGTCCAGTCTTTTTTGGAAGGTCTCCAGTGATGGAGCACTCACAACTTCTGAAGGCAAGCTATTCCATTGTTTGATTGCTCTCACTGTTAAGAAATTTCTCCTTAGTTCTAAGTTGCTTCTCTCCTGGGTTAGTTTCCATCCATTGTCTTATATTTTGGTGCTTTGGAAAATAGTTTGACCTCCTTGTCTTTGTAGGAGCCCCTCAAATAATGGAGCACTGCTATTATGTCATCCTTAGTCCTTCTTTTCACTATACACACCCAATTCCTGTAATCATTCTTTTTTTTAATTATAATTTTTTTTTTATTATTAGATATCCGTTTGTACATGTAAACATAGAAAAAATTTCAAGTTACAGCCATTCAACTTAATACAATCATTTTAAATTTGTAGACCTTCTTCACTCCGTATATCCAAGTTTAACTATAAGCCAACTATATTTTAAAAATTTTAAATTTCACTTCTTTTCAGATCAATCCATTGGACATCAAACAAACAAGTCATCTTATTAAAATTAATAATTTTCATGTCAATATACCCATCCCTTCAACAACATTCTTAGTCTATTTAATATATATCTTCCATTAATCGATAGATATATATTTATACATGCAAACCAGGGGGAGATTCAAGTTAACTGCTATCCAACTTAATACAATCGATTTAAATTTGTAAACATTCTTCACTCCGTATGTCTAGATTTAACTATAAGCCAGATACATTTTCTTTGATTGGTGTTTCTCTTGTATGTAGTCTATCCAATGTTTCCAGTCTATCATATATTGTTCATTTGAGCGATCCTTCAAATATGTCGATATTTTAGCCATTTCTGTCAAATTTATTACTTTCAAAGTCCATTCTTCAATAGGTGGTATTTCTGGCTTCTTCCAGTATTGTCCCACCAACAGTCTCGCTACTGTGATCAAGTTCAGAATTAAGTTTGTCTCTGTGGTAGTACAGTCTTTTATGATCCCTAACAAAAACAACTGAGGTAGAAATTCAATACGCTTTTTCAAGATGGTTTGGAGTGTCCACCATATTTTTCTCCAGAAGGCTTTAATATGTAGCCTCCATACTACCACACCTCCAACATTTAGGTTGGGTGTCTGGATAGATATATGATAATTTTTTCGGATCTAGATGCCACCAATTCCTGTAACCATTCTTCATATGTTTTAGCCTCCAGTCCCCTAATCATTCTTATTTGTTCTTTTCTGCATTCTCTCCAGAGTCTCAACATCTTTTTTTATATTGTCAGAACTGGATGCAGTATTCAAAGTGTGGTCTTATTAAGGCTTTGTAAAGTGGTACTAGAACTTCACATGATCTTGATTCTACTCCTCTATTAATGCAGCCCAGAACTGCATTGGCCTTTTTGGCTGCTGCCGCACACTATTGGCTCCCTTATGCCTCCACAAACTATGTCCTAAGCAAGGTGAACAAATGTCATTTTGGGTTGAAGATGGAAATTAGACTTCAACAAATTTTGGATGCCTATAATGTGTTGCTTCAACTATAGCTTTGATATCTATACCTATTTTTCCCAACAATTTTTCTGCAAAAGCTCAGTAGAACATATCTTGTTTACAACCTGGCTACTTGTAAAAGAGTTGTGTTCCTTTTCATATTAGAACTCCGATAATAGTTTCTTCCAAGTGATTCATTTTCTTGCTGAAGCCTCAAGAAGCTTTATGTACAATATACACAAAAGTAAATTCCTGGTATAATATCTCTAAAGTCCTGACAAATAAATCCCCCCATCCCCAGGCCTTTTAAGGTGCGCTCTGTGTCACCTTGAAGGCAGTCTGGTGATTTGAGACAATAAATTCCTTTTGCAACAAAAGCCACAATAAATTGTTTAGCCTTTCCAAAATAAACTAGTGGTATTGCTGTCAAACCCATTGATATATCACAAACTAATTTTCTTTTTGCTTTAGTCACTCACAGGGAGGAAAAATGAGCCTAGATGGTGAGGCACTTTCAAAGAATTAACCCCTACACTTTGGCTTGGTCATTCATGAGTCCAATGAAAAAAATAATGCTGAGTGGACATTGATGGAGCTTTGGGTCACATACGTTGTACTTCATTGGAGAAATGACCCTTACAGTGAGTAAAAAGGAGTGAAAAGGTTAAGTTTGCAACTTCCTTTCCTTCCTCCAAAACAACTACTAATTAACAAAGCAGTTAAGTTTCTAGACTAACAATACGAACTTCTTTTTTGGGATTCAGTCCATTAAAGTGAACAAATTGCATGTTCACCCAGACTCTAGAAATGGATCTATGTTTCCCTGTCTCTCACACTCAAGGTTAGAAAAGAAAAGAGGAAACATGTCTCTGAGGTAGCTGGTTTATAAACTTATCTTTCCAATGTTGAAAGACGGTCTTTAACATTTAGAAGAGGGCAGCAAATCCTCTCTCCTCATTCAGTTGTCAACTTCTATGTAGGAGATGTGTGGTTTAAAAAAACATGGACATGTAAAAATATTAAACCCTATCTAAAAGTCAAAGTGATGAATGTAATGAATTCTTCCCAGAATATTAACGTTTTTAGGCCATTGCAAAAGTATATGTTTTAATGAAACATTATTCTTTTGGCTGAATGGGAGCAATGGGATCCAATCAGTCTGTTATATTATTTTAGGTGTGGCCATTCAGCCAACAATGAGTCCATCTAATAGTAGAAATATAATTCAGGGCTTTTCAACCTTTTCACCCATTGTACCACTTTTAGGATATGGCAACATCCGAGTACCACCAGACGCCTAGGAAGGTGTCAAAAACTTGACCAAAAAAAAAAAAGGGTAAAAAGTGATAAAGTACAGGAAGTCCTTGACTTACAACAGTTCGCTTAGTGACTGTTTGAAGTTACAATGGCAATGCAAAAAGTGCCCACCAAGCCACAGCCGAGCAAGACAGCGCCTGGCGGCGCTCTTCCTCCTGTCCAAGGTTTTCATTGTTGTGAGCATTTCTGTTGAGGATTGGCAGTGGGGGTGGGGTGGGGGGTGTTTGGTTTTTATTCCCCCTGTCTGTTGGGGGGTTGCAACAGGTTTTGGTCACTTTACATGACCGTGGGACACTGTGATCGTCATAAATATGAATCAGTTGCCAAGCATCTGAATGTAAATCATAAGGCCCTGGAGATGCTGCAACATTCCAGCTGATCAGTGCTTCTTCTGGGCTCAGAAGAAGCACCAGGATCAGCGCTGAGCTCCAGCTGAAACCTGGCACTGATCCTGGCACTTCCACTGAGCCCTGTCAGCCCCGAAGAAGCGCTGATCAGCTGGAAAGCGGCACTGATCCTGGCGCTTCCGCTGAGCCCTGACAGCCCTGCAGCTCCAGTCATCTCTCGTTCAGGCTTGTGCGGTGCTGCCACCGGTTCAGCTCATTCCCCTCCCCCACTACCACTTTTCTAGGATGGTCGTGTACCATCTGCCAGGTGCCAATGTACCACAGGTGGTAACCGTACCACTGGTTGAAAAGCCCTGATCTAGTTCAAAAGACAAAAACGAAGCTGTTAAGTTTGGTGGTGTGAAGTTAAGACTGAGGAGGCAGTGGAACAAAGCACAGGAGGAGTTGATCTCTCCCCGTTTTGACCCAGTTCCAAAAGGTCTTTCTTGGCAGCTAAGATTTGAGTATCAGGGTCTATCACTGGTCTTTTTCCATGCAACAGAAGCAACAATGGAAATCAATCCTTGCTCTTCCATTCCAGCCTTATAAAGGGACCTTTTTAAAAAGAGGTGTCTAGCGTTCTTTCTAGAACTCTTTCAGAAGATCATTGAACATACTTGGAAGAAAACTCTAGAGTGCTACTGTTTCATGAGAGTGATGAATACACATTAATAAGAAACTCACTTAGAACCTAGCTTGGACTTCAGAAACAGTCTGCAAAACATTAAAAAGGTGTGGGTGCCTGTGGAAACCAGCTGGTATATGAGTTCAGCAGCATAAAGCAAAATGACAGGGACAACTGTGCAGGCAATCCTCAACTTATGACCACAACTGAGCCCAAAATTTATGTTGTTAAGTGAGACATTTGTTAAGTCAGTTTTGCCCCATTTTACGACTTTTCTTGCCACATTTATTAAGTGAGTCACTGCAGTTGTTAAATTAGTAACCCAACTGCAAAGTGAATCTGGTTTCCCCATTGACTTTGCTGGTCAGAAGGTCACAAAACGGAATCACATGACTCTGGAACCGTCACAAATGTGAGTCAGTTGTCAAGCATCCAAATGTAAATCACATGACCACAGAGATGCTACAACAGTCGTAAGTGTGAAAAATTGGCATAAATCACTTTTTTTCACTAAACAAACTGTTGTAAGTCAAGGACTACCCCTACAGTCATTTCATATGGTCATACAATAGATCAAAAACACCTTAACATCAGGTCAATTAAACAGAAATTAGGAGTTCCTCAGGTGTGGGCTGGAGATGTGATGGTCAAATGGTCAAATTTCAAAGCTTTTGTTTATAGTTCAAGATTACATTAAATCTTTAACATATGGAGATTTCCCCATAAATCTACTAATATACCTTCATACCTTAATCTACCCCATCCCAAGAAGACTAAATGATTGCATGACTATATCATGTGGGTCAGTGAGCCTTCAAATTTCTTACATCTCCAGCATTAAAAAAAATAATTCTGATGTCCATTCTTTCAAGGATATTCTTTGAGGAGTTCAGTGCACCTGAAATACAACTTTTGATGAATTAACCGTAATGTTAAATATGTAGATGTCATTTTAACATTTTAAGAACCTCCAGCAAAAAATTCCAGTTCTTTAGTCCTTGTTTGAAATATCCATTTATAAATATTCTTGACTTTAAAGAAAGATATGCTCTACCTTTCAGCTTTGCACAGTACAAAAGTGAACCAACTGAGAAAAGCCTCTGAGACAAAGTGTTTGGTTCTTACACTGTTAAGCTTTATGGTTGCAGATTGCGAATTGAATTTGGTTGCGAAGACCACATTCAATTTGAAATCAGGAGAACTCTTTAAAATGGTCACTAAGTAATAGTTGTCATAAATCATTTTATCAGAAAGTTTCTGCCTAAGCTTTCTAATAAAATGATTTATCACCAATGTTCAAAAGTAGAATTTTTCTAAAGTCTTATCTAACACTAACACATTGTTTCTGTTTTTTTTACTCCCATTGTGGATTTTAAATTTATCAGATCAGATTCAGCACACAATCTGAGAGCGCACAGGGTCGGCCTCCTCCGGGTCCCGTCACCGAAACAATGTCGTCTGGCAGGCCCTAGGGGGAGGGCTTTCTCTGTTGTGGCGCCGTCGTCTGGCAGGCCCTAGGGGGAGGGCTTTCTCTGTTGTGGCGCCCGCCCTCTGGAACCAACTGCCTCCTGAAGTCCGCGCTTCTCCAACTCTCCCGGCCTTCCGGAAAAACCTAAAGACTCATCTTTCTCGGCAAGCCTGGGGATGATTGTGGTTGATTGTTGCATTGAATGTGTGTTTATTGTTTTTTTAGATATCTTATTTGGGTTTTTTATATTGTAATTCTTTGTTATGTATATGTTGTTAGCCGCTCCGAGTCCCCGGAGAGGAGCGGCATACAAACCCAAATAAATATATCTCCTTGCGGTAGAATCCCTTACCCTGGTTTCACTGCTAAACGATGTGTAATTAAACACATGAAATAAGTCAAAAATAAAACCTGGAGATGTACTATTATTTTTAAGCAATGTCTGGTTATGTGCTAACTATTCTTCTTCTTCTTCTTCTTCTTCTTCTTCTTCTTCTTCTTCTTCTTCTTCTTCTTCTTCTTCTTCTTCTTCTTCTTCTTCTTCTTCTTCTTCTTCTTCTTCTTCTTCTTCTTCCTCCTCCTCCTCCTCCTCCTCCTCCTCCTCCTCCTCCTCCTCCTCCGTACACTGGCTTTGTTCTGGAAAACATTTTGTAGTAATGGTATTGTTGGTGATGATGGCTTGAAATTCTGAATTGCCTTGTTACAAACCTCTAAATGTAAACCTTCACAATCTGGTGCTCTCTGAATGCTTTGGACTACAATTCCAATCACCCCCAAGCAACTGATCTGGAAATAAAGCACATCACGTCCAATGCTTTTAGAGAGCACTCAATGGGGGGGGGATTCACCCAAAGCAGGAACAGCTATTTGAAATTTCCCAGATCCAGTTGAGCTGCTGCAACATCAAAGCTGTAATAAATCTTGTCACCTCAAAGCTGTAATAAATCTTGTCCCCCCCCAGATTATGGCTGGGGATATCTGTGGTTTCATTTTTTTAATCAAGGCAAGGAAGTAGAAGAGATAATAATTAGTTCTGAACTTTTTGGAGGTCAGGGCAATGTGATGACTCCAACCCTTGTAGAGATCTAATCAGAATTCATGTTAGCCAAGCAGGCAGGTCAGCCCTGCAGCAGGAGCTCCTGATCCATGGTTCCCAGCCCAGCCCACTTGTCCTACCACAGTATGCCCATTTCCTCTGCCTGGCACCAAGCTCTTCTCACCCCACTGTGCCACATTAGAGAGAAGCCACTAAGAATTGCCTCTCCCCATCTGAGAGATGCTCCTGAATATAAATGTCATATTCCTCAGCCAGTTTGGTGTAGTCGCAGGGGTTCCGTTAAGGCACCAAGCTAGAAAGTAGGAGACCATGAGTTCAAGTCCTGCTTTAGCCATGAAAGCCATAAAAGACTGAGTTTGGGCCAGCCACTCTCTCTCAGCCCAACCCACCTCACAGGGCTATTGTTGTGGGGAAAAGAAGGAGGAGGAAGGTGTGTTGAACATGCTTGCCACCATGAGTTATTTGTCAGATAATAAAGGCAGGATACAAATAAATAAAGAATTCTTTCTCCAGTCAAGCAAATCTTCTGCTCCCAGGTTTCTGCGCAATACAGATAATGCAGATCGTCCTCGACTTACAACAACAATTGGGGTCAGAATTTCCATTCAAAGCAAGGTGGTTGTTAAGTGAATTTGCAACTTTTTTTTCCCATGGTTGATAAACAAATCTGGCTTCCCCCATTGACTTTGCTGGTTGGGAGCCAGCTGCAAAGGATGCAAATGGTGATTCGTGTGGGCTTGGGATGCTGGAACCATTATAAATATATGTCTATTGCCACTAATTCAGCGGTTCTCAACCTTTTTCAGGCCGAGACCCCACCTGTGCCGCCCATGCGTGGCGCGACCTGACCTGCGCATGCGTGGCGCGACGGCCCAAACCGCGCATGCGTGGCACGATGGCCCAAACCGCGCATGCGTGGCGCGACGCCCTAAACTGCGCATGTGCGGTGCGACGGGCCGAACTACGCATGCGCGGCGTGATGGGCTGAACTGCGCATGCGCGGCACGCACACAACGGCCCGAACCACGCATGCGTGGCGCGATGGACCGAACCATGTATGCGTGGCGTGCGTGCGACAGGCTGAACCGTGCATGCACAGCGCAACGGACCAAACCGCGCATGCATGGCGCAACGGGCCAAACCGCGCATGCGCGGTGCAATGGGCCAAACTGCGAATGCGCGGCATGACGGGCCAAACCGTGCATGCACGGCGCGCGCACGATGGGCCAAACCGCGCATGCGCGGCGCGCGCGTGACGGCCTGAATTCTCCATGAGAACCGCTGCACTAATTAAATTAGTGGTTGTAAATTGCATTCCAGAACTCCAGAAGTGTCATGGTGCTTGTGAACACAAATAAGATACCAGGATCCCCTGTAACATCATTCACTTGAAGAAAACAAGTCCCTTCCTCCCGTTTTCCTTTACTGTGTTTACAGGTGTTTAAAACCAACTGTCTCCAGTGGCTATGTAATCACCCATAAGGAAGTCAGATTAGCCAAAAGGAATTAAACCTCATCATGCATTTGCTGAACTGTGATGACAGCTGCAGCTGAAAAGTGTGATAACACCTTCTATAAACTTTACAAAATGGGACACAAGGAAAAAGGCATTAAAGCCAAGCTTAAGACTGTCCTGGTTAAGGGAGGCTAAAGTTTCAATGGCAGGAAAGAAAGATAATACCGCAGAAAGGGAAAAAAGCTAAATGATTGCCTCGCCTGCTGAAATGTGCAAAAACAGCTGCTCCTTTGAATAAGATCAAGCCGATCCATTATGACAGACATAATGGAAAATGATGGAATTGTAGTTCTGAATTGCAACAATTAGTGTTTGGGCCAGTTTGAATCTATAACTCTAACAGCAGAGAGAAACACTCATACGTACACATGCATATACCCCTTGTACAAGACTAGAATATAATTCTCTGTAGGAAATGTATGTGAATCAGGTTGAGGGGGAAAAGATTTTGATTGCAAAATCAATGAATAAGGTATTTGTACATGTTAATTTATGTCTTTTAATATGTTTAAATCTTTAGTATGTTGTATATATTTATTGGAGCTATGCTTGACTTGTGGTGAAGCTTAAATCTTGAAATGATGAGGGGCAGGCAATTAGGGACAATTTTTTTATTCATACTCTGTGAAACTCCAGTTCTGAGTTGTCATTCCAGTCAGAGTCATGCAGCATACCAGTTTAATAAAATGCCAATAATAATGGGGCTGTGCGAGGAAAGCTGTAGCAGAAGCAGAAAACAACGACAACAGTGGTTTTAGGATGGCTTGTATTGTGGTGCTTAAAAAATTGAATATCCATTTGAATGTTCTAAGATGACCTAAAACATGATCTGTTCTACACCCAAAGCCTTAGACTAGACCAGCGGTTCTCAACCTATGGGTCGCGACCCCATTTGGGGTTGAACGACCGTTTCACGGGGGTCGCCGGACACCGCAGTCCGCTATTTTGTTTTTTTCTTTGTTTTTTTGTTTTTTTATCGCGTGCGCGCCGCACATGCACGGATCGGCCCGTCGCGGTCTGCCATTTTTTGTCGTGCACGCGCCGCGCATGCGCGGATCGGCCTGTCACGGTCCGCCATTTTGTTTTGTTTTGTTTTGTTTTTTGTCGCGCGCGCACCGCACATGCACGGATCGGCCTGGCGCGCGCCAGGGTCGCACCGCGCATGGGTGGGGCAAGTGGGGTCTCAACCTGAAAAAGGTTGAGAACCACTGGACTAGACAAAGAGAACTCAATTAAACAAATGTGCCAAAAACATTACTCTTATTCATTTAGTCATTGATGAAAATGATCCAACGTTACATACTGTACAGCAGTGGTCCCCAACCTTTTGGGCACCAGGGACCGGTAACGTGGAGAGGCTTTTCCGTGGACCAGAGGGGGTGTGGTTTTGTGTGCTGCCTGCATCCCACAGATGGGGCTTTGCTTGTTTGCTGGCATGCCACGGCCTGGTACTGGTCCATGGACTGGGGGTTGGAGATCCCTCCCTCCCAGAAAGGGAGACCTTTTTTGGCAGCAAAATTGAGTCGACTGATTGCACTGATGGTGCTTTTGAAACAGCCAGTAAGCTGCTGGCAAGCGGTAGGCTCACCCCTTGAGTAGATAAAATTTGTTCTTCCAAACAATTTGATCCTTTAATTTGTCCACTTTTAAAATTTAGGGATCATGAAGAGCTCGGGCTGTGCACTTGGAAGCCAAATAACCTTTGTGTGTGAATATCCAAACCATAAGGAAAGTGATGGAAAAGCAGCTTACAGCAATAGCAATTAGCACTTAGACTTATATACCACCCCATAGTGCTTTTACAGCACTCTTTGAGCAGTTTACAATGTCAGCATATTACCCCCAACAATCTACTGTATGTCCTCATTTTACTGACTTCGGAAGGATGGAAGGCCATTAGTATCGAACTCCAGACTGTGGGCAGAATTTGTCTGCAATACTGCATTCTAACCACTGCGCCACCACAGCTTGCTACAAAAGAAGGCCAGCAAGAATTGTCAACTCAGCCTATCCTTTTCACTTAACATCTTATCTCACTTGGCTCAGCCCTTTAACAGAGGGGGAAGGGAATCTCCAGAAACATTATCCAAATAATTGGGTTGATGGCTTAAAGCTTGCAAGCACCACCCAACTCTTTGATGCCCACAGCTCCCTATTCTTGCCTGTTACTGTTTGATCCTATCTCCTCATCTGCAAAATTGCTGCTATTTATTCACACATTTCACTTACAGTAAACAAACTCTGCTGATGATTATTAATTTGAAACTCCCATGCCAAGTAGCACTGACCTGACCTAAATCAGCCTGTGTCTCTGAGAAAGTTGACAGTTACTGCTGGTTAGTCAGTGGTGACAAACCAGTCTGAATGAATCTTTGTGCCAGGGTGGGTAACCCCCTGTGCCAACTAAGGGGCACAGGAAACTAGCAGGCTCAGTTGTGATATCATCAGAAGTGAAACTGAAAATCTGGCT
Organism: Bothrops alternatus; assembly: GCA_034064705.1. NCBI lineage: Eukaryota > Metazoa > Chordata > Lepidosauria > Squamata > Viperidae > Bothrops > Bothrops alternatus. Next base: position 4,000,441 of record JARGCV010000031.1, on the reverse strand, counting down.
TTTGTCACCAGGTAGCAGAGAAGGTTTACCTCTGATATCTTTTTAAAATCTTAGAACTATATTCCTGATTGCACCAACAATTCTCATTTTTTGGCAATGTGGTCATGGGATAACCCCAGTGTAGATAAGGCCAAATGTAGCCTGAAGGTTGCCTGCCCTTGGCTTCTAAATTGGGGAACTGTTGCTCAACTAGTCCAACATAAACAAATATGTAACTGAAATACTTTTGTGCTTTAAAAAAAAACCCCACACATTTGGTACACTTTTGTTTGGTTTGGTTTGGTTTTTGAGGCAACTCTGTTGAAGCCTTCTGGCATAAAAAGGGATTAAAATTGCAAGCTGGGGATGTAAAGCAAGGATCCACAATCCCCCGCCCATGTCCCAGTACTGGGCTGTGGCCCTTTGGGAACCAGGCTATGCAAGTGGCGGGCAAGCAGATGAGCAGGCAAAACTCCATTTGCGCAAGTGGGTGGGTGGGGGAGCACATGTTTGCACGCTCAGCTCCATTTGTGCAAGCGGCAGGCGCCCTTATGTGAAATCATCCCCTCTCTCCACCCCGCCACCATCACCGCCGCTGCCATTGCCTCCGCCAGTCTGCAGAGCTGGAAAAGGTGGGGACCACTGGTGTAAAGAAAAATAGCAAAACCCTAATGTAACAAATGAATAAAACTTAGCAGTTATATTTTCATCAGGGTTATTTATAATGATAGGCTGAATTTTGTGGGAAATTGATCTTCAGTTTTAAACTTTCTACCTATCAGAATATCATAGAATTGCAGATTAAGAAGAGACCAAAAGGATTATCTAGTCTAACCCTTTGTAATGTGCTGAAAAAACATTTAAAAGATCCATGAGAGGTGGCTGTTCCTAAAATCCTTTTCTTCTTAAAAACTTCCAGAGGTGGAGAATCCACAACCTCATTGGGCAGACGGTTTCTTACTGTGGCAGTGATCTTACCATCAGAAATTGTTTAGCTAAGTCTTGGTAGCTGCAATTTAGACCTACCTATTGCTTCTCATCATTTGTCTGGCCATAGGGAAATAGGCTATCTTTCCTGTAGTTTCCCTATATTTATTCATATAGGGCTATCACGTCTTCCTTGGATCTTCTTTTCTTCAGACTGAACATCCCATATGTCTTCAACCTATCCTTACAGGGCACATCTTTGGTATAGCACTTGAATTATGTTTCTTTCCTTTCTCTGAAACCTCTCCAACTTAGCATGCCCGGAATTGTATCCAGTATTACATATGTGGTCTCCCCTGTGTAACAGAGGGGAATATTGACTTTACAGGTTTTGTAGAAGATGGGTATATGTGTGTGGGACAGAATTCTGCTTAGCTGTACCAACTCCATTTTTTCTTTAAACAAGGAAGAGACTTTGGCAGAAGATAAGGGTAACCCTGCAAGTTAAGTGCCAGGGTTACGGCTAACGTAGAGACCTAGTGTTAGTTCCTGCTATTACAGTTAGAATAATTTCTTAAAAGCTAATTGTCAAAACTGCTAATAGGAGTGCATTTTCTTAGCAGCACAGCAAAGAATGGCATTACCTGGTAGCTTGCAATAGCCAGTCCAATTTTCTTTTTCTCTATCTGAAATGCCTGTATAAGTTTGCTGGACCATGAGCTCAGAGTCTTAGTGAAGGAAACATCAAATGTATTTTTGGGAGGTTCAGCCCGACTCTTCATAAAGACTTCACAAATTGTGTCCTGACGGAACAGAGGATGGGCATAAAACCTCGTCAACTGAGGCAACTGAGAACGGAGAAGTGTGTTGAGGGAAGTCAGAATGTTTTTTTCCCAATAATCTTTGATGCAGGCTGCTTCCATTGCAGTCCAGAATTGCATCACGCTGTCTCACATGAATGTCATATGTTCAGCTTCTTTTCAGTGACTGCACTATCAGACAGCTTTTCTAATAGCGTGTTTCCAAGCCATAAAGTGTTCCCATCTGATATATGTTCTCATTTTATTTTTCTTCCTGTGATGGTCTGAAACATCCCCTCAATTTTCACCCTGCCCATTTCCCTCTCTTAGCACTGTATTTATTTTGATTCTTAGCCCTCCTGTGCTAACAGAAGCCAGTTGATTTTGCTGGGCCATGCCTGCCTAAATGTCTATTTTTGTTTTGCAGTACAGTATCTGGATGTTGTTTGCCTACTAAAAACTAAGTATTTAGTCACAGAGCTGTGTTTGAGACAACTGATTAAAAACAGTCATTTGTACCTTTGTGGTTATCTGAAATAAAAGAACAGCGCAACCCAATCTGTCTTTTAACACATCATGCACTAAATGGTTTTAGATTCAAAAGGGATGCAAAGAAAGAAATTTGTCATTTGGAACTTGTTGGAAATCCTTGCTGCTTTGGGTTTTTCTGATTTTGCAACTCATCTTCCGGTGGGCACTTCTTTAGACTTGCTCTCTTCCTGCAGTGTGTCAGCCAACCATGGTTTTCTGAATTAGCCCAGTTTTCTGGCTTCACATCATAACAAATCATACATAACCCTGATGGCTGAGTTCATACAAGATGTTAAGATCAGCTGTAATTGCACATACTTTATAGTTCAGTGATCCCATGATGTAAACTTAGCTGAGTTCGAATTTGTCTTTGATTGGGAATACATAAGGGACTTTCTTCTTAATTAATATGTAGAGTGTATAATCCCACTTTTGGAATATAAATCAGATTTGTGCCTCAATTATTGTACTTGGATGTTCTGATTTGTAAGCAGAGGAGGAAGTGTCATGTATGCTCTGGAGATCAGAGAACATCGATTTCCTTTTTTATTTAGTAAGCTATCAAAATGGTAGATATAGTCCATCTTCTCTTAAATTCTTAGAACAGAGTGATATGGATGTTACATTATACCATGTCTCATCTAGAATGCTTGACACGATTTCCAGCCCTCCCTTTAGATTTTAGAAGAACAAAATTATCTGTTTTTACTCATCTTGTATCAGTGTGGTGTTTTCTGTTACTGCACATCATGTTCCCTTTATCATAAGCAGGTCATTGCTACCCAGTAACTAAACAGGGGGATTACTGTTGAGCTTTGCACTATAAATAGTCTGGATCTTAATGAGATGCCACATTTTCTTTTTCTTTTATATTTTCCCCAAGTCTTGTTGAAAATTATATCCAACATATTCTTTATGCTAATAAATGTTTACCTTAAAAAGAGGAAACTCCGTAGGTGAATTACTGAAATGCAAAGGAAAATTACACTTGGAATCTCTTGAGATAGGGTATTTTTTCCCCCTTTAAATCTTTACCAGTGAAAAAAGGGAGCAAAATTTTTTCATTTTAAATAGGTTTAGTCACCTTACAGCAGAGCTCCCCAACCTTTCCATTTTTGCAGACCAACTGAGACAGGAGGAGAGGGGATTATTCCGTGCGAGCGATGGGCAAGTATGCATGCAGGTGCAGCTCCATTTGCGTAAATGGCGGGCGTGAGTGCCCACCACTCAAGCAAATGGAATGCACACATGCCCTTGCCTGCTACCCGTGCAAGTGGGGATGTCCATTCGCACACTCACCCACCACTTCCATGGCCCAGTTCCAAATGGCTCAAAGCCCGGTAATGGGCCAAGGCGGGGGGGGTTAGGGACCCCTGCCTTATAGCACAATCTGTACATATACAGTACATTCTAAAGACCAACATGACATTCTCATGGCACTGAAGTCAGTGACAAAACTTCCAGTGACATCAATATGTCAGCCCAATTAATAATCCATCTGAGTGACAATGCCCACCTCTTTGGGAGATATGGCCTTAATTACTTTGATTTGACAGCCCACTTTTATTTCTACAGCCAGGTTGACATTAAAGGACCACAAGAATATGAGGAACTGCTCAAGGTATGATAGAGGCATCTTGGAGTCCTATGGCTCAATTCAAATGTTATTAAGAGTCAAAGAATGCTGATTCATGCCTTGTACTGGTAACAGAATTTACACTGGCAGAAATGTTGTGTGGTTTACTAACAGAATCCCAGAGTACATGTGATGGAGGTTGGTCCTGAAAAAAGTTCAGAAACTGCAGCCACTCAAAATGGAGTGGGCAGATGATTTGTGTGTTTTATATAAAATATAATCCAGAAACTGCATTGAATTCCAATTGAGTTGTAAGCACAAATTCTTCCCTATAAATCCCTACATGTATATGTTTAAGGGATTTGGATACTGGTTACAAAAATGCCCTTTTAGAAGTATAACCGAATAATTCCTCTCAACAGATTAGATTATGCAGATTAAAAAAACCTACAAAAGATAAGAACATTAAAAAAGAAAAAGGTGCAGAAAAAAGAAAAAGAAAATTTAAAAGGTCACCTCCCCCTTCATCCCAGCAAGTATAAATAATTTTAACAATTTATTACTATCCCTTAAAACCTACAAAACATTTTCTCGTATCCCACTCCTTTCTTTATAAACAAGTCTTTAAAATCTCTCCACTCCATCCTAATCAGTAAAAGTCCATTAAGGATTGTCAGAAATAACCACATACCTATTACAAATTAAATCTAATAAACCTGCTTAAAATCTTTCATTTTAAATTTATATCTCATTTTCTATCTTTAAAAAAGCCCACAAACTTCATCATTCAAATCTATCAATAAAAATCCAATAAAATTACCAGAAATAACAGCATTATTTTAACACTATTTTAGCCTTCATCAAATAAACTTAAAATCCAATAAATGAACTCTCATTCCCATATATCTTCTCTTATAGATAAACAAAATCTTTAAAACATTGTCATCTGCTCCTAGTCATATTAGTCATTAAAAGATACCAGAGACAATATCGTATTTATTTTAACATTGATCAAAAAAACCAACTTTGCAATCTTTCCCCTCTCAACAATCTGTAATCCCTCCAATTATTGTCATAAGGCTATTTTCTTTCCACATTCTCTTTGTCTCTTCTCATGAAATCATTGACAATTTTAATATATTTTTTGTAGATCCACTATAAAAAGTTGTCTATGTTACTCCTCTGGTTAGTATTTGTACTTATTTTACAAAATCTTTCTTTGTACATCTTTTTCCATCTCCTTACAGCTTATCTTATGAAAATCCACATTTAAATCAATTTCAGTCTTTTCCAATGAAACTTGTTATCTTCCATGGCACCATTTAATCTATCTATAATAGCAAGAGTTCTCATTTTTCTGGAGAGATTTCGGCAGTCTGTATTCTGTATCCAGACATTATTGTTGGTCATACTCTCTTCCAGAGAGGTCAGTTTGCCATATGGCACTCACTGGCTGTTTCAGAGAAATTCCTCTGAACATTGAAATCCTTTTATTTTTGAGGCCTTTCAGCCTGCTTTTCTAAATTTGTCCATTGTTTCCCCAAACCATACCTCCCTCACTGATACATTCTAGGTCAGTGGTGGCGAACCTATGGCACGGGTGCCAGAGGCGGCACTCAGAGCCCTCTCTGTGGGCACATGCGCCGTCGCCCCAGTCCTAGGCCTTCAGCTGGGTTTTATAAAACCTTTTCGCTTTAGGCCTCTGCTGCCGGGTGCAAAAAAAAAAAAGGTTCAATCAATCAGTCAATTTCAACTTCTTGTGGGGAAAAAAAGGATCTTGCAAAGTTGGAATTGACTGATTGAACTTTTTAGTCCCACCCAGTCTGCCGTTACCACCGCAGCCATGTCCATCCAATGGGCAATACATCCCCAATTGGCCACACCCAGCCAATGGGCCATACCTAGGCAATGGGTCACAACCACCCGGCACCCGACGATGCATAAGTGGGTTTTGGGTTGCAGTTTGGGCACTCGGTCTCTAAAAGGTTCGCTATCACTGTTCTAGGTTGTGGATATTACTTGCCATCTTCTCTATTTTCTAACTACAAAGGTGAGAAAACCTCGAACCAAGGAAACTGCAGGGACTAATCCATATAGTCAGAAATCAAAACTGACTCACAGGCACAAATAATAAAATAAAAAAATAAAATAATAATAAAAATAATAAAATAAAATAAAATAATAAAATAAAATAAAATAATCCTTAAGGAAAATTAGGAAATCACAGCTAGGCCAATTTCTATATAGACTATCCATCCAAATTTACAAGATAATGTATTTTCCACTGGTGATTCTCCAATGTGTATTTTCCATTAATGGATCTTGCATTTATTATGCTAGCCTCATCTCTTTTTATAAAATGGTTTGGGTTGTGGGAAAAGCAGTGCTAAATTCCTGATTAGAAAATCCCTAATTATGACTCTGATTAATTCAGGCAGGATGCATAATGTAAACTAGATGGAATCTTGTTTCATGGTAAGATGGAGAGGCTTGTAACTATATGTGACTATATGTGAGGATGACAATAAATTTTGTTTATTAATCTCCTTGCTCCACAGAACCCCTCGGGTTGCCTCAGGTGTTGCAATGACCCATTAAAATTGCATCTTTAAGAAGCTTGCAAGCATTTGTTTTTCCTTCCCAAAGTTTTTCAGCTTTGGATTTTCTTTCTTTCAAGCAAAAATGACAAGCCCTGGTTCTAGGATGTTTGCATTTGAATTCTGTTGCCTGTTTGAAAGATACATGCTTTTTCCAAACTTTGTTTTAGGAATTTCAAGTGATGTACCTATTTTTGTATCCCTGGACAGCGTGGCTAAATGATTGGCCCAGACTAATCCAATAGACTGAGTGTAAACTTGTTCCTGAATCTCTGTTAGCCCTATTTCTTGCAACCTAACCACTGCATCACCTCAGCCCTTTTAGGAATTTTTAAAAGTACAGTTTCTTCAGTCCAACCCAATCCAGTTCAAACTCTTTCTTTCCTGGGGTAAAGGAGGCATGGGTGAGAGGGAGAGACATGTGTGTATACATACACAAAACCTACACTAACACAAAATTATATATTTTATTCAAAGGAGGAAAATGTTTCAAAGAATTTCAACATTACTTCAATCTCACAAAATATTTCACAAAAGTGCTAAATATGCTAAGGTATTAAAGTGATATGGCCGTTGCTAAAGTTGCATTTAATACATAATACATACACTGAACGGGCATATATCCTCATTGAGGACATTCCGCACCATTCATTAACTTTCATCTTTCAGTACTTGCTTTCTTCCACATAGGCTCCATAAATTCAGCTAATCTTCTCTCCAAATAAGCATACAAAATTGCATCTGAAGGGAGAAAAAGGTGTTCTTGGTGGCTCCTCTTTAACTCTGCTTGGTATTTCTTGAAAGTGAGATTATATGGAGCATTGCATTCCAATTCACATGGGAAGCTTGAATTATACTGGCTTCTGTTCAGCTACTGGTCAGAGATTGAATTATAGATACAAGCTATCTCTGTACCCCTTGGTAGACTGGCACAAAAGTAGCAGTCTTTGTGTGGTCTACGAGAGACCAACATTTTGCTACTGGCCATTGCCATGCAGCCCAAGGCATCCGTTCCTCCTCATAAAAATGCTCTGCCAAGTAGTTGGTATGTTTTAAGACAATTACCTGTTAACTCAAAGTCTAAAACCCACAGAATTTATACTGGTATGACTGCCTGTTACTACAGTGAACATGAGATGAAATAAATTAGGCAATGTGGCCTACTTTGTGGCTCATGTGGTGGTTACCTGGAGATTTCTTGACAGGTAGCATTTTTAGATTTTTGCTCCCAATTCAGCATGACATTTTGTGTCAGATGTGCTTCTAAAAGTCAAACTGAATATACAGTATGCCTTGATAAGTTTGGATTGTGGTAGATTTCTTTGGTTCTACAAGAAAAAACAAACAAACACAGATTTGAGAAAAGGATTGCAACAGTCCATAAAGTCTGTTAATGCATTTCATGTTCCTTCACATGACATGTGCACATATGGTCGGTCATGAGCTGTGAAAATATCTTGGCAAAATTCTGTGCACATTTTATTTTTTGTCTCCCAATAAAGTGCTTGTTTTATGAGTCTGATAATTTGACAATTGGACTGTTTCAGTAAATGTATTTGGTTATATAGCCACCTATATAACTATTTTCCAGATATATTAGATTATAGTCCTATGTTTTCCAAAAAAATTAGTTTGGAATTGTGGGAGTTTTAATCTCACACATTGGAAGGGCACAGCTTCAGCAAATAGTTTTATGTTAAAGGATATAACTGCACCATTATTTAGGGATTATAAACCTTTAGCTTTTCTTTTTGTCATTGCAATGCTCATGCGATTTTTGGAAATATCAGCAAAAGAACATGGGATTCCTTTTAATCTTCCTCTAAGACTATCATTTGTTTCACTTGCCTATGTGTTACCAGTGATCCCCTTAGCAGAAAACATTAAATGAACAGTTATATTTGCTAAAACAACCACACAATGGCCTGCATGGTTGATGTTATTACTAATATATAAACAAATTGTCTATCGAAGTAGATTACCTACAAGTGATATGTGATGACAGATAGCTACTCTGTATTGAAATGTTTATGCAGAATTTTTATACCTGTATAATCTATCTGCGAATGGTACTTTTGGAGCATGGGCATTTTTCCACCAGACTGGGTTCAGCTGGAGTAGCTTGCTCAGATTCAGAAACTAAAGTCTGGGTCAGGACTGATTAGGTTTCTCATATTCATTCTTTCTTTCTGGCTTGTTGAAGATTTGTTAGTGTGTGGCATACACAGTGCGTTTCTTTCTGAAGACGTTGCAATTCCATTCATCACACGCCATGCAGTATTGTCTGAGGGGATTAAATTCCAAGCTGTTTTTGACTTCCTTCCCTGCCAAAATGGAGGGGTTGTTATTTGTCTCTTTATGATCTCACTATTAGTAAATCTGAGTCAATAAAATGTCCTGTTGCTCAGAAGTGCCTCTCATGTTATCTCTGTCCTCTGCGTTATTCAAAGCAAACAAAGGATTAAAAAATGAGATAGCGCTGGAAACTTATATAAAAAAGCATTAGTTGTCAACAATGACATCAAGAATCTGAGGCCATTTCCTGAAAGTGAGCCACATTCGACTGTTGAAACAAAATCAACAAAGGATCTTGCAGCACCTTCAAATACTAGCATGTTAAGGATGACATCAGTCACATCTGATGAACTATTGTCTAGTCTATAAAATTAGGCAGCTAAATACAGAAATATCATTGATGGTAACCACAAGGGAAAGAGGAACCTATTATAATCAACTGAAAATTTACAAAATAGGTGAAAAGGTGAATTTCTAAGAATCTTTAATCTAATTTAAAATTCAGTAAACACAAAGGAAGGAGAAAATGACTCTGTTAGTAAAGTTATGTCTGGCCACAGGCTTATCTGGAGAGTTTGCACTCAGTTCCTATCAGAGATTCGTAGTTTTAGATAGTAACAAAGATTCTCTCAAAGAGCCTTGTGGGAAAATATCTCAATAAATAAGTCTTCATCTCCTTAATTCTTAACATTTATAACATTAATCTATTAAAGTCATAGGTGTTTCCAATTCCTTGGGAGATACTCAGATCTCTGGATAAAGGAAAACAGAGGAGGGAGTAACTGGACAGCTGGACAAGCTGGGGATAATTTAGTTCAGACTTTCCTACTTTTCCTCCATATAACCAAATGTTTCTCAGGCTTTGGCTGAGATACAGATTACAAGATAAATTTTTGACCCTTACACCCACAAAGACAGAGATATATTTTCTCAAAAGGTTCTCCAATGAATGAAAACTCCACCTGCCGATGTTCAGTAGTAGTCTTTGGAAAACTCCCCATAATATTCCCATCAGCAGTTGTTCAAGAAGGGGATTCCAGTTCCTCTACAAAAATACTTGTAATATACTGATAGTCCTCAACTTAATTTAATTTATTGAATTAAATTAATTAATTTAATGACCATTCAAAACGTGGCATTGAAAAAAGTGACTTATGGCTGTTTTTCACATTCACAACCATTGCAGCATCCCTATGGTCATGTGACCAAAATTCAGATGCTTGGATCTGACTCATGACTGGCTGACAAACCATACTCAATGAGTAGTTCTTAATGGTACATGGAGGGAAGTAAGCATAGGCCCAGCACTCTTCAATATCTTCATAAATGACTTAGATGAGGGAATTGAAGGGGAAGTCATTAAATTTGCAGATGACACTAAGCTGGGAGGAATAGCCAACCTTCCAGAAGACAAACTCAGGATCCAAAAATGATCTTGACAGACTTGAACAATGGGCCCTATCCAACAAAATGAAATGTAATGTGGAGAAAAGCAAGGTGTTACACTTAGGCAGCAAAAACCAAAGGTACAAGTACAGATTAGGTGAAAGCTGACTCAAAAACAGTAACTGTGACCTTGGAGTCCTAGTGGATGATCATCCCAAAGGTGCTTTTTCACGAGGCAACTGGACTTTCTTGTTTTTCTCTGAAGACATTTCGCTTCTCATCCAAGAAGCTTCTTCAGCTCTGACTGGATGGTGGAGAATGAAAGGATTTATATTCCTTGAAGACAGCTGTCCATTTGCAAGGAATATAAATCCTTGCGTTCCCTACCATCCAGTCAGAGTTGAAAAAGCTTCTTGGATGAGAAACGAAATGTCTTCAAAGAAAAACAAGTCCAGTTACCTCATGAAAAAGCATCTTTGGGATAACTATGACCTGGATGACTGAGAATCTCCATAGACATTTAGTAGATGATCACTTAAACATGAGACAGCAGTGTGCGGCAGCAGCCCAAAAAGCTAATACAATCCTTGGTTGAATAAACAGAGGCATAGAATCAAAATAACTTGAAGTATTAGAACCACCTTATAAAACCTTAGTAAGACCAAACCTAGAATACAGCATCCAGTTCTGGTCACTACATTACAAAAAAGATGTTAAGACTTTGGAAAAAGTGCGGAGAAGAGCAACTAGGATGATTAAAGCCCTTGAGACTAAAACATATGAAGAACAGCTGCAGGAACTGGGTATGGCCAGCCTAGATAAAAGAAGGACTAGGGGTGACATGATAGCAGTATCCCAGTATTTGAGGGGCTGCCACAAAGAAGAGGGGGTCAACTTATTCTCCAAAGCACCAGAAGGCAGGACAAGAAACAATGGATGGAAACTAATCAAGGAGAGAAGCAACCTGGAATTAAGGAGAAACTTCCTAACAGTGAGAGCAACTAACCAGTGGAACAGCTTGCCTCCAGAAGTTGTGGGTGCTTCATCGCTGGAGGTTTTTAATAAGAGACTAGACAGCCACTTGTCTCAAATTGTACAGGGCCTCCTGCTTGAGCAGGGGTTGGACTAGAAGACCTCCAATTCCCATCCAGCTCTATTCTCTGAATGTCATATATTTATGATGTTTACAATCTCCTGGGGTCATGTGATCATCTTTTGCAAGCTTCTGACCAGCAAAGTCAATGGGGAAGTCAGATTCACTTAACAACTGTGTCACTAACTTAACATCTGCAGTGATTCACTTAACAATTGTGGCATGAAAGATTGTAAAATGGGGCAAAACCGACTTAACTGTCTTGTTTAGTGACATAAATTTTGGGTTCGACTGTGGTCATAAGTCGAGAACTACCTGTAGAAGTCCATTATTGACGTATCGGTGGACTGTGTGTCTTCCTCTGTGCGTGTATGTGCCATGCAAGTTGTTTCCAAGAACCAGTTTGGTGGTTGTGGTTAAAGGCACCAGGATAGAAACGGGAGAACCTGAGCTTGTAGTCTCACCTGAGGCATGAAGCCAGCTGGGTGACCCTGAGCCACTCACTTATCCTTAGCAAGAAGGCACTGACGAGCTATTTCTGAAAAGGCTGCCAGGAGAACTGCACAGACTTGTCTGTGTAGTTGCCAGGAGTCAAGACTGACTTGAAAGCATAATAAATGTTTGGTCTTTGGTCCAATCAGGTTAGACTAGTGAAAGTTTCCAGCCAAATAGCCACCCTGTTCGTGCTTGCTTAAAAGTAAGCAGTACTGAATTTCACGCCTCCCCCCAGTAATGCACAGAGGATTACAGATTCACTTGTTCAAAATATATTTCAGCAGGAGAAACACCGCATGTGGCACTAAAGTAAAACCTTGGTTATGAATATCTTGCGTTTGAGTGAATTACAGCAATTGAGCTCATCGTGAAAGCACTAAGATAAAATTGTATTTTTTTGAGGTAAGCCTCATTTATCATCGATTTTCAATATTTCTGCTAAGAGGTTCATGTAGTCTACCACAGTTTTTCCTTGACTTTTTGATTTAAATCCTCAGTTGCTGGTTAAGGGAGGGAAGGCAGATTAATTGCTTTTCCTGGATATGTTTATGAAAGAGTCATAATTCATGGTATAGTTTCATTCTTTTCAAAAGACAATGAGAAGAGCCTAGCTAGATCAGAGTGGGCCTACACAGTTGTATATCTCCTGTCTAGTAGCATGTCCACACTACACATTTTATTACTTTATTCCACAACTAACTGCAAAACAACTTGGACCTGTAGCAGAGGATGAGTGCTGAGAATATTATGTGTTGAGATCCTTACCTCCCCTTGTTTTGACTTTCCCTTGGACATTGATCCAGGGCAGGGGTCTCCAAACTTGGGCAACTTTAAGACTTATGGATTTTAACTGCTGGCTGAGGAATTCTGGGAGTTGAAATCTACAAGTCTTAAAGTTGCCAGGTTTGGAGCACCCTGATCCAAGATATCCATCTGGTAATGGTGAGGGATGTGAATTGTGGGTTGGCCTTGATTGTGTTATATCTTTGCTGCTGTTTGATTTTTGCTTGTATTTTTTTTCTTGCTTTTTCCTTCTACTACCTGTCCCAGGTTGCAACTTACAAATTGGATGTTCATATAAATTACTGAAATAAATGAACAACTGGATATAAAATACAGAGCGAAAAAAGAAGGAAAGCAGCAATCACTTATAAAGAGTTCCAAATCAAAACAATATAATTGTTACTCTAGCTAAGCCAGTTGCATGTCATCTTCTTGAATAATATGAACTTAGGTTGCAGCACATGTTCAGAGTTCATTGCAGAAAATATACTGTGATTGGAGAGTGACTGTCTGGATTTCTTGTTTGATATTTAAGGTAGTCTGCCAGTAGAGGAATACAGATGGCAACCATTAGTGAAATATAAGCTTAAGCTGGAAATAGGAAAGTATAAGAAAGAAATCAAGATTGCCCACCTAGTCTCTCCAATATAGAGGGGAGAAAAATAGGAATTCTGCCATGTTTTCAAGATTCTATCACTACTGCTTGGATCAATAGAGTAAGAGCTGTAATGTTTTTTGTGGTCCCTGTTTCCTAACCTGATCTACCTTCCTTGCTTTTCCTGAGCTATTATCTTCAATTTGATAAAAAGTTAAGTATAAATGAAAGCCAAAATCTTGGGGGGGGGGAACTAGCTGTGGCTTTTGTTGTCCAATCAAAGAAAAAACATCATTGCTGATATTTTGAACCTTGTCAGCAAATCAGAAATTATCTAGTGACTAATCATACTTCCCTATGAACTTTGGTTGAATAATAAAGGTGCAGTCTCATTTTGACCAGTTCTGCAATTATATAAATGGGATTACAAAGAGAGAAGTTTGGGGGTAGAAAATAAAATCTCAATTTCATATATTTCCGTCTCTTTTATTAGATGTTTCAGGTGGTAATGTTGGATCATGCGGAAAAAAAAGCAGCCATATATTCCTAACCAAAATGACACAAGATCCTTGGAGCAATAAATTGGAAGATATATAAAATACATCTAGAATTCTTAGCCAGCCTGAAATCTTTGCTGATATATAAAGTGTCAGATCAAAAATGCATTGTATACACTGAGACCTATTTCATTTCCCTGTGCTTTTAGTTTTCCTTAACGTGAACTATAGTGCTGACTGTTTATTTCAAAACTGTTAAAGATAGTCTGCCAATATAGTGACCTACACTACATGTTTATCTTCCTGTCCTGGATTCATTCACATCTCCTGAGGTATTTGGGAAAGAAATGAAAGATTTGTGTTTGGACCAGTGGGTGGAGTGGTTGGGGTGGTGGTGGGGGGACTGATGTAAGACTTCAGACCTCCCAATGAGAGACATCTTTTTCATTATAGTACACCGTCACTCAGCTTTGTTTTGTAAACATGTAGGCCTTGATAGGTATATGAACAGGTAGAGGAAAAATGTGTCCCAGTGTGTACTAAATAGTACAGGGGTCCCCAACCCCTGGTCCGTGGACCAGTACCGGGCCGCAGCATGCCAGCAACTGGGCCACACAAACAAACAAAGCCCCATCCGTGGGATGCAGGCAGCACAAAAAAACCACGCCCCCTTCGGTCCGTAGAAAAACCTCTCTCCACGGAACCTGTCCCTGGTACCCAAAAGGCTGGGGACCTTTGAAATAGGAGCTTGATTGTTAAAGGGTGAATGTGCGGAAAAGGGAGGGCTAGAAAAATAGTATGGAGACAAAAAACCCCACAAATTCCTCATTGGCCAGAGATAGGAAACGATCCATTTCCAGACAGCGTTCTCTTTCTCTTCACAAACTTTAGACAGGGGACTGTACTTTGGGGCTGCAAAGCAAACTGGTTCCAAATCATTCTCATGATGAAAAGAGGAATGGATGGTGTTAAGTACTTCGTTCACGTGCGAATGATGAAGACACATGGTGATGTTCAACAGCTCTTTATTCTTCTTCTAACAACACCCGAACGAAAACAAAAGGCTTGCAGGCCCCTTTATATGGCCAGAAACCCGTACAATGACAAGCAACAGTAACAAAGCGCTTTCGCGCCTTGCGCATGTGCGCAAGGCCAGCGCCGCTCAGTCTGGTCCCGGGCAGGTTTGGAATGCCCAGGATCAATGCAATGTCCTGAGCCTGCTTTTGCAGGCTCTGGACACAACCCCCCCCCCAGATGGAACATACCTTGCGCACACGCATGTATGCCATTCATTAGGAAGAGTGTCATACAGTTTCAATAATCAAATACAAGGAGTGTGGAATACTCGAGTCTGCCCTCAGGCAACCCCCTTCAATCTTTAGTAATACAATAATGTATCCAAAATAAAAAAATACAAATAATCTACCACGAGTTACTCCCTTTATTCAGGGCCCTCATGAACAGAACCCTCATGATTTGATAGCAACTTCACAAATTCTCTCAGATGTTTGGGTGGGCACTTGGCCCACTGTGACCTTCTAAGGCCCGGAGAGATTGCCTGGCCCACCTGCTCACCTACCAGGCTAGGCAGGCCAGGGCATTGCCGCCCTAGATTTCCAGGTGACCCTGGTGAGGGTGCCTGGCCTACCTGCTCGCCTACCAGGCTAGGCAGGCCAGGACTTTGCTGCCCCAAATACCCGATTGACCCACCCCGCTGCTGGCTGGCTGGACTCTCTAAGTCCAAGCCAGCATACCGTGGAGGGGTGGAAATCCCCGATTCCACAATGGACCCCTCTTGGGAACACTGTCCCTCGAGCCCACAGCCAGCAGATGGAGAGAGCTGGGTAGCGAAAGTGCCCCAGTACTCTGTGGCCCCCACGCATGTGCCAGAGTTGCCAGAGTGGCAACCCCCTTTGCTGGAGACCTCCTTTTGGGAGCAATTGTGGAATTTGGCAAGCGCCCCTGATGGAATTCCTTTTCTCTGGCTGCTTGTGATTTGTGTGGATACCCCTGGTCAGTCTCCCTGTCTGGAGCACTATCTGACATATATGAATACTATGGATACCCCTGGTGTGACTCCCTGTCTGGAGTAATTATGGATGTGTGGGATGATCCCATATCCAGCAAATTCCTGTTAGGAGCACTTGCGGAACCTTGGGATGAATCCCCAACAGCCTCAGTAGCAGCTAGTGAGGGCCCATTAATCCTGGGAAACTGTGACCCAGAATGCATATTATGGTCCTCCTCCTCCCCCCAGAGCAGAGCCAGGAGCGGAAGGTTGCGAGTCCAGTCTCCAACGCAGTTGGTCTATGTGTCTGCGAAGAACGCGGCCGTCACCCAAGGCAACTTCGTATGACAACAGCCCCGAGACCTTGCAGACCTTGCAGACCACAGAGATGTCCAGGCCCATAGTTTCTTGCCCAAACCGGATCGCCCACCTGGAGTCTCTTAGGTGCCCGCAGTTGTGACACCTGTGAAGCCACTCGGTCAGGGTGCAACCTGTCCAGTTTAGTGATGAGGCGGTGACCCCAGCGGAGTTCAGCAGGGCTCTTCCCTGTGGCAGTGCATGGTGTGGTGCGGTGTGCAAGAAGGAAATCTGCTAACCTATGATGCCAGTTACCGTAAGTCAGTTTCTTGAGGGCATCTTTGGTGGTGCTCACCATTCTCTCTGCCAGTCCGTTGAAGGAAGGGTGGAAGGGAGCCGATGTTTTTTTTTTAATCTTTTTTATTGATTTTTTATTTTTCCCCATATATGTTAATTTTTCCAATCAACAAGTTGTCTGAAATTGCTACACTAATACATATTCAATTCCTAATCCTTGCTTCTTTTCTCTAACCAAGTATAAAATAAATTCCAAATTTGATAATAATCTGTATCTTCTTTGTCTTTCAATCTCATAGTTAATCTGTCCATCTCTGCACATTCCAGAATCTTCCTGATTACTTCTTCCTCTGATGGTAGAGCTTCATTCTTCCAATATTGTGCAAAAATTATTCTTGCTGCTGTGGTAATATGTAGAGTTAAATATAATTTCTCCTTATCAGTCTTTTCAGACATAATGCCTAATAAAAAAAGTTCAGGTTTAAAGTCCACTTGTTCATCTAATATTTTTTCTAACCACATATGTATATTTTCCCAATAAACCTTTCCAATAAACCTTCCCGCATGTCCACCAAATATGATAATACGTACCTACATTGTGATTACATTTCCAACATCTATCTAACATATTTTTAAACATTTTTGCTAATCTTACTGGTGGAAGGTGCCATCTATAAAACATTTTATACAAATTTTCTTTGTAATAAGTTGACATTGTCAATTTATAATTTCTCTCCCATAACATTTGCCATTTTTCTAATTCTATGTTATAACCAAAAATTTTTGCCCATCTTGTCATTGTTTCTTTCACTTGTTCACTTTCCATATCTAAAATTAACAAAAAATTATACATTTTCTTAATCAATTTCTCATCTGAAGTCAACAAAATCTTATCAAACACAGTTTGATCCTTATAAAATCCATACATTTTAACATCTTTTTCATATCTATTTAATATCTGTAAATGTACCCACCAGGATAAATTAATTCCTAAATTTTCCAATTCTTGTTTAGATTTTAATTTCCCATGAGTATCTAAGATATCTTTATATGTCCATACTTTCTCAAAGGCCACTAAATTCGGATGTATAAATGCCTCCATCGTTGACAGCCACCCTGGAATTTTAAGATATATTTTAGCTTTAATTTTTCCCATACTATTAATAAGGCATTTCTTATAACATGATTTTCAAAATATTTATGAGCTCTATTTTTCCCATACCATAAAAAAGCGTGCCACCCCAATTGTAAATCATGTCCTTCTAAATACAATAACCTTTTATTTCTAAGAAATAAAAGGGAGCCGATGTTGCATGCCGGATCAGATTGGCCTGAAGAAAAGCCTGGAACTCAGAAGAGGTAAATTGAGGGCCATTATTTGAAACCAGAACATCTGGAAGACCGTGTGATGCAAAAATTCCTCTCAACACATGGATGGTCCTGGCAGTAGTAGTGGAGAATACAGGAACAACCTCTAGCCACATGGAATGGCTATCAACAACAACCAGGAAGAATTGCCCCTGAAAAGGCCCAGCATAATCTATATGCACCCTAGACCATGGGGTTTGAGTTTCCTCCTACCTATGTACTGGGGCCTGAGGCATTTCAGGTTGAGACTGTTGGCACACTTGGCACCCGTGCACCTGGGCCTCGATGGCTTTATCAAGTCCACGCTACCAAAGATGGCTGCGCACAAGCGCTTTCATCCTGACTATGCCAGGATGTCCCTCATGCAGAGAGATCAAGATTCTAGACCTCAATGAGGCTGGGATCACTACCCTGCTACCCCATAACAGGCAACCCTTGAAAGTGGAAAACTCATGCTTCTTGTGCCAGAAGCTTTGGGACTCCCTATCTGGGGACTGGCCATCCTGACAACACCCATGTCAGCACGCGTGTAAGCATGTGATCAGTGGCAGTTTCTGCAGCCACATCCCTAGCATTGAGGGGAGACTCAGGCAATTCTGAATGGACAGAATATTAATGGCTGGAGCAGGATCTGGCTCCAATTGATTCAGGGGTAATCTGCTCAGGCCATCTGCATGACACATTTCTTTTCCTGGTTTGTGAACTAATGTATAGTCATATGCTGACAGGAAAATGGACCATCTCAGCAAATGAGGAGAAATGATATGTGGGGTCTGTTTGTTAGTGGTAAACAAACCCAGCAGAGGTTTATGGTCAGTATAGACCGTGAAATGGTGGCCATATAAGAAATCATGAAATTTCTTAATGTCAGCTATAATGGCCAAGGCTTCTCTGTCAATTTGAGCGTAATTTCGCTCTGCAGAAGACAGAGTCCTTGAATACGGTAATAGGCCACAGGGACCTGTGTCCCATCAGCCTTCTCACCCCATAAGGAGATGCATCGCATGTGATCCAAACAGGCAGTTGCTCATTGAAATGTGCTAAAACAGCATTAGAAGTGAGCAAGGCCTTAACCTCATTGAAACTCTTGTCATGGACTTTAGTCCACTGCCAAGGAGCCTGCTTGTTTAAGAGCCTGTGTAATGGCTCTGCCACTTCAGCTTTATGTGGGAGAAATGCATGGTAGAAATTTAATAGTCCTAAGAAGGCTTGCAGCTCACTCATAGACTTAGGGCTTGGGGCCTGCTGGATAGCTTGCAATTTAGTTTCAGCAGGGTGAATACCTTGAGCATCTATCCTGAATCCTAAGAAGTCAGTAGAAGTGACTCCTATCTTACATTTATCCTTCTTTAGTTTAAGGTCTGCTTTTCGAAAACAAAGCAAGACAGTCCTTAATCTCTCTGCTAAATTTTGAGATGACTCCCCAGCAATGAGGATATCATCAAAGTAGGGACAGACCCCAGGAATACCTCAAAGTGTGCTCTCCATGACACTTTGGAATATGCTAGGGGCTACATTTACCCCAAATTGCAGTCTCTTGACCTTGAAGGCCCCCCTGTGAGTTACAATAGTCTGGGCCTCTGCAGCTGCCTCATCAACAGGTAGCTATTAATAGGCCTGTGCCAGGTCAAGCTTCGCAAAAATGCCCCCCCCCTTGAGGGAGGCCAGAATGTGACTTACCACAGGCACTGGATAAGTGTGCTGTTGCAGTGCCTTATTCAGTGTGCACTTGTAGTTTGCACATATACGTATGTCCCCATTAGCCTTTAGAGGTGTTACTATGGGGGTTTCCCATGGACTTGAATCCACAGGTTCTAGAATGCCCTGCTGGAGCAATTTGTCCAGCTCAGCATCAATCTTGCCTTTGAGGGCAAAAGGTACCATCCTAGGCTTAACCATGATGGGCGTGATAGTTGGGTCTAACCGTAGCGAAATTGGAGGCCCCTTGTAGGATCCTAGCTCTGAACTAAACACATCTGCAAACTCCTTGCAAACTTCTGCAAGGCTCAACATTTGCAAAAGGTGCAGCCCAGTTACCTGGATTCCCAGAGCCTTGAACCAATCAAATCCAGTAAGACTCGTATGCTCACCCCCAACAACCACCACATCTAGGGGACCCTCAAAATCCTTATGCTGTACTTTAAGGGTGGCCTCCCCCTTAACACACACTATAGAATTCTGAAAATCTGTAAGTATTAGATTGGATGGCCTGAGTTTAACTCGAAGGCCACTGCTGCTGCATATCCTTTTGAATGTGTTAATAGAAATAATGGAGAGAGCGGACCCAGTGTCCAACTCCATTGATAAGGGAACCCCTTGCAACCTTACGTTAATGGACAGTATCTTCTTAAGGGACTTATGTGTCCCTGTCCTCAAAAATTCTTCACGAGGTTGGACCTTCTGGCGACCCAAACAGATGGATGCGATGTGACCTTGCCTGCCACACTCTCTGCAAATGGTGGAGCAGAACCTGCAGTCAGCTCGCTTGTGGCATCCTCTGCACCCGAAGCATTGAAGAGATGATGGGGCCTTGTCCAGACGTTTCTTCTGCCTCCTTTCAGCTGGCTGGTAAAGCCTATCCACCTCTTTTTCAGGATCCACTTCCAATCCTTCTCGAGCGTCCTCTTGATGGATGGTGGCTGTGTCTGGATGGTTCTTGGTGAGCCATAAGGCCTTCACAGCCCCGCCTGCTGCTTTCTCAGCTGTCACCTCTCGTAGCGTGTCTTGGAAAGAGACATCTTCTTTTGCAAAAAATCTTCTGTTGTAAGTCTCTGTTCCTTAAACTGCATACGAAGCGATCTCGCAGCCTCTCTTCCAGATCCTTGAACTCACAAGGTCTGGCTGCTTGCCTTAAGGCCACAATAAAATCCGCAGCAGATTCACTCGGCCTCTGGTCTCTCTGCTCGAACGTGTGTCTCCAAGCAATAACAGATAACTTTGGCTGGAAGTGTTCCTTTAACATTTTCTTCAAGTCAGTATATGTTACTGACTCTAGAGGTGCAGGGGCCACCAGATTCTCTGCGATTTCAAAAGCTTCCTGTCCACAGACTTACAAAAGAGTTGCAGCCTTCAACCCGTCTTCTCTAATTTGATTTACTCTGAAGTAATTCTCCACCCTTGCAACATAGGAATGCCATCTCTCTGGGTGTGAGACATCAAAATCAGACAAACAGCCAGTCTTCGCCATCATACTATTACGACCTTCACCACTCGCTCCTCTGCAAACTGCTATTGGGGAAAGGGTCCTTTAGCTGAGC
Source organism: Bothrops alternatus (assembly GCA_034064705.1). NCBI lineage: Eukaryota > Metazoa > Chordata > Lepidosauria > Squamata > Viperidae > Bothrops > Bothrops alternatus. Next base: position 3,979,660 of record JARGCV010000031.1, on the reverse strand, counting down.
TCACCCTCCAGCGACGCTATACTGGTAGGCTGGGATGCTGATTCAGACGCCGTCTTCCCCTCTTCAGGACTTCCTGGGTAAGTCCTTAAAGCTTTTTCTTCAGCTTGCAAAGGATCCCACCTTCGTTGCCAGTGTTAAGTGCTTCATTCGTGTGCGAATGATGAAGACACATGGCGATGTTCAACAGTTCTTTATTCTTCTTCTAACAACACCCAAACGAAAACAAAAGGCTTGTAGGCCCCTTTATATGGCCAGAAACCCGTACAATGACAAGCAACAGTAACAGAGTGCTTTCATGCCTTGCGCATGCGCACAAGACCGGTGCCGCTCAGTCTGGTCCCGGCAGCTTTGGAATGCCCAGGACCAATGCAACGTCCTGAGCCTGCTTTTGCAGGCTCACTCACGACACAACAGATGGGAAACCATATTTATAAAATTTAGCCCAGAAAGTCACAAAACAAAGTTCAGTGAAGTATTTGCATGTATTATGGCCTGCAGCCCTACAAAAGAGAGGGGAGGAGGGAGGGAGGAAGGAAGGAAGGAAGGAAGGAATCACCTTTTAGGCTGTCACTCAGATGATAGATTTCTAAAAGCCAAACAAAAACACTGGCTATCTAAAAGATATCCCTCCTAATGTGAACCTGTCCACTTGTTTGAAAAGCTGGAGAGGCCTCCTGGATGATGCCTCTATTGTCATAGGCTTGTGTTTCTAGCATGTAGGGAAGGGACTTCTACAGGTGGTCCTCAACTTACAACAGTTCATTTAGTGACTGTTTGAAGTTACAATGACACTGAAAAAAGTGACTTATGACCATTTTTCACACTTACTACTGTTGTGGCATCCCCTGGTCATGTGATCAAAATTCAGACACTTGGCAACCGGTTCATATTTATGAAGGTTGCAGTGTCCCGGGGTCATGTGATCAACTTTTGTGACTCTCTGACAAGTAAAGTCAATGGGGAAGCCAGATTCACTTAACAACCACACTACTAACTTAATAACTGCAGTGATTCACTTAACAATTATGGCAAGCAAGGTCGCAAAATGGGGGAAAATTCACTTAACAAATGTTTCACTTAGCAACAGAAATTTTGTGCTCAGTTGCGATCATAAGTCGAGGACTACCTGTATTGCATCATTTTTAGCGATGGAATGCATAAATGGTGCTTGTACCTTACCCTCTCGGTATTTAACACACCTGGAAAGGCACATCATTTTTGCCAAGCTTTTCATTCACAGACAATTCTAGTACTTATTGTACCATTTTATTCCTATTTTTAACATTTTATATTGCGTGAGCATTTGTGTGTATGCATGCATTTTACACTTCGTTGGTCTCGAATGCTTGTTGGAGCAGACGAGCAGGATATACATCAAATAAATAAACTATTCTTGTCTAAGATCTTGACTAGCTGCTTGTAGGAAGGTTTTGAAATCAAGCCAAGACCCCTGCAAAATTAAGCCCAGGGTTTCAGGTCAAGCAGTCCAACCAATTTGATAATCTGTTCCACTCCCAAAACTATTTTAAAACTTTATGCATTTTCATACTTCTTAAAGCATATTGCAAATTAAAACTAGTTGGGAATAATCTTAGAGGTAAATAGGATCTAACATCTCCTCTTCAGTGATGTCCTGCTTCATTGCCCTTAAATACAACAGAAATAAAATGATGAAAACCAGGGAGGGAGGGAGGGAGGGAGGGAGGGAGGGAGGGAGGGAGGGAAGGAAGGAAGGAAGGAAGGAAGGAAGGAAGGAAGGAAGGAAGGAAGGAAGGAAGGAATCACCTTTGAGGCTGTCACTCATACGATAGATTTCTAAAAACCAAAAAAAAAAACCACTGGCTAATTGGCAACTTACAGTGGGCACAGGATATTGAGGAAGAATCCATTAAAGCGTATAGTGTTTTCTTAAAACTGAAGGATTGAGGGAGATGCTCAGATCTGTCAGTCATTCCTAGTAGAGTCTTCTTCATGGTGTGCACCAACAATTATGCTTGAAAGATGCCTTTTGAGTTGAAAAATAGACTATTCCAGGCCATTTGTATCTGAGGGACTCTTCTCCATCCTGAATTCATCATCCAGAGTCCTTTATAAGAAACTTAGCCAAGACTTTCTTCTTCTCTAGTTTAGCATTGCATTAATAATCACCTCTTTTTTTGGGGGGGAGGTGTTAAGAAATTTAAATAAGCACATTTTTTTCATATGGAAAGAGCTAATAGAATCACATATTTAAAAGGAGAAGCCATACAAATTAGAAAAAGAACAAAGTCTATCAGGATGAGGAAGAACAATGGCTACCAGCCTCATGAATTCTCCAAAAGACTTAACATATTTAGTTACTGTTTGCCTTTTCAAATACCTGCTCTATATAGAAAAATAAACCTGAGTACCTTAAGAGTCACTTAACAGTAACATGGGTGGCCTATAAATTTAATAAATACATAAAGAAAGAAATAAAAACTCAATGGGTTGATTAAATTCAAAAAGCCTTCTAAAGGAAAAGCAAGGTAAAACAAACATTTCACTCCTCCTCTCACTTCAAATAATAGGGAATAAATTGTGGGGAGTGGATATTACTAATGAGATAGGAAATCTACATTCTATTAATGGCTCTTGCTTCAATCATGTTTTGTGATAAATGGACTGTATATATTATCCACTTGCATAAATGGAATGTATCATCTTTCTTCTGGCATATTCTGAAGTATGTAATAATATGTAAACTGTAAAATGCTGGGTCCCAATATATTTCTTTTATTACCTGCCAATTGAACAAGTGTTTTCCATAAGCAAAACAATGTTTTATTTTTAAGAACAGCCACATTGACTCCTACAATAACAGACAGCAATCCCCTTTGGGATCTATATTTCTTTTCCCTCAAATGGTAGGTTTGGATTATACTTGAGTTTTTTTGTAATTACGTCTGAGTAATTTGGGCCAAGCCTCTCAGGGCTTTCTCCTCAATGGGAGATGATTAACCTCTTTTCTTTTCCACTGATGGAAGAGGATAAATTGGGTTCAATAAAACAATTTCCCCTCCATTCTGTTCATAAACTGATTATATAGAAGAGACCAATCTCGAGATGTTTGGAGCAGAAATCAGAAATGTTTCCTGTGCTGAAATGTCAGGCATTCAAAATAAAAAATGGACTCACCTAATCCTGGAGACAAATTGCTCACAGGTCAAGAATATTAATGGATATTTGATGGGTTGTTGTGCTGAAGAATGAATCCCTAAAAGCTTAGAGGTACCAGGAGAAAGCACAGCTGTGAGAAGGAGGGAGAGAGAAAGAGACAGATTATTTCTTTCCCTGCTTAAGGGCTGAAGGCACAGTCACAGGCAAATAGATGTTTTGAAGGAATTGGAACTGGTGGCAGTGAAGGAGTGATGCACCTGGAAGACAACTGAGAGGGTTCTGCCATTGCTGGCCTTCTGAGTCAAGGGCCAAGGAGTGGCATATTAATGTGGTTATGAGGAAGAGTCCTTGAGAGTGAAAATAGTTTCAGGAAGGGTAACAGAGGAGAACTTCCTCTCCTTTGCTTCTTTCCCCCTCATCCCTTTTTTATTATTATCCCAGCAATATGTTGTGTATTGTAATAAAGGTGCGCAGAAGAATGTTGTATAATTTTCTGACTGCACCTTATTTCCACCCTTCCACCCTTCACATGTATACCTTAATCCTGTTCTGCAAATCGATAATTTGATTCCTGGCCCATACATAAACTGGTGGGCTTATGAAGCCATTCAGTCAAACTTTCTCAGGATGTTGTTCGACACCTCAAAATGCACTTGCAGTTCAGTAGCGCTGCTTGAAGCTAACATGCTGAATATTAAGGCTCAGGCCTGGATTCTAATCTCAGGTCTTCAAATCATGTTTAATCCTGTAGGCCTGATGGCTCTGCTACTGTCAGACAATTACCAAGCCCTTTGGCACCACACCTGCATAGCAGAATTATACAGGCTTGACCTTTCTCCTGAATACTTAGGCCAGCTAACCCCAGAGAACCCAAATCAATAGTAAAAGAGAGAGATAGGGACACTGATTCCCAAATTGCGAACCCTTCCTGTGGGAGCCACTGTTTCGCCCCCAATACACAGCGATGGAATCAGCTGGCTGTACCGGGACGACGGTAACCACAGCCACTCGGTCTTGGAGGGGTTGAGCTTGAGTCCGTTTCTCCCCATCCATACCCGCACGGCCTCCAGGCACTGGGTCAGCACGGCAAGGGCATCGTTGGGGTGGTTTGGCGTGGAAATGTACAGCTGGGTATCATCAGCGTACTGGTGGTACTCCACGCCAAAACCACAGATGATCTCACCCAGCGGCTTTACATAAATGTTGAACAGTAGAGGCGAGAGGACCGACCCCTGAGGTACCCCACATACGAGGGGTCTCGGGGTCGACCTCTGGCCCCCTGTCAACACAGACTGCATCCGGCCAGAGAGGAAGGAGGAGAACCACTGCAAGACAGTGCCTCCTATGCCCAGCCCCTCCAACCGTTGCAGCATGATACCATGATCGATGGTATCAAAAGCCACCGAGAGGTCCAATAGCACCAGAACAGAGGAGCAACCCCTGTCTTGGGCCCACCAGAGATCATCCACCAACGCGACCAATGCTGTTTCTGTGCTGTAGCCAGGCCTGAAGCCCGACTGGAACGGATCGAGATATGACGATTCCTCCAGGTGCTGCGGGAACTGTCGGGCAACCACACTCTCAACAACCTTCGCAAGAAAGCGAAGGTTGGAGACGGGACGGTAGTTTGATAAAACAGCTGGATCCAGAGCAGGCTTCTTGAGGAGGGGTCTCACCACTGCCTCTTTCAAGGCAGCGGGAAAGATACCCTCACTCAAGGAAGCGTTGATAATTGCTCGGAACCAGCCTCGTACCACCTCCCGGGAGGCCAGCGCCAACCAGGAGGGGCACGGGTCCAGTAAACATGTGGTCGCCCTAAGTCCCCCCAGCAACCTGTCCACGTCCTCGGGGGTCACGGGGTCAAACTCAACCCAGGTAACAGTCTCAAGACCAGCCTCCGCCTCTCCCATTGGACATACCCAGTTGAAGTCGAAGCCTTCCCGTATCTGAGTGATTTTATCATACAGATATTTTCCGAAATCCTCAGCTCTACCCTCTAAGGGGTCTCCCCTCACCTCCTGATGAAGGAGGGAGCGGGTCACCCTAAACAGGGAGGCTGGGCGGTTATCTGATGACGCAATAAGAGCAGTGAGGTAGGAACACTTCTCTGCTCTTATCGCCATTAGGTAGGACCTAATATGGTCTCTTACCAATGTTCGGTCAGATTCGGCACGGCTCGATCTCCAACTGCTCTCTAGGCGTCTTTTCCGGCGTTTCATCTCTCTCAACCCCTCGTTATACCACGGGGCCGGTCGAGACCCACGCCGAATCAGAGGCCGCAAAGGCACAACTCGATCCAGGGCACCGGCAGCCGCCCTGTCCCAGGCCGCCACCAGCTCTCCAACCGAGTCGTGTGTCAGAAACTCAGGAATTGGCCCAAGCTCTGCCTGGAACCGCTCGGGTTCCATCAGCCGCCTGGGGCGGTACCATCTCACCGGTTCCGCCACCCTGCGGTGGGGTGCAACGGTCCGAAAGTCCAAGCATAGGAGAGAGTGATCAGACCATGACAGGGGTTCAATGACTAAAAACATTCCTTTTCCAACAGGCCGGCCTGGCATAGAAGCTTCGGTTCCAATAGGGTCAAAATGTTTTAGGGGGACTGAGTATTTTTAAGATTTTAAGTTTTGTATGTTTTGGGTTTTAAATGGGATTTCGGCCAAATTATTTAATTCATTTTTAATTATTTTAAATTTTGTATATTTATATGTTTTTTAAATTTTAGGCTGTACACCGCCCTGAGTCCTTCGGGAGAGGGGCGGTATAGAAATTTGATTAATAATAATAATAATAATAATAATAATAATAATAATAATAATAATAATAATACTGTTATCACCAAAATATTACCAGTGATCCTGAACTCTATTGCTAGGTGTTAAGACAGTCATAAGGGGTATCTATATAATTTAACCTTAAGCAAATATGAATGAGCCTTTTCCAGAGCTCATTTTGATGCTTTCTCATCAGCTCTACTGGTGGGAAGATTTATTGGGACTCCTTATTTGTAGATATTTTATTCTTGTGGTTCCATATCTCATACAGTGTCTTTTCTATGATGCTCCAAGAGAGGCTCTGATTGTCCCAATCATTTCCAATTATGATGGCCATAGAGATAACTTTTATGTTTATTATATTTTAAGGGATGCTAACTCCACCATATCAGGTGGCCAAGCACCTTCACCAAATTATACAACTGAACAAAACTTTTAATTACATATGTTACTTTATCGTCCTATTATTTTTTCCCTTCTCCATAACAAATTGCTGTGTTAAACTATTTCCCTTTCTACTTTATTCTTTGATTGTAAAGGCTGGTCAAAACTGTAATAAAGGTATTTGATTTGATTTGGAAATGATCTGCAACTGTGTTTTCTGGCCTCTCTTTAAGTGCTTTTCATACTGCCTTAATTCACAACCATCCCTGACAAAGCATAATGCTGGGTTAACAAAACACTAAGAAAAGCCAGACAAACTGCATTGCAGATTAGCCCGATCTGTGAATCCAGACACTGGTTTTTGTTTTTGTTTTTAAACACAGGAACCTTTAAAGAACATATTCTTAGCCAGGTGCTTTCCATGTGTATTGCAACTCAACCACATTGTTTGAGACTCCTGAGACTTATATTTCAACGGAGCACACCATGTTGGAAAAAACTACTGTGAAGCATATATCTTCATGCAAATTAATATATGCTTGGGATTTTTGTTATGTAGATGCTAACTAAGAGGTGTGGATTTTTATTTTCTTTTCGGGATCCTCATTTAGTTTTTAAACAAACAAGCAAGCAAGCAAGCAACCCTAACTTGGTGTAATCAACAGGGATTGACATGTTATTCATAGTTCTTGGCCAATCCATTACAGTCATTCTGAGTGGTTGATTACATCCGCCACTTGTGCATCGCTATAAAGTTGGTTTTATAGGAAAGTAGGAGCTGTTGGTGTGCAAAATATCAGGAAGGGTGCAGTTCAGCTGGTTCTCTGTGAAACCTCAGTGTATGCTTACATCAAAGTAATTTGTGTGTGTGGGTTTTTTAGGCATCACAAATTCTTTTTTGGTTGAATGAATAGTATTTCCAATTTCAGCCTCAAATCATGCCAGAGTTTCCTAAGAGATAGCCTCAGTAAAGCACTGCAGGAAAAACAACAAGGAATATTTTGATGCTATAAACTAGGGCTAATATTATCTGGACTGAGCTATAATATTTATCTTATCTGGGCTGCAAAGTCCGAAAGACCAACAGTTGGTATTTTTGGCAGCCAAGAGAACAGAATACTGCCATAAGGCACAAAAGCTTCTTATAAGAGATTACAGGTAGTCCTCAATTTCTGATCACAATTGAGCCCAAAATTTCTCCTTGGTAAGTCAGACATTTGTTAAGTGAGTGTTGCCCCATTTTATGACATTTCTTGCCACAGTTATTAAGTGAACCACTGCAGTTGTTAAGTTAGTAACATGATTGTTAACTGATTTGGCTTTCCCCACTGATGTTGCTTGTCAGAAGGTCGCAAAAAGTGATTACATGACCCCGGGACACTGCAACTTATATAAATTAAAGCATCCAAATTTTCATCACATGACCATGGGGATACCACAACGGTCGTAACTGTGAAAAATGGTCATAAGTCACTTTTTCCGGTGCTGTTGTAACAGTCAATAAATGAACTGTTGTAAGCCGAGGACTACTTATAGATGGAGTATGTAAGTTTTTAAAGTGCCACAAGACTCTTGTTGTTTTGCTCTGTAATTGTGTTGTGTGTTGAATGATGCAAGCTTCCCAAAATTGTTTTGGAACAGTCACCTTCCCTTTCAGAAGGGAAGCAATGGCGTCTTTAGACTTCTGTAGAAAAAGCTGATCTGCTTGAACAAAGGGCAAAGTCCAAAGCACTTCTGAATCATTTTTCAAGCACACACAGCCCTATTGAGCAATGTTATGACTAACTCTGAAATGACAGAAGGTAAAGTGCTAATCACCTAGCAGTTAAACTGCTTGTAATCACAAGAAAATGAGGCTGAATTAACTGACTTAGGAAATGTTGTCTTTGGTCAGCTAAGTTTCTTATCGTTTGGGATGTTTATGTAACTCACAAGTCAAGATATTTGCCACTCCCTGAAGTCTACGCCCAGATCAGCAATTCCAGGTTAAGACTATCCAGACATGGATTAATGATTAGTCAAGTTCAACATTCTTCGGGCAGCAGTAGTCAGAAGCCACATTACATTACAGCACTAACAGGACCATTAGAACTCTTACATTCGTGGTGAGCATCCTACATTTTTTAGTTTGAGGTGCAATATTGTGGTCATTTGACTTAATTGCACATGACACTCAGTGAGCGATCTTTAGGAAACAGTAAGTGCAGTTGGAATGCGTGGTGAACAACGGAGGGCACAGCCAGACAACCACATTAACCTGCTTTCAACCAATCCATAAGCAAGCAGAAAAGCATGCTTGCATTAACCAAACTGCCATTATTACTTATCCTATTCGGCCTATGCAATGAAGAAAGGTTGTGCACCCAAGTATATAGGTATAGGACCAAGTATTTATTATTCTGAAGGTTTCGATGAAATCAGAGAAATTATTTAGAACAGCTTGAAACATCTGAATGTGGGGTTTTCTCCTGGGATGAAACGCGAAGGCAAAAACCACTCAAAATAAGAGTGTATATAAGAACTTTGAGGAAACCCTGATTTTAGCACTCTGTTGGTCATCAGCATCCAGAATGGTTATCTCAACTGTACCCATCTAAGCAATATATGATTATTTTGAAAATATGTATTCATTTACTTAGCAGTTACCAATCTTCTTCTTGGACCGAATAATGGCATATTAAATTCTTGAAACCATCCATCCATCCATCAACTAGAACAGAGGTCCCCAACCTTTTGGGCACCAGGGACCGGTTCCGTGGAGAAAGGTTTTTCTGCGGACTGTAGAGTGTGTGATTTTGTGTTCTGCCTGCTTCCCATGGATGTGGCTTTGGTTATTTCTGCAGACTGGTTGCTGGCATGCTACGGACCAGTACTGGTCCATGGACCGGGAGTTGGGGATCCCTGAACTAGAAGCAATCTTCAAAAGCGGGAAGTCTATCCACTCAGTCTAAGAAAATGTCATCTATAGACAGGTGTTTTACACATGAGTACACGAAGTAGCAGTTTAAAAACCACATGGCATGTATAATTTAATTTTGTGTGTGTGTGTGTGTGTATATATATATATATATAGATACATAGATAGATAGATATAGATATGTATATAGATATATATAGATATATATAGATATATATATAGATATAGATATAGACACACACATATACACACACACATATGCAGATACCCACACAAATTAAATATAGTTTTTTAAAAAAATATGAATAAAAGAACTGTGTAAGCCTATGATCCATTTTTATTCCCAGAAAAAAGTTTAAAGTACAAAAAACCACCCCCAGCTTAATAATTGCCCACAGTTTATAATTTAATGCTATAATTTGGTCCAGAAAAAAAATGTAAGTATCTTCATGTGGGGCTTATAAATCCCAGTTACATAATTAATGTTTAACTACATTATATTGTATATTGCAAACATCCATGCCTAGAAAAGAACAGGGTTTGGTACCTTCCCTTGAATACAATTTTACTAATATACCTTGTACTTTTTCATAATGATGAAAATATTTCCATATAAAAATAGTTGATCTGCTTTAATCACCTTCTATTCTATCCAAGCAAGTTTGGGATAAATGTGTGATTTTTAACTTTTGAATTGCATATCATGTGTGAAGATTTACATCATAAGGGTTGGGTTCAGAAGCCTAGGTCTTGAATTTGAATTTGATCCAAATGGAGATGTGATTTTTTTTTTAAGCTTTCATTTTGTTCCATGCAGTCATTGAGCTGGACCTTATCTTGCTAGGAGAAATCCTAAAGTGAACTAACAATGCATAAACCTAGGTCATGTGTAAATCCTGGCCTGTATCAAGTACTTGATCTGCAGCAAAAACGGCATTAAAGAAAACCATGGTAAGTCAAGTGAAGAATTCCCTTTTCATATTTAATTGCGCACTTCCTGCTTAATGCTCTTCTCATCTCTCTGAGCTATTCAGTTTTCTACAGGATGAATGAAAAATGATTTGCAAAAAGCCTGCACTGCAATTTGTCATCTCTATAGTACATGACCAAAAAAGGATTACTTTTATTGCAAATGATAATGCCAGAGGAAGCAGATCAATGACAGCAGAAGCCTGCAATTAACAATAAATATCTTTGTGGAAGAACTATAAAATTCAGAGTACTGATTTAGCTGTACTCTTCTCTGAAACAACCCTAGTGATCATCTTAACATTTTGTCATCAGTATCCTTTCTGAGCTATTCAAGAATTTTCTGTCAAAAATCGCTATTATTACCAGTTCCTTGTGTCGTCTTCTTAATTTTCCCCCCTCTTTCCTGTAAAATGGAAGCTATCATATTTTAACTTTCCAAAAAGGAAACAGTGTGGAGAGATTGTCATATTATAGCCAATGTACTGCAGGAAATTTATATATTCATTTTGCATTTTTATTCTCCTATTCTTCCTAAGACTTCAAGGTAATTGATAAATCTGTTTTCTCCCTAACCCCTCTCATTAGAGAGAGGTGTCATGGAATCCAAAGGGTTAAAGTCTGAGATCAGAGTGGCTCTGCTCTTAACATATTCCAAATATACCAAATGTCATAAGAAGCATTGAGTTTGCATAGGCTTAATATATGTTTATAATCAGATAGCTGCACTTTACTGAGGGTATGTAGGGTCAGTGGGCATAATGCTGACTCCCATGCCATGTGTTCACTCTACATAGCATTTTATGTAAAGATGGTGGATAAGAGATGGGAAGCCTGGAGCAGTCCAATTGTTGCTGAACAACATTTTTCGGTCACCCAAGTTAGTGTGACCAAGAGTGAAACATGAGGTTCTCCTTATTCTTGATTGATAGTGTGATGTGTGATAAACTTTCACTGAAATGAGCTAATTCAATCATCTCCCACAAATGATACATAAAATTTATCATGTCTATTTGAAGATTTACACATACATCAATACCCACACACATACCCCAAGATATTTTTCCTATGCAGGGAGATAAAACCAAATGAGAAGCTACCTTGTTCCATAAAACAGGGTTCTTAAACTATGAGCTGTGATCTCCAGCAGGCCATAAATAAACTAGAGGAATATCATAAGAATTTTTAAAATTTTGCTCAGGCATGGTGATCAAGCTTCAACTTTGGAGTACTGCTAAGTTTACAAATGGAATATTATTAAGCTTTGGCTAGCAGAGGCACAAGATTACTATGAACATTCAAGAGGGATGTGTTCTTTAAATTATTGTAGACATTATTTTGAAATATTGATACTTACATGTCTAATTTATAAAACTTTTAAAAGTTTATATCACTGTTCTGTTAAAATGTATATAAACATATATAATTTGCTTTTAAATGTAATATATTTTGTGCACAGAGTTTTTAACACAATTAAAATGGGCAAACCTGAATTCTAAATAGCATAACCACTACACCAGGCATTCATGTGACAAGCTATTATTCTTCTACATATACATGGATCACCATCAACTAGATCTGGATTCTCTTATAAATATCTCTGTGTCTGGGCATTTCTGGCAGTAAAACATATAATAACATATCCATAGTTTTTGACCATCTGTAATAGTATAATGATAATGAACTTAGGGAATCTATTCAGTGCTTGATTACAGCTGATACACTCCATATTATTGTGGAAGAACAATAGGAAAGTATCTTCTGATGCTTCCTTGGGGGGAAAAAAGTCCTGATGTCTCTCCTTGAATTTTGATCAGTGCTCATTAGCACAAAAAAACTAAATACAAAGACAATGAATACTCTTGCTGTAATCTTATTTAATCAGGATTTTCTGTGATTGATGATGTGCTGTCAAATTGTGTCTACACCTAACAACCACAAAGAGAGTTTTTCTCTACAATTTGTCCCAAACGTAGTCTTTCAGGTCTTGCAGTTGCTGACATATTGAACAAATGAATGAGGAAAAATATTAAATATGGAACAAGCGATATGTTTTGTTGTCTCAAAATGAATTCCAGCTTTTAGGAATTATGTGATAGTAAGCAAACTCATCCTTTCATTTAAAAAATGTGGTTTTAAATCTGATTTTGCTTTTTGTTTGTTCCCAATGAAACAGATTTATTTTATAAAGTTTACAGTTGCATTAATTTAATGTGATAAATTTTAATTCATAAAAGTGCTATAATTGTTTCTTGACCAATCCTAGTTTACTCATGAAGGCAGAACTTTTCCACACAAATTAATTCATTATTTTAGGGGACTGTCATCATGTTAGCTGTGAAGTTTAAAGGAGGATTTTTTTTCTGTCCTTTACTTTTCACAATAATTAACGAAATAACTTATACTCTGCAAAGAATGCAAAAGTACAGTGGGTTTCCTTTTGGATCAGCAACTTTGACACATTACTATAAGGACATACACACACAGCAGTAATAAATTTCTTCCATGTTATTATTATTATTATTATTATTATTATTATTATTATTATTATTATTTGGTAACAAACCTCATTACAGTGAAAAAAATAGGTTTCACAAAGACTTTTCAGCAGGAAGCTTAAAATACAATTACATGACATATTTTGCAGATAACAGCAGATCGGAGAGCAATGGACAAATGCTCATGATATATCTCTTACAAAGCCCACACTCACCTCTTTTAATGCCTCATTAATATTATCAAAACATCCAGAGCATTAAATGGGCTGCATTTACTAAAAGCAAAATAGCCGCTTACTGTTCACCAAGCATATTTTTTTTCACCAATATACTCTATTAATTAGCACTTTAAGTGCTGGCTTAGCTTCCCAAGCCCGGAATAAATTAAAATAAAAAATATTTCATTTCTGATCCTTGCATGCAGATCTACATAAACAGAGCTCTCTTACCCATTGGGATTAGCAATCTTTCAGTGGTGGGGACTGAAGTGTATGTATATAAAGGACACACATTAAGAACAAGCTCAGCCATTGTGGCAAGGGGGGGAGGGGGGCAAGTGGAGGGAAAGTAAGAGCTGAAGAAAAAGCAAGGAGTTGCAGCAACAAATGGAATTTGGAGTATTTTTTAATATATTACTTTATACTAATCAATGTTAAAGTTAATATCTGTAGGACCAGAACAAATACCTATCTAAACTTGGATCCAATTTCCTGCAATGATCAATCAATCACTTCTGGAAACCCACAGGCAAGATATGATGGCTAAATGTTCTCAAGTATTAATCCTTGATTTGTTTAACCATTGTTTCTTGAATCAGTCATGGTGATTGTATTTATTCACAATATTAAGCAATAAACTAGGTATGGAAAGATGGCCTTTAGGGCCCCTAGATATGCCTCTCACAGAGTGAAAGAGTCTCCTATAGTTTGGGGGGTGGGATTTAAGAAGAAAATGAGTGCCCAATCATCCCTCAGCCCTAAGATGGAGGCAAAGGCAAACTATTTCTGAGAAACCTTGTCAAGAAAACTGCCGGGCCTTTTCCATGCAGTCACTAAGAATCTGACATGGACAACCAGAAGAAGAAAAAAAAATATCCTTGCAGATGCCCATCTAATTTCAATTTTAAAAAAAACTCTGAAACCCCACCCTCCCCAAACTCTAATGTTCAAAAGCAGGGGTGGGCAACCATGACCCCTTTATGATCTGTGGCCTTCAACTCCCAGCATTCCTGAGCCAGCCATATGGCTCAGTAATTCTGGGAGTTGAAGTCCACAGGTCGTAAAGGGATTGTAGCTGGCCCACCTTTCCTCAACAGGCTTCATTCACAAAGTGCAATGCAGCCCTCGGATTTGTGTTACTATGCCATAAGATTTATAAAACATATTGGCTATATTCACACACTGCAGTAAAGCCTACTGAAACAAATGAGTGCAACTCATGGTCCCCAATAGCTGGAATCTAGGGACAGGCTGTTTCCAACCCTGCAAAACTATCATAACTAGTAGATTTCGGGGGGGGGAGAGAGAGAGAAAGAAAAAGATATTATATTGTATGGAGCTGCAGTGAGAATAATCTTTTAAAAGAGATCCCTTTTTGTATTTGCTCGCTACTAACCCAAAACAGTGTCAGGAATATTGCAGGAGAATGAGAAATCCCAGACGGACCTTTTTCCACCATAGGAGTATGATGGGTTTGTGTTAGCACGAAAGGGTTCCTGATTTCCAGTCCATGCATGCCAGCCTTAGACAAAAGGGCTGCTACCTTTGAGGAATGAGGAATGTTCAGACAAGTCTTTATTTTCCTGGTAAGAACTGCCTCACGTTTTCTAAGGCAGAAAAAATAATTTTGATTTTGACTGCAGTTAAGTTTGGTTATTCAGTGTCAGCTTTGCTACCTTTCTTTCTTTTTCTTTCTTTCTTTCTTTCTTTCTTTCTTTCTTTCTTTCTTTCTTTCTTTCTTTCTTTCTTTCTTTCTTTCTTTCTTTCTTTCAGATAGATAGGTAGATAGATAGATAGATAAAGATAAATAGAGATAAATAGAGATAGAAGATAGGCAGGCAGGCAGGCGATATGGCCATTTACTATATGTGAATGCCAATGAGGCCGTTTTTCTGAAAGAGCAGAGAAAGACATGTTTGCACTTGCTTGCTCTTACAGAAATGACAGCCAGCGATTCCCGGGTGGCAAAGAAACAGACTTGGAAAACCACAGTCAGAAACCATCTTCTCAAAGACATTTTAACAACCCCAGACAGCTCTATGCCCGCCGGCTTGGTTAAACCAGGCATCTGCCTGTGCAACCTATTTGTACCATTTAAAAAATGCAATGCTGTTTTATAATAATGAGCACCATTTTGTTATTGGGGGGGGACTGTTTAGTACCATGGCACATTAAAACTGAATATAGCATGCAAGACAAAAGTCTTACTTTGCAGACATGAGAAAGGGATTGGATTACCAGTTGCAGCTCTGGGGTGACATTATTTCTAATCTGAGACAATCCTGAACCTTTTGGGGTGATTTTTTTTAGGACTCTAAAAAAGGAAGGAAGGGTTCTGGGTCAAGCAATTGTGCTGTAGGCCCCATGACAGTGCCACAAAGTTTTTTTCTCTAAAATCCTAGAATGGGTGCAAATTGCTGAAGACAGTACTGGCAGGGTTCATGCCTCATGGTTATAGTTTTTTTTAAAAAAAGCCCTTTGCAGTTCAAGCATTGCACTAAGGTCCACAAACTCAGAGTTCTGAGTTTGCACAACATATTCAACCCAGGCAAAAATCACTATTATGGCTTCTTGTGTCATCTCAATTACTACTGAGATGATAGGTTGGCAGGTAGATAGGTAGGCAGGCAGTCAGACATAGAATCTGCCTAATTGAAAGGCAGCTTTCTATATTTATAGAAGACCATATCTACTCCACTGTAAACATTAACTGAGCAATTAAAACCAGAATCTTGGAGAGAATTGTTTCCAAACATTTAGCTTGTCCCACAAGTTAATATTCATCTATATCCATCAGTGTAGTATCTTATAAATACAAGCCATGAAGTGGACATGTACCTCTCTCACTCTTCATACAGTGCACCCACCCACCCACATGCATGCACACATGCACACACACAAAACTACACACAGAAACACAGACACACAAAGATTTCTTATACAGAAATTATGCTTTTCATTGTTGGAAACAATGAAATTATCTCTCAGAGACAATTAACTTTAGGTTTCTGCTATTAAAATGTACATCAAAAGAGGTCCATGCGTGAATTAAGATCACTCTTGCTTTCTGTTCGTAACCACAATAAGGAGCATCGGTTTCCATTTCTTGAGTCTGAGCTTCAGGTTTCAATTCATCCTTTAAGAAGCAATAAAGATTCTCCTGCTCCTCTGTGAAGAAGTAAGGGAGAAATGGTTGCTGTAAATACGCTCTCTGTTGTGTTCAGTCTTCACTGACTGCATCTATTCTGAAAATAAGAGAAAGAAGTTTTATTGAATTGCTCGCATGCTTAACACTCTGCCGTGTTAAGGTGCTTTATTCAGATGGATGCTGAGAAACATTTTTATATTCATTTCCACATGTTTGTTGAATTTATCACAAACCAAGGGATTTCATTAAATTATAATTTATCACAAATTATATAAGGGTCTTGTTATCTTGACTGCAAACCAGAATATGTGTGGAGAGTGTTACTTTAGAATGGAAACTTCTCCCACTTCACATAGTCCATACTATGTCCACATCTCAAGAGCCTTCAGATCCAAAACAAATTAGTATTCTTCCGCTACTGTACACAAAGAGGCAAACAAAGTCATTACTAAAAGCCAACATGGGTTTGTCAAAAATAGATCATGCCAGACAAACCTTATTGCATTCTTTGACCAATTGACAAAATTAGTGGATCAGAGGAATGCTGTGGATATAATTTGCTTGGACTTCAGTAAGGCATTTGATAAAGTAGATCAGAACCCACTACTCGATAAGATAGAAAAATGTGGGTTACACAGCATCACCACCACATGGATTCGTAGCACGCTGACCGGCCGTACTCAGCATGTGGTCCTCAATGGAACTGCATCTGCATGGAGGGAAGTGTGTAGTTGGGTGCCCCAGGGCTCTGTTCTAGGCCCAGTGCACTTCAACATCTTCATCAATGATTTGGACAAGGGGATAGATGGGGAACTCATAAAATTTGCGGATGACACCAAGCTGGCAGGAATAGCCAACACTCCAGAAGACAGGCTTAAGATACAGGAGGACCTGGACAGACTTGAACACTGGGCGCTATCTAACAAAATGAAATTCAATGGTGAAAAAAGTAAGGTTCTACATTTAGGCAAGAAAAACCAAATTTACAGGTATAGTATAGGGGGTACCTTGCTCAATAGTAGTAACTGTAAGAGGGATCTCGGAGTCCTAGTAGACAATCACTTAAATATGAGCCAGCAGTGTGCTGCAACTGCCAAAAAAGGCCAACACAGTGCTGGGCTGCATTAACAGAGGGATAGAATCAAGATCACGTGAAGTATTAATACCACTTTACAATGCCTTGATAAGGCCACACTTGGAATACTGCATCCAGTTTTGGTCACCATGATGTAAAAAAGATGCTGAGACTCTAGAAAGAGTATAGAGAAGAGCAACAAAGATGATTAGGGGACTGGAGGCTAAAACATATAAGGAACGGTTGCTGGAATTGGGTATGTCTAGTTTAACGAATAGAAAGACGAGGGGGGGACATGATAGCAGTATTCCAATATTTCAGGGGCTGCCACAAAGAAGAGGGAGTCAAGCTATTCTCCAAGGCGCCTGAAGGCAGGATGAGAAGCAATGGATGGAAACTGATCAAGGAGAGAAGCAACTTAGAAGTAAGGAGAAACCACCTGACAGTTAGAACAATTAACCAATGGAACAACCTGCCTCCAGAAGCGGTGAATGCTCCAACACTGGAAGTTTTTAAGAAGAGACTGGTCAGCCATTTGTCTGAAATGGTGTAGGGTTCCTGCCTGAGCAGGAGGTTGGATTAGATGACCTCCAAGGTCCCTTCCAACTTTATTATTATTATTATTATTATTATTATTATTATTATTATTATTATTATTATTATTATTGCCAAATAGTTTCTTTAACCAGATTTTCCCAACATTCTAAGCCATAACTTAGTGAGCATAATATTAGGAGATCTGCTCACTTCACCCATGCATCATCAGATCTGAGTAGAAGAGTTAGTCAGTGTTAAACTTCTTCTTTGAACACGGGCACCTGCCACAAACAAGCCACTCTGTTATCTCCACTGCTCCTCAGTGAAAGGGGTTCATGATTATACTTCTGAAATCAAAGCAACAAAACAAATCACATCCAATTCCTCTGTCCATATTCTCTTCCTTTTTTTTCTATCTATTTCTACTTACTATAAATAATTGAAGTTTGTACTATAAACAATTGCAGCTTATACTATATATTTACACAGTTCTTATTTTGAACAGTATACATGTGTTAGACTGCTGGTACTCTATACCCTAATAATAATCACATCAATTCCCTTTGATCTTCAACAACACGATCAAAGAAAGGACACATAACTGCAACTCCTGTTGCAGTGGATGCACTTATACAAAAAGTCTATAAGATATTTTATAAAAATATAATAAACCAATAATAAGAGGAGCAAATAAACCTATAAATACATTGTACTTGGCATTGCACAAATCATGGTAGAAAAGCTCACAATCGACCCATCGTACTGTGAGAATCAGATACGTATACCAAGTCCATATTTTCATTACACTTCTATCACAGTAACTAAATTCCTTTCATTCTTTTGAGTTGCTGGAAAAACAACTTTCCCAGAAGTGCCCAATATTTCCCAACTGCTCTCTTCATCAGCCTAAGATCCAGAGTGTTAAGGTGGTGGACTGGGACAAAAACTCCCAGGTTCTGGTCTATTCTGAGTCGTGGAGGTTTCATTGACTAATTTTAGGCAGATAGTCAGTCCACCTTCTTCACAGAGTTGTGATCCTGAGAAAGATGGAGGGAGGGGGGGAAGGGAGAAGAAATGCTACTTGGGCTGCCACGAGCTCTCGAAGGAGAGAGATCGAACAAGTAAATGAATATACAAAGACAGATATCAGATAATGCTATGGAAACCAACAGAATAGAAAGTGTTAGAGAAAGACTTTAATTTATCTTTACAGGCAGCCTTTTCTTATAAAATGTAATTTCTTTCTTAACACCGAAACAAAACCTGAAGGCTTTATTTATTTATTTATTTATGTTAATTATTTATTTATTTATGTCAATCTCGTTAATGAATATCCCTTGAACGACACAGATTTACAGTTTTGCCAGTATTTGTTTGATTTATTCATGCTCACAAGAAAGCCCCATAAAAAATTATTTTATTTTATTTATTTATTTGGGTTTGTATGCCGCTCCTCTCCAGGGGACTCGGAGCGGCTAACAACATATACATAACAAAAAATACAATATAAAAAACCCAAACAGAATATCTAAAAACCAATAAACACACATTCAATACATCAATCAACCACAATCATCCCCAGGCTTGCCGGCAAAGATGAGTCTTTAGGTTTTTCCGGAAGGCCGGGAGAGTTGGAGAAACACGGACTTCAGGAGGCAGTTGGTTCCAGAGGGTGGGCGCCACAACAGAGAAAGCCCTCCCCCTAGGGCCCGCCAGATGACATTGTTTCGCTGACGGGACCCGGAGGAGGCCGACCCTGTGCGCTCTCACCGGTCGTAGGGAAGTATGTGGCAGAAGGCGGTCCCGTAAGTAAGTGGTAAATGTAAAAAGTTCATGATTTAAGCAAGTGCTGATCCATTAAGAGAGCAACTTTTGATTGAGAAGAAGCTATTCTCTCAGAAACCATAGCATACAGGAGGATACAGGTAGCCCTCGACTTATTTATTTAGTTCATTTAGTGACCAGTCAAAGTTATAACAGCACTGAAAAAAGTGACATGATTATTTTTTATCCTTATGATTGTTGCAACATCCCCACGGTCATGTGATCAAAATTCAGACTCTTGGCAGCTGACTCATATTTATGATAGTTGCCGTCTCTGGGATCATGTGATCACCTTTTACAACCTTCTGAAAAGCAAAGTCTATGGGGGAAGCCAGATTCACTTAACAATCATGTTACTAATTTAACAACTGCAGTGATTCACTTAACAATTGTGGCAAGAAAGGTCATAAAAAGGGGCAAAACACACTTAGCAATAGAAATTTTGGGCTCAGTTGTGGTTATATGTCAAAGGCTAACCTGTATCTGCCCAGACATAAACACTGCTAAGTTTTCCACTTTCCTTTTTCAAAGGTGGCACACCCCACATTGCTCATCTTCAAGCAATACTAGGTAACTATACAAGCCAACTCCTTCCACATCATAAAGTTAAAGATGTTTTTTTCAGGTCAAAGCCAGATGAATGTAGGAAGAGCTTATCTTTTGTTCTCAGTGTGATTGTCTCCTTTGTCCCTTCAGTTTTTGAAAGAAAATGCTTAGGTCACAACACAAGAACCCACTGAACTTGAGTAGTGAAAAGGCAGAATGAAGTGAGCCTGGAGTAGGTGGAGCCAGCACCCACTAATTCTTTGTGGATAATTGCTGCCAGACAGAATTTAGAAAGTATTGGCAAGAAAGCTGCTTTAACTACTAGTTAATAGCTCCCTTGCAAATAGAAGCTTAGCATCCACTGGATGAGATATGCCTGAATTTCTGTATTTATAGATTCCATTTCCAGCAGACACAACAAGAAAACGTCTCCTGGCCTAACTCACCAGTATTCAATGTAAAGACAGTCTATACCAGCTGAATACATAATAGTGATTACAAACTTTAAACAGTGATATGTTTGATGAGATCCTGAAAAAAGAAAGGCAAGGAGTTTGAAGACCAAAGGCAACATATGAATATGTGAAAAGAAGGATGGTCTGCAATTATAAGAAGCTATAATGATGTAGAGTGAATGTTGTGTAATACTTTAGCTATACAGCAGAAACTTGATTTAGTATATTTTTAATTCATTGGAAGAAATTCTTGTTATATTTATGTTATTACAGAACACAACAGGAATTTCTTCCAATATCATCTGTTGCATCTGTGGATGGTCTAGTCTCCAACTTAATGGACTATTGTGAATAATGGGCAATACCTCCCTCCAGTTGATCTGTTAACACAGAGATTTATGTTGTTTTCTTTTTTTCTATCTCATGTCTTTAATCCTATTTCCCATTACTTTCTATTTGTTTTCTGAGGTTTTCACGGGTGTTTGTATGTAGGTCTTTGGTTCTTCGGGTTTTCTCCCACGTAGAATTTGAAGTGTCTTGGTGACATTTCGATGAAGTCTCATTCGTCATCTTCAGGCTGGTGCTTTCGGCTTCTGCTTCTAGGAGCAATGTGAGATTTTAGCTGTTTCTTCCTTTTAACTGCCAGTGGGGGTTTGAACTGATTGGCTGGGAGCTCAGCTGTGTTCTGATTGGGTGGAGTTGTGTTCTGATTGATTAGGGGCTTGGCTGTGCTCTGATTGGATGGGGGTTGGCTGTGTTCTGATTGGATGGGGGAGTGTTCTGTTTGGGTGGGGGCTTTGTTGTGCTCAGGTTAGTCTGAGTTGCAGGGGGATTAGAGATGGTGAGCTGCATAGCCGTTTGGCTTCGCGTTCGTGGTCGTGCCTCATCTTTATGGTGGGTGTCAGTTTGCTTCGTGTATGGATTGGAGGGGTTTGAGGTGGCTAATGATGCAGCTGTGGTCTGGCTTCTGGTTTGTGGTCGTGCCTCATCATCAGTGTGGGTTTGGGTTTGCTTTTTGCGTGGATGTGTGGTGGTGACATCCTGTGTGGTTTTTGTGAGTGTGGGTCTGGTGTCATTCTTTGTGTTAGGGATTCGTTTGTCAATAAGGGCGGGTTTCCAAATGGCTGGTAGGCGGGAGGTATCATCTCGTTTGTTCATGCGGTGTGGCCGTTTTTCTATCTCGATGGCTTCTCTGATTATTCTGTTATTAAAGTGTTCAGTTTTGGTGATAGTTCTGGTCTTTTTGAAGTCAATTTCATGTACTGTGGCTTTAAGGTGTTGGACCAGGGAAGAAGTTGGTTCCTCTTTTTTGACTGAGTTTTTGTGTTCTTCAATGCGTGCACTTATTCTTCTGTTGGTTTGTCCGATGTATGTGGTGGGGCAAGCAGTACATGGGATTTCATATTTATTTATTTATTTATTTATTTATTTATTAGACTTATAAGCCGCTCTTCTCCAGGGGACCCTTGATTTTCTAACTCAATTTTGTCTTTAGGGTTTCTTAGGATGGTGGATATTTTTCTGTTTGTGCAGAATGCTGTCTTGATGTTATGTTTGTGGAGGATCTTGCTGATCCTGTCTGTGGTGCCTTTTATGTATGGGAGGAGGGCTTTGCCATTTTCTTGTTCTCTGTCTTGGATTTTAGTGGGGGTTTCTTTTTGGATTAAGTTGGAAATCTTATTTCTTTGGAATCCGTTGGATGTTAGTACATTGGTGAGAGTGTGTAGTTCGGTTTTTAGGTGTTGTTCGTCAGCTAGGCGTTTGGTTCTGGAGATGAGTGTCTTGGCTATGGAGTTGATCTGTGCTGGGTGGTGGTGTGAGAATGCGTGCAGATACCTCCCGCCTACCAGCCATTTGGAAACCCGCTCTTATTGACAGACGAGTCCATAGCACGGGGAATGACACCAGACCTACACTCACAAAAACCACACAGGATGTCACCACCACACATCCAGGCAAAAAGCAAAACCAAACCCACACTGATGAGGAGGCACGACCACAAACCAGAAGCCAGACCACAGCTGCATCATTAGCCACCTTAAACCCCTCCAATCCATACACGAAGCAAACTGACACCCACCATGAAGATGAGGCACGACCACGAATGCAAAGCCAAACAGCTATACAGTCCACCATCTCTAATCCCCTTGTAACACTGACTAACCTGAGCACAACAAAGCCCCCACCCAAACAGAACACTCCCCCAGCCAATCAGAGCACAGCCAACCCCCCATCCAATCAGAGCACAGCCAAGCCCCTAACCAATCAGAACACACCTCTACCCATTCAGAACACAGCTGAGCTCCCAGCCAATCAGTTCAAACCCCCACTGGCAGTTAAAAGGAAGAAACAGCTAAAATCTCACATTGCTCCTAGAAGCAGAAGCCGAAAGCACCAGCCTGAAGATGACGAATGAGACTTCGTCGAAACGTCGCCAAGACACTTCAAATTCCACGTGGGAGAAAACCCGAAGAACCAAAGACCTACATATGTATATGTATATGTATATGTATATGTATATGTATATGTATATGTATATGTATATGTATATGTATATGTATATGTATATGTATATGTATATGTATATGTATATGTATATGTATATGTATATGTATATGTATATGTATATGTATATGTATATGTATATGTATATGTATATGTATATGTATATGTATATGTATATGTATATGTATATGTATATGTATATGTATATGTATATGTATAGATACATATATATATATATATATATATACACATATACATACACATACATACATACATACATACATATATACATACATACATACACACACACACACATCAAAAAGTCATAAAAAGAAACCCAAGGGAAACAGGATAATGGTAGTATTTTCTCCTGACTGGCTCAAGGTTGACTCAGCCTTCCATCCTTCTGAGGTTGGTAAAATGAGGACTCAGATTGTTGGGGATAATATGTTAACTCTGTAAACTGCTTGGAGAGGGCTGTAAAACACTGTGAAGCGGTATATAAGTCTAAGTGCTAATTGCTATTCTTCACTGTTTGACAAATCAATAGAAACCATTGGCTTTCCAAATGTGACTCACCAGTTGATAAACAGTAATTGTAACATAACTTAAAAGTCAGTTGCTAGATAAAAATACAGTAGCCCTCAATTATGATCACAATTAAGCCCAATATTTCTGTTGCTAACCAAGACATTTGTTAAGTGAGTTTGGCCCCATTTTACGACTTTTCTTGCCACAGTTGTTAAATGAATTACTGCAGTTGTTGAGTTGGTGATATGGTTGTTATGGGAATCTGGCTTCCCCATTGACTTTGCTTGTCAGTAGTTTGCAAAAGGTGATCACATGACCCCAGGACATTGCAACCGTCAGAAATATGGGTCAGTTGCCAAGCATCTGAATTTTGATAATGTAACCATGGGGATGCTGTAATGGTCTGAAATGTGAAAAAATGGTCATAAATCACATTTTTTTTCAGTACTGTTGTAACTTTGAATGGTCACTAAATGTATGGCAGTAAGTCAAGGATAACCTATATAGCATTGATGTGATGTTAAGTATAATTGAATAGATTGGGACTGAGTAGTGGCTCATTATAATCACCTTCTGGGCCTTTCCCCATTGTTGAGATGAAGTGCCATTCTCCCATTCTTTAGGTGGCAGAAAACTATGCTGGTGTGAAATCTTCTCCTATTTCCAGTCCCTCTTCTTCTATGTGTTGTGAAGCTTTGATGAATTGTAGGGAGCCATGGGGGTGACCTTGGAGAAGACATCCCAAGGAGAGATTTCCTGAACAATTAATCAGTGGAACAACTTGTGGGTGTTCCAGAAGAGACTGGACAGCCACCTGTCCCTGAGCAGAGGGTTGGACTAGAAGACCTCCAAGTTCTCTTCCAACTCTGTGATTCAGTAATTCTGCATCCAGAAGACAACATGACAGCAACAAGTACTAAAGCTGCGTTGCACCCAGGAAGAAAGGAAAGTGCTACAAAAACACTCAGACTGGCTACCCTATAATTTCCCTAGGGGAAAAAGCAGGCAGACTTCTCAGCAAAGTATAGTTGTATTCTACGTACTGCTGACACAAATGTCCTGATTTTGGGCAAGCAACACAGGTTGAACAAAGTGACTTGTTGAGTTTCTCCTACCCCAAACTCACTCATAGGCTGGAATGAGAAAAAGCTTCCTGAGGGACCAAAGCAGAAAAAAGATGTCAGAAATTTTGGGGGCCAGAGTTAGGGGCATATGGGGATACAAACTATCTGTACGTACCATGCTTTATCTGTTGGCATGATAGGTGTAACTGTATTTTGGCTCAATATGACTCTATAGAAATGTTTTCTTATTGCATCAATTGGGGGGGGGTTACTTATAATTCTCCACAATTTGTTGGTTTCTACTCACATCCCTGTCATACTTAATAATTTACTGGGCGAGAGGGAAGATGGGGGGTCTAACCATATTTAGAGGGAATCACATCTCCATCTTTATCCTATATAAAAATTGTAAACTTGATCTATCATAGCATTTAGTACCACGAAAAAGTACTTTGTTTTGTTAGTTTAAAGAATTACTGCTACAAGTTTAAATTAATTATACAATTATTATACAAGCAGCATAGAGAGAAATGAAATTTGCGAAGGATGTCAAGACCTTAAGCGTGTAACGAAATCCTACTGGAATACTTCAAGCATCTTCATCCCAACTGTCTACAATGAGGCCATTTACACATAGACCTTGCTAACGAAGTTAAAAGTAGTCTACTGTTCCAGTATGTTGTTTTAATCTGCACTCATTCTCTAACCACAGTGATAATCTGGTCTGTTGGTTATGTTTCTTTAAAAATGAAGCAACCAAGAAAACTGTTAACAGGTGCAGGCAACTGTGTTTACTTTTTGGAAAAAAGCCAATATTTGCAGGAAATCAAGGATGTTTTATTTCATAGCATGAAGTACCTAGCATTACAGAACTAGACCTGGATTACAGGACTGTAAATATACGATTCAGTAGCCTCCTTACAGCTCATCCTCTGACTAACAAATTGTATAAATACTATAACAATGAATTACAAACTGGGCACTTTGTAAAGGATTTGCCACTAAATTCTTCAGTGCAAAGACTGTATGCATTTACCTTAACAAGAGCTATTCTAAATTAACAAAGATCAGAAATTTCTCTTCTGATATTTTGAAGAACACAGTGAAATTAGCTACCAACAACATTCTCAAAGCATTGCTATTTTGAGCTGTTTTTTTGGTAGTGCTGGCTCTCAGAGTTATTTACAGACTAGATTCACACATTATGCTAAGCCAAAGTGTAGTTTGTTTGGTTTTAGCATAGTGTGAAGTGTGGCTTAACCATTGTGGATTGTATAATATGGTGGACATCTTAGCATATTATGGGAACTCAGCCCTTTGTGGCTCAATTAACAAACCATGCTTAAGTCAATAATGGATTATTGCAATGCATAAACCTTTTCCCTGGAGTCTGCCTTTAGAATCTTTTAAATGCTTGCAAAACTCTATATCCTGCAGGAGCTTCATAATAAAATGCCTATTAGCAAAAATGATTATTTCCAGCCTCAAATCTGTAACTGTAGCTTATACCAATCATAGGGGGACAAAACTTGATTTGACAAGCAAATTAAAAAATAAAATTCTTAACCATTCCCTTTCCACCACCACCATATTTCCTTCTCCACATCCTTTCCAGGCTGCTACCCTCAATCAGGGACCTATGAGAAACCAAGCACTGGTTAATGAAGAAGGCTTTCCTGTTTCAAATATTTTAGAAAAGCTCAGAATCAGCTATATTTATCTATTTTTATTTATTCGTATCCCACTTTTATTATTTTTATAAACAACCCAAGTCAGTGAATCTATCCAACACATTTTCCCCACCACAACAACCCTGTGAGGTGGGTCGGGGAGAGAGAGAATGAGAGAGAAAAACTTGGCTCAAAGTCACCCAGCTGGTTTTTCATGGCTAAAGCAGACTTGAACTCACACTTTCTAGCCTGTTGCCTTAACCACTAGACCAAACTGTCTCTCTGTGTAGAAACCCCAATCTTTTTGACAAAACAGAGCAAACAATTCAATTGTTTTCAACCTGACATCCTTTACAATGTGTTTATCCTAGCCAAAAATCTGGAGAGTTTGAAAAGATGAGGAAGATTTAACATTGGAGAAGGCCATTTTTGATATATCTTTCTGCGAAGGCAGATGGGGACAAATAAGAAAGATTGTGGGAAAGATGCCTTATTCTGTACCATGCTCCCTTGATGGCTTTTGATGTTGTTTTGGATTAGTCAGCAAATACCCCCAAACACCAGAATACCTGCCTTCCACTCTAGGATTTAGCCAAGTCTTCAAGGTCAAGTCTGTGAAACCAGCCCTCCTCCTAATCCAATTTTTGGTCCCAAGATCTCCTTTACCGCTTTCTCTCCTGCAGCTAGGCTTCCTTCGCTACTAGTGTCAGTTTAAAGGATGGGATGGAGATTTCATTCTGAAACTATCATCTGAACTGGCTGACTTATCTTGTGGGTTCTTTTCTCTCATCTGTTGGTGTTCTTTTCCCAATGTAGCAGATCCGGTTTTAGAAAAGTTGCTACTCACACAGCTCAGCCTCCTAACTAATTTATCTATTTCCAAGGATAAGTTAAAGAAAGAACCATTGATCAGGCCTGTGTAATAGATGGATTTTTTTCATCTTATTTTTTCCTGGTAAATTCTAAACTCTGTCCTGCAGATTTTCAAGTAAGAACACTCTTTTCTTTAGGGCCATTTGGAGACATGCTGTGACTCAAACTGGAACACACTTTCATTTAAACAAGTCTAACTACACCAACAGGATAAAAACCTGTGAGGTCCTCACTTATTGACAGCAACGAAACTGCTGATATTGCTATTGCCACTTTACAACCATGTAGCTTAGCAAGGAAAGTTCAGTCCCAATTGCCACTGTAACCTGAGTAGTTGTAGTTGCTTGTAAATATATCAGATGATTGTGACTTATTAAACAAATCATAGCTTAACATGAGGTCTGTGATTTTCCAAACATAGGTCAGTCAAGAGTCTTCTGTTCAGAGAAATATTTTCTCAGATTGTATTAATGTAATTGAGCCAGTTTGGTGTAGTGATTAAGGTGCTAGCCTAGAAGTCAGGAAGCTATGAGTTCTAATTCTGCCTTAGGCATGAAGCCAGCGGGGTGACATTGGGCCAGGTACTCTCTCTCTCAGCCCAAGCCAACTCACAGGGTTGTTGTTGTTGTGGAAAATGGAAAGTGAAAGAAGTCTTAAGTATGTTTGCTACTTGGAGTTATTAAACATAAACATAAACCAGTTGCGCCCTTATTTGGATCGGGAGTCTCTCCTCACAGTCACACATGCCCTTGTCACCTCGAGGATCGACTACTGCAATGCTCTCTACATGGGGCTACCTTTGAAGAGTGTTCGGAGACTACAATTGGTGCAAAATGCAGCTGCGCGAGCAATTGTGGGCCTTCCACGTTGTTCCCACATTTCGCCAACTCTCCGCATGCTGCATTGGTTGCCTATCGGTCTCCGAGCGCAATTCAAAGTGTTGGTCATTACCTATAAAGCCCTTTATGGCATTGGACCAGGATACTTACGGGACCGTCTTCTGCCACATACTTCCCTATGACCGGTGAGAGCGCACAGGGCCGGCCTCCTCCGGGTCCCGTCAGCGAAACAATGTCGTCTGGCGGGTCCTAGGGGGAGGGCCTTCTCTGTTGTGGTGCCCACCCTCTGGAACCTACTGCCCCTTGAAGTCCGCGTTTCTCCCACCCTCCCGACCTTCGGAAAGAATCTTAAAACCTATCTTTGCCGGCAGGCCTGGGGATGATTGCAGATTGCTGTTTGAATGATGTATGTGTGTTGGTTTTTTTTTATTTTTAAATACTTTTCTGATTTGGACTTAGACTGTGACTGATGTTTTATATATGGTATGTTGTAAGCCGCTCCGAGTCTTCGGAGAGGAGCGGCATATAAGCCCAAATAATAAATAAATAAATAAATAAAACTCTAACAAATGAATATTCTTTTCCGCAGCAGCAGCACCATTCCGGAAACTGTGTGTTTGACTGGAAAGATGAGTAAAAAGAACTTAGAAGCCAATCTTCTTGAATTCAATGGTGTTTCTTTACAAATGAACCCATGAGAATTTATTTGTATTATTTCTTCTAGACCAGTGTTTTTAAAACTTGGCAATTTAAAAATGTGTGGTCTTCAACTCCATACTGGCTGAAGAGTTCTGAGAGTTGAAGTCCACACATCTTAAACATGCCAAGTTTGAAAAACACTGGTCTAGACTTTTTCCACCCTGTATTCCATGAACTCTTTCCAAAGCTGTTCCCCATAAAACACTAAAGGTTTTTTTTAAAACCCTTTCCAATGTACATAGTATGTGAGAGATGCATGTCCAGTTTTTAGTTTTTATTTTAATTTAATTTCTGTTTTTTTGCCTGAAGCATAGCCAGTCTAGGAGATTGGGTTCATAAGACTGTCTGATAGACAATCATAAAAAACATAGGTTGAGTTAGTGTGGGATTATTCTTTTCTGAGATAAAATGGAAACGTAAGTGGATGTAACTACTTTGCTATTTTCCTGTGATGAAAAATAAAGAGATTTATATTGTCAAGCTTTTAAAAAAAATCAAGGAAATCAAATTTTACTTATTTTCCTTCTGCTAAGAATGAAGTACTGGTGAATAATTAAAACCTTGGTTTTCTATTCAGATGTTATCAAATCTCTCTCTCTCTTTAAACAAAACCGCTCCAGGTGATACAGCCAGGACTTCTCTGTTGAGCTGTGGGATCATTTCTTCATGAACAAACACTATTGTATCTTAACCAAATGCAAATTCTGTAGTGCTTGAACCTCAGCTAAGATGGCTCTAGACAATGCCTACCTTATAATTAGGCAGTGAGATAATCTCCTTGAACACAGCAGCAAATTATTCATTATTTATTTAGTTGTTGTTGTGTTTTCTCTCCCAAGCATTTCTGCTTCATGTCAACATTGCTTGCTCAGTTTTCAGAAGGAAATGCCATCTGAGACTTACTTCAAGTAGCATGTTATCTCGGAGTGATCCTGACCAAGACACTTGCCCTTCCAAAGATGCATGTAAGGCTTGGTTGCTTATAATGTTATTAGCTGTGGCTCAAGGGCACATCAACTGATTGGTCTCTCTTGGCCGATAGATGCTAACTGATGTCTCTTACTTTATAAGTTTATTTGGTAAACTACCTTATTTAA
The DNA here is from genome assembly GCA_034064705.1 of Bothrops alternatus. Lineage (NCBI taxonomy): Eukaryota > Metazoa > Chordata > Lepidosauria > Squamata > Viperidae > Bothrops > Bothrops alternatus. The sequence continues at coordinate 3,949,902 of JARGCV010000031.1, read as the reverse complement.
TCTCAGTACGTTTAACCAGAAACACCACTGCTCCAAGTGGTAAGTACCAATATTCGATGACTGCATTTGGGACAGCCAGTCAACACTCTGTTTTTTCCAGTAAACACCAGTAAGAAAAACACAAGCACATCCCTAGCTGTTGAAGAGTAGGATAGTCATAGCCCATGCAAAGTGTCCCATGCACAATAGCACACTTCCTTCATGGAGTGTAAACCTCTTAATTTCCATTTATTTCAAAGGGATTCTATCTCATATGTATGATCATTTAGCTGTTGCAACTGATTGAAACAGCTTGTTTGGTTGTTGTTGTTTTTTTGCCTTGATGTACCAATTGTTAAATTCTGGGTCAGTGCTTAAAGTTCAGTGAATGATGCTCCCTCCCTCCTAGCTTTCCGGAAACTCCTGAAGACGCATCTATGCCGACAGGCTTGGGGCGTATGAGCTGTGCTCTGCCCCTGGGCCCTAGGAGTGTCCCGCCATCAGTGACTGTCAGCTGATTGTGTTTGTATGTGGTGTGAATGAAATTAATTTTTAAATTTTTATTGTATTATTGTATTGTTGTTGTGAGCCGCCCTGGGTCTTAGGAGAAGGGCGGCATATAAATTTGATTAAACTTGAAACTGCCAAATCAATTACAGTATATCAAAGGTTCAAGTTTGTGAATGGATCTTCTGACTCGTACACAACTTTTCAGTAAGTGTTGTTTTTAAAATGTCCAGCTACAAAGCCATTGCAAAGTCCAAATGTTAAGTATATTTGGTGAGAAGTAAATCTTATTGATGCACTGTATCCTACTTCCTGGGAAACTGTGCCCAAGACTGTACTACATCATGCTGTCCATTTCCCGTTTGACTGGGAACCAGTCCTTTTAGATTTATTGGGGCACCAGCTGAATCAACAACCTTGAAGAAAGTTTTCAGCCCTAATATTTAAGCCCTCCTTTTTGCACGGATGCAGTCATGTATCCAATTTCAGTCAAGTTGAGGCGAAAGGCAATAAATAGAATGAAACAGCAAGAGATATCCCACTCACTCCTCAACAGAATGGAAAATGAGAGATGCCAGGAAATAGCTGCTGAACCTGTTATGTTGTGACGTAAGAGGAAGGCTTATCAAATGAAATACAGTGGGAAAAAGAAGGAACAAAAAGGTTTCTTATTCATCATAACTTAAAAGGGATAAATATGAAAGTAGAGGGATGATGAAATTGACAGGTCCCATTCTGCAAAGGACAACGTGTGTGCCAGTTTATCTTAATTAGATAAAATGAAGGCTTGAGCAAATGGCTAGGCTTTTTGTTATCATGGCCCAACCTGCTGTAAATAAGCTATTTGCCAGTCAGAGGACAGACATGATGTGTAAATATTGACTTTAAATTTCTTTGGTGGTTCTCATTTCTCCTTAGCAAAGTCCATGACTTTCTAAAGGTCAGCTCAAACAGTGGAATCTTTCCATAAAAGAAACAGTAACCAGCTTTAACTTTCTGGAAACATTTACCATTATAAAATTATGGAAGGCCCAAACACAAGAATTATCAAAACTGGTACCGTATGTTATGCCCATAATTCTTTATATATTAACTATAATTATATATTAAAGACAATTTCCCCCATCCCTTACTCCATGATGCTAGAGACATAAAAAGGAGAGAACCTTATTCTGAGTATTCATAGCTATGCACGGTGATCTCAGAGGTGCACAGATACACTTTGCACACATGCATTCGTGTTACACTGACCTGGGTGTCTCTATGAAGGAAGCGGTCCTTATGCAAAGTCCTGCATCATCACATTAGCCTCTTTGGCTTTCTTGCACATGTACAGCCACTTGATTATCCGAGCATTACGTTCAACCACAGAGGTGCCACTAGGCCCCTGTTCTGTGAGCTCTTCCTCCAGGAGTCCATCCTCATCACTGTGTCTTGTGAAGTCACTTTCAGAAGCTGTCCCGCTGATGCTGTGCAGATGGAATGAGAAATTGTCTGAAGCTGCTGAAAAATTCTCTTGGCCTAAATCTTTTATTACCTCAGGTGCAAGGCCACAGTTCTTAAAAAAAGTGTCAAATTCAGAGAAGGATTTTGAATATCGTGAACTGATATCTGACTGAGATCTTTGAAGACCTTTTGATCTCATCTCCTTTGGATCATAAGGTGATGAAGTCACATTTAGGGCAGTTTTGCATCTGCTGACCAAAAAGGGCATTGGGTTTGCCTTTGTGGATGAATTCTGTCCTTCTAGATCATAACTATGGCTTGTGTCTTTGTCCAACATAGTCCCTTCCACTTCAGGAATGGTTTCTTCCTTGAGAACTGCTTTGGACACCTCAGAATGCAGCTGCTTTTCCTTGAAGGAACCCTGGAACAACCTCCGGACCAAATTCCCACGAGTATTCTCCTGGCTTTGACCTCTGACGAATTCACATTTCTGACGATAGATCACCAAGGAATCTGGCCGGATCTGCCTTTTACCACTGTTGCGCCTCACAATGGGCGTACTGCCCTGCCGGGCTGCCAGGCTCAGTTCTGTGGTCCTGGGAACTTGGGCTGCCGTGTCCTTCTCCTCTCTTGAGAGTTCAATCTTCTTGCTTTCCACTGAGCAAGTCTCACTGCTGCTCTCCGAAGTTGAGCTGAGGGTGATGGCCGGCACCTGCTTCCTGCTGATGACTTGCTGGCTTTTCACGTACTTGGCCTTATCTGCTGCCAACCTTTCCACGGCACTCTTCCTGCTAGGGTTGGCTGCCTCCATCTGCTTGCGAAGGTGTTCTGGACCCTTGTGGAGAAGCCGTGCTGTCAGCGAGGAGGGGAAATCAGAGATGGCATGCATTCTCCCCATGTGGGAGAGTTCGGTTGGCATAGCAGGCTCAGGTGTCCCACGCTGATTTGCACTTCAGGAAAAAGAAAGAAAAATTCAAAGCTCCTCCTTCTCCTCCTCCTCCTCTCTGATTCTTCTGGGATAAGCAATCCAAGGAACCTCTCACAAATAGCCAACCTCTGTTGCTGTCTCCGTCTCAGTACTTTCCAAACAAAGCAAAACACCTCTGCTCTGGCCAAGCCCAACTGTCTGTGCCTGCTGCAGACACTCTCTAACTGCACACATGCATGAGTACACACCCCTCCACAGCTGCTTCTTTGCACATTCACCTTTCCACTGAGCCAGCCCTTATGAGCCAGGCACAGCCAATCCTCATGAAGCACAAAAGGCCTCTCTGACATCAGTCGGAAGGGAGATGACTCACTGATGCTAGAGGAGTGTCTCAAACCATCAACACTCCATTGCCTCAAGCAAGGAGGAGCTTTAATGAAGAGGGTTTTTTTTTTAAAGAAAAAGAAACAACACATAAGTTTCCTTCTGCCTCCTCCTACAGCAACAGCAAAAGCCCAATGGGAACGAAAGTGCTGGAGGAGCTTTCTTTGGCAGAGATTGAGGTGCAAAATAAACTCCTCCAAGTTCCTGCTGTAGATAAGGATAAGGTGGTCTTTTCCTAGATGACCTTGAAAGCCCTATTGGTGAGATGAGGGAAGTTCAATGAACTTGGATTTGAGTACTGATATGTATGTTGAGAAATAAACCAAGCTGCGAGCCGGAAGTTCCCAGTTCCGAGTTTGAATCTGCCAAGAAACTCACAAGGCAGCTGAGAGGCTCAGCCTCATGCTCTGCACTTGGTCACTTGGGGAACAAAAATCATGATTTGATTGGCAGGTTTGCTGTAAGGGGAATGCATCCAATGCATTTTGAACACGTGTGGAAGTACTATTCAAATGCTAAAGATTATTTATATTGTAGGCAGAGACAGGGGAATCTATTTCCCTTTTACCACTTCCATGATGTATTACAATATGGAAAAGAATTATTATTATTTTTATAAAGAAGTACTAAATTCTCTCTCTTCCTGATATGGTGGGAGGAGAGGTGGGTAGTCTATGATGGTTAAAAAAAAAATCAAAAGGGGTCTGGTAACATTTTTTCTGACTCAGGCTTTTTTATTCAAAGGTAAAAGCTTTTGTCTTTTGATGAGAGCTGCAGCGCTCAAAAGTTTATGCCGTTTAATAAAATGTCCTAGTTGGCAAAGGTGCTATCAGCCCTCGGTTATAGTCCTCAGGGAATTGTGTCTGTACAAGTGCTGACCTACAGGTTATTTCAAAAAGGACTGTAGCACTCTAATAATTCAGCAAAATACATGCTTTGGTAAAGTGTTTGCTTTCCATTTTAAATCCTGCTTAAGGTACTCAAGTCACAGCCTGGCAAATTGGCCTGGCTCCAGAGTTCTGATACTCGCCCCCTTTCCTCTGACAACTCATCCTCTCTTCCTGTTGCTCATTTGCCTCTCCCAGTGGCTGGAGCAAATCAAACTCTTACATTCCACATTGCGTGTAAAACGGTACGGATGGGTAGGTGGAATTTTAAGGCTATTGAAAAGTATATTTTCACACCATCATAAAGAAGAGGGGAGTCAACCTATTCTCCAAAGCACTTGAGGGCAGGACAAGAAGCAATGGATGGAAACTAATCAAAGAGAGAAGCAACCTAGAACTAAGAAGAAATTTCCTGACAGAACAATTAACCATTGGAACAACCTGCCTCCAGAAGTTGTGAATGTTCCAACACTGGAAGTTTTTAAGAAGAGACTGGACAGCCATTTGTCTGAAATGGTATGGGCAGTGATGGCGAACCTTTTAGAGACCGAGTGCTCAAAAACTGGCCCCGCCCCTGCTAAACCCCTGCCCCGCCCCTGCTCCACCCCCCCATTCCCCGCCCCACCTGCCCACAGGACCACTCATCACCTCCAAGGCCCGCCGCAGATCGCCCAGGCAGCCCAGCAGTGCTATGGTGGCCACACCCTCTGCCTGCGCCCTGCAGCATCAACTGCATGATGCGGTGTGAGGGCAGAGTCTTGTCTACGCTGCCTGGCTGCCATGTCCTTGGCTGAGCTGTTCCATTGGGCCACGCTCGGGGGTGACTCTCCTTCAGCAGGGCTGCTGGAGAGGAGGAGGTCGCGGGGGGAGGCAAAGCTGGGGCAATGGCATGTGTGCCCACAGATAGGGTTCCGAGTGCTGCCTCTGGCAACCGTGCCATAGGTTCGCCACCACTGGTATAGGGCTTCCTGCCTGAGTAGGGGGGTGGACTAGAAAACCTCTAAGGTCCTTTCCAACTCTGTTATTCTATTATTCTGCAGGGATTATAGCAATTTCTAGTCAACCAGAAAACATGACTGCATACCCTGAACAGTTGCTGGCCTGCTGGATTTCCTTACAGAAGGTCATGAGGAGATGTCAGAAGAAAGGGAACTGACGTAAGAGATGGAGCTTAAAGTGTAACCCCACTTTTGCTTTTGTCTCGGCATGACATTCTCCCAACTCATTCATTGGATTTTTGGAGTGCAGCACAGTTTTTGGTTATCATAGTATAATTTGTCTCTTGACTTTTATCTCACAGACTTGTATATATATATATTGTTTAAACATCAGCCCTATGAGGTAGACCAGACTAAAAAACAGATTCCACATAATCTAAAACTTTTTTTTTATTGAAATTGGCTATAGTAACAGAATTTAGCAAGGCTGAATGTCTTTCCCTCCTCCCTTTTTTATATTTGTGTGAATTAGGGCTGTTTGTTTTGAGATATTTTTGTGAAATTCTTCCCTCCTTTGAGCTTAAGCAATGTTTACCTTTTTGTTGCCTTGGTAATGGATCTTCCTGTTCTCCGTCAAGGCCATCTCTATCACTCTCCCCATTAAGAGAACTCTGCACAGAGAATAGCATAATATTATATTGTGAACTTTTCCCTCCAAAAGAAAACCCAGTAATCCCCAAAGAAAATAAATAGTGCTCAGTTATCTCACATAGTTAATCTTACTGGTTAATTTTTAAGAAGCTTAGTTCTTTTAAAGGACTGAAGAGTCACTGCTTTCCAATCAGGAAGGGGGCGGAAAAGAACAAACCTCCCAGTCACTCTCTAAGCCAGTGTTTCTCAACCTTGACAATTTTAAGGCATGTGGACTTCAACTCCCAGAATTCCACAGCCAGCATTGCTGGCTGTGGAATTCTGGGAGTTGAAGTCCACATGCCTCAAAATTGTCAAGGTTGAGAAACACTGCTCTAAGCCTTATTGAGGCTACATGGAAGCTTATTCTGAACCTTTCTGGAAGTGAACTGTGGGATCTTGGTGTTTGGGGGTGGGTCCCATTCTTGAAAAAGTGGCAAATGAGAAAACAGGCAGACAAATCTTATATTAGGCCCTAACAATATCAGGAACACCTGAGAATGGACATACTTACTATAGTAGCCTTTCCTGTAGTTCATTTTAAAAGTTTATTTACACAAAGGGCTTGGAATACATCCATTACGTGCTTTTACCTCATATTACTTTTTTCTTCCACAGAAAAAAAGCATATGCCCAAATACACAGTCAGCAGGAGCAAATTCCAATTCATCCTTATACAGGTAGTCCTCAATCTATGACCATAATTGAGCCCAAAATTTCTGCTGCTAAGCAAGAAGGTTGCTAATTGTCCCAAAAGTGCTTTTCCAAAAGGCAAGTGGACTTTCTTGGTTTTTTTCCTTGAAGATATTTTGTTCCTTTTTCAAAGAAAAAAACAAGGAGGTCTGGTTGCCTTTTGGAAAAGCACCTTTGGGACAACCATGATCTGGATGATTGAGAATCTCCATATTCATAAACAGTACTGAATTAGATAACCAATATCCTTCATATGGCATACAAAAATGCTTTGGTTCTTACATTATACAGTGAATTAATTCCAAAACAGGATATCATGATAATGCGGATGATGATGATGTTGTCCATTCATTTGTGTCCAACTGCTGGTGATTCTATGGGCCAGGTCTCTCCACATCTTCCAATCTTGCACTACTTTTCTGTGTTGTTCTGTGCTCTGGCTGGTGTCAGCTTTGATGATGAAAAAGCAGGATATAAGTTCTGTTAAAAAAAATGACTGCAATTCAAAAGGTTCCCATCAAGATGCAAAATAGAGGTTGAAAAAGCTAAGGTAATTTAATTAAATCTCTTAGCCCTGAACCTCCTCAGTTTTGGCCTTTCATGTTCTTCAAAAGCAACAACCAAGAGGTTGGAAGGTTAGCTATCCACTTTGAGGACCGAAATAATAATAATAATAAAAAATAGATGCTAATGAAGTTTTCTTCTACAGAACAAGTCCCTCTGTGCAATGCGATTTTAAATAGTGTTTTAAAAATTTCTCAGTAATTTGTTAGCAGTTGAATGAATGAAGTTTTCAGAAACAAATGATCAAGTTCATTGTACCATACACATCTGCACACAGACAGAAACAATAGTTAAGAATTACCTTAGCATTGGAGAGATCCAAGTTTGGGTATATATCCCTGATGTAACTTCAAAGGATTCTCCCATGCTCCTTTCAGTTTCTACTTAGTGTTTCAAACTGGTTCACGTTATTTTGCTATAGGAGAGAAACCCCTCAAACATCTCTTATCAACCCTGTCTCCAACAGTTAAAATATAACCATCATCATTGATTTGCTGTTGCTTCTTGCTACCAGCCCTTTTCAGCCTTGCTTTGTTTAACAGTAAACTGCTCTGCCCCCCCCAAAAAACACTCATGATAAAAATCAGGAAAGAACTACAATTTTTCCACTTGGCTTTGGAAAGTTGCAGGTTTTGGCACTTTCTGCACCGCAACAGTTGACCTACCTCTTAATAACAAGCTTCCACTAACTGAATTAACTATAGAGATTAAATAATGCTGTGGATAACAAGGGTAAAATGGCTCAACTCTTCACTATAATTATATCAATTCCAAAACTATTACAAACAATTTAAGCCCTGTGCTCATGCTTTGCCCAACCAAACACACACACATGCACACATACATATACAGGCTGAAATCCAGTCAAATGTTTTGTGTGGGATTGGATCTCAAAATGGTGTGTTACTGAGTGTGAAATTTTCAAAGTCCATATGGTTTGAACTCGTCTCCTTCCGAAACAAAATCCCATAAAACATTATCAGGCAAGTATCTGTACATCAGGAATCTGCTGGGATTTCTAACCTGCTGAAGAGATGTTCAGATCCAAAGCAAAAATTAATAAGAAGCCCTCTATGTGCTCCCAAAAAATATTCAAACCAGTTACACTACTATTTGCTGAAAATCTACCACTGGAGATGGAAGTGATGAAGTATCAGCCAAAGATTATTAAAAGTGCAAAGTGTAACGCAACAAGCTGGGACTTGCCTATATACTCATGAGTCAATCTATTCATTTTTCAGGTTTTTCATACAAATTTTATTTCCTCAATCAGAATAAAGACAACTGTTCTGGTCTGGAAAATGGGCAAACTACAAATCTGAGAATTTTAATATTTTAATTTTTTTTTGTCTGTGAACTGTATCTGAGCTGGTGCAGCAGGATGAGATGCCATTTTTCCTTTTCAGTAGCTGAGTGTGCTTCCAATACACTTCAAATCATAAAACATCAAGATTCTTGCCTGACCTGCCACCCAGCTTCTAGCTGCAAGTCCTTGTGCCTCTTCTTCTCAAAGACAATTTATATGCAGGAGGAATGACAGTTGATGGGAAAGATAGCTTTCCTCTTGACACACGGCTCAAATTTTGGGCAAAATCAGCAGACAAATGCACACAGTATGTCAGAGAGGTATATTCCCCCTGCCTATGTTCAATAGGACACACAAGATTTTTGTTACTCCAACAGGTTACTTTTGTCCCTCTTCTGTGTTTTTTTTTTTTTTTTTTTAGCTGAAAGGAGCACTGAACACATCCCTGCTTGTTCTCAGCGCTCCAAAGTCAGAAGTGAAGATGGCTTCAAAGTTCTCGGGAGAGATTGGGGAATAGAATTGATGTGTGGATGCAATTGTAGCTTCATTGTAATGTAAATATTCAATAGTTTGTGCCTTGGCTGGCTGGTCACATCCAATTTCACAAAACCATGGGAAATGTGTGTTTGAAAATGTGTTTTTAAAAGGATTATCATTAAAAAAAAAACCTTGTAGTTGTTAGAATTGGAAGCTTTGCTGTAACTGAACGAAGTGCTAAATAAAATGCCAACTTGACTCCACAGCAGTTAATAAATGGTGTTACTCGAACAGAAGAGAACATGACCTTTGAGAAGCTCAATCTCTGTGGTTTCTTTAAGTCAAATGAGATCAAGGGGAGCCCTGAAAGGGTTTTGAATCTGTGTGTTGTTGATTACCTCACTGGAAACCTGAGCTGGTCTTGCAAGTGCAGTTTGAGAATTGAAAGGGCAAACTGGAGATGCTATCAAGCGATGAGGATTGGATTAAAAAAAAAACAGTTTGACAAGAAGGTGAAATAAAGTGAGTTATAGTGAACAAACAACACGCTATGCTTTATAAACTGGATTTTGCCTGCAATGAATCTGTACAATTCAAGCCAAGATTTGATTAAGGTCTGCCTATGCATATGCATATGACATTGGAATAGCATTGTCCAGCCTGTATCCTAGCTTTCTACAACTTGGTGTCCTTGCTTTGTGTTGGATTGCAGGATTTTCCAGCCCATATGGGTTGTCTTTCAGGGTTGCATAAGCAATATAATTTTCTGCTCCTAGAGACCTTGCAGTGGATAACAGTATGGAAACAAAGAGATCAGGTGAAAGTGAGTAGGAATACGGGGCTCAAACTTGATTACAGCTGAGAAGGAGAATTAAGATAAGTGAAAAGGCAAAAAGAGAAGATTGAGAATGTGTTTAGAGAGAGAAGTTATTGTTTTCCACTGAAGTTTTCATTCTAACCTTTTTCAGTTGCTATCTACTTATTCCTTCCTATGGAATTGCATTCTTCACCCCGACATGTTATATCATGTATTCAGTCCCTACAAAATTACCTAATTCTGTTCTTTTCTAAATAGATAACATGGTCTAAAAATGATTGCCCATAGGCAACACCTAGCAAAAATAACTCAGCATGTTATCATGACTACTAAGCTACCATTCATCATTTCATTAGACTAGAGGGATATTGAGATAATTAGAGTAGCTTGGAAAAAATCTTAAAGGGTCATGTAGTCCAACCAGCGGCTATCCTTGGATACCTAGAACTACCATTTGTTTTTATTTCCCTTCCTATGTCAGATAACTAAGGAAGGCTAACTTGATGAAGACTTACCTCCTTCATCTGTGATCCTTCTTTAAATGCCCCCACCCAAATGCATCAAGACAGGGATCTATAAGACAAAGATTTTTGGACCGTGATATTGTGTTTGGGGAATGTGCTCTTTCATGCATTGTGTTACAAAATGACTGTGAATTTAAAACAAGGATAAAGGCACTGTGTATATCTTGAACATCTGAGAGGAAGCCCTTATTTAGCTATACTTACCATTTGAGATGTTACATCATCTCACATAGTCATGCAGACAGATTTGGGGCGTATGAGCTGCACTCTGCCCCTGGGCCTTTGACTGTGATTGTGTGTTGTATGAGTATGGTGAATTACCTAGTTTTTTATATAGTAATTGGTAATTTTAATTGATTTTATGTTATGTTTTCACTTGTATTCTCATTGTGAGCCGCCCTGGGTCTTGGGAGAAGGGCAGCATATAAGTGTAAACATAAAAAATAATAAAATCAGGGAGAGACTGGTTGTGGAAATATTGATCGTAGCAGTATTCTTGTAGGGAGTCTAACATTTCCTTTACTCTTTAAGTTTTTAGGCAGGAAAGTTATCTATTAAGTGACCAGGATTGCAATTTTGTCAGGAGGTTGCACTTTTCTAGATGTCCCTCAGGTATATAATTGGCTGCACTTTACTAGATGTCCCTCAGGTATACAATTGTCTGAGGTCCCAAGTAAGGATCCTTTGGGCCAAAAGCTCAAGTTTCAGGGAGTTTGCAGTGAACCATTAAATATATTTTCCTTCAAGGCCTAACACCAAAAGTACTTTTATCTTCAGAAATTCTGTTAATGGTGGCATTTGCTAAGCCATTTATGACTTGTCTGATGCTTAACAAAGATCAAAGTGTTCCATGACAGTAACTGTGAGACTGGGCAGCATGCGTGAGGTTTATGTTATCCCTTTTGTCTTTTCTGGAGAGCTTTTTTTTTTTTTAACTCAGATTTGAATATCCAATGATGCAGTTTTTAACAGACTAGGGAATAAATCAGCTGGGTGACTTTCAGCTAGTCACTCTCTCAGCCCAACCCACCTCATAGGTTTGTTGTTGTGGGGAAAATAGAAGGAGGGAGGTGTGTTGAATATGTTTACTTCCTCCAGCTATATGTAAAAATAATAAAGGCAGGATACAAATTAAACAAATAAGCCATTTTGAACACAGAAAGACTTCATGTCTGGTTATGGCCTTTGCAGCTTGGTGGCCCAGCTAGGGAGGGAGAGGGAAACTGGCCTGCTGCTTGCGTGAGTGGAGCTATGTGCGCACCTGTGCACTGGCCCTCCTCTCGTGTGGCCCTGTAGTGGGTCATGGCCCAGGGGTGTCAGATCCACCACGCAGGTGTCCTGCAATTCTGTTGGAAGGAAGAGGGAGGAAGGCTTCTGGCATTCCTTGCATGTTTTCACTTTTGCTGTAACTGCTTGGGAATTCAGGGAGAGGGACTGTCTTTGGAGAAGAAACAGACTCCTTCTCATCAGCGGTTCCAGCCTGGTTCCAAGGTCGTCATGCCCTGAGAGTGACCCGTTATCTACATACCCAGCACTTCAGTATTCTCATAACATTTCTGTGGCATCATATTGGCTGCCGGTGGTCAGGGGGGTTGGGTGTGGGGAAAAATGAAAGAATTACTTTGCACTTTGTGCGGGACTTTCGTATTCTGCCTGACATTTCTGTATTCACTATTTCTCAATAAAAGTTCTTTTGATCGATCTCAATGGAGACAAGAGTTTTGCTTTCCTGAGGGAGCAGCTGGGGCAGATCCTTACAGGGAGCTTGGGACCCTGGCATAAAGTCCATTATATTTTTAAGGAGAGCTATAAGTCAGCAGATGCGCCCACTTAAGCAGCTGTCCTAAATAAGCCTGATTTGTTATATATAGTACATTGACCATATTTGTTTTTGTAGATCTGACTATTTTATGTGTGCTGGTTTGCTGTGTATGATTGGCTGTCATCCTATAAATAAAGGGAGTTGTCTACTATAGGAAAAGATTTCACTCTGGATTTTAGACATCAGGTAAACCCACAGGTCAGTGGCAGGCCAGCAAATGCTATGTGCTGTCAGAAGTGAGTGAACTCTCTAAATGGCTTGGCTTCCAACCTCTGGAGTCCTGGGAACAGTAGTAAATATGTCAGAAAATTAGCATAAATGGTTTCAGGCATTTCTTTTGTATCTGACTGCTAGCAGATCCTAGTGGAAAGAAGAACAACTTTAGCGTGTCTTGTTTTTGCATTTGGTTGGTAAAAGGGCGCAGGAGATTTGTGACATTTCAGTTTACACAGGAGGCAGATAAGCAAAAACTGCAGACAAGAATAGAAAGGTTTACTGCATATTTTATCAAAAGGAAGAACATTACTTTTGAGACATGTACAGTATTTTTTTTTTTGCCAGTACTCGAGGAGCTGAAAAAAGTGTTGACTCGTGTGCTGTAGAATTAAAGATTTTCTCAAGCATGTAAATTCAGATAACTTTCAGAATTGCTTATAAAGGACAGAACTATATTATGATGTATGCTCAGCCATTCTGAAAAAGAGAATGCTGAAAGTGTGATTTGGCCCTGAATAGATTCAGATTAATAGATTCAGTAAGAGCAGGAGAAGACTTCATGTCTCAAATATAAATTTAGGATGCCTTTGGGAGTGAGATACATATTTCGTAAGTTACACTTTCCAGGCCTCTTTCTGTTACCGTTTTAGATTAGAAAGTTGGGCATTAGCAAGTGCAGCTTGCCAACAAATCTGCAGAGTTGTGGACATTCAAGTCCCCATGGATTGGGCTTTACTTGAACCATTTGTCCTTTGGTATGAGGTCGGCTGATGAGGTATTTCAACAAAAGAACTGGACATATTTGGCTACATCCAAGGAGTTTGCACTATCACTGGCAATATGATCAAAGCCACAAAGGAAGAGCATTGGCTAATCTTGAGATGGGTTGGAAAGAGCTATTGAAAAGGTTGTCAAGTTTAACAGTTGATAAAATTCTCTTTTGGTAGATGGTGTAGGGTATATGAGACACATCTCTAAAGATGGGGACAGTCCAGATGACACTTTAACAGCAAGCTTAAGTCAGTGGAATGACTTGCCTCCAGAAATTGTGGGTGCTTCAACATTGGAGGTTTTTAAGAAGAGATAGGACAACCATTTGTCTGAATTGGTATAGGGTCTTCTGATTGAGGGCCGGACTAGAACACATCCAAGGTCCCTTCCAGCTTGTTATTCTGTTATTCTATTAGGAGAATACCATACCCAAAAGTGTTCAGTGCATTTTAGGATGGTGCAGTATTTGGCACTGTACATATCCAGAGAATTACTGCTAAGAGTACATCTTAGAAATCTGTTCAAAAGGGATCCAGTTTGGTATTCACATACATCACACTAAGAGACATTAGATAGATCAATTATCCAGTTTTACTTTATTTTGATTGCATTTTACAGTTAGAAATTGACATTTCAAAAGTGGGATTTGGCATATTAGTTTCAGGAATAATAATAATAGTGGTTTATAGCTATTGCTTTTGTCTTTGATCAATTTTATCAATATGCGCTTAATAGGATGTTGACAGTTTATTTTGTACAAAATCTTTGTGCCAGATTCCTGCTTGCTTCCAAAGAATGTTGCCATAGTTTATAATTATGAATTTAAAGTAGTTTACACAAAAGAGGATGAGATATTTGCAGCAAATACATTGGTCACAGCAGCAAAGAAATTATCTTCTGATAAAGGAAATGTATCATCAGCTGAAATGACTGCTTATAGTTTATATCCTATATAGACGCAGAACCAGAAGATCTCCAGTAATGCACTAGTGACAATTTTGTTAACCTTAAAACATAAATTTACAGGATGACATAGATTGTGTGAATTAGTTAAACCTGTGGTCTGCCCACAGTGGCTGGTTAAAATTCAGTTGTGTTATGGGGGTATAAGGTATTAGTCCCTTCAGATGTCAGGAAGAAAATGGTGCAGTTTTTCCACCTGACATATTAGAGGTCAAAGGTACAGGCCACATTTGTTACATACTGTACTGGCCAGGCATATGTTTTGGAAGTCAGGAGCCTTAGGAAATATATTTCCTAGACCTGTTGAAATCCGAAGGGAGGTCCTTGGGCTTGGTCTCCCTTATACAATATACCAGGAGGATATTACGTCTGGAATGGCTTTGGAAATATTATTTTCTACTGTGTTATTAAACCATGGATAAATTCTGTCTTGGATTATTCACAATAGATTATTCCAAATTAAGAAGACTTACCCATACATAGAAATATACTAATTGATGCCTGTGCCTTTTGAACTTCATTTTCAGAAGAATGTAGTTTAGAAGCATTTTATACAGATTACATTAATTCAGATTTTGATTTGTGGATTTTTATTTTTATTTTTAGAAAAAAAATCTTGGGTGGGTATTTTTCATTGACTGTAAAACATTTACCTGACTATCTTGACTTATTACTATACATTTACATTATCAAAACAAATTATTTTTATTTCTGATATAAAATCTCTCAGTGGAAAAAGTGAAAGAAAAAAAAGAAATAGATTGAGCAATTCAGTGTACGTTGTTCAAAGTGTCAGCGGCTTCAGCACAGCCATGTAAGAGAACCTCTGTTTCCTCCTGAGATTCCTGAGTTGCCTCAGATGAAAGTAGCAGCTGAGATCTTTGAGATAAGATATTCCTTTCTACTGAGAGTTGATTATTAGAATATTGGACTATGCCAGATGCTAAGTTAAAATCTTTATTTGCATGACATTGGATTCCAACTGAGTTTGTTTTTGACTTTGACAAGTCAAACAGTGTTGGAATTTGCACTCCAGCGGGGCATTTAAATAATCCATTTCTAGCCCTACTTTTCCACAGTCCAAAGAGGAAGCACAGAGAACAGTTTAGACAATTTAAGTGATGCTGAAAAAGCTTATCTAAATGGATCCAATCCACATCTTGCACCCCTTTGTTGGAGGAATACACCAGTGACAGACACCAAAGTCTTTGGGAATTATTTGCTGGGCCCATAATAGTGAGGATAATGAGGATAGAATTGCATTCTAATCATTGGAAGTGATTTTCTTATCCTAAATTTTGCCTTCACAGAGATCAAAATAACAGGGAAATATGTTAATTAAGTGAAAGCTTGAAACTAGCAAGCCCCAGAATAAAAGCAATCATTCTCATAAGCCTGATTAAAAATACATATATCTTCCCACTTACTAGCTTACTTCACCATATAGAAGAAGGGGCATATACTTAACCAGTGAAACAACCTGCCTCCAGAAATGGTGAATGCTCCAACACTGGAAGTTTTTAAGAAGAGACTGGACAGCCATTTGTCCGAAATGGTATAGGGTTTCCTCCCTGAGCAGGGGGTTGGACTAGATGACCTTCAAGGTCCCTTCCAACATTAGTACTATTATTATTACTATTATTATTACTATTATTATTACTATTATTACTACTATTACTATTATTATTATTATTATTATTATTATTATTATTATTATTATTATTATAATAACATGGCCCTTCCCATTACTAGCATGAAAAAAGGGGACAGTTCGATTAATCCAAACTACTCTTTTGTGCAGTTGTCTGCAAAAAGACAGAGTAGATGTTAATTTTCCAGAGCTCACCATAGGCTTCCATCTTAATTGCTACATCGGAACTTGCTTCACATTCGAACCCTTCCCTCACTATACCCTGAAGTGACCAGTCCCTGTGCTTGATGGCAGATCACTTCCTTGATTTAGGCCAGGGATAGGCAACCTTGGCTCTTTTATGAACTCGTGGACTTCAACTTCTAGAATTCCTGAGCCAGCCATGCTGGCTCAAGAATTCTGGAAGTTGAAGTCCATGAGTCATAAAAGAGCCAAGGTTGCCTACCCCTGATTTAGGCCATCTTTTGAATGCACTGGAATTTAGTCCAGGTTTAACCAAGAAAGAAAATACAAGATTAACATTCTGCAGATTTTGTTCCGGGAGATTTGGAGCTTGAGGGGAAAAAAATCCTCTCTCTTGGTGGGTCTCAGGCTCCATGGTATTAGTTGTGGCCAATTATTTTATTTCCTCATCACTGAATTTCCCTACCATCATATAACAACTTTGATGTTCTGGATCATTAAAGGTGATTTTCAGGGGCATCTGAGCTTATTGGATTTTACATCAGGGAAAGTCTGAATGGTTCATTTAATCATTTAAGGTTCCTCTGGTCTCTCTAACAAAAGCAAAGTGGGTCTGAAACAGTGCTTCAGAATTAAAGTCTCACTACATATTTAAATTAGGCCTTGTTGGGGAAATCAAGTCTGGGAAACTGTTTCAGTGTAGTGATGAATTGTCCTGAATAAGAAATAAGCAGAAATAATATAGAGCAGTTTTTGAAAGTTGGCAGCTTTGAGAGGTGTGGGCTTCCACTCCCAGAATTCCCCAGCATAGTCTTAAAGTCGCCAAATTTAAGAAACACTGATATAGCATGGCTTGCAGGAGGCAGGAACTAGAGAGCAGATGTCAGGTATGTAAGAATGACCTTGGGAGACAAGGCAATAAAGCCTTTAAAGGGACAGCATATACTAAAGATGAATGACAGATATGGGGATTTCCTGACAATAAGATTGGACTGAAGTGAACACACAGAGCCATGGTTTAATCATGACATTGAAACATTCTACATTTTATAGCATGCCATGAGATAGCCATGATGTACAAAGCATAATAATGAGTTCATGTAACATATTTGGGCTCAGAAGTTAAGCAAATTAGTAGTTGGATGGGAGAGCTCCAAGATATACTAGGGTTGAAGGTGAAATTGGGAAATCAAAAAATATTATAGCAATGGTAAACCACTTCTGCTCGCTTGCAAAGGAAAATGTTTTTGTGATGTGTAAACTCAGAAATTGAATAAGGAGTTCAAATAAGACCTGCAATATGCCAGTAACAACTGCCAGCTTTGTTGTCCTTAGGGATAAATACTTGCTTATAAGTATAGCATAGATGAAAACCTATTTTATTATGAAGTACCGGTGGAATAGGAGTCTAAGAGTACTTGGCTCATAAGATATTTAAAAAAAATTGTCAGTGTCACAATGGACAATGTTAAGTATTCTAGGATGAGAGAAGGCCTTAACTAATAATTATGGTGAGAAAGCTGTAAATATGATTTCTATCTTGGTTCCATAGCCTTTTGGAGCTGCAGTTTATGTTTTAGAATCATTAGAGGTTCAGCCTAAGAAACAAATACACAAACCCATAGGAAGAAAACCAGCATGGTCTTTTTTGGTAATTACAGCTGTTATCTCCAGAGAATGAGGTAGTTGTTGATACAAGAGCATGGCAATTCAGCTTAAATTGAGAATAGAAAGTTAGCAAGAAAGAAACAGGGTGGAAACATTAAGTCCCTGGGCATACATCTATGGCGTAAATAACCAGTGGGGTTCATTTATGAATAGAGATAGATAGGTGAAAATACCTGGGACAGGGGCATTAACCCTGAGTGCCTGGGTACATTCATGATATGGAATAAAAGTTTTAAGATCACCAGGAGATTTAAAAGAAATTAATTTTATTATAACCTAGCTTTCGTTGGAAACTTCCAACATCGTCAGGGTTAAAAAGGCAGTAGAAAAGATGCTTTAAATAGGATCAGTTAATGCCTGCTCTCGGCTGGTCCTGGTCGGTTAATTTGCATTCTGGATGTTTCCCCTTCTCTGTCATTGCCTCGAACTTTCTCACCTATTCCTTTAACCCGCTAGTTCCTAAGTTAGTCAGGATCTTTGCATCTTCCCTCCCTCCAACGGTGTTAACTAGGGTATTACCTTTCCCTCTATTGCGGATCCTGGACACCCCCCCCCAGGATGACTATATATATATATAGTCAGTGTGCTGCCTTCAGAGGTAGTGAAAGATGCTGCCCATTACCAATATTAAATATTAGTCTGTTATCTGATACTTTTATAAGTAGAAAAGTGGGATGCAGGTGTCCTAAGTTGTTTGCCTCAGGAGAAACAAGGTTTTCAGTACATCAGAAGGTTATCACAAAATTGTAATGCTTTAATATGATAGAGAAGAAACTAATTAAGCACAGAGAACTAATCATGTATTCTGTATACATTTCTTTTATTTAAACTAAATTGTCATTAAATTTTTGTTTTGGTCTAAAAAAAAAAAAGAAGTGGAGCAATACTAGGATCGCCAACCATATTATAAAAATATTGTATTGGTCCAGCTGAAGTGACACATTCTTATGGAATTAATTATTTGGAGATGTGACATGGTTTGGAATGAGATCAAAGGAAAAGAACAGAGAGGACTTCACTGTAAGTTGAGGTTTTGTTTTTCTTAAAAGCGTGTCAGATTCATTCATTCAATTACTCAAGCCAATTCACAGAACAGCAAATAGCTGTTAGCTGTTATCAGCACACTGCAGATCCTGAACTTGAACTCTTTGCTTAATATTTCAGTGTTCATGTCATAGGAATAAAGGAGTTTTCTTTGCAAGTGGACAGAAATGGTTAACTATGGCTGAATTTTTTTTTTTTTAATTTCCCAGTCTACCTCTAATTCAGAGTTGTTCTAACTGTTCATGATTAGCTTGCTGAAATCCATCAACAAGCTTAGCATAATTATGAGTTCAGGTCAAAAAGAAAATAAACAAAAATGACCACTTAAAACATTTTGTGTCATCATACAAAAATTGCCTGCAATTCTAAATGGGAGTTATGTTTCATAGGGCTCTCCAGAGCATTCCAAAAAGATGTGTGGCGCTGTATGTTAGTGCAAATGAAACAACTTTCTTCAAAGTATTAAAGCAGCTGCCTCTTTGCAAATCTTGTGTAGCTGCTTCAGAAGCTCTCCCTACTATCTACCTGTACAGGTACTGGTGAAGGCACAGATAGTAATTCCAGCACAGTAACAGAGAGACTTAAGTTAACTAGATAATTGCTAGCATGAGATATGATGCATCTTTCAAGGAGAGATAAAAATGTGTGTTTACCCAATTGCATGGCAAATTCAATCAGGAGACTTTAATTGAATCAGGGGGCTAGAGGTAAAAAGTATGAATCTGAGAGGAGGATTCTTTTGCATTGCAGAAGAAGCAGGAATGTTATAATGGGACGTATTAAATCACATACTGAAAAGTGTATACACACTCATACATATTCCTAGATTTTACTTTTATATATGCTAAAGTTCAGAATATAAAAATTAAACAATGCACCAAGCACTAAGCCAATTGTTATCTGAGTGGTTCATTTTTCATGGCATTTTGTTAAAAATTTGAGGGTCATATTATCTGTGGATGGGCTTATTTGTGAGCATATACAGTGATTAGACGCTAATAAGATAGTGGGAATTTCTAAAAACGGCCAATGTCCAACAGCAAACACCAAAGGAAAACGGAAGAAGCCAACATGACTGTATAAAAAATATATTAGAAAACAAGCAAAATGGAAGCTTGAAGCTGATAGAGGTTCTACTTAGAATGTGGTTCAATTAAACTGACAAGTGATTGCAGGAGAACAATTGTTTTTCCTATCTTCAGAAAGGGGGTAAAAGAAGATGAAACTACACATCAATTAATCCAACAGGATATCTGGGAATATTCTAGGCAAGCTCATAAAATATCAATCTATAAGTGCATTGAAATCAGTATGGTAATTATCAGAAGTCAGTATGCATTTAACAAGAATATATCTTTGCTAGATGCAATTTTTATCCTGTAATGTGCTTAATAAGTTAGGCCAATGCTTTAGAAGTAGTATTTTAATTTTTGCAAATGTGATGGAATGCAGGTTCCCAGGAGGAAGGCATGTATTCTAGAGGAGTCAAAGGCAACTCAGTCTGGATTTCTGTGTGAGAGAAAGAGGGTGAAGACAGCCCCTACTTAATAGTTCTCATAATATAATGTAGTCCTCAGTCTGGCAAGATTTTGTCTATAGGTGTTGGAATACTACAGCAGATGACTGCAGTTTGAGGGTGAATCAGCTGTACAATGTTGCTGCAAAAATAAATAAATAAATAATGCTGCACTGACAGAAATATAATTTTCTTAGAGAAACACAGTTCAATACAACTGGTGTATTTAGTGATGTTTAGTATTTGGAATCTACCTTTAAGAAGGATTCAGAAAACCTGGAAAATATTCAAAGATGAGGAAGACTGGTGTAAATAGAAGAAAATAGCCCTGTTCAGCCTTGAGAAGAAATGATAGCTCATTTCAAATACCTGAAAAACGTATCACCCAGAAGGTCAGCCCTTGATCTCATTCCTTCCAGAACAGAAGATACAAAATAATGGATCTAAGTTACAGGAAAGCAATTCCTGACAGGAAACAAAAGACCATTAACAATAAGAGCAGTTTGACAGTGGAACCAATTACTGAGGATTTGATGGACTCCTTCACCAAATGTATTCAAGGAGCCTTGACCGTTTCTTTTCAGGGGGATGTGGGAAGGATCCAGAGAAAGAAGTATTTTGGGGAATATTAAAAAGGCAGAATATATTTCCCCAAAAGAATAATGGAGAGAAACTTTAAAAAAGACAGAAACCACTCCCCAGAAATCAGCCCCAGCCCCTCTCCCCCAAGTAGAAACAAGGCAGAAGCCAGCTTTTAGAAATGCAAATTCAATAACCCTTTCAGAAAAGTTGGAACCAGGAAGCTAGTAGCTGAAGAGATTAGAAAGACAAAAACTCCACCCAAACTCTAAGGACAGGAAACATAATAGGATTAACCCACCAATACCAAAAGGGCACACTCAGACTCAGATCAAAGTACATGACACAGGAAATACAAAGCCTCAAACAGCAACAAGAAACAACTCAAGAGCCCCAGAAGGTATAAAAACCCACCACTCCCAGCAACATGTGGTCAGCTGCTCCAGAGCCTCATGTCTTGTGGTTCTGTTTTTCAATAAACTCCAACCTTTTTTCTAAAGCAGTCTCCATTTTGTTTATTCCCAGCTTGGACTGGACCCTGATGAAGTTTTTCTTTCAACAGGGCCTTAGTGTGAAGTCCTGAATGGAGCATATGGTTGAATGCAATCTAAATGGCACCTTTCAATCCTTTGACTCTATAATTTTACATTGTAACTTTAAACAAAGTACAAGGGGGAGTGCGCGCGTATCTGCATACCTGTATGTATGTACCTAATTCAATACTGCCTTCATCTTCTGCCTTAAAAAATAATTTACAATATTAACTATTTATATCCAGGCAATTCTACATTTAATGCCTACACACTGAATCTTTATGATATGTGTTAATTTATTGCCTCATTTTTCCTAATTTAGTCAACTTTATTTTATCGTTTATTCCTTCTTTATTCTGCTTCTTATTATGCTTTTCCTAGTTATGAAAACAAGTTATAATCATAATATATTAATGGTATGTTGACTCCTCACATATTAGCAAGCAGTACTTCATAATGTTTCTCTGATGTATAAGCTGCCTAATTGCAAAATAATTCTGATACATAGAAAGTGTTTGAAGTCCAATAACAGGTCAAGCTTGTGAAAAAGGGATGTAAGAAAATGAGAGAGGGAGGAAGGAATATTCAGCTGTGGTTGGTGCAATGGTGATACAAAGGACTAATGGACTGTCTGAGGATAATCCTTCCCTTTAAATTTCTCCATTTTCTACCTCTTCTAAAACCAAATGAAAAGCAAGCAATCAGCCATCACTAGTTTGAATATGGATAGCAAACTGAACCACTTCTTTGTGGTTCTCAATGCATTTAGGAGAATCATTAAAGAAAGTGTGTCAAGTTATGGAAAGCCTACTTTTTTTTTGTTTTGAAAAACAGATAAAATGAATGAATTTGTTCCCTTAAGGAAAACATTTTCTTAATAGAGTTGAGCTCAAGAAAAATATTTGTAAATGTTGCAAAGGCTTTCGGTTATTGTTCTTTTTATCTCTGTAAAGGATTTGTGCTTTCCTGTTTTAAATAAAAAGAATAGAGAAGTTCTACCTCAGGATATGAAACTTTTACCTCAGGATCTCGGGTTGGGGACCATAAAAGATTGCACTAGTAATGGGATGAAGTCAACTCAGAAGCGCAAACGCACAATATGCAATAGACTAGATACAGTAGATAGACCATATATAAGAGAAACACCAATCAAACAAAATGTATTCGGAGTATACTTGAAGATGTAAGGGAGGAGGGGAGAACGTTTACTAAAACAAATGTTTACAAAGATTAATACCTAATGTTGTATGCTATGTTCTAGGATGATTGCTTAGCAATAGGATCTTATGTTTAATGTTGATCACATTAATATTGAAACAGATAGGGGAAACACCAATCAAAATAAAATGTAACAGGAGTATAGTTGAGGCTAGACGCGAGGAGTGGGGGAAAAAGGCTTACTAACGCAGACGTTTTCAAAGACTAATACTTAGTATTGTATACCAGGTGTCATGATGATTGCTGCATAATAGGTTTTTATGCTCAATGTTGATTGTTTTAATAAAAGAATTTTTATAATAATAAAAAAAAGAATAGAGAAGTTATCAACCAAAGCATCAATTCCTGGGAAGATCCTGGAAAAGATAATAATAATAAAAAAGATCTGCAAACACCTAGAAAGAAACAAGTAAAGTTATAACCCAGAAGCCAACATGGGTTTGTCAAAAACAGATCATGCCAAACAAATCTTATTTCATTCTTTGACAAAGTGACTAAATTACTGGACCAGCAAAATGCTGTGGATATAGTATACTTGGATTTCAGTAAGGTATTCAACAAAGTAGACCACAACCTACTTCTTGGTGAGCTAGAAAAATGTGGTATAGACATCGTTCTCTTAACAGTGAGAACAATAAACCAGTGGAATGGCTTGGCTTCAGAAGTTGTGGGTGTTCCATCACTGGAAGCTATTCAGAAGAGACTGGACAGACACTTGTCTGAAATGGTATAGGGTCTCTTGCTTGAGCTGGGGTTTGAACTAGAAGATCTTTCTAACTCCATTGTTCTGTATTCTGTAAAATTAACTAGCTGTTTTCTAATGAAAAGGAACAAAAGGAATCTCAGTGCATATTGCATAGCTTTCTAGTGATACTTTCCATCTACATTGTCAAGAAGGCACAGTTGATGGCAACATTTTTAAATATTCTCTGGGAAATGGTTATTTGATTACATTTTTATCAGGCCCATGGAAGTTACAAGAGAAGCTCTTATATCCTGCATATTTAGACTCACAGTCTGTGACCTATGGTAAGCATGTGATATGTGCAGAGTGCTGCAAAATCAGTGCTCTGGGCACATTGTATCTGACCATGTTCATCTGCCCATAGGCCAAGAATTAACATGCTCAAGATTTTTCTTCAGCTACATCTGCCATATGGTCATATGAAGGCTGAACAGCAGCATTCATGAAAGTTTAATGAAAAAGAGGAACTGCTTCTTAAACTGCCAATTTAGCAGTTGCCCATGTTTGCTGTATAGAAGTCCTTCTAAATTGCACAGAATGTCTGCTTGAGATGAGATGAAAAATTTGGAATACAAGAGAGGGAGTGAGAGTGTTTTAGTGATGTTTGATGTCCTCCTCTTTAATCCAAAACTCATCCCAGTTTGAAAGTTCTTCATGAAACAGATTGAAATTTACAGTGTTCAGTTATAATCTGTGATGTATGGACATTTGACCCATCGAACGAAAGAACATTCACTTTAACAAATATAAAATAATTACATGCATCAATAAAAAGATCTAGGCTTTGTTTCATCATTGCTCAGTTTCTTCATAATTTGAGAGACTAGGAATGTATTTCATGTTCTATTTTTAAAAATGATATCGATCTAGTCTCTTCAACTGCTCATTAAATATCATAATTTGAAAGGTTACAGACATTGAATCAATAAGAGTGAAGAATATTGAAATCACTACTTTCTCCTAAAAAAATAGCACATATACATCAGTAGATTTTTAGTACCATTTAGCAACGGTACTAAATGTCCCAGTGGGAAACATCTTAAATTGGAATGCCAAATGTACTATTAATTGCCACCATGATCTCTTTGGAGGAGAGTTCTGAAATGAAAGAAAGACAGTTATTCTGACTTTTGACATTTTTGTATAAAAAAAAGTTACACTATATAGTAAACAGTGTTTGATCATAAGTACCAGGAGGTCTCAGAAAGTACAAATGAAAAATGATTATATTCAGAGCATAGTAGCAATAGATAATAGACCAGGGCAAGACCATATTTTTGCAATAAAGTTTATTACCAAAATACAGTCCATAATGCATTGCCTTTTCTGAATCATAACTGAAGATGATTAACATTTTAGTGAAAAACCACTTCATGACTCTGCATGAGAATCAAGTGAATTGAGTAATCCACATTTCTTAAGAATGGCACTGTGTAAAGATGAAGAAATAAAAATATTTCTTGCTGCCCTGCCCAAGTTCACATTCCATACATGTTGGGGAAGAGAACTAAGTATAATCAATTGTATCCTATTTTATAGATGTATTAATTTTGTACAACTCCATTCACTGATTTACTACATCTCATTATTTCATTACATGCATTCAAACTGATTTCTAAAATTACTTTTACCACTTTTTAAAAAGACAGTAACAGAAATACATGTTTTTACTGAAAGGGATACATTCCACCACTCTTCAAAAATATGCATGGTTCTTTTGCCTTGTTCCATAAACCAGACTACATTTTGATCATTTTACCAAAATCATACTGATGGTATACAGTATTTCCTGGGTGGCTTAACTTGGACTAGTCCATTCATCCATCATCAGGAAGGGGAGTTTTGGCATTGATAGGCATTGACTGAGAGCCACTCCCCAGCCTAGAGATAATGGCATCTCCTATTTAGGAGCAAATGTTTTCTGGGACATCTGTGGACATTTTGTTTTCTGTTTTGCAAAAGAGAATCCTCGCTAGAGGACATTTTGCTGTTTTGAATCATGTTCTAATTAAAATGATGTTCAATAATCGCTGATGAAGAACCTCAAGGAGTGAGCAGGAGCCCAGCAGCTACCCCTCAATGGTGAGATATGGATTCAGTAAAACACAAACACAATTGAGTTATTATTGTTTTCTCTGTTATGATGAGACATTTTGCCTGAAATGTTATAGCATATATAAAAACTATTTTTCTTTGCCTTTATTCTGTTGCATTTTATGCTACTGTAGCTTTAAGAAAAAAATCTGTTCTGATTTTTCTCTTGGTTTAGGAAAGGACAAGAATGTAGTCATGTGGGTTTTTGTTTTTTTTTGCTTTATGGCCACATTGCTTAGTGATGGAGTTCCTGGTTCCAATTATGGTCATGAATTCAGGAGTTAACAGAACTTAGTGTTTCCCCTTCCCTTCCTCTTATACTAATGACAGTCAAGGCCAGACTGTGCACCTTCCCCAAGGTCATTTCTGTGTTCCTCTACAACTGCCCTCATGGCTGATCCACTAATAATGGTGCTGCCCTTAAGATTTTAAAGCAAGACAAGTGAAGGAAAGCAACTGGTGGACTGTCTAAGCTTTGTTTCCTTGCCCACAGCATTATCACTGGGAGAGAAAAAAAGTCACCGATCACTCTCCTAATTTTCAATAGCTCTTCTTAACATAGGGCAGGATCTAGTTGGGCATCAGATGAGTTGCCTCACAGGATTCTGGTGGGTAGACTCTCTATTCCTGTTATCTATCAGTTTGGTAAGACTATGGGGAGGAAAAGTAACATTGCAATGGTGGGAAGAGGCTTCTTATATTCGCTTGTTTGTTATTTTGGTACCAGTGATGGCAAGATTCCTGTTCTCTGGGTGATTTATGCTGAGTTCCTGGAGGGGTGGAAGAATGATGACCTAGGAAAGCACGGGCTGTTTTCAACCCTGTCCCTTTCCTGTCTACTCAGGAGTGAAGCAAATCTAGCCTGATTGGTCTATTAAAAGTTCTTGTACTAGACTAGAGCAATGTTTCTCAAACTTAGCAACTTTAAGATATGTGAACTTCAACTTTCAGAATTTAACATGGCTGGCTGTGGAATTCTGGGTGTTGAACTTAAAGTTTCCAAATTTAGGAAACACCCTACTAGAAGATGCAAGTGAAATCAGATTTTAGAGTAGCTTTGTTCTCAGGTGACCAGCAACTGCTCTGCTGTACTCTATAGGAAACCCACAATGGAACCATCATTTCAAGGCAGTTTGTTGCAGTACAACCCAGCATCTATTTATCTGGGAATTTGATTACACTGTAGTCAGCAGGGCTTTGGCATCCCCACAAAGTTTATTTTGCAATGCTCTTAATAAGCTTTCTTTCTAAGGAAGGTAGTTGTCTAAGTTGCAGTCTAATAAATATTTGTCTGGGCATAAAGTCATTGGAAATAAGGGAGCAACTAATGAAATAATCATTGGAATTTCAGTGCCTATCAATCAAAAGGAGAAATATTTTATGACATACACACATGCTCACACTCAGATCAGTTTGCCAAGAGTAAAATTTATTTATTTATTTTATTTATTTATTTTATTAATTGGATTTTTATGCCGCTCCTCTCCAAAGGACTTGGAGCGGCTAACAACATGAACAAAAAAACATCACAGCATTTAAAAACCAAAAACCGAGTCGACAAAGCATTTAAAAGACCCCCCAAACACATTCATCATACAGACACAATCACAATCATCCCCAGGCCTGCCAGCATAGATAAGTTTTCAAATTCTTCCGGAAGGCCGGGAGAGTGGGGGAAATGCGGACTTCAGGGGGCAGTTGGTTCCAGAGGGTGGGCGCCACAACAGAGAAGGCCCTCCCCCTAGGACCCGTCAGACGGCATTGTTTCGCTGACGGGACCCGGAGGAGGCCGACCCTGTGCGCTCTCACCAGTTGAAGGGAAGTATGTGGCAGAAGACGGTCCCGTAAGTATCCTGGTCCAATGCCATAAAGGGCTTTATAGGTAATAACCAACACTTTGAATTGCGCTCGGAGACCAATAGGCAGCCAATGCAGCATGCGGAGAGTTAACGAAATGTGGGCACGACGGGGCAGGCCCACAACCGCTCGCGCAGCTGCATTTTGCACTAATTGTAGTCTCCGAACACTCTTCAAGGGTAGCCCCATGTAGAGAGCATTGCAGTAGTCGATCCTCGAGGTGACAAGGGCATGTGTGACTGTGAGTAGAGACTCCCGATCCAAATAAGGGTGCAACTGGTGAACCAGGCGAACCTGGGCAAATGCCCCCCTCGCCACAGCCGACAAATGATGTTCCAATGTCAGCCGTGGATTGAGGAGGACTCCCAAGTTGCGCACCTTCTCCGAGGGGTCTATAACTTTACCCCCCAGGGTAATGGAGGGACAGATTGAAATGTCCGTGGGAGGCATCACCCACAGCCACTCTGTCTTGTCAGGGTTGAGCCTCAATCTGTTAGCACCCATCCAGACCCTCACAGCCTCCAGACACCGGCACATCACCTCAACCGCTTCACTGATTTGGGCAGGAGTGGAAATGTACAGCTGAGTATCGTCAGCATACTGATGGTATCTCACTCCATGCCGATGAATGATCTCTCCCAGTGGTTTCATGTAGATGTTAAAAAGTAGGGGGGAGAGAACCGACCCCTGAAGCACCCCACAAGGGAGTGACCTAGAGGTGGACCTCTGACCCCCCACTAACACCGACTGCGACCGACCAGAGAGATAGGAGGAGAACCACCGTAACACGGTGCCCCCCACTCCCATTCCCCCCAGCCATCACAGAAGGATACAATGGTCGATGGTATCGAACGCCACTGAGAGGTCAAGAAGCACCAGGACAGAGGACTGGCCTCCATCCTGGGCCCGCCAGAGATCATCCATCAGAGCGACCAAAGCAGTTTCGGTGCTGTAGCCGGGCCTGAACCCGGACTGCAGAGGCCCCAGATAATCGGCTTCCTCCAGAGAATGCTGGAGTTGAAGTGCCAACACCTTCTCAATAACCTTCCCCACGAAGGGGAGGTTAGAGACCGGACGATAGTTAGTGAGAATTGCTGGATCCAGGGAAGGCTTCTTGAGGAGGGGGCGCACGAGTGCCTCCTTTAAAGGAGCCGGGAAGGACCCCTCCCTCAAAGAAGCATTGACAATCTCAACAAACTTCCTCTCTGTCCTCATATCCACTGATGTTTACCTACCATAGTGAAGAATAAACTTGAGAGATGTTCAATCTCTCAAACCAAGCATGGTTTGTTGATCATTCTTCCCACTGCATTATTTCTGGCAGCCCAGATATTTTGCCCTATTATCTTTCCAAAGGATTATTTTTCTGCTCCTTTCTGAGGCTTAGCAAAGATCTTTATCTCTTGAAATCCCCCCTCTCTTTCTCTCTCTCTCTCCCTCCCTCCCTCCCCCCTCTCTCATATGCATATACAGACATAGACATATATAAGATAGACAAATCTAAAGATTGTGTAATATATTTAAAGTTTAAAAATAGAAGTAAAAGAGAGGATACCAATATGTCTTTTTTTTGCTGTGCGTTATAATTCACATAAAACTAAGATCTGGTTTGGTGTAGGGGTTAAGGTATCAGGTAGAAACAGGGTGATTGTGAGTTCTTGTCTCAAGTCAGCCCTAAGAAGCAGGCAAGAGCATATCACGAATGAAATTTCAGAGACTAGTTCATGCAGTCACCAGGAATCAAGACTGATTAGAAGCTATCAAACAAACAAAGAAGTTTCCATGCACTCTGAGGAGTTTATCCAGAAAGGCTGAGCTCTAGACTTTCCAATTTTATTAAATAAATTGATCTCCCTTAAGCATAAATGTGTGTGTGTGTGTGTGTGTGTGTGTGTGTGTGTGTGTGTGTGTGTGTATTACAGTGTTCTTCCCCAAACTGTGACTTCCAATGGGTTGGAAATTGCAGAAGTCCAGACGTTATCAAAGACTAATACTTAGTATTGTATACCAGGTGTCATGATGATTGTTGCACAATATGTTTTTATGTTCAAGGTTAATTGTTTTAATAAAAGAATTTTTATATATTAAAAAAAAAAAAAAAAAAAAAGAAATTGCAGAAGTCCTACCAGTCCTCAGATCTCACTGGCTTCACATTCTAGAAGATGCAGTCTACCAGATCTGGAAGGTATCATACTGGAGAGGCAGACAGAGTCACTTAATGGGAGGTAAGCAAGTCCAACCACTGTCAATTGATATTGAAACTGGCACACAGGCCAAAGATTCCATCTGCACTGGGTTGAAAAATAACTATGTGTAGGCTGAGATAATCGAGAGACTGCAGTACATTATTCTATCCCATGACTCATAAAAGCATCAATGTAAAAGCTGTACTGCCTGTTCACTCTTTGCTCTCACATCAAGCAACAGAATCAATTCATGAGCTTGCCACAAGGACATTAATTTAGTGGTGAAAATGGAGGGGGATGTAGACTCAAATAAGTTTAGAGACTTGAACTACTCCTCAGGTTAACTCCCACTCCACTTTATGCTTCAGGTCATCATCTTTTTTTTTTATTTCCTTTTTTATGCTTCAGGTGTCGAGGAAGATACAATAATATACAAAAACAAGTTCAGTTTTTAAAATAAACATTTGCAGATGAAAGTTATTTATGAACTGGTAAAGAGTGAAAGAAGAAGCTACTATTTATTTATATCAAATGAGTCAGTAAATTTTGGCAGAGATTTGGGTGTGATGATAAAGACCACATCTGTCACTGATTCTAGGATGCACTGACTAAGAAAGAGAAGAAAGATAAGGGGAGAAACAGAAAGTCTGATTTGTGGTGCCCTAAAGGCTGATCAATTTATATATAAACTTCCATGGATCCCTTTCTTTTCTGAAAAAGCAAAGAATGAAATAACTCACTGTGAGATAGATCTGGTGCTTAGATGCAGTTGCCAAGAGGTTTGGAAAAGTTAGACAAAGGGACAAAGACTTTGTCAACACAATTTTGTCTTTTGAAAAGTCATGAACTTAGATACTCTTCCACCTCTACCATTCAATGTCTTTTCAAAAGGTAAGGCTTGTTAAGGAGAAAAACACAAATCACACAGCTAGATGATTCAGTGCCAGAAAAAGACCTTTGGATACCGAATTCCCTCCTAAAGTCAAATATTTCCAAGATGAACTTCTTAGCTTTTCACCATACTAGGATATTAGAGGAAAGACAACATCAGACAAGTACAGTAGCTGCTTCAAACTATCCTCACTTCATTCAGTTTTAATCCACACAAACTCTAGCATTGGGCACACTGTTAATAAATTGCAGCAGTGAATTGCACAGCATGGAGCAAGCATTATTGAGGACCAGCATATGCAACAGATTTACTCAAGTGGTATCTAGGGGGCATCTCACATTATGAATTCAGCAGTAACTCGTGAAAATGCCCTTCAAGCTATCATTTGCTTGGTCCCATAAGGTGTTCCAAATAAGCAGAGTATTCTAGGGACAGGTTCGTTGAAAAATTACATCTCCTAATAAAGGCATACTGAGGCATGCACCATGATTACAGAGATAGTTATCTTTGTATCAGTGAAGATATAAACTTTGTGTCAGTGGTTTATCTCATGTGGCTTCATGAACTACTGTAGCCTTTGTAACTTGGATTTATATATTGCAAAATATAAATTCTCATTAAGTTGTTTCATAAGGAAAACATGAATTTTATCTTTGCTGTGGATCCTACCATTTCAGATAACATATAGATTAACTGACACCATCCACCTTTTTAAAAAAAAATTACAACTGATCAAAATCTTCTGATTCAACTCGCTCCACTCCAATAGCATGTCAAGGTATTGGGATTCAATTTCTAGAATTCGCCCTAGAAATTGTATACCACATTGACCAATATGAGGGAGGAAGAAAAAGATTAATTACCAGGGATGAGATCAGAAGCAAATTTTCGAATAACCAAAGCCAAGAGAATAGTGGGAAATGGGGCAGAGAGTCAGAGTTTATATTTTAAGACTGAGAGGAAATTAATCATGCAGCTTTAAAATATGGTGTGAGAGTAACCAAGCAACCGAGCCTATTTCATTATACCACATTCATTTTGATCCTTTGTCCCTTAAAGTCTCAGAATACTGCTCTTCTTGTCTCCAAAATCCTGACATTTTCTTCTCTAATGAAACAGTCTAAACCTGCTCCCAAGGTTAATAAAGGAAAAACCATCCACTTTTACTGACAGAATAATATACTGCAATTAATAAGGCAATGAATTGGTTTTCAAAAATGTTTTGGGACTCCTGTGTACTTTGTTGTTATGTGTGTTGTATGGGATTTTGAAAGAGACAATAAAAATGTTTTTAAAATATCTACTACCATTGTGAAAAATATCTGCACCATCAACAAAGGCATATAACAAAATTTCACTGTTATGGACACATATATTTAAATTTCTCTCTTCAAGTATTGCACTTCTAATTTATGGCAAGCTTTTTTCAGGCTGTTTTTTTCCCCTTTCTCTTCAATAAAAATTGATATAAGAGCTGCTGATGAATATTGATGATAGGCAGTGTGGTTTTGTAATGTATATTTGGCCTACATTGTTCATATCAGTTGTTTTAGCTTGAAAAATCTCAGAAAGCTTGTTAGTTCCAGAGACAGTTCAAATGGGGCAGCTCATCCAAATTTTGCTGTTGAAGTATATCACATCTAAGAC
Source organism: Bothrops alternatus (assembly GCA_034064705.1). Classification (NCBI taxonomy): domain Eukaryota; kingdom Metazoa; phylum Chordata; class Lepidosauria; order Squamata; family Viperidae; genus Bothrops; species Bothrops alternatus. Next base: position 3,918,177 of record JARGCV010000031.1, on the reverse strand, counting down.
ACTTCCAGGGCCAAAGAGCAAACCTTTAAAAATAGCCAATCATCACCTCAAAATTACGTTAATAAACTATAAATACACTGTTATTATACTTTTTAACAAACTTTGAATCAATGCTCAGTTCACTATCCTCAACAAATATTAATTACTGCATGACTACCAATCTAAAAAAAAAAAGATTGCTATAGCAAGCTGGCAGCTCTTTAAAAATACAGGTAGTCCTCGACTTACGACCACAACTGAGCCCAACAATTTCTGTTGCTAAGTGAAACATTTGTTAAGTGAATTTTGCCCCATTTTACAACCTTTCTTGCTATGGTTGTTAAGTGGATCACTGCAGTTGTTAAGCTAGCATCATGGTTGTTAAATGAGTCTGGTTTCCCTGTTGACTTTGCTTGTCAGAAGGTCACAAAAGGTGGTTACATGACCGCCGAGACACTGCAAGTGTCATAAATATGAGTCCGTTGCCAAGTGTCTGAATTTTGATCATGTGACCATGGGGATGCTTCAACGGTCGTAAGTGTGAAAAATGGTCATAGGTCATTTTTTTCAGTGATGTTGTAACTTTGAACGGTCACTGAGTGAACTGTTGTAAGTTGAGGACTATCTGTACTGCTTGGGGGGCAAATAAAATGTGCATTGCTGAGTATTCTTTTTATTTTTGCTGTTTTGTTTTTGCTTTCCAGTGACAGAAAATACAACACGAACCTGCCAAACTGTGAAAAATATTTCAGAAAAATATTCTGCAAACCTGCAACCCAGAGCTTACTTTGAGCCAAGAAAGAAACATTATGTGATATCATCTGTCTGTCTATCTGTTTATCTATCTATCTGTCTGTCTGTCTGTTTATCTATCTGTCTGTCTGTCTGCTTATCTATCTGTCTGTCTGTCTGTTTATCTATCTGTCTGTCTGTCTGCTTATCTATCTGTCTGTCTGTCTGCTTATCTGTCTGTCTGTCTGTCTGTTTATCTATCTGTCTGTCTGTTTATCTATCTGTCTGTCTGTTTATCTATCTGTCTGTCTGTCTGTCTGTCTATCTGTCTATCTGTCTATCTGTCTGTCTGTTTATCTATCTGTCTGTCTGTCTGTCTGTTTGTCTGTCTGTCTGTCTATCTATCTATCTATCTATCTATCTATCTATCTATCTATCTATCTATCTATCTATCTATCTATCTATCTATCTATCTATCCCTATCATATTTGTATAGCCACCTATGCTACATGAAAGTGATTCGATTAATATAATAAATTATATGATTAGCATCAGAATGATCTTTGAATGGAAGATGCATTGAGCATGTGTGTTTGTATAATCACTGGAAATTCTGTGTTTCATACCAGAGCTTGTATTGTTGTTTTTTTTAATAGAATCAGTAAGACTACAAATGAAATGGATAAATAACTAAAGGAATGTGAAATTATCACAAGTAAAAATGTAAAAGCCCAGGGACAGACCAATTCCTTACCTCCTGTCCCTCTCCTCCTGACCACTTAGGACACTCTCAATAAAGCCTGAAAATCCTATTATGCTGTATTTTTAGTAATACTGAAAAACCGAACTGTCATGGGAGCTTTGCAATGAGAAGCAGGTTTGTGCAGTTGTATGGGGATTGCTACCTCATTGGAAAAAGCCACCTTGGTCTGTCTCTGTCACCCCAGCTATTACTTCAGTGAGCTAAAGGGATCTCCACACTTGGCAACTTTAAGACTTGTAGACTTCCATTCCCAGAATTCCTGAGTCAGCCATGCTGGCTGAGGAATTCTGGGAACTGAAGTCCACAAGTCTTAAAGTTGCCAAGTTTGGAGATTCCTGAGCTAAAGGCCAGAATTAAGGAAATGGTGGAGGCAGGAAAGATTTGCCATTTGCAAAGACTACTTGCCAAGTCAAACTGACAACACGTGTGTGGAAGGGGAAAACAACCAATACTACAGTAGGCCCCATCTCACATTCAGAGAACTTTCCTCTCATAGTTGCTAATACAAACAGTCCTTGTCTTACAATCATTCATTTAGTTCGAAGTTACAACAACACTGAAAAAAGTGACATGATCGTTTTTCACATTATGATCATTGCAGCATCCACATGGTCACATAATCAACATTTGGGCACTTGGCAACTGGCATGTATTTATGACAGTTGCATTGTTCCAGGATCATGATTGCCATTTGTAACCTTTCCAGTTGGTTTCCGACAAACAAAGTCAATGGGAGAAGCCAGATTTACTTAATAACTGCATTATTCACTTAACAAATGCTGTGATTCACTTAACAACTATGGCAAAAGAGATCGTAAAATGGAGCATAACTTAATAACTGTTTTGCTTAGCAATGGAATTGCTGGGCTCTATTGTGGTTGTAAATCGAGGCTACCTGTAGCTATTTTTCTGAGGCCCTAGAGAGTATTATTATTATTATTATTTATTTAATTTCTATGCCGCCCTATTCCAAAGAACTCAGGGCGGCTCACAGCATGATAGAAATTACAATAAACACATATCTATAAAAAACCCTTGAGCTAAAAGAAACCAATCACTCCACAAACATACACAGAAACATACACTGGCTAGGGGCAAGGTGTTAGCTGCCCCAGGCCTGCCGGCAAAAGTATGTTTTAAGCAATCTACGAAAGGCGAAGAGGGTGGGGGCGACACGGATCTCCGGGGGAAGTTGGTTCCAGAGGGCCGGGGCCGCAACAGAGAAGGCCCTTCCCCTAGGCCCCGCCAGGCGACACTGTCTGGCTGACGGGACCTGGAGAAGGCCCACTCTGTGGGCCCTAACCGGCCGCTGGGATTCATGGGGCAGCAGACGGTCCCGTAAATAACCTGGTCCAATGCCATGTAGGGCTTTATAGGTCATAACCAACACTTTGAATTGGGTTCGGAGACCAATTGGCAGCCAATGCAGCTCGCGGAGTGATGCCGAAATGTGGGCATTTCTAGGCAAGCCCAACACTGCTCGCGCGGCTGCATTCTGCATTACCTGAAGTCTCCGAACATTTTTCAAAGGTAGCCCCATGTAGAGAGCATTGCAGTAGTCGAACCTCGAGGTGATAAGGGCATGAGTGACTGTGAGAAGAGACTCCCGGTCCAAATAGGGCCGCAACTGGTGCACCAGGCGAACCTGGGCAAATGTCCTCCTCGCCACAGCCGAAAGATGATGTTCCAAATTTAGCTGTGGATCGAGGAGGACGCCCAAGTTGCGGACCTTCTCCGAGGGGGTCAAAAGCTCCCCCCCCAGGCTAATGGACGGATAGATTGAAATATCCTTGGGAGGCAGAACCCATAGCCACTCCGTCTTGTCGGGGTTGAGTTTGAGCCTGTTGGCACCCATCCAAACCCTAACAGCCTCCAGACATCGGCACATCACTTCCGCTGCTTCACTGAAATGACACGGGGTGGAGATGTAAAGCTGGGTATCATCAGCATACTGATGATATCTCACCCCGTGTTGTCGGATGATCTCGCCCAGTGGTTTCATGTAGATATTAAACAGCAGAGGGGAGAGGACCGATCCCTGAGGGACCCCACAAGGGAGGAACCTAGGGGTTGACCTCTGACCCCCTGCCAACACCGACTGCGACCGACCAGTGAGGTAGGAGGTGAACCACCGCAAAACAGTGCCTCCAACCCCCAACCCCTCCAGTCGGTGCAGAAGGATACCATGGTCAATGGTATCGAAAGCCGCTGAGAGGTCAAGTAGCACCAGGATAGTGGATAATCCCCTATCCCGGGCCCGCCAGAGATCATCCGTCAGCGCGACCAAAGCAGTTTCCGTGGAGTAGCCGAGCCTGAATCCTGACTGTTGAGGGCCCAGATAATCGGCCTCATCCAAGGACCGTTGGAGCTGGAGTGACACCACCTTCTCAACAACCTTCCCTATAAAGGGAAGATTGGAGACAGGACGGTAGTTGTTTAAAACAGCTGGGTCCAGGGAAGGCTTCTTGAGGAGGGGGCGCACAATTGCCTCCTTGCAGGGAGCCGGAAAGGACCCCTCCCTCAAAGAAGCGTTGACAATCTCCTGAACCCAGCCCCGCGTCACCTCCCTGCTGGCCGAAACCAGCCAGGAGGGGCACGGGTCCAATAAACAGGTGGCGGAGCTCACAGCTCCAATGGCCTTGTCGACTTCATCAGGTGCCACCGGGTCAAACTCCTCCCACACAACAGGATCAAGACGAGTCCCTGTCATCTCGACTGAATCATTATCAGCCGATACTGCATTCCAATTGGAGTCAAGGTCCATCCGAATCTGGGCGATTTTATCCGCGAAAAACTTATTAAAGTCCTCAGCACTACCCTGCAAGGGTGCATCAACCCCCCCCCTGATTAAGGAGGGAGCGAGTTACCCTGAACAGGGCGGCTGGGCGGGATTCCGCAGATGCAATCAAGGCGGAATGATACGCGCATCTTGCCGCCTTGAGCGCCACCTGATAAGTCTTGATATAAGATCTTACAAGTGTTCGGTCAGATACGGATTTGCTTTTCCTCCATCGCTTCTCTAGGCGTCTCTTCTGGCGCTTCATCCCCCTGAGTTCCTCAGTAAACCAAGGAGATCTCCTGGGTCTGCTACCACAGAGAGGTCGCAGCGGCGCAATCCGGTCAAGAGCCCCCTTCGCAGCCAGTATGAATTCATGCACCATTTTAGGCCAGGAGGGAATTGATTTCATTTTAGTTTAACATATGGTCTGAAGCCAAATGAGATTTAAGGAATAACCATAGCTAAGCAATATCTCAGAGTTAATGTAGTATGTAAACAATGTGAATGAATGGCTCAGATTTAGAGGAACAGCTTCCAAACTCAAATATTTTTCTATTTCATCTACCAGAGTAGTGTTGGGCCCTAATAAGTTTTGTTAACGGTGGGCCAAAGTGTCTGAACACATTTATCTTTTCATTTTCACGAGGACTGAATTTTGTATAATTTCTTTCCAATTTATATATCTTTTTTCCTCCCTCACATATACATGTGTACAATAATGAAAACAGCATGTGTTGTGTATATTCTGGGAAAATGTGTACAAATATTTTTCTTTTCCTGATTTATTTAATTACATTTGTCTAGCTGCCCAGCTCCATTAAAACTATAAATAGAATATGCTTAGTGAGGGTACTTTAAAATAGTACTTTAAATTAAATTAAAATTAAACCCTTAGACATGAAAGCCAGCAGGGCGACATTGGGCCTGGAAGGGACCTTGAAGATCTTCTAGTCCAGCCTCCTGCTCAAGCAGGAGAACCTATACCATTTCAGACAAGTGACTGTCCAGTTATTTATAAAGGCAGGAAGAGAGAGAGAGAGAGAGAGAGAGAGAGAGAGAGAGAGAGAGAATACAGAATTTCATTATGAAGACTTGTTTTAGAACTGTCATAATCTGATAAATGGATGCAACCATTTTATAACCAAAAGAAAATGAATGCAAAGCAAAGCTTCTTTGTGTCTCTATGGTTTCTGTATTTTTTCTCTTTGGTGCAACCCTCTTGATTGGCAAACACCCCAGACTGTATGTGGGAGAAAAGCCTCTGGAGGTGTTTTTTAAAAAATGTGGATTTTTGCACTCTTCAGGTCCACATTAAAAAAAAAAACATGCTTGGGCTGTTTCCCCTCCAACACCACCACCTTTTCTTTGAAAGGAATCCCCAGTGCAATTGCAAAATCAGCTAAGAACTGGAAAAGGATAGTTTGTCTCTGGGAGGTTAGGCTGTCTTCTTGTAAAAGCAAACTTCAAAGCCATCATGTTAGGGGTGGAGAAGCCTTGATCAGCTCTGTGTGTTTCCTGACAAGAGCTGCATGTTCTGGCAGCCTTTGTGTCTTGTATCCCCGAAGGGATTACCATTGTGTCTACTTGCTTCTGTCTCGTCCTTTTTTAAGGCTAAGTAAGTTCATCATATTGCTGAAGTTTATGTAACAGCAGGCTTTCTGCAAACAGACCTGACTTGTGACATGGGGTGGTATTATCCAAGAACATCTTTCCAAAAAATCTAATCTGAGTCTTGGTGCCTTTAGTGAGGCTCATTGTTGGCAAGAGTTATGCAGATGTTCCTCGACTTACAACCATTCATTTAGTAACTGTTGTAAGTTATAACAGCACTGAAAAAAGTGACTTAAGACCAGTTTTCACGCTTATGGCCATTGCATCATCCTCATGGTCATATGATCAAAATTCGAATACTTGTCTATTGGTTTAGATCCATGACCGTTGCAGTGTCCCAGGGTCATGTGATCACCCTTTGATGCCTTCTGACAGGCAAAGTCAATGGGGAAGCCAGATTCACTTAATAATCGCATTATTAATTTAACAACTGCAGCGAGTCACTTAACAACTGTGGTGAGAAAAGTCGTAAAATGGGGCAAAACTCACTTAACCGCTGTCTCGCTTAGCAACAGAAATATTGGGCTCAATTGTGGTCATAAGTTGAGGACTACCTGTACTTTCAGTATAATTAAGCAATACAGGATATCTTTTCCTGGCTCATGACGATTTTCCAAGCTCTCCTCACAAAATCAGGACATTTAACAAGCCCAATTGTAAACAATAGGCAGTTGATTATCGATCATATGATGCGGTTCCAAACTGCTGTGACATTTTTTTGCAATCTTTGTCACTATTCAACAGAATTACCTAAAGAAAGTCTGTAGTTTTTGTTTCAATTAGGCATTAGATAGAATGTTTCCACTGTATATATTAACATTGTAAGTGTTCTGATGTATCTATGTGAAAAATCTGCCCTTGATTTGATTTCCCTGATGGCTACTGAAAACCATTTTGTGATGCTAAGGAAGTTATAAAATGCTGAGAACTATTCTAGTTAAGGGCACAAAGTTTTCTGAGGGGGAAAAATTGACATTTCTTGAGAGCAATTAGGAGCAGAGAAATGCCCCAGGAGAGAGCCAAGGATCTCCTTTGTTTGCTTTTATTTGGTCTAATTTCTCCCTGATTTTCTTTGAAAAACACAGTGTCACTGCTGTTGTTATGCATTAAATTCTGGCATATACTTTTACTTTTGAGATGGAATTTATTAGTTGAGATATGGTAAATGCCAGTTTTCTGGACTGAAATGGAAAATATAATGTGTCTCTTTTAAACAAAGCAGGATTCCCTCCAAAGCAGCTAGTCTTGGGAATGTTTTCTTTTTCTTTCTTCAGTTAACCAGAAGAAACAACCACCATTTTGTTATATACAACATGACAGCATCATAATACATCACTTTTTTCCAGTGCTTGGTACACCCTTCCTTCTCTAGAAGACCCCCACACCTATGACTTTTAAATTATGAGATGCCAGACCACAAGTACAGTTTGTCTTTTTTCCTGTTCGGAAGTTTTTCTCTGAACACAAATGGTAAAGTGGTGATAGGTTTTTCCTCTCATAGTTTGAACTATAGCCTGGAATTCCCTGAATGAAATGAAACCAGACTGAGAGAGGACCCAGATTTGCAGAGATCTGGGGTAAAAATGGTGCCCTAGGACACCTGGAAATAATCAGCAAGTGAGGACCATTGATATGAACTCAACTGGGATGGTTCTATTTGCACTGCACATTCAGAATTTTTTTTAATCTTAGGGGGAAAATGGTGTTCTCTCAAAAATGGAGGAGGAGATGAACAACAAGAAAGTTTCCCTATCCTCTTATTGCTTTGTCTTTCTTAAAATAAACAATTGTCCCATTTATTCACATCACTGATCTAGTAGAAAATTGCACAGCATATGGAAGCGAGTCTTACTTTGGACTACAAGGAATGCTGTTTGGAGAAAATTGTAGGAGAAGGAGTGGCAGAACCTGGGGGTAGAGTCAAAAGAGGAATAACCTAGAGCTCTACATAGCCACAAACTAAGTCCAACTCCACTTGAATTCTGTTGACCCTTAACTAGCTCCAAAATAGTGCTAACCATTAGCTGAGTATATTCCTGCACAGAGGCACAAGTAGTAAATCTGTTTAATTGGAACTTCAAGTGTGGTGTTGGTCTTTTGTCTCTGACAAAAAGCCAATGACTTAAGCTTTCCCCAATAATGACACTGTCTGGAGGTTATGCGTATTGTTATTCAACCCATCTGGGAGAATGCTAAGTTGGCAAAAGCTGATTTGGGTTAATCATTCTACTCTGACCATTTGTTGTTGGAGAATTCCCTTCCCCTATACCAGGGGTCTCCAAACTTACCAACTTTAAGATTTGGCGGACTTCAACTTCCAGAATTCCTCATTCTGGGAGTTGAAGTCCACAAGTTGCCAAGATTGGAGACTCCTGCCCTATACCAAAGAGCTTCACTGGGTCTAGAAGGCCTATTTACAGTGACCCCATATCAGCAACACTTGAATCACAAGAACTCAATAGTATTAAAGAATGGACTAACTGGTAGACAGTGAGACTAACATGTTTGGTCACTGCTAGCTTGTGGAAAACTAATGTATTATTTCATCCTTGCTTCATAAAATAATTCTACTGTTAATCTCAACCCACAATCACCATTTGGAATCACATTCCTCATCTATGTATTAGTTTTATAATTACTTTATTCTAGAATTTCTGGGTAAGCCAAGTAGGCAATGTGTGTAGGTTATGGACAACCACTTTAATGAGATGGTTTGACCTGCAGACTCAAAGTTACTGTGTTGTTCCATCATAAGCTTGATATCTTGCTCTCCCTCAGCAATGGAGTGACTTCATCTAGCTTCTTAATTTCAATCTTTGGTGGCCCTTTAAAGACTTGTTTGCCTAGCTGCACTCCCAATTTCAATTTTAACCTCAGAACATCCTGTGAGGCAAATTGTGCAGACTGGCCTAAAATAACCTAGTAAGCTTTTATGGTCTAGTGTGGACTTGAATCTAACTCGATCCAATCTAGTCCTAGATTAAGTACTATAGTATGTTGGCTCTCAAACAGATCATATGGGGTACCTGCCAAAGATTTCAGACTATGATACATTAAACACAGAGACACAAAATGATTTTATTAATTCTTTAAAGAAATGCATATATTTCCTAGGGGGTAATTTTTCCTCAGCTCCAAAGAAGTCATTTTTTTTCATGTAAACATGCTTGGGATTGCTTAAAAGCACCATAATAAAGGACAAGATTTGTGTGTACTTTGGGCTGGAAAAAAATCTTATTTATTTTAGTTTATTTTTCATTCACTACCTGATAGTCCATTTTTCAGCTATAAGAGAAGAAAGGGGTATTTGAAAGCTGCTAATTTGCAAATGCTTCTTGAAAAGCTGAATAAATTTATATCTGGATCCTCTTCATCAGTTAAAAAGCACCCGCCTACAGCGAACAGTCTTATTCTGTTCTTCCCCTAATGTAGCAAAGGTTTCATGCGTACGTGTAAATCTTTTTGGCTTTTGTTTTGTGCTTGTACCAGCAACATGGAATGCATGGAGATATTAACAGTTGATAATGCATATCTCTATGCTTTGAAAAACTTAGCCTGTTGATTCCTGCACAGCAAACAGAAATTAAAAGGCAGCAGCTGTTTAAGCAACTTCAACACCGCTCCCCCAATTGCAGTTAGCTTGGGTAGAGTTCAGGTATTGTGTGCTGACAAACTTGCAGCAGGCTGGTGCTCAGAGTTCTGCTTGTGTGTATTGTCAGTAAACAATAAGGGCCATTGTAGTTATAGGTACATGTGCCTGTTTAACCAAGCTAGCTTTAAACTCATGTCTCAAAAGTCCAAGAAAAATATAAATCCTTTTTTAGGACACCTGAAATGATATTTGGCAGAATCCATTTACTTCCTGCTGTTCTTCCTTTCGCTCTCCTCCATTTGGGTGGCCTGTTATTATAAAACCCATCTAGCTTGAAAATTAAACAGTTGGTTTTGTTAAATACAAAACTGTCTCCTTGGTTCTCGGAAAATCTGACAGGTGAGCAAATGCACTTACTTTCCAATAATTTTCTGTTCCAAGTAAAAGACAGAGGCACAAAGAGGTGGAAATGGGCTAAAGCCACCAGAGCAGTTGTGGATTAATGTAAATAATGTGGGCAGGTAAGTTCTCATAGAAAAGATATCTACATGCCAGAATAATAATAATAATAATAATAATAATAATAATAATAATAATAATAATAATAATAATAATAATAATAATAAGTTGGAATATATTTTGTTTATTATTAATTTATGGGAAAATAGTCATAAAAATATAGGCAGCATTGGTTTGAATTTCTATTAGAGTCAGATACTTGTTCTGTATCCAAAAAGGAAGAGTTAATCTCCCTGTTAATGTTTACAAAAATATTTTAAATGTGGCTATTACTAGTTAGGGTTCCACATTGCAATGCTGAGTCATGTTTATTGAGATGTCCATTAAACCTACTAGACGCTTTTCATTTGGCATGCTTTTCAAGCCAGGTGCCACTCTAATGATATTTGGGCAGTACAATGCAGGAAAAAGGCAAAACATGGTCTTTTTCTTTCTATCTTAATAGCAGTTGTAAGAATTCATTCACAGATTGAAAAACATACAGTATGCAGATTTTTCTGCAGATGTTATTTCTTTGGATATTTACTTGAAGTGCCTTCACATGGTTTCCCATTAGTTTAACTACAGTTGAAAATTAGTCTAATTTTTTTTGACATCAGCACTTGTTTCTTGTAGTGCCCTTGAAGGATGTCAAAAACAGCAGTTCTGAATGTTGCAAAATGCACACTTCCTGCTAAATTCATGATTGCCATCTTGTTATCAACATACCGTATTACTGAATTTCTGCTTCACGTACAGTTCTGAATCTGGAGGCTCATCAGAGCCAAAAAGCCTCAAGGTTTCCTCTATCTTTTTTCCCCAAAATCTGATTTTTTAAACACTTTCCTCAATGTATTTAACCACAGTTCAGCAAGGAATATCTCATTCTCTTTACTTTTATACTATTCACATTACTGTTAAGGTTTCATCACTAATCCTGAAACAAAATGTAACTTACTCCAAGATCTGAAAGAAACATAGTTTGTGATAAATTGCATTAAGAGCAGATAAGAATCAGGCAGACGATTATTTTCTGTCTCCAAATGCCATGCCTGGTTTTTCAAACCACTGTTTACGCTTTCATGAAAAACAGGAATTTGAACAGCAAAGAATTCCATCTTTTTACCTTTATATAGACATATCTTCTTCATTAAAGAGAAAGCAATGTGTTTTAAATTGAAAGGGCCACAAGGAGTGGAGTTGGATCAGGAGACTCTCCACTAAATATTTATTAGAACTGTGCCAAAAAAGTCTACATACCTCAGTTTTGTTTTAGTTCATGAAAGTGAAAGAAAACAAGTATAATGAAACATTTTTTTAAAACAAGTTTTATTGTTTTTTTCATTTTACAAACAAGTGCTTACGAAACAACGTGGTGGCAGGGCAATCAATTATCCACACAACAAAGTCATACCCATAAAAATCAGATTAAATCATTAAAAAAGAAAAAATAGAAAAGAAAGAAAAAAAACAGAAAACCCCCCTCTCTTTCCCCTCTAATAACTTATTATATTCAAACTGATATATTTCAATACAGCTAGGTCAATCCTATCAATCCTTAATAACCTTTCATCTAACTAGATCCACAAATCCAACTCCTGTATGAAGTTTACTTATTTCAGTTACTATGTTCCATATTTCTAATCTAAGTACATAATTAACACTTCGGAAGTCTCCCCATTACCTTTTTCCTTAACATATTCAATAAACATTTATTAATATCATTTCTTATTTTTCCCTGTTCTTCTTCCATTACAAAATAACTATCAGTTCTAATGTATATATAAAAAAAGTATATTAGTTCATATCGGAAAAAAGAACAAAGAAAAAGAACAAAGAACAAAATAGATCATGCTAGACAAATCTTATTGTATTCTTTAATCAAGTGACAAAATTAGTGGATCAGAGGAATGCTGTGGACATAATTTACTTGGATTTCAGTAAGGTGTTTGATAAAGTAGATCACAACCTACTCCCTGATAAGATAGAAAAATGTGGGGTAGACAGAATCACCACCAGATGGAGCCGTAGATGCCTGGCTGACCGGCCATACTCAGCGAGTGGTCCTCAATGGAACCACATCTACATGGAAGGAAGTGTGTAGTGGGGTACCCCAGGGCTCTGTTCTGGGCCCAGTGCTCTTCAACATCTTCATCAACGATTTGGACGAAGGGATAGATGGGGAAGTCATCAAATTTGCAGACAACACCAAGCTGGCAGGAATAGCCAACACTCCAGAAGACAGGCTTAGGATACAGAAGGATCTGGACAGACTTGAACACTGGGCACTATCTAACAAAATGAAATTCAATGGTGAAAAAAGCAAGGTTCTACATTTAGGCAAGAAAAACCAATGCACAAGTACAGCATAGGTGGCACCTTGGTCAATAGAGAGGGACCTCGGAGTCCTAGTAGACAATCACCTAAATATGAGCCAGCAGTGTGCTGCAGCTGCCGAAAAGGCCAACACAATGCTAGGCTGCATTAACAGAGGGATAGAACCAAGATCACGTGAAATATTAATACCACTTTACAATGCCTTGGTAAGACCACACTTGGAATACTGCATCCAGTTTTGGTCACCACAATGTAAAAAAGATGTTGAGACTCTAGAAAGAGTACAGAGAAGAGCAACAAAGATGATTAGGGGACTGGAGGCTAAAACATATAAGGAACGGTTGCTGGAATTGGGTATGTCTAGTTTAACAAATAGAAGGACAAGGAGGGACATGATAGCAGTATTCCAATATCTCAGGGGCTGCCACAAAGAAGAGGGAATCAAGCTATTTTCCAAAGCGCCTGAAGGCAGGACAAGAAGCAACAGGTGGAAACTAATCAAGGAGAGAAGCAATCTAGAACTAAGGAGAAACTTCCTGACAGTTAGAACAATTAATCAGTGGAACAACCTGCCTCCAGAAGCGGTAAATGCTCCAACACTGGAAGTTTTTAAGAAGAGACTGGACAGCCATTTGTCCGAAATGGTGTAGGGTTTCCTGCCTGAGCAGGAGGTTGGATTAGATAACCTCCAAGGTCCCTTCCAACTTTACTATTATTATTATTATTATTATTATTATTATTATTATTATTATTATTATTATTATTATTATTATTATTATTATTATTATTATTGTTGTTGTTGTTGTTGTTGTTATTATTGTTATTATTGTTATTGTTATTGTTATTGTTATTATTGTTATTGTTATTGTTATTGTTATTGTTATTATAATAGATCATCATATGAAGAAAATCTATGTGGTTGCTAAGAATCAGCGCTGACTTAATGGCAAATAATCAGTCAAGAAATCAAGGTAAGCCTTTATGCTGTTCCAAGGATAGTTAAATGTTTTATTTTGAAAGAGCAAATTAAACAATAAGTAATTCTGCCCACAACAAGAAGTTATTGGGATTTGTTTTTCTTCTGAGAGACAACATGATAGTATTGCTTTTTTATATTTCCATCCTAGTTTCTGTTGAACTAATGACTTACATAGCATAAGGAAGTGGCTTATCATTAACTTTTTCCAATATGTGTTTCTAACTTTTCATCTACAGCCTGAGATTTATGAATGGTGTCCTATTGAAGTACTATGGTAATAAGGATCAAGCCGATTTAGCTTTTTCAATCAACCAATTCTTTGGCTTATAATTTCATGCCCTTTTCCTGTATGGTGTTGCTTACAGCAAAAATAATGAGTGTCTATGTACCATTGTTGCAGGGTATAACTCCTTTAAAAAGTGGATGGAATTATAAGCCAATGAATTTAAAGGTCTGAGGTTTAAAAAAATGGAAAGAAAATATAGTTAAATCTAATTTATATCATCTCTATTCACCATCATTCTTCATACCTTTCTATCTTTGAAACCTATCCTGCTTCTGTCATGTCCCCTTTCATACATTGCCTTTTGCTCTTTAAATTTATCATTCCTCTCTTTTTCAAGATCCCGTCATTTCCACGCAAGCACAGCTTTCTTGAGCTTCCTTTCCCTATTGACTCCTTTATGTTTCTTTCATTATTTGTTTTGCAATTTGATTCTCCTTTGTTCTCTCTGGTCAAACCACTTCAACATGTTTTCTTTCCTGCTGGACACTCCTTTTATATTCTATTCATTCGATGGATTGGATAGAGTCCAGATCTGAATTTCAAATGTTGCCATCTTTTCAAATGTCATTTTAATAAGATGGTTCTTTAAGGCTTTGATTTTGATTGTTGTACTTTGTTATATAAAACACACACACACACACACACACACACACACACACACACACACACGTGACTGTCCATAACAGGACTTCATTGGATTCAGTTAAGCTAGGTGCCCTCCTGACAGCCTGATTTCTCATTTGCATTACCTACTTTCAGCTTTCTCTCTCACTGACTGTTTAGTTCTTAATTTGTTTTCCTTTCCATTTCCCCCAACTGTTCTCACTCAATATCCTCTCAAAATCATCTCAGTCTCTTCCTCCACCCTCGCACCTCTGCAACAAAAACAAAAACAAAACCACACTTCATCTTGGGGACAAAAAGAATTCCTCTGCAAGGGTCAATTTATTATTAATTTATCAAACTTGCTTTACTGCAATCTATTGAAGTTTCCTGGAGGCTCATAATAAAAACGCACAGCTATGTGTAAATTAATCAATATATTTCTGGCCACAGCACAGTCTTAATTAAACCTTGGGGAAACCTTTCTGGGTGGTGGGAAAGGAAATCTTTGCACTCCACCAACTGACAGATTTAGGGCAGCAATGCCAAATGCAATACCTCTAATCCCATCGCCCCCAAAAAGTGTAGCTATAAATCATAACAGATAGGATGGGAATTGTAGTCCAGCTCTAAACATGCCATGTCTCTGCTCTCTGGCTGGAATGGGAGGCGACTGGTTTGGGCTAGGCTGTTTTATAACTCTTCATTTCAACAGCCTTTTACTCTAGTTATCAGAATTGGCAGGGAGAGCAGAGAGCTGAGACGCAGCAGGCATGTTGCAGAGATTAAGAAGGCTGCAGGAAAAAGTGCTCTGAGCAACCTCATTAGCCTCATACAGATTCTTAGCACAAGGCAGGGTCATGATTGGGAGAAGAGAAGGAACGTTGAAATGATTTGCTAAACACTCCGAATGAATTAAAAATCCATGGTTTAATCATCCAACTTCTTTTTGGTAACATTACAAATGCCCTGGTCAGGACAACCTTGAAATGGGCTGTGAATATAGTTCAAGAAAGCCAGAGGAAGACGAGATAATCTCCCTCCCACCTCCAAGCAATTTTTTTTTTTGAAGATATTTCCCTTATGGTAACCATTTCTGATCACAGTCATGGCAAACTAACTCTGGAACTACACCTAGTGGCCTTCTCTGTATATTGCCGTACCAGAAGGACACTGCATTTTATAGTCTAATTCCAATGAAATCACACTTGATCTAAGTCTGGAAATTGATCATTTTCTTTTTTTACATATGGCATGCCAATTTAGCCCCTATAATATTCATAGCATTGTAGAAAGTATAGAAACAAAATTGAAAGCGTCTTCAGACTGCATTCAGAACACTTAAATTTACATTTGCTTACATTTGTATAGCTACACTGATATACCTCTGACCTGAGCACTTTTTTTTCCTTTTTTTAGTGCCCTTGAGTCATGATGAGTCCTGGTAATTGCACAGACTAACCTCTGCAGTTTTCTTTGCAACGTTTTGGAAGTGGTTTGCCATTGCTGAAACAGACTGTGACTATCCCAAGGTCACTCAGCTGGCTTCGTGCCTGAGGCGAGACTACAACTCATGATCTAGTCTGATAGATATCAATTTCCAGGCTG
Source organism: Bothrops alternatus (assembly GCA_034064705.1). NCBI lineage: Eukaryota > Metazoa > Chordata > Lepidosauria > Squamata > Viperidae > Bothrops > Bothrops alternatus. The sequence continues at coordinate 3,902,410 of JARGCV010000031.1, read as the reverse complement.
ATACCAAACCATTACATCCAATTGGCTCTTTTTTGTGAGCTGAGCACCCCCCCCCCCACACACTAGATGTTTACAACCCCATCCAGGACAACAGAAGGCAAAAAGGATCAGTGTGTGACTTATACACATTGTACAATGTCAGAATTCTCTGAATTAAAATTTGTCTCATCCCAGTATTTCTTACGTTTCTTACATGTCCACCAGAAAGTTCATAGGTGGCCAAGAAATTATATCTATGTGTGCACATAAACTGACTAATTACTTTATCCAGAAAGGTATGTACACTTTAGAGATATTTTCCCCAAGTCCCTTTTATTTGTTTTTTTTGTTTGTTTGTTTTGAATGGGAACATACAGCAAGTAAAGGACAGATCATTATAATGAGAGTACTTATTGTTAAAGGGACTGCTGGATTGCTTTCGCACTATATATTCATTACATTCCTGAAACATTTCAAATGCAAGTAGCCCTCGACTTACAATCCTTTGTTTAGCGACCAAAGTTACAACAGGATTGTAACATGTGACTTACGATTCATCCTCACATGGATGACTGTCACAGCATCCTCCGGGTCAGATGATTTGGGCAACGGGCATGTATTTACGATGGTTGTAGCATCCCAGGGTCACCTGATCACCATTTGCAATCTTGCCAATGAGCAAAATCGATCGGGGAACCTGTGATTCAATTAATAACTGCAGTGGTTCACTTAACAACCATGGCAAAAAAAGATCATCAAATCAGTCTGGACTCACTTAACAACTGCCTTGGTTAGCAACAGAAATTCTGGTCCCAGTTCTGGTCATAAGTCAAGGAGTACCTGTAGTACCTCTCTATCAAGTGAAGCTAAAGGTAAAAGGGAAAAAAATGGACTATGAAGCCCTTTGGTTTGATCCAGTGCAACGTTTTTGTTTTTGAGCTACATTTTAATTCTGAAGTGTACAGATGAATGACTTAGATTGTATTAAGGAAAAGAGAGATGGAAATTTTCAGAAGGTGTATGTGAGGAAGAGGCAAGTGAAGGTTGACTTATCAGGGATGGATGAATTTATATGTGGTTTATTGCCTGCTCATCTTTGCACTGCATCCCATCAATCAACAGCTGTTTTTAGAGTAGTTTTAGCACAATCCTAAACAGAGACACCTAGAAATAAATCCCACTGAACTCCAAGGGAACTTCATAAGCATTGGGCAAGCATCAGAGTTCTGAGGAAGAGACACAATGCCGAAAAGAAAAGGTTCTGGGTTAGTTGATTCTGACATTGGAGACAGGCAGGCAATAAGCCATCAATGAACTCATCCATACTGGATGACGTCTTTGATGGAATAGTATGTAGAACATCACAAGTCCAATCTCTTTGTCCATCAGCACCAGATAACTCCAGAATCTTATATTGCTGCTGCTGCTGCAGCTGAAGAGAATAGAAAGCACTTGAGTGCAAAATGCTGCCTGTCTTGATAAAGATGATTGATTCAATGCGTGGTCTGACTTTCGGCTGAAAGGGCACTCCATATTGATCAATGACATTTAAATGTGTGCTAATGTTAAAGATGAGAAAGTTTGAAAACAGATCATTACATTTCATTCCCTGAATCATAAACATAAAAGTATTTTATAAATGTAAAAAAAAAAAGAGAAATCTGTTTCTTTTTCAAATATGGCAGATAATATTTTCTGGTCATTTTTGCAGATTGTTTCAATTAGCTACCTTGTAGCAGAAGTAACTTCATGGTAATTAATATCTCCTAACATTAAGAACATAAGAAGAGCCATGCTGAATCAGGCCAAAGCCCATCGAGTCCAGCATTCTGTGTCACACAGTGGCCCACCAATTGTACATGGGGATCTTGAGCAGAAAGAGAAGGCAAAACCCTCCCTTTCCCTTGACCCCCAACAAATGGTACCCAAGGGAATCCTGCCTGCCTCAACCAACATAAAGGCGGCACATGGACATCCGTTTTAATAACCACCGATACACTTTGCATCCATGAATCTATCTAGCCCCGCCTTGAAGCTGTCAAGGCTGACAGCTGTCACGACCCCTTCAGGAAGTGAATTCCATAAATCAACGACCCTCTGGGTGAAGAAATATTTCCCTTTATTTGTCCTCACTTTCTTAGCTATGAGCTTTAGGGAGTGCCCCCTTGTCCTGGTATTGTGTGATAAAGAATTTTTCTCTATCCACCTTTTCTATCCCATGCATGATTTTATACACTTCGATCAAGTCACCCCTTAAACGCCGTCTTTCAAGGCTGAAGAGACCAAGGCGTTGCAATCTGGTTTCATAAGGGAGGCGCTCCATTTCCTTGATCATTCTTGTTGCCCTTTTTTGCACCTTTTCCAGTTCCATTATATCCTTCTTGAGGTGCGGTGACCAGAACTGTACACAGTACTCCAAGTGTGGTCTCACCATTGATTTGTACAGAGGCAATACAACACTTGCTGACTTATTTTCGATTCCCTTCCTAATCATGCCAAGCATGGAATTTGCTTTTTTTACTGCTGCTGCGCATTGGGTTGACATCTTCATCGAGCTGTCCACCAAAACCCCAAGATCCCTTTCTTGGGTTGTCTCAGAAAGTTTGGTCCCCATCAGTTGGTAAGTATAATTGGGGTTCTTTGCCCCGATGTGCATAACTTTGCACTTGTTTAGGTTAAAATGCATTTGCCACTTTGTTGCCCACTCACACAATTTCGAGAGATCCTTCTGGAGCTCCCGACAATCAGTTTCACTTTTCACAACCCGGAACAATTTAGTGTCATCAGCAAACTTGCTACCTCACTATTAACTTCTACATCCAGATCATTGATGAATAAATTAAAAAGTAAAGGTCCCAAAACTGAACCTTGGGGTACACCACTTCTCACTTCTTTCCATCCGGAGAATTGTCCATTTATTGCCACCCTTTGCTTCCTACAATTTAGCCAGTTACCAATCCAGGACAAGACCTGTCCTCTAATTCCGTGGCTGGAGAGCTTTTTTAGGAGCCTTTGGTGAGGAACTTTGTCAAAAGCCTTTTGAAAGTCAAGATATACAATATCAACTGGGGCCCCTTTATCTATGTATTTATTTACACCCTCAAAGAATTCTAACAAGTTAGTAAGACATGATTTGCCTTTGCAGAAACCATGTTGATTTTCTTTCAGCAATGCCTGTTTTTCTATGTGCCCTGTAATTTTATCTTTAATAATGGTTTCCATCAGTTTGCCTGGAACTGAGGTTAGACTGACTGGTCTATAGTTTCCTGGATCACCTCTGGATCCTTTCTTGAAGATCGGGGTTATATTTACTTCCCTCCAATCCTCCGGTACAGTGCCTGATCTTACAGAAAGATTGTATATTTTAGCTAGAAGTTCAGCAATTTCACACTTCAGTTCCTTGAGAATTCTAGGGTGGATGCCATCTGGACCCGGCGATTTGTTGACGTTTAGTTTAGAAAGGCATGCAAGAACATCTTCCTTGTTTATCTCTATCAGGTTTAATTCTTCTATTTCCCTCCCTGGGAAAACTAATTCAGTGGCAGGCAAATGTTCTCTATCCTCCTCGGTGAAAACGGAGGCAAAGAAGTCATTTAGCCTCTCAGCAATCTCCTTGTCTTCTCTGATTATCCCCTTCTGACCATTGTTATCAAGTGGCCCAACTGATTTTCTGGTTGGGTTCCTGCTTCTGATGTACTTAAAAAAGGTTTTGTTATTATTTTTAATATTCTTGGCTATATGCTCCTCAAAGTCTCTCTTGGCTTTCATGACTATCGCCTTGCATTTGGTCTGCCAGAGTTCGTGATCCCTCCTGTTCTCCTCGGTAGGAAGAGCCTTCCATTTCTTAAATGAGTTTTTCTTCTTTCCAATAACCTCCTTTACCTCATTCGTAAGCCATATTGGTATCCTCTTGGACTTTCCAATCCTCTTTCTTCTTTTAGGAATGCATTTTATTTGAGCCTGCTGTAACATATTTTTAAACAGTTTCCAAGCATTTTGGAGGGATTTGACTTTTTTTACTGTTCCTTTTAGTTTCTTCTTTACTATTTTCCTCATTTTGTCAAAATTTCCTCTGTGAAAGTTTAAGGTCTCTGTGTTAGTTTTCACTGACAATTTGCTATCCATGGTTAAGTTGAAGGTTATTGTGTTGTGATCGCTGGTTCCTATGGGCTCGGTTACAAGGACATCATGAACCAAATCCTGTGCATTAGTTAGAACCAAGTCCAGGATCCCCTTTCCCCTGGTAGGTTCCATGACCATCTGCTCAAGGGAATAATCGGCTAACATGTCGAGGAACCTTGTCTCTCTTTCATGTGTAGAACAAGAATTTACCCAATCTATTTGGGGATAGTTGAAGTCCCCCATTATGACTACCCTATTTCTTTTTGAGGCCTCCTTAAATTCTTTTTCCAAATAGCAATCTGCCTCTGGAGTTTGGTTGGGAGGGCGATAGCAGATCCCTAACGTCAGATTAGTTTCCTGTCCTGGGATTTTTATCCACAATGTTTCTGTGGGTGAGTTTGAATTTTCTTGAATTTCGAGTTCATGAGATTCTAACTCCTCATTTATGTACAAGGCCACGCCACCACCATTTCTCCCTCTCCTGTCCATCCTATACAATTTGTAACCTGGAATCCTTGTGTCCCATTGGTTTTCATCCGTCCACCAGGTTTCTGTTATGCCGATAATATCAATATTATTTTCCTTCACCAAGCATTCCAATTCCCCTATTTTTGCTCAAATGCTTCTAGCATTTGTGTACAGACCTTTATATGTAATTTTCTGGTGCACTTTCAACTTTGACTGTGGATTTTGACTGTAGAATTTGGTTGTAGAATTTGTAGATGGTCTACCATGTCCTTCTGCTTGACTATTACAATTTAGTTTTCCTGTTGACTCACCAATGTGTGCATAACTTCCTCCCTCCATATTAGGCAGTGCGCCTTCTCGAACCGGAAGCTGCCCAGCTCCTGTCGACTTGCCCCTATGAATCAGTTTAAAAGCTGCTCTGAAACCTTTTTAATATTAATCGCCAACAGTCTGGTTCCATTATGGTTCAAATGTAACCCGTCCCTTCTGTACAGGTGTGGCTTGTCCCAAAATGTTTCCCAGTTCCTAATGAATCTAAACCCTTCCTCCTGGCACCACTGCCTGATCCACGCATTGAAGCTCCTGAGCTCTGCCTGTCTAGCTGGCCCTGCACGTGGAACAGGTAACATTTCTGAGAATGCAACCTTGGGGGTCCTGGACTTTAATCTTCTACCTAGCAACCTAAATTTGGCTTCCAGGACCTTCCACTTAGCTTTTCCAATGTCATTGGTACCGACATGTACCACAACAGTTGGCTCCACCCCAGCACTGTCTATCAGCCTGTCTAGATGCCTCGTGATGTCCGCAACCTTTGCACCCGGCAGGCAGTTTACCATGCGGTCAACGCTTCCATCACAAACCCGTCTCTCTATATTTCTAACAATTGAATCACCCACTACAAGAAGCCCCCCTCCCACCACCCGCGGAGAAGTATCCTTGGTGCAAGAGGATATGGGCACATCCTCCAGGGAAGGGGTCTCAACTAAGGGAGCCTGTCCCTCTTCCACAGATTGATGTCCTCCCTGCCCAAGATCTCCATTCTCCAAAGCAGCTGGAGAGCTGCTCAGCATGGAGTGGGACGCTCCTGCTGCATCCCTGAAGATCTTCTCCTGCCTCGCTATCTCTCTCTGCTTCTCCAGGTCTGCTACCTTGGCTTCAAGGGAAAGAACCTGTTCCCTGAGAGCCAGGAGCTCATTGCACCGATCACACACCCAAGACTTCTGTCCAGCAGACAGATAGTCATACATGTGACACTCAATACAAAACACTGGGAAGCTCCCCTCCGTCTGCTGGCTATCTATCTCCATTTCTTGTTATTATATGTTTGCTGTTATTATTATACTAGTTATTATTTAAAAAAACACACAGCTTTTTGGGTTGTTCAAATTTTTTGTTTTGGTCTCAGTTTACTTTTTGGATTTTTTTTTCTTCTTACTTGTTTTAGGATTTTATCACGCACCGTCAGGGGTGCGATGGCTGCTAAAAAAAAGGTGAATTTGTAATTAAACAAGAAACCCCACAAACTTACCAGGGCTCAGCAGGTTCCTTGCCCCACAAGGAAGAGTGAGCTGCTTGCTCCCAGCTACCAGGGATTATTATCCAGGCTACTAACATTATCCAGGCTACTAAGAGATGGGAAGTAATCCTGCCAGCGTCATAAAATCCAGATGATAATCTTTCTTCCAACATTTGAATGCTTTCCTCCCCACTCTTAATAAGTGGAATTCTCTGTGACAATGGTCATTCACATACTCCTGCATAACGTCTGCCCATTTCAGTATGACAAAAGAATCCGTTTATTTACCTTTCATTTCCCGAAGTTCTGAAAACGTCTGCAATTTCTACATCAAATGGTTACAGCTGCAAGACATTTCTTGTTCAAGCCCATTTCCTGATTGTGCTTTAAATGCTACACCCCTCACCCATGCCTTTACTTTTCTTAGTCCAAAGTAAGGTTTATGTTTAAGATAATGATCATGCCTCCATTCATCAAAAAGTGACTCAGTTATGTGCAATAGATTGTAGTGATGAGATGGTGGATTTACATCTCCCACAACCTCTTTCTGTGTTTCATCTACTCAATCATTGTGTAAACCTGAGACGATTGCTAACAAATTAATGGCTCTGAATCTAGAATAAGCAGTTGTCTTCAATAAATCAGGGCTTATCTTCTGCATCTCCTAACGTGTATCCAGATTGCACTTTATCCATTCTGCAATACTTGTCATTTATACATCATGCACAAAAATGGCAATATCCATTTTCTCAGTATTTTTTTGTTATTTGCTTTTGTTTTATTTTGTCAATGTTATGTGTATATTCTTAAAACAAATGTAAAAAATATTTCACACAAAGTCTCCTCTGCTTTTTTGTTTTCAAGTATAGTATGTTTATTTTTAATCTATACAACTTCATTCTTCAAATATATATATATATATATATATGTCTTTCATACATGTTTTGGTTATACTTTGGCTGAGGATCTTTGCAAGGAATAATGGGAATGGTAATAATAAAGTGAGAACTAAAAACGTTAAAAAAATATGGCCTGTACTTGTCAAGAAGAGCTGTTGTTATAGATTGGGGAATGGAAAGGAAGAGGAGGAGGAGGAGGAGGAGGAGGAGGAGGAGGAGGAGGAGGAGGAGGAGGAGGAGGAGGAGGAGGATACACCTCAGAAAAATAGGATAGTAGGCAGATTTATGATCACAACCCTATGCCCTCATATTCTGGACAATTCTCACTACATTAAATTCAACATACTCCTCAATAAATGTGCTCAGCACTACACTGCAAACAGTTGCAATCAGGATTAAAACATAATGTTTTGTTTTAGGTTTCCAATGTATGTGCAGGAATTATCTCTATACAAATTGCAGCTGTTCAACCAGGCTGTTTATGGGAACATCAGTTGGAGTAGGTCACAGTCCCATCCATTCTCCTTGGCACAGAACTCAACCTCACCCTTCATACTATGCAATACATACAGCATTATATTAAAAAGTTGGCAACCATTATTGCAATGTTTTAGTGGCCTAAACATTATTAGACAAGCCAGTGGGGAAAAAAATTACCTTAATATATGAAGAGATTTTTTAAAGAATAACAATTGATTACAGTTTATTAAAATTGTATCTTTATATCCCCTAGCAACAGGCTCTTTCCCAGGACATGATGCTCTGCAATTTTTTTTTTTTTTTGGCAAGTCTCAGAGGGCTTGCTAAGTAATCAAACAATGAAATGAGGTCTTGAACAGCTATGAAAGGAAACTATGTGTTTAGATAAAATCTGGGGTAGGTATAACTGTTAATAAATGTTCAAAAAATCAATATGAGAACAATGATAACATTTTATGAAAGGTTTCATTTACACTGTTTTTCTTTAAAAAAATCCTATTGAAGTACTAAATAAAATCCAAAGCTTATGTATCTAACACTCCATGATTTTCTCTATTTGGCTGTCTCCAAGCTCAGTTCGAAGTTATTAGTACTGTAGATTCTATTTATTTACTGCTCTTCCCTTTCAAAAATTAGTTTTTTGTTCATGTTGGAACCAGCCTTTGCAGTCTGCATATCTGATCAAATTCATCATATAAAACAGCAGAGACAAGGAAATTGCTACATGGCATAGGGCCCGGTTACTTGATGGACCGCCTGACTCCCATTGTATCTGCCTAGCCAGTTTTATCCTGCAAGTTGTTGCATTCTGAGCTCCATCAGTTAAACCAATGTTTCCCAACTTCAGTAACTTTAAGATGTATGGACGTCAGCTCTCAGAATTCCCCAGTCAGCATGTTAAAAGTTGGGAAACACTGAATTACACAATGCTATTTTTGAGGACTCTGAAATGTTTGTTTTCTCTGCCATCTCTGTTTTCTCTTGTTTAGGGATTTTTTTCCCCCTACTGGTCCTTGTTTTAAATGTTTTAGTAATTTGTAAACCACTGTTAAGTTGGGTAGCATATAAATTTAAATTATTACTATTGTTGGTCATACAGTCAGCCAGATGTTTAGACTTGGTATGGCTTTGTATCCACCTATCGAGTCCTTTCCAAGCACTTGGGGGAGACAGATGTTGTTGTCCAAGCTGATTTTTACAATTAACTGATGCTGATTTTTGTCTATGCCGATGGTATTCAAGTGATGCTCCAGATGTTTTAGGATTACACCCAGGTACCTATTAATATTGATACTTTCTTTGGTTTTTTTGCCACAGTCATTCTGTTGATTGCTCAGTCAACCAAATTTTTAGACTGGCTTTTGTTATTATTATTGAAAGATAAGGTGCATACGGTAGTTAGTTTGCTAATTAATACATGATAGAGAACTCAGTGCCTTCCATCAAGGATTTAAAACATACGATTGTTATCTACCTATAATGTAGAAAAATACAACACATTAATCTAAAATAATTTAGATTATTTTATTAATCTGGTCTGTGGATCATTTTCAACTATCCTATCCAGCTGCAATTTTTAATCAGTAGAATTGGTGATTGAGGATACAGAGTAGAGCTAGGGCCTTATGAGGTGATGAGAGAGATCAAGAGGAATCAAGCCAGATCATTAGCCATGTCACCTTTCTGGAGCATCCTCTGGATCTTTCCCTGTCACCTCTGTTGGGGTGGGTATTTTTTCTGATAGGAATTCCCATTGCTATGACAGATTGCTGCTCTTCCAATTTTTACTAGGCAATGGAAGAGCAAGAGATGAGTTAGGGCTGATTTTATCATTTCCCATATTAGCCAATTGGAAGAAGTCCTGGCTGGCTCAAGGGGAAAGGCAAGCCCATTTGTGAACTTCTTGCATTGATGGTTTGTTGAGTAGAAGGCGGTGATTTTGTGGGAGGAGTCCAAGTCATCCAGGAGGCAGAACAATAGAAGAGGGCATAAGCGCACTTCTCTTTCAAATAAAGTTCTGCCGACTTAATGGATATGAATGAATGAATGAATGAATGATATGTATGTACATATGTATGTACATACATATCATAAAGGAGTTTTTGGCACAACATGGAAGTGACTTGTCACTATCTTCGTGTGGGATTTTTTTAAAATGAACAATATTAAAAGTACAATAATGTACAAGGCTGTTGGTGGGACAATATTGGAGGAAGGCAGAAATACCATCTATTGAAGAATGGATTTTGAAAGTAATAAACTTGGCAGAAATGGCCAAAATATCTGCATATTTGAAGGACCACTCAAATGAAAAATATATGCTGGACTGGAAAAAATGGATAGATTATATACAAGGGAGATATCAATCAAAGAAATTGTATTTAGTATATAATTAAATATTTAGATGTTGGACTGGAAAGTATAGTTAAACTCTCTCAACTGTAATATGGTATTGGTATTATTTAAGTATGAGATATGTTTTGCTTTTTGGGTTTAGAAAAAGTTGTATATGATTTTATTCAGTCGAGTTGTTATATCGATTCTTTGTTATATGTATAATTTTAAAATCAATAAAAAATTTCACAAAAAAATAAAATAATAATGTACAATATTAAAATATATATTAAAAATGTATTGGTAGACAGAAAAAGGAGTGCGATTTTAAATTCATTCCTGATTTAGTACTAAGACAACTAATTTTACCCTGATGTTTGCCTGGATTATGTTATTGGCAATAATAAACATTTCAGATATAAAATTGTTCATTGTAATAAAACATTTTATGGACATTATAGAAAATGGATTAGCTGAAGGATAATTTCATGGCAGCTGTAATAGGCAGCACGAATAATCTTAAAGAACAGGAAGAAAAGCTGCAACCAAAGCAATGGTCAGAAAAATGAAATCTGAGTCCAGGACAGAAATGTAATATGAGAAGCATTTCCAACATGACCCGCCCAAGGAAGTCTGAGGAACTGCATTCAGACTTTCTAGTTTCTGTTACTATAAGCTTACATTAAAAATAGTATCAGCATTGCATATGGTAACTGTGGCAAGATTATTGTAGGAAAAAAGTTGGAAAAGCAATGAAATACCTACAGTGGAAGATGAGATTAATGTATTAACAGAACTTGCCGAAATGGCTAAGCTGACTAGTTTGGCCTGGGGAAAAACGATAAAGACTTTTTAAAAGTACTAGAAACCTTATAGGAACTTTTTGTTGAAAGAAGAAAAATTGAATTGATGATTTTGAGACAAAGAGGTTGCAGAAAAGATTAACATGACAATTACCTGACAGAAAGAAGGGTGGAAGGCATAACTGTACACTTTTGCTTATTTCTTCCTTATTTTTCTCTGTTTCTTATTTTCTATCTTTGCTTTTGTTTGTTCTGTATATTTTTATTACATTGAAAAATTTGTGTATATATAGTATTAGCATTTATAACTCTAGTTTCCTAGCCTGGTGTACTTTAAAGGACTGACAGTGACAGAAGTGCTTCCATTCAGAGAAAATTATGTAACCACTCTTTGCTAATTGCTCCTACTTCAGTCACCAATGCTATTTCCTATACTGTTCAAGAGAGTCACCACACCTCTAGGAATAGCTTGGTGGATACCCTGGAGTCTGCAAATGTGCTGTAGGATCATTGACAAACTTCAGGGAGTTTACTTGCTAAAGTAGAAGTGTTGTGTTTTAATGAAAAGCCATCGTAGACTAAGGGGGCTAGCCAGCCTATGTTTTTTGCTTGCTTCGGAACAAGTAGCATTCAAAAGAGTGGGATAATTATTTTTAATTAAATACACATAGTGCATCCTTATTGTAAACACTAGACCAGGGGTGTCAAACTCGCAATGTCACATGACGTGTTGCGACATATCGTGACTTTTTCCCCATTGCCGGCAATGGGGTCGGTGCGGTTTTGGCATGACGCATCCGGCCCACGGGCCGGCAGTTTGACACCCCTGCACTAGACAGACAAGACATTGAGATTTATTTTTCAGGGCAAATTAAAAACATCTGTAACAGGAGTCTCTTAAAAAAAAAAACCTGACATGATCCTCCATGACAAACTCCATTCAGCAGATAGATAGATAGATAGATAGATAGATAGATAGATAGATAGATAGATAGATAGATAGATAGATAGACAGACAGACAGACAGACAGACAGACAGACAGACAGACAGACAGACAGACAGACAGACAGACAGACATTGAATGCATCCCAGAATATATTATTGAAAATTATATATAAGAAGTATAAGTTTTGGTTATTAGCATATAGGAAAAATATGCTAATAACCTAAAAAAATATTTATTAAGAAAAAGAGTTTTTAATTAAATGATTTATAGAAAATTTGAAACAGTAAACAAGTTAACATGGATTAGATTTCAACACTTCCCTACCTTATATTGAACATCTTTTTTCTGCAATATTTTTTTCAGTCCGACTTTTTTTTGCAGTACTTTTTTCTGTCCCACTCTTAGGCAATATAAATCTTGCTTCTGCCATAAACTGCTTAATGACATTGGATAGATTTCAGAGAATTCAATCAATGTCATTTAAATGAAATTCAATGAAACTCAAATTTATTTTTCTTTCCCACACTTTGCCATATAAATGTTCTATAATGTCTACCTTAGTTAGACCTTGTTGCCTATTTACTAGCATGAATTACACAGAATGTGTTGTATACTTCGTTCGCGTGCAAATGATGAAGACACATGGTAATGCTGAACAAACACTTTATTCTCCTTCTACAACAACCAAGCAAAACACAAAAGGCACGCAGGCCTTTTTATATGGCCAGAAGCCCGGAAAGTGTCAACCAATAGGAACAGAGCGTTTTCGCACCTTGCGCATGCGCGCAAGGCCGGCGCTGCTCTGTCTGGTCCCGGGCAGCTTTTATAATGCCTGGGACCAATGCAATGTCCTGAGCCTGCTTTTGAAGACTCAGGACACAACACCCTCCCCCCTAGATGGAATATACTTTGTGTACACACATGTATGTCGTGCATTGGGAAGAGTGGCATACAGTTGCATTATTCAAATGCAAAGAGTGTGGAATCTCGAGTCTGCCCTCAGGCAAACCCCCTTCAGTATTTATTAATACAAATAAATGTATCTGAAATAAAAAATAATACAAAATAATCTACCCACGAGTTACTCCCCTTATTCAGGGGCGTCATGAGAAGGTCCCTCATGATTTGACAGCAACCTCACAAAGTCTTTCAGATGTTTGGATGGGCACTTGGCCCGCTGCGACCTTCTAAGGCCCGGAGAGATTGCCTTGCCCAAATACCCAGTTGACCTGCCCAGCTGCTGGCTGGCTAGACCCTCTAAGTCCAAGCCAGCATACCTTGGAGGGGTGGAAGTTTCCGAGTCCACAATGGACCCCTTTTGGAAACACTGTCCCTCGAGCTCAAGGCCAGCAGATGGAGAGGGCTGGGTAGCAGAAGTGCCCCAGTACTCTGTGGCCCCCAAGCACATGCCAGAGGTGCCAGAGTCAGGAGTCGCCTCCATGGTAACCCCCTTTGCTGGTGACTTCCTTTTGGGAGCAATTGCTGAATTAGGCAAGCACCCCTGATGGAATTCCTTTTCTCTGGCTGCTTGTGATTTGTGTGGATACCCCTGGCCAGTCTCCCTTCTGGAGCACTATCTGACATATGTGAATACTGTGGATGCCCCCAGTGTGACTCCCTGTCTGGAGTAATTATGGATGTGACCCCCTATCCAGTGAATTCCTGTTTGGAGCACTTGCGGAACCTTGGGATGAATCCTAAACAGCCTCAGTAGCAGCTAGTGAGGGCCTGTTAGGCCTGGGAAACTGTGACCCAGAATGCATATTATGGTTCTCCCCCCCCCAGAGCAGAGCCAGGAGCGGAAGGGTGAGAGTCCAGTCTCCAACGCAGTTGGTCTATGTGTCTGCGAAGAACGTGGCTGTCAACCAAGGCAACCTTGTATGACAATGGCCCAGAGACCTTGCAGACCACAGCTGTGACCCAGAGATGTCCAGGCCCATAGTTTCTTGCCCAAACCGGATCGCTCACCTGGAGTCTCCTAGGTGCCCGCGGTTGTGACACCTGTGAAGCCACCTGGTCAGGGTGCAGCCTGTCCAGTTTAGTGATGAGGCGGCAACCCCAGCAGAGTTCCCCAAGGCTCTTCCCTGTGTCTGTGCATGGTGTGGTGTGGTGTGCAAGAAGGAAATCAGCTAACCTGTGATGCCAGTTACCGTAAGTCAGTTTCTTGAAAGCATCTTTGGTGGTGTGCACCATTCTCTCTGCCAGTCCGTTGGAGGGTGGATGGAAGGGAGCCGATGTTGCATGCTGGATCAGGTTGGCCTGAAGAAAAGCCTGGAACTCAGAAGAGGTAATTTTTTTTTTTTGCCAAAATTGTATTGCTTTTTTTAATTTTAACAACAAAATGCTCAAAGCACACCATGGTGTTAGGGTAAACAATCATCCAAAAGCAAAACATTTATACATACTTCAATCAATACCTCTGGTATTCCCTCTCTTTCCCCTTAACTAACATAATTTATTTAAAATAGTTCAGTCTGATTTAAATTTAGTCAACCTATACCTGTTTCTAACACTTTAAAAAATTTATACAACCGTAATCAAATTAACTTTAAATACAAACTCTGTCAGTTCAGGTATTCCTTCCAGATATATTCTATTAAATTTTATTTAACTCTTTTTCCAATAATATCCCTTAATTAAACTAAAACATTAATCTATCCTGTATATATCTAATCTATCAACTAATCAATCTCTTATAGCTAACAAATAAACTCAAATCTTAAATTTTTCAATCCATTAAACATAATTCAGCTCATATCCAATTAAATTGTCATAACCAATAACATCAATCTTATCAAACAAAAATCATCTTATTAAGTTAGTTCAAGATTACATAATAATTTTCTTACAAATAACCTTATACTTCTTTTTTCTCTTATATCTCTTTTTTAAACTAAAGTATTAATCTGTCCTAAAGCTATATTAACCATCAATCAACTTTAAACTAACAAGATAACATCAAACTTTAAAATATTTCAGTTCATTAATCATTAAACAAGTAAATCATCAGTAATTTCCATGTAGCTAAATTTTATATCTTCCATTAATCCCATTTTTCTTACATCTAATTTATAATCTTGGTCCTTAAGTCAGTCCATAGTTCTAAATTGCCTTTAGTCCATTACTCAAAATTTTAACTTTCATTTTTTTTTAAATCTTATTCTGGGTTTTTTCAAATGCCAAGTAGGTTTCCACAGCAAAGCTTCCTTTCCAACAGATAAGTCTCTCTTTATTGCTTGTAATATCTTTAGAATCAGTAAGAACTTTAGAATCAGTAAGAATCTTGACCTCTGAATTGGCCTTCTGATTTTTTTTTGTATAAAGTCTCGTTGCTTTAGAGTTCCAAGTCCCAATCTTTGCTTTTCCTGATTCTCAACACCATAACTAAGTTGCATATAAGGCAGAGTCAATTTCTCTTTGTTTTCAGTTAGATCTTCTTTTTGTAGAGTCTGTTTAATAGAAGAATCAGGTGCAGTCTGAAAGTCAATTCTGAAGTTTGAGGAAGAGATTCTGGCTCTTAATTCTGTAGTAAGCTCTTTCATTGTAGCACATATTTCCTAGAAGAGGTAAATTGAGGGCCATTATCTAAAACCAGAACATCTGGAAGAAGGTTTGATGCAAAAATTCCTCTCAACACCTGGATGGTCCTGGCAGTAATAGTGGAGGAAACAGAAACAACCTCTAGTCACTTGGAATGGCTATCAACAACAACCAGGAAGAATTGCCCCTGAAAGGGCCCAGCATAATCTATATGCACCCTAGTCCATGGGGTTTGAGTTTCCTCCCACCTATGTACTGGGGCCTGAGGCATTTCAGGCCAAGACTGTTGGCACACTTGGCACCCGTGCACCTGGGCCTCGATGGTTTTATCGAGTCCAGGCCACCAAAGATGGCTGCGCGCAAGTGCTTTCATCCTAACTATACCAGGATGTCCCTCATGCAGAGAGATCAAGATTCTAGACCTCAATGAGGCTGGGATCACTACCCTGCTACCCCATAACAGGCAACCCTTGAAAGTGGAAAACTCATGCTTCTTGTGCCAGAAGCTTTGGAACTCAGTATCTGGGCACTTGTCAGGCCATCCTGACAACACCCGTGTCAGCACGCGTGTAAGCAGCCACATCCCTAGCATTGAGGGGAGACTCAGGCAACTCCTGAATGGAAATAATATTAATGGCTGGAGCAGGATCTGGGCTCTAATTAGTTCAGGGGTAATCTGCTCCGGCCATCTGCATGACCCATTTCTTTTCCTGGTTTGTAAACTAATGTATAGTCATATGCTGACAGGAAAATGGACCATCTCAGCATACGAGGAGAAATGATATGTGGGGTCTGTTTGTTAGTGGTAAACAAACCCAGTAGAGGCTTATGGTCAGTATAGACCATGAAATGGCGGCCATATAAGAAATCATGAAATTTCTTAATGCCAGCCACTATGGCGATGCTGAACAAACACTTTATTCTCCTTCTACAACAACCAAGCAAAAGCAAAAGGCACGCAGGCCTTTTTATATGGCCAGAAGCCTGGACAGTGTCAACCTGTAGGAACAGAGCGTTTTCGCGCCTTGCGCATGTGCACCAGGCCGGCGTCACTCTGTCTGGTCCCGGGCAGCTTTTGGAATGCCTGGGACC
This sequence comes from Bothrops alternatus, assembly GCA_034064705.1. NCBI lineage: Eukaryota > Metazoa > Chordata > Lepidosauria > Squamata > Viperidae > Bothrops > Bothrops alternatus. The sequence goes on along the minus strand of JARGCV010000031.1, from coordinate 3,886,230 downwards.
AATGCAACGTCCCAAGCCTGCTTTTGCAGGCTCAGGACACAACAGAATGATTTTATGGAGGCAATTTGTGGAACTCTTTATATTGTATACCTGGCAAATATACCATAAATAACATGTTTATATTTCTTTATTTCAAAGTTCTGTGATTTGCTTTGCTTTGCTTTGCTTTGCTTTGCTTTGCTTTGCTTTGCTTTGCTCTGCTCTGCTCTGCTCTGCTCTGCTCTGCTCTGCTCTGCTCTGCTCTGCTCTGCTCTGCTCTGCTTTGAACACCATTCCATATCACTTGGGTCACCTTCACATGAATAGTGCCATACAGACCTATAGTAAATCAACAATATGAAGTTGGTAATGAGGTTGCATCACAAATATTTAGAATCAAACTCTGCTTATTGCAAACTAATTAAAAGATTGGGTAATGTTGCTCTAGACTTAAACATGATCTGTTTTCAAATATCACTCTAGTAGGTGATATTACACATATATAATATATGGCAATGTATGCACACATGGGAACATTTGTCTCTGCAAGTAAAAACTTATCACAGCAAAGAGAGAGCTAGACTACCTTTCTTCTTTATGTTCTTGTTTTCCATTCGCAAAGGATTTTTATATGGAGCCTCATTAAAAAAATAGCATTTCTATTAGGCATGGGGCTCCCCTGGGGAAGTATCAAAACCTGCAAGATAGCAGGCCCAGCATCACAACAGAGGCCCTGCCTCATTTTTAGTATGCACACCACGTTACAAAAGGATGGGGCTTTCATTGTGATATTGTACCTGCCAACTGAAAGATTTGACACATATACACACAAATGCTGTGGATGGCACTGCTTTGAGGCTAAATTCGGCTTGAAGACAACATATCATACTAGAAACCTGCAAAAAAAAAAACAAAACACCAGTAGATTGTATTGTGGTCACTGCCCCAGGCTTGAGGTTTGCTCTTGGGGTGACAGGAGAAAGAGAACAGCTGTGATATATCACAATTACAGGGGGGAGGGGAGAGGGGAGGGGAGAGAAAAACTTCTAATTCTTCTTGCATATCCACCTCTTGAAATCTCTCCCTCTTCATTATCAAGAATTGGTGGTAGGCTTTAAGGCAGGGGTCTTCAAACTTGGCCCTTTTATGACTTGTGGACTTCAACTCCCAGAATTCCTCAGCCAGCATGCCTGGCTGAAGAATTCTGGGAGTTGAAGTCCACAAGTCATAAAAGGGCCAAGTTTGAAGACCCCTGCTTTAAGGTAATATTTTGGCTGTGTTAGAATCTAATCTCATTGATTACCCACTGCTCTCCTGCATGTCTAGATCTGATCTTTCATAACATGGGTGTAGTTTCAAGTCTGCCCCTTTTCACTCCGTGTGAAGCTACAGGGTGATTTTGTTTTGTTTCTCCCAGAAGAAAGCAACTGTGGTGACAACAACAACAGCAGCAGCAATGGCAAAAGCAATTTGAAAAGTATCCTTGTTTTTGTTTTTGGAAAAGGCTGTAATTTCTAGAGACACAAAGGATAACACGTGAGCATTTGGTATTATATGAAATGTAAGCTGTACCTCCAGGGCGGAGTTAACATTTCCAACAATTTAAAAAAATTGGGCTCACATAGAATGTAGACTTTCCAGAATACTGTAGGTTCTCTAAAAAGCACTATTTTCTGGTACCTCTAAGTTTCAGAGGTGGGTTTATACACCAGCATTTAGAAAATCCAGAACATTAACTGCCTTGCCATATGGCCAAGAATCGCTTTAAGGGAGAATGAACCTTTGAGTTCACATAATAGAGAAATGAAACAATAAATCTGAGATTTTGTTTAAAGAGTCATGTTAAAGGTGTCCAGAATATATTATTTTCAGCAAATTTCCAAACCAAGATATTTCCATATACCTAATAAAAGGCCAGGCCGAGCCTGATGAATAATTCCTGAATATTGTCCAGTGACTGCTAAAATACAGGTTATTGAATTTTCTTACAGACCAGGGCATCTTAGATTGAAACTATATCCAAAGGTAAAGGGATGACTTTCCAGTTTTCTTTCTTCCTGCCTCATGAATCCCAGCGACCGGTCAGGGCGCATAGGGTTGACCTCCTACGAGTCCCATCTGTTAAACAATGCCATCTGGCGGGACCTGGGGCAAGGGCCTTCTCCGTTGCTGCCCCAGCCCTCTGGAACCAGCTTCCCTTGGAGGTTCTTACTGCTTCCTCCCTCCTAGCTTTCCGGAAAGCGCTGAAGACACATCTATGCCGACAGGCTTGGGGCGTATGAGCTGTGCTCTGCCCCTCGGCCCTAAGAGTGTCCCGCCATCAACGGCTGCGAATTGATTGTGTTTGTATGTGGTATGAGTGTGGTAAATTTTTAAAATTGTTGTTGTATCTTGTTGTGAGCCGCCCTGAGTCTTCGGAGAAGGGCGGCATATAAATGTGAATATTAAATTAAATTAAAATCTGCTATGGACATTCAAGGGATCTTCTAGAACTATAGTAAGTGCAGCTAGAGGCACCAACTGGAAAAGCAAAACTACATTTTTTTGTCAGCAAAATTCTCAACTAGATCTACATCTTGGTCTTGTCTACAAATTGAAAAAGAAGCTAAGGAACCTTTGCAACACCATTTATTTATCAGATTTTTATTGCATCTTTATTACTACATAAGTAACTCAACATATCTAATTCTTCCTCCTCCTATTTGCCCCACAACAACAACCATGTGAGGTGGGTTAAACTGAGAGACTGTATGTGACTCTCGGCTGGCTCAGATGCTCAGCTAGCTTTCATGCCTAAGGCAGAATTAGAATTCACAGTCTTCTGGCTTCTAGGCCAGCACTTTCACCATTACACTAAACTGGCTCTCTATTATTAATGGTTTCTATCCTTTTTCTTCAATTAATAAAAAAATTATTTGATACAAAATGCTGCCCAGCTGTCTCAATAACACCCAAATTTTCTATCCAGGGTACTAGGCCAGAGTGGTGTATAAACTATGTTTTCTATTAATATTTTTAATTTCATGATTTTTTTATTATCTGCATATGAGAGTTGCGGGGTGGTGGTGGTGGTAACTACAGGTATTCTGATAATGATAAAAAGGCACTGAATAAAAAGGCCTGAAATAAATCTGTAATGATTTCATGTGCAAAGCATTTGTGGTATATAGTGACATCTAGGGACAAAATGGTGATGCTGCCTCCTGAAACAGAACCAAACATTTTTGGATGGGGAAGAAACTACGTTCCAGGCCATTTTTGCCTGGGGACTGGGAAAGATCAAGATGACCCCATAGGATATATCTTCTTGCAATGCAATTTATGGGTTCAAGATGCCTATCAAAAAATCTGAAGAGTTAAAAAAAAAATCTGAAGAGTTTCCTCATGCAGGTTTTTATCGCATCAACATTAAAACTATCATTTTGCTAATCTTCCTTGTTCATAAAATTACCTTTTTTTTCCACTCAGGAATCCAAAGCAACACAAATGGGATTTCCCCCTCCTATTTTTCCCCACAATAAGGTGGACAGGACTGAGAGAGAGTGTGACTGACCCAAATTCTCCCATTGGCTAAAGATTGATTGGAAACCGGATCTCTCTATTCTTTGTCAAATAAACTAACCCCGAACTTTGACTCTCTGTTACTCCCTCAGGAAAAATGCCTGGATGTTCCTGGGAAATCCTGTTTTATGAAAGATCCAAACAATGCCATCCTCTATCTAATTTTGTATTAAGTTTATATCACGCTTTCGGGACCTGAAGGCAGAATACATAGCATTCCCTTCTCCAATTTCTTCCTTGAGTGAGAATGAGTGGATAGGCCCAACATCATTCAGGGAGTTTCTGTGGCTGAAAGCAGACTCTGGCTCTCCCGATGTAACGTTTATTACTGTAGAACAATCTTGGCCAAACCTGAGATAATTTCCTGCCAAAGAGTAAAGCCACAGATAGTAACTTGTGCAACATTCACCACATTCTCAGGATGGAGAGAAGTAAATTCTCCCCCAAGTCTTCTATGCGTAAAAGAAACAACAAACCCATTTAACAAAACAGGCAATCATCCCACTGGTTTAGAGAAGCGGTTGTAGAAAGAAATTGAAGAAATCTCCACCCTGAAGAACTGAAAGATAATGATATTCTGAAAGAAAAGCAGTCCGGTGTTGGCAATTTTTGTAATAGAATTTCTCTTAATAAATCATGTAAAAACAGGATTCAATGGACACAATGCTTTTAGCTACCAAGAGCCTGACAGAATCGCTTTAACCTGAGATGGGCAGCATATAAATTTAATGAATAATTTTTTTAAAAAAAATCATCTCATGACACAAGGCAATATTGGATTGTCATTCCCCAGCTAATGACTCAACAAGAGTCAGGTGTTCTTCACCTGTGACACATAATGCTCTTCCTGACATTCTTTCCCCTTTTATTTGTTTCCTTAACCCTCATATGGCTGGTTCTCCTTGATTCTGCAGAATCACCTTTTCCAGTACACGTGTCTCTGGAAAAAGACCATCAGTTTCACTGATGCCTTTGCCTTTCAGCTGTCACCACTATGTATAACCATGGTTGATTGCATGTCCTAATGACATACATAAGTAGCCACTCTATCTTGGTGTGTATTCTCATATTTTTATCCTGCTACTGTAACTTGAGAGAGTTTAGCTCACTGATTATAATATCAGGCCCATACTACTTGATTCAGTTGTAATCAATACCTTACTTTCCAAACTAAATTTGGATTCTTGCACTGACAACAAAAGTATACTTCTCAACGTCCTGCTCATCCAAATCTGTTGTGTAATTGAAAACTTCCAATATCACAATAGAGCTATGTACAAATGTTATTTTGTGATTTTTTTTCTATTTATTTCCCCATCTAGTGTTTCATAGATTGTATCCTGCTTTCCACCGTGCCATTAGAGGTTAGATGTATAGGGCTAGAGAAACATTGACTAATTCTTTAGAAATGCAAACTGACAAGACCTCCTGACTTGAAAATAGAATGATCATGTGCCAACACACTAGAAATTTCAGGTCAAGGAAAAAAATTGATTTATCAGTAACAGCCTTTGTTGCCTTGTTAACCAAACTCACAACCTCTGACAGCTTAGAAAAGTATTCAATCATTAACAAACATAGCCAAAAATCAAGTTCAAAAACATCATCAACCTTTTCCATGGTAGAGTTGGAATCTCTTCCATGGAAAGCAATAACTCCTTTTGATTACTGATGGCATGCAAAGAGAACATTCTCTTGCAGTAAACACAATCTCTGTCTGAATCCATGACAAATGCATAATCCTTAGCACTTGCTATTAAATGTTGTAGTCCCTAATAAGAAATATATTCACTAGCCCAAGGCATCTTGCTTCCCTGAGGCAGGAACCACCACTCATATTTCAAAATATAGAATGCCATATTCTTCAGACCAGTTTCTGACACATTATCTTGGCCATTATTTTATAATAATTACTATAACTACCTCTTATGTAAATCTTGTAACCTTTTTGCAATGCTTTCTTATCTGTATCTCCAAACAACATGTCTATCACATCTTCACCAGACTTGATTCATCTGCTGAAGGATTCTTGACAACATGCTACCTATACCGATTTTTCTAAACTCTATCTTCCATTCCCCCCCCCAACTCCCACCCTGATAGCATTGCAATTATAACAACATATACTGGATGTGAACTGCTACATTACCCATTGGTTTTCTAAAAATTGTTTCCAACTCCTTGAAAACCATCTGTGTCGCTAAACCATTTGTACCATCACAATTCTTCCACATAGGTTCTGATGGAAATTCTTTAGTACAAAAACTACAGCCAACAACACAATTTCTATTTGAGCATAATTTAGTTCTACAGCATTCAAGGCTCTAAGAGCATAATAAACAAAGATGGCCTCCTGCTTTCCTCCATTTTCTTTGCAGTGGGCAGTCACAAAGGCTGATGAGCTGCCTTGGCCACCATCCAGGACTGTTGTGGAGTGGATGGAGGCCAAACTTGTATCTAGGAGTGGAGGCTAACCTTGTATCTAGGAGTGGGAGACTTTAGACTTTGGGAGATTCTCATTGGTGAAGCCATTGAAGATATATAATATATAAGTGTTGGAAGCTAAAACTCCAAGGGAAACTCATCTCCTCAGTTGCTGGGAGAAATGATGCCAGTTTCAGTCATAAAGGAAATATATAGGGAGAGAGAGAAGAATAGAGAGACATATTGTAACATCTGAGACCTGAGAGAGAAAGTTACAAGCTGAGAAGTTCGGAAACTGCCAAAAACAGTTTTTCCCCCCACCAATTTACACAAAAGGAGGATGGTTTCTATCTTGCTGCCATGATCATCATCTTACCTTTTTAGACTTCACCTCCTCCAGTCTACAGGTAGTCCTCGACTTACAACCAAAATGGCTTCCGGTGGCTTCACCGGCGTCGCTGGACTCTCTAAGGGGAGGCTCCGTTCTCTGGGTTTGTAAAGCCGCTAACAACAGCGCTCATCAGCTGTTTGTTGCGGTGGAAAAACCCCTCTTCGGGCTAAGAAGAGGTGTAGAGCCTCAAGAGCAAGGTTGAGCCCTTCTAAGATCCCTGGAAGAAATTTTCAGGGGCAGAGAAGGTGTGCTCCCTAGGCACTTGAAACGCTCCTGCCCAGAGACGCTTCTGTCGGCTGACAGAAATAGACGTCGTGACCGCCTCTGCTTTTAAGAGAGAATAACAAAGGATTCTATACAGACAGAGTGAATACAGGAGTCCTTTGAGTATCGCAAGTATCCTGTTACTTTGTTTCTGCCTTTGTACTTACAATCTTTTCTGAATCAACATAATCCCTTCAAAATGGAGATTGCTCTTTGTTCTGAATGAAAGTGAAGAAAATGAAAGTGATGAAAGTGAAACTGAATTCTCTCTTCTCTGCTTGAAGTGATGTTTGAGAGACTATTTAGACTGGATTTATTTATTAAACTATAACGCAACTGGATTTTAAAAGAAATTGAGAAGGGAGGAATTGGCAACTTTTTTAAAAAAATCTTTTCTAGTTTTTTTTTCTTTTTCCCCTCTTTTTTTTTTCTTTTTAACTATGACTACGAGACAAAAGGCAGCAAGTGCGAAGGCGGCTATGCCTTCTCCAGGGCAGCTTGTAAAATCACAGTCTGCTCCTTTAGAATCTCAAGAGCCTATACAGCCTCCTCCAGGAATGCTTACAATGGAAAACTTACAGACCGCATTAACTCTTGCATTATCTTCAGTAAATGATAGATTGGATAAGCTGGAGGATAAACTAGAGGAAAAAATGGCAGAACAGAAAAAAGACTTTAAAGCTATGTCAGAAGCTTCTAATTTAGAGATGAGAGAAGATATTGTAGAAGCCATTAAAGGGGTATGGGACTATACTATTGGAGTTGAAGAAAAATTGGAAAATGTTGAGCAACAGTTTGAAGAAAAATTAGAAGAAATTAGAAGTGATGTACAGGACCAGGCTATTTTGACACAATTCCATCAGATGCAGTTTGCTGTTAGAATTAGAGGATTTAGAGACATACCAAATGAGAATCAAGAGGATTTAAGAAAAATTTTTATTGAAGCCTTAGCAAAATTTCTGGACGACACGGTTGAGAACGTAGCCTGGCAGATAGAACGGCTATTCAGGATGAATTCACGTATAGCTGCACAAAGAAATTTGCCTAGAGACATTGTGATATATTTTAACACAAGAAAATTCAGAAATTGGGTTCTTTCTACAGCATATAACAAACAACTAAGTGTTGCTGGTCAAGAAGTACAGGTTTTGAAAGAGATCCCTCCTAAAATGTTGAGATCAAGGAAAGACTATGCTTTTTTGACGGAGGAGCTTAAAAAAAGAGAGATACAATATAGATGGGAGGTACCATCTGGACTTTCTTTGTTTTTTAAAAATAATAGATACCGTTTGACTTCTGTTGCTAAAGCGAAGGATTTTTTTGAGAATATATTGATGGCTGATAGATTTACCTCCCCAAGACCTAAGAGGGCAACGCTGGTTAAAGACATAGAATTATTGCAATCTACGGAACTTCAACTACCTCCACTAATTTCATCGGTAGTTATGGATAAAGCAGTTGAACAACCAGTGCAGTCTATTGATATTTTTCAACCTTTGGTAGTTGACAAGGCTAAAGAACCAAGGCATGTACGTGAACCTACAAAGAATATTGAACAAAGAGAAAAAACACAATCAACTCATACAAAGCAAGCTGATCTGACATCTATGGAAGCCATGGGAGCAAGACCTAAGAGGCAGGAAGTAGTGGAACGGTCTTTGCAGAAGCTTTCGCGTAAAGGTCATGTCAAATAAATATTTGACATGGAATGTTAATGGTTTAAATTCTCCACAGAAAAGGAAGAAGATTTTTCATTATTTGAAGCAATGTAAAAATGATGTAATTTGTCTACAAGAAACTCACATTAGAACTTCGGACCAGAAATATTTGATAAATAATAAGTTGGGTACACATTTTGTGGCAGCATTTTCAGAGAAAAAAAATGGAATTGTTATTTATGTTAAAAATCACATAAAAGCTAAATTAATAGAAGCAGATAATCAAGGAAGATTTTTAGGTATAGAAATTTTATTGGACGGGAAGAAAGTTCTTTTGATGGGTATATATGCCCCAAACCAAAAACAAGGTATATTTTACAAATCATTACATAAAAAAATAATACAATTGGACTATAGATCTTGTATTTTAATGGGAGATTGGAATGGAATCCTTGATGCTGGTTTGGACAAGAAAAAGATTTCATTTGTTCCTCAAGCGCGTTCAATTTTGCCTAAATCCTTTTTTGATATTAAAGATGATTTTAATTTGTTAGATATATGGAGAGAAAGACATGGTAGAGATCAAGAGTTTACTTTTTTTTCTGATAGACATCAATCATTTTCTAGAATTGACTTTATTTTAACTACTAGTGACTTTATGTTAAGTTTAAAGAAAGTTAAAATTTTACCTAATGTACTGTCTGATCATAACCCAGTTATGATGGAATTAAGGACTGGTCAAATTCCTAGCAGATCCTGGAGACTTAATGAAAATTTGTTTAAATATGATATGTATGTGGAAGAATGTAAAAAGGCTATCAAGGAATTTTTTATGTTAAATAAGAATAGAGGTACATCAATAGAAACGGTGTGGGACTCTAGTAAAGCCCACATGCGTGGAATATTAATTGAAATGAATGTAAGGCATAGACGTAAACAAGAGGAAAAGAGGAGAGTTTTAGAAGCGGAAATAAGAAAGAAAGAGTTATTATTAATAGATAAGCCAGATGATAGTAATATTAAAGAAGGGATAAAGGTTTTACGGAAACAATTTGACGTGTTGATGACCGACCAGGTTGCCAGAAATATACAATATGCTAAGCATAACACTTTTTTAATGCTAATAAACCTGGTAGATGGTTGGCTTATACATTAAGGAAAAAACAAAAATCCCGATTAATTGAGAAGGTAGAATATAAGGGGCAAGAAGTATTTCATCAAGAAACTATTAAGAAGGCTTTTCTAGAGTTTTACACCAAATTGTATGCTGAAGAAAAAGTTCATGAGAAAGAGATAGATGCCTTTTTACAAAATCAAAATGTTATGGAAATTACTTTGGATCAAAGAGATAGATTAAATGCCTTGATTAAATCAGAAGAAATTATTGATGCAATTAAGCAATTGAAATTAGGGAAATCTCCAGGAACTGATGGTTTCACCACGATTTATTATAAGTGTTTGCAGGAGGAAATGGTGGAACCTTTGAGGGAGTTATTTGTAAATATACAAGAGGGTGGTCGGGTTCCACCCTCTTGGAAAACGGCTAATGTTTGCTTGATTCCTAAAGAGGGTAAAGATAATGTTCAAGTAGAAAATTTTAGACCTATTTCTTTGTTAAATACGGACTACAAGATTTTTGCAAAAATTTTGGCTAATAGACTAATGACAGTTTTGACACAAAGGATTCACCTGGATCAAACTGGTTTTTTACAAGGGAGACAGATGAAAACTAATGTTAGACAACTTGTTAATGTATTGGAATATTTGGATAAACATACTCAAGTGCCGGCAGTTTTAATGTTCTTAGATGCAGAAAAAGCCTTTGATAGATTGAACTGGACATTTTTGCAAAGGCTTGTGGTAATGATGGGAATGGGGGATCAGTTTATTAATTCTATATCAGCTATATACCAGAAACAAACAGGGCAGATTATAATGAATGGACAATTAACAGATTCATTTAATATAGAGAAGGGTACCAGGCAGGGTTGTCCCTTATCCCCTTTATTGTTTGTTCTAACATTAGAGGTTTTACTGAATAAGATTAGAGCATCAGAGGAACTAAAGGGAGTAAAAATTAGACAACATGATTATAGATTATGTGCTTTTGCAGATGATCTATTAGTGACATTGACTCAGCCAATACAATCGGCCCAGAGTTTGATGGAGATTATTCGAAATTATGGAAGAGTATCAGGTTTTAAATTAAATTTATTCAAGACAAAGATGTTGGTTAAAAACTTAGATAATAAATTAAAACAAGATCTGGAAAGAATAACGGGATGTGAGATAGTTAAAAAAGTCAAATACTTAGGAATTTATATAGAAGCTTCAAATGGGAAATTATATAAGAATAACTATGAATTTTTATGGAATAAGGTACAAAAAGAATTGGAGAATTGGAAAAAATTACAATTATCTATGTTAGGTAGGATAGCCGCAATTAAAATGAATGTATTGCCGAAATTTTTATTTTTGTTTCAAATGTTGCCAATACTTAAAAAGGATGGGAATCTTGAGGAATGGCAGAAAGGTATAAACAAATTTATTTGGGATGGCAAGAAACCAAGGGTTAAATTCAAAATTATTCAAGACACAAGAGAGAGAGGTGGTTTGAAAATGCCTAATTTTAAATTATATTATTATGCTGCAGTTCTAGTAGCAATAAGTGATTGGATCAACTTAACAAATGAAAGAATATTGAATATAGAAGGATATGGGTTAGTGTATGGGTTCCACGCGTATTTAGTTTACGACAAAAAATTGGATAGGAGCTTTAAAGAGCATATACTAAGAAACTCTATGTTGCGTGTCTGGAAAAAGTATTATTATAAATTATGTGGTAAAATCCCTTTATGGACAGTTCCCAGGCATGCAATACAGAGTGTAGGTATACAACAAATTCAGGATGTGGTGCCATATGATAAACTTTTAATTAAAGAAGGGAATAGCCTAGAACTGAAATCATTAGATAGATTAAAGGAGGAAGGTATAGCTCACAATTGGTATCATCATGCACAACTTCAAGCTAGATGGCAAAAAGATGTTAAGATGGGTTTTTCTTTAAAGGATGAAAAATTAATTATACAAGCTAGAGACCAAAGAGCTATGCATATTAAAAGAATATATGACGCTTTAATTGAAATTGATTCTGGAACTGAATTAGTTAAAGATTGTATGATTAAGTGGGAAGGTAATTTTGGACACCCAATTATGATAGAAACTTGGAAAAGAATATGGGTGAAAAATGTTAAATTTACACAAGCTCAGCATTTAAGAGAAAATTTTTATAAAATGTTTTATAGATGGCATTTAGATCCAAAAAAATTATCGCTTATGTACCCAAATATGCAACCCAAATGTTGGAGATGTGATTCTATGGACGCTACTTATTTTCACATTTGGTGGACTTGTAAAAAAATTAAGGCTTTTTGGATAAAAATATGGTGGATTCTTCAAAATATTTTGAAAAAGCGTATTGAGTTTTTACCTCAGTTATTCTTGTTGGGTATTACAAAGGACTGTACCACCATAGAGACTAAGCTGATCTTGAACTTGATTACGGCCGCAAGATTGTTGGTGGGACAATATTGGAAGACATCTGAAATACCATCTATTGAAGAATGGACACTAAAAGTTACCCATCTTGTGGAGATGGCTAAGATATCAGCATACCTGAAAAACCACTCAAATGAAGCATTTTTGATGGACTGGAAAAAATGGATTGATTATATGCAAAAGAAATATCAATTGAAAGAACTAGATTTGATATACAGATAAATAGTTATAAAATAGTTATAAAATAGTAGTTTAGCGGGGTTTCTTGCGTTCTTACTCTGTATTCACTCTGGGAAGCCTGGGGGGGAGGGGGGAGGGAGATAATAAGTAATAGATTATGTTTCTCAACTGTAGTTGGGGGTATTAAGGGAATAGATTTTTTCTTTTTTAGGGCGTTTGGGAAAACTCTGGACACCGCATTGGATGGTGAGGAAGGTGGAGTGAAGGTTAGGTATGTGTAGAGGGTTAGAGGGTGGAGATAGGGAATAGAGGTGAGTGGAGAGAAGATGTACAGAAAGGCGAAAGTATGTAGGTAGAAGGATAGAAGAGGGTTTAGGTTGTTGGAGGATGTGGTGGTGGGGGGGGGTTCCGAGCAGCTATTTGTAGTGATTGTTAAATATGTTATTTGCTTGTTTTCAGTTGAGTTATTATGTTATTATGTTATAATTTTGTTAAAAGTTTTTAAAATTCAATAAAAAAATATTAAAAAAAAACAAAAAAACAAAAACAAAATTGAGCCAAACATTTTTGTTGCTAGGCGAGATAGATGTTAAGAGAGCTTTGCCCCATTTTATAACCATCCTTGCCACAGTTCTTAAGTGAATCACTGCAGTTGTTCACTTAGTAACACAGTTATTAAGTGAATCTGGCTTCCCCATTGACTTTGCTTGTCAGAAGGTAGCAAAAGATGTTCCCATGACTCTGGGACATTGCAGCTATCATAAATATGAGCGAGTTGCCAAGCATCCAAATTTTGATCACATGGCCATGGGGATGCTGCAATGGTTATAAGTGTGAAAAATGGTCATAAGTCACTTTTCAGTGCTGTTGTAACTTCGAACAGTCACTAAACAAATTGTAAGTCGAGGACTACCTATATAACATTTCTTTATAGGGGAGAACTGTGAAGACAGCAAATCCAGACCTCAAGAGTGTCCAGTGCCACTCCACTTACACAGGACTGTAACTGAGGCAGTTTATTCAAAGCATCCAGTAATCAAGATGGTGTGTGTCGAACCAATTATTGTGGCAAAAAGATCTATGAGTGTTTCAGTTAAAACTCCAGTGTGCCAAGCTATCATAATCAACAAAAAGAAGCAAAGATTTGCCTTTATGCCACTTCAAAAGCAAGGAGGTTTTAAACATAAAACATATCTATCTTTGTTTAGCCAACTGCTATAATGTGTTTACAACTTGACCACTAGGGTTTTTCCCCCCTCAATTTTTCCACTCATAATTCAGAAATCTAACATGCAGCTTTATTTTTTTTTACACTGTTTGCTTATATCTGAAAGCAAAGTCTGTTCATCTGTGTGAAGTTGCTTTTACAATTAATCATGTATAAAAGGGGGGGAAGATGGGGAGGCTGATACTTTCAGGAAGCAGGAAATAAGAGATGTGGAGAAGACAAAGGCTTCCTTTTCATTGAAACAGCTGCTTAAATTATGCACTGGTCTTCCCCAAAGTGGCCAATATTGATTAATGGGGTTTATCTTATTGTTGTTATTATGGTTGGTTGCACAGTTAGCCAGATGTTTGAAGTGGATTTGGCATTTTCATCCACAGGTCAAGTCCTTCATATGAAGCTTATGTGTAGTTCACAGCTGCCAGTACTTTAGCTGGTATTGACTTTCATATACCTTGAGTCCTTCTCAAGAATCTAGGATACTGCAATGTATTGGTATAGTATAAGTTGCGGATCCAAGAGGTGTGGCCCTTTTGACAGATGGGAATTTTGTCAATGCACAATTTTTCTAAGTTACATCCACATTTTTTTGATATGGCACTCAGTGTGTTGATAACCACTGAGATCACTCCAATCAGTTTATTCCAATATCTTTCCATTTCAATGTTCAGATCTTGATGTTTTATGATCTCCAGTTCTGCGCCTTCTGTTCTACTGTCTCCTAGTATTGCCACAATAATTATCCACATTTTCTTCTTTTCAACCACTATTAAGTTTGGTGTTTTATGAGACAGGGGTGTGTGTGTGTGTGTGTGTGCATGTTAAGAAAAAATCTCTGAAAGAAAACATGGGAAAACATGTTCATAACAAACACCTCAGTTAGAAAACAGCATGATACTTATACATCTCAGAATATAACTATTCTCTTGTTTCTTTCAAGGTTCTCCATAAACAGAGATTACAATGTACCATCTAAGATCTGGTTTGTTCTCCAGAATCATTTATGAAAAACATGTGGCCTCCTAATCCATATTTCTTATTCCCCATACTTCCTACTAAAACTTCCGTTGCACTCCTCTCATGATTTTCAAAGTGTTCTATTGTACTTTGTTTGCTTGTCATAAAAGCTTGCCATGAAAAAAAAGAATTGGGCCTACTTCTTTTCCCAGCAATATTTCTGCCAGCTAGCCTTGGTCTTCTTACTGAGTTTCTGAACATTTTATGAATACTTGAGCTACAGTCTTGGCACTTTGAAGACATCTCCTGGAGTACATATTCCCTCTCCCTTTCCCATCCCACAGATGGATGTGGAATCGGACCCAATATGGACTAAATATCTCCCTAAACCAGGTCCCTTGAGTTAGCATAATATAAATCAACTATGGAGTCACCCTGTTATTTATTTGTTTATAACATTCCTCTTATGTTAGCCTCCAAAAGTTGAGCCTATTTTTATCAGATCTAATAACAGGTCTCTCCTAATTTGAGAAATAAAAAGCCAAGTTTTTTCCTGGATGAAATCCATAAGGCAGAGAGGCATTTTAGCTTTCATAGGGTGAACTGATATGTTAACTTCAATAGCACGGCTGTCATGGCAATGTAATCTACTGTAACTCTTGAGGAAAGAAAATCTGTTTAAAGCCAAGACCCACACAAACACAAGCCCCCTGTCCACAACTCTCTTGCCTGCTTACGAAGCCCAGCAAACCATAAGTTAAACAGACTAATTGGGAGAAAAGATGCCCTTTCATTCTTTGAACCTGGTTTTTGATGTCTTGGTTTTACCTTGGCTTTGTTGGACCCCACCCAAGCCCTCTGGATCACAGAGGGTTTACACATATTGCAAAATAAAGTAAATGAAATTAAAGGAATGTTACGGATGTTATGATAGAAGAGAATATATGTAGCTCAAGTTGAACTGTGGACTCCTTAGTGGTCTCTGAGCATATTTGTTTGCTTGCAGAAATTTCATTAATTGACTGGGTAACATCGTCAGGCTAGTGAGTGTGCAGGTTTGCTCCCAGTTTAAATATAGTAAGTTGCTTGCCAATGCTTGTCAAGAAATCAAGGAAACCAACATTGGTAGGGCAAGCTACTGTATAGAAACAGAGAGCAAACCTTACACTCACTAGCTCTGAGGACATTACCTATATCTGCAAGCAAACAACCAAGCTTAGAGCCCCAAGGACTTTCTGTACTGGTATCTTTTACTCATATATAAAATGGTAAACAACTTTTATTCATTGCATATAAAGTCCAGTTAATTGAGAATTTAATGTAGTCACCTTATATAGAAGAAGCCAAAGCCTCTAACGAGAATCATTCCAATGTGCTCACACACCCAGCTAGATGGCAGCATCTAGTTGACTGTGGCTAATGTTAAAAATGCTAAGCAGGATCCCAGCAAAAATGACCAAACTGTAGTCGTCTCCCCTTCACAGAATGTCTCACAATGGGAAAATGTTCCCATCATAAACTATCACTTATTAACATATCAATTTAGAGGTCGCATCACACAGAACCAGCAACATTTCACATGGCTGACTGCCAACCAAATAAGAACTGGAATTCATTTAATTCTAAAGGTCTTGCCCCTTGCTTGAGTAGAATTTCCTATATGATCACACCAAAGACAAGTAGATTTATATTTAAAAGGACAGTAAGTTATACAATCAGTGCAAAGAATATGGAATAGCGTCAGACTATTTACAGGGGAATCAAGTTTCCTGAAAACTTCAGTAAGAGAAAAAATATATAAAGAATGCTATAGAAACAAATAGCCATGTTGTTTTACATCGTGTGTCATGGTAATATATGCTGTGTAAGTACTCATAAAGTTTCTTGGATTTATATAGGCCCAGCTAGCTAATAAAGACCACAATTTCAAGAGCACTATAATTCACATTTTATTCTATAAATCCAGTGTATCTCGTGACACCATGTCCTTTGACTGCAGAAAGTAAGTAATTTTATGGAAATTGGGGGGAGGGGGAATCCAGTGTAGAAATTAGTGTTCCTGTTGAATAACAGTTGGGTATTTGAGCTTTTTACATTTTGGGTGAGTGTAGAAATCAGTTATACTTTCTTCCTAAATTTAGATTGTGCAAAACTTGGTGTTTTTATTTAAAGGACATGAAGTTGAATGATCTCAATAATCCAGACCTGTTGCTGCTTTACCTATCCTGCTCCTCTGAGCGTCTCCCCCCCCACCTGTGGATTCCCGTCATTTGACAAGAAGTCAAGTGATTAGTCCAAACAAACTGGCCTCAGTGCTAATTTGAAACATATTTCATCCAACACGCAATGTGAAATACCAACATAGAGCACCCCTATTTGGTTCAGGCCTCCTATTTCTTTTAATTAGAACGTGATTGCTTATTATCCTATACAATATATAAAGTTGAGCATCTTATCCAGTTTGATATCTAAAGTTTACTCGGAAATATTTCTTTAAAAATTGGGTGGAATGAAGTCTGATTTAAATTTAGTTAGTCATGTGGGTGGTTGTGGTGCTTGTGAATGCCCTGTCTTTCACTGTGGAATCACTTTAGTAGTCCTCAAATTCCCTAGAATCCTCTAGACCAGCTAAAAACCAAAGGAAAATATTATGAGCATGGTGACCATATTTCCTTTCAGATGTACATCTGAAAGAGGTACATAAGGAGAAAAAAATTAAGTTGTTTAGGTTAATGACTTTGCTTTACAAAGTACAATTCAAGAAAAAAACAGGATTTTTTTTTTACAAAAATGCATATTTTAATAAAAAATATCTAAAAGCATATAACCATGAAGTTATAAAAAATCAACTGTTAAAAAGGATTCCTACAATCAAACTGCATTAAGTGGTACCATTTGTATAGTAAAAGTTAAATGGCCAAAACAAAGGACAAAAGTGAATTTTTGAAAAATAAATAAATCTAAAGGATAGCTTTCTGAAATAAAGGCCTGTACTTTGTAATAAAAGACATATGGTCAGTGTAATTATGAGGGAATTTCTCCCATTGGGCTTTTCTTGATTGGAAAGCTAGTATATGCAGCATAGTACACCAAAAACTATTTTAGTGTCATGGTTACAATATCATTGAACTGAATCTGGGAAGATCCAGGCCGAAGTCCCCAATTAACTATAAAGTTCACAGGATTTTAGGTCAGTGAGTCTCTCTCAGGCTACTTCACATAGCTGTCTCAGGCTACTTCACATAGCTGTCAGGATAAAAGGAAAGGAATGTCCATTCTAGGAGAAGAGCAGGCAGAGCTGGAATGGAGTTAAGCATGCCATCTGCTTAGAATCCTAATGTTACTACAAACTCTTCAAGTCCAACCCCTTTGAATTCCAAGCACCAATTTAATATAGTATTTAATATAATATTCCAAGCACCAATTTAATATAGAACTTTAGATGACTAGATTGTTGTATATAGGCTTGAGCAATAAACCTTCTGAACTGCAACTTAATGTATGCTCCCATTTGTGCCTGACAATTATTATGTCATAATAATAAAACTGCAAGCAGTTGAAGAGCCAACAGTGATCAAAAAGTGGGTAACATAAAACAGCATTACTGTATCAGCAATAGCAACTTCCACCAATAAGGTATCCGCAGTTTTGACATTTGAAACAGATTTTCAAGCATCTTGAAAATAAGGCAGAAAACCAGGAACCCCTTTTGCAGGAAAGAACTAAGAAATGGCAGGGCATCATTCAACACACTATGAATTCAGAATGGAATAGAAACAACACAAACTGAAGATGTGCTGCCTTATGTGTGATGGAAAATTTGACAAAGTAATAACAAGGCATTGCCCATCACCAAGATTAGCCTTGGCTACTATAGAGAAATTCATTGAGACTCTGGAAAACTGATTTACACAATCTAACTCCAAACAAGAAAACATGCCTTTTGTGAAAGAAAATTGTTTTGTGAATGTGCAAAATGGTTTGCTCAAAGATGAATGGTTCTCTCTCTTCTTCTTTCTGCAAACATAAGTACCAACATGATTGTTTTAAAAAATGCTTCTTTTAATTCATGACTAGCACCTGTACCACTAATTCTTTTACTTGTGGGATTCGAGGCTGACATTTTATAGAGCAATCCTATGTAGAATAGCTCAGTAAACTTATATTCATTCTCAGACCAGCATCAGTAGCAAAGTTTAGAGAGAAAGTTTTATCATTTGTATCATTCTTGTTGTAATGTTAATCCAGTTAAATAGTTGACATTTATTCACAATACTTGAATAAACCTGACATTTTTTAAAAATACTAGATAAATGCTGTCCTAGGACTTCCCTCTCCTAAATCTGTAGAACTTCCATGTGTAATATTATTCAAGGCAGAGTGATGTCAGAATGCCTTGACAACAAGCAAGGATATCCTTTTGTGTTCACTGGGGGTTATGCTGGGTAAATACTGTACAGTAATCACTTTATAGGAATCTGGATGGCATCCAAAACATTGTTGGTATTGGATTTTGTCACCACACGCTGCAAAATGTATGTTTTGTTCCATTGAATCAGCAGTTGACATTTGTCTAGATGCTAAATAAACAGAATCTCAAGAGAAGCAACTAGTCATGTGACACGAATGGGAATCTTCTACTGCAATTATTCTGGTCCTGGGTTTGCAATATCCAGCAGCTTCTTCTGGAATGCCCAGTTTCAACATGTAATTGATTAAATCAACCTTTTCTAACCTAGTATCCTTTAGATATGTTAGATTTCAACTCCCAAATAAAGATACGGAGATCACAAGATGAAGCCTAATAAATCTGGAGAACACCAGGCTTGAGAAGCTGGCATGTTTCTAACAATGCCAATATTTAAAATTTATTTTGGAATAATTTATTTTTTAGGTGAAGGGAAATTGAATGGCATCTAAAAACTGCTAAGTTAATGCAGAACAATTGTATGTGGTTTCTCCCAAACCCATTTCTCATTTTGCTCTCTGCTAGAAATCCACTACTGGGAATCAGTGACCACTTTGATTGGAGAGTGTTAGGGCTTGTAGCCTTGCACTGCTTGAGGACAACAAGTTAGGAAATCTGCAATGCAGATTGGATAGAAAGTAATTTTACAGACTAATTCAATGCAGATTGACCGATCAAATACATCTGTATCTGTTAACAATTAATCATCAGTTTAAACAAGCTTTGAAAACCAAGGCAGTTTCCAGCTTTACAGGGTGACCTGAGGTAGACTTTAAAGAAGCTGTTTTGGAAAGCTGTTTATTTATTTATTTTCTCTCTTTTTTTAGCACAGGGCACCTATGCAACGGATGTGCCTATAAATAAAAAGGAATATATAAATTATTGTGCCTTCATAGAATTTAGTATTATTGAACCAAAGTTCTTTGCTGCTTATTTCCCATCTTAGTTTCCCACAGTTATTATTTGAAAATTTTTTTTTCCATTCCCATGTTTCTTTTTAATATAATATATTTAATTATGAAAATAAAACAAGGCCACAAGGTTGCTTTGAGAATTATGGGTGTTTTGGTCAGCTGGGGTTTGCAAGAACTGCCAATTCTCCTATTTTTTGTGGGAATGTAACTATGCTGAGATATTTGGTGAAATTAATGCTTGCAATCTTGATAAGGCACATAAGGCACTCTAGATTTTTCTAGTGGATTTCTCCATTTGCATCTCCTAAACGAGGCATGGTGAGTAGGAACAAAACTGCAAAAAGCAAATGGAGAATGTATACTTTGAATACAGAATAACAGAATTGGAAGGTCATCTAGCCCAACCCACTGCTCAAGCTATATCTATAACATTCCAGACAAGTGGCTGTCCAGTCTCTTCTTGAAAGCTTCCAGTGATGAAGCACCCACAACTTCTAAAGGCAAGCTTTGTTCCTTTAGTTGATTGTTCTCACTGTCAGAAAATTTCTCCTTATCTCTAGGTTGAATCGCTCCTTGATCAGTTTCTGTTCATTGTTCCTTGTCTGGTCTTCAGGTACTCTGGAAAATAGGTTGATACCCTCCTCTCTGGGACAGCCCCTCAAACTAAGAAATGAAACATCTTCCACTTTTTTTGATTTCATTGATAACCAGAGGTGAGAACTTTATAAAACCTGATATACTGACACACTTTATAAAACCGATATACTGA
Organism: Bothrops alternatus; assembly: GCA_034064705.1. Lineage (NCBI taxonomy): Eukaryota > Metazoa > Chordata > Lepidosauria > Squamata > Viperidae > Bothrops > Bothrops alternatus. The sequence continues at coordinate 3,865,882 of JARGCV010000031.1, read as the reverse complement.
GCATAGAGTGAACTCTAGGCACTATAGTGACTGCAGCACTTAAAGCAGCAGTCATTATAGTGAATAAAAATATGTAATCTCAGAACTATTCCAAAGATGCTTTCCCAAAAGGCAACTGGACTTTCTTGGTTTTTTCCTTGAAAACATTTTGCTTCTCATCCAAGAAGCTTCTTCAGTTTTGAAAAACCTCTGAAAAAGCTTCTTGAATGAGGAGCAAAATGTTTTCAAGGAAAAAAACCAAGAAAATCCAGTTGCCTTTGAAAAACCGTCTTTGGGATAATCATAACCTAGATCAGCGGTTCTCAACCTGTGGGTCGCGACCCCATTTGGGGTCGAACGACCATTTCACGGGGGTTGCCAACCACCGCAGTCCGCCATTTCCCCCCCCCCATTTCCACTCGGCCGTCGCGTGCGCCGGCATGTGTGGTTAGGCCCGTCGTGCCGCGCATGCGCGATTCGGCCCGCTGCGCATGTGCCGCGCATGCACGGTTCAGGCTGTCTTGCGCGTGCGCCACACATGCGCGGTTCGGGCCGTCGCGCCGCACACGTGCGGTTCGGGCCATCGCGCGCGTACCGCACACACGCAGTTAGGTTCGTCGCACCACGCATGCACAATTCGGGCCGTCACGCGTGCGACATGCATGCGCGGTTTGGGTTGTCGCACTGCGCATGCGTGGTTCAGCCCGTCGCGCCATGCACGCGCGGTTCGGCCTGTTGCGCCACGCATGTGCAGCTCAGGCCGTCGCGTGTGCCGCACATGTGTGGTTAGGCCCATCACGCTGTGCACGCACGGTTTGGGCCATTGTGCGTGCACCACGCATGTGCGGTTCGGGCTGTCGCACCGCGCATGCATGATTCGGCCAGTCGCACACGTGCCGCACATGCGCGGTTCGGGCCGTCTTGCACGCGCGCCACGCATGTGCGGTTCGGGGCCATCGCGCCGCACACGTGCGGTTCGGGCCATCACGCATGCGCCGCACATGCGCAGTTAGGCCCGTCGCACCACGCATGCGCAGTTCGGGCCGTCACGCGTGCGACGCGCATGCGCGGTTTGGGTTGTCGCACTGCGCATGCGCGGTTTGGCCCATCGCGCCGCGCACGTGCGGTTCAGGCCGTCGCGTGCACCTAGCATGCGTGGTTAGGCCCATCACGCCGCGCATGCACGGTTCGGGCCGTCGTGTGTGCGCCACGCATGCGCGGTTCGGGCCGTCGCGCCGTGCATGCGCGGCACAGGTCGGGGTCACACCACACATGGGTGGCGCAGGTGGGGTCTCGGCCTGAAAAAGGTTGAGAACCGCTGACCTAGATGATTGAAAATCTCCAGTCATCTCAGAACATTCAAACACAACTAATACTATATGATATAAGAGGAAATGTATAGTTAAGGCTTTTTGTAAGATAAACTATCACTTTCCCTGGGATCAGTGATCAGTTTCTAGTTAATATCCTCTTGCCAAGTGAAAGGTATCCATCAGTGGGATGAAGGGACAATTACTGGCAAAACTTCTTCATAAGAACATCTCTGCAGTAAATATAAGAGGAGGCATAGCTAATATATTTCAAATTCCTAATTCCAAGTTTTATATCCTCATTAAGACTTGTGCCAATTGAAAAAAGATGCTTTTATTTATCAAAAAATTAAAAAAACAACAAAGCAATAATGGAGTAAGAGATCATGTTTTAATGCAGAGCAATGAATTTTTGGTTTTTGTCATGTATTGGAGGAGCAGCTAAAGTGTGTCATTCTGGCACTCTCCTATTCTCTTGGTTCTTTTTCCTCTAGAGCAGTGTTCGGGAACTATTGCCTCTTTATGACTTGTGGACTTCAACTCCCAGAATCCCTGAACCAGTCATACTGGCTCAAGAATACTGGGAGTTGAAGTCCACAACTCATAAAAGGGCCATAGTTCCCTACCTCTGCTCTAGAGCTACTATGGCCAAAATTACACTTTGATTATAGTGATTATAGGCTTTACATAGGACTGCCATGGTATTTTCTTGGACCTCAGAAGAGGCATAGCCATACAATGAAGCAAAGTGACAAGAGTTTTATAATGGCAGACAATTATTTCATGTAGTACATTCTGATAGCTTCTACGGTGCTTTTTTAATTTTCTGCATTGGTCATCCTCTTCTTGTCTCATCTTGTTCCATTTCTCTCTGATTCTAGGCTAAGGTGGCTTCTACACCTTGTCTCCTTTATGCTCTGAGGAGTGGCTTGAGGAGTAGGAAACAATGAAGTTTTGGATACTCAACTTTGCCACCAAATCTGTCATGGACTAGGCCAGCATTTCTCAACCTCAGCAACTTCCAAGATGGGTAGACTTCAACTCCCAGAATTCCCCAGCCGGCAGTGCTTAAAGTTGTCTTAAATTACTGAAGTTGAGAAGCACTGGGCTAGGAGAATGCCAGTATCTGATTTGTCACAGGTTTAACTGGTTTTAGGAGCATGCTGGGCTAAGCTGAGCATCTTGTATCTTGCTATGGCAAGTGAAGAATGTTAAGAATACAGCATATTCCTAGGATGAAAGGACATGTAGACATCCCACAATCATTCTCATAGTCATTCTGCAATGAAAGTTGTATCCTCTTACTTAGGTAGAGTATTATACATGGCTTTATAGGTCCAGGATATGCTCCTATAATTTGTGGGATAAATTATTTGCTTAAATAAAAACAATTACTTATAGTAAGGAATATTAATTAAATAGTAAACTTATTTATTGTCACTGTCAATCAAAAAGCTGAATTCATATTTTAGGCTTGTTTGATTTTTGGATTATCAGGTTGTATTAACTGAGATAGTGTAAAATATGATTTATGATGTGTCTGCTGTTGCCCATGTAATAAATAGCAGTTAAAGCAAATTATAACTTAATGTAATTAAAAGCATGTTGTAATGTAAGCAGAGCTTTTTCAGCTAAGTGGCTATTCTTAACTACATTTTCATGAAGGAATATTGCATTAAAGGAGAAAGACGTACAACCTACTTAACTGCAGAAACCTTCCTACCTGCAAAGAAAAGCCTAGTGTTGAACATGGTGACAAATTGTGTTTGACAGGTCTGTTTATGTTGCAAGGAATATTGAGTGCTGACAGTTGTGAGGACCACCCACAAGATTATTTACTTTCAAAGTCAACTGTGTTTAGATAGTGTTTCAGCTTTTGCATCTGGCTAGCCCACAGATGCTACTTAAATACAGTATTTCAGTTAGCACAATCTACCAGGAGTCTAATCAATAACGAGTGCGTGTCAGGTTGTCAAAGCAAGCACTATTAATATCATACTCTTGAGGCTTGTATTAAATATTTTGTTCTCCTAGAGGCCAAGACAGCTTGTTAAAGAGTTCTTCTTTTGCATAATAAGGAAAAAAGCACACTTGTGGAGTGGTTTATGAAGAAACAAATACAAGATAATAACACAGTTACAAAGAAAATGTTTAAATAGAAAACAAACAAAATATACTTTAAAAAATATTTAAAATGCCTCACCAGAAAGGAACAGTCAGATTTGATGCCACAAAGGGAACACAATCAGTAACATTGCAAAAGACATCCACTTGAGGTGCCACCATAGAGAAAGTCCTTTTTTAAATATATAAGTGCATATGTTTAAAAAAATTATTAAGCATTTTACACTATAATAAAAGTATAAAATATGAAAAGTAAAATTAGAACATATAGGAAACAGGAAAAAACACCAATAAAAAGTAGAGAAAAACTTAGAATTTTGATATCCATCCTTCTTTCCATCAAGTACCTGCTTTCTTACACTTTCTTCATACATTGGTTTTCTCCTATCAGTAAACAGAGAAGGATTTTCCCTCAAAATTTTAATGTACAAGCAGGTTGATGTGTGAGATGTTGCTTTGGGCATTGTGGCCTCTAGGCCAATATTTTTCAACTTAGGCAACTTTAAGTCATGTGGACTTCAACTCTCAGAATTTCCTAGCCAACATGGTAATCTTGAGAAACATTGCTTTAGCCAGTTAAGACTTTAAAATTCTAAGCCATATCCTGAATTGGGTTAGGAGCAAATAGGAGATGACCAGGTGGAATCCGAAGGAGGGGTCAAACACATAATCAGTTTGGAGTGATTAGAGTCCAGCTCCCTGTGAATTCTGCTGATTTTTATCTAGCGCCAATTTGGCTTGATTATTAGTAGATCAAATTCTTATGTATAAGAAGCATCAGTGGTGGGATTCAAATATGTGAACAACCTGTTCTCTGTGTGGGTGCCACTTCCGGAAGTCCATTCTGGGAGTGGGCAACAAAAAATTAGCTACCGGTTCTGCCAAAGTGGTGCGAGCCAGCTGAATCCCACCACCGAATAGCATGAAATAAACTTTTAGTGCTTTGACCGCTATTTCTATTTCTGTATTTTTGTGCTTGATAGGAAAATATTATAACATAACATAACATAACATAACATAACATAACATAACATAACATAACATAACATAACATAACATAACATAACATAACATAACATAACATAACATAACATAACATAACATAACATAACATAACATAACATAACATAACATAACATAACATAATATATAATATATAATATAATATATCACATCACATCACATCACATCACATCACATCACATCACATCACATCACATCACATCACATCACATCACATAACATAACACAACACAACACAACACAACACAACACAACACAATACAATACAATACAATACAATACAATACAATACAATACAATACAATACAATACAATACAATACAATATAATATAATATAATATAATATAATATAATATAATATAATTTATAATATTACTTAATTTAATTACTTAAGGTAACATAATTACTTAAGGTATGGTATGGAATGAACAGGTAATGTAACTTAAAAAATGTTTAATTTCATTTAAGCCATTTTATTATTGTAAATCGCCCAGAGTAGCCCCCTAGTGTGATGGGCGACAAATAAATTTCACAAACAAAAAACAATCAAATAAATAAATAACAATAATAAAGTAGCAACCAAATTTTGAAAAGATTAAAAACTCCCAATCATTTAACATAAACACCAAATTTTACAGCTGGGGCAATTTGCAGTACTTAACCCTCTCTAGGGTGAAACATCTTCAAAGAAAAACAGGAAAGTCCAGTTGAAGAAGCATCTTTGGATTCTCTAGGGCTCCTTACTTCTTTCGGACCAGTAATCAACAAGGTTTTTTTTCTTTTTGCCAGTTTCAGTGAAGAAAAAAAATAATTTGAAAAATAAACCCCAAACTGTGTTTAATGTGATTTTGAAGAGATCTTCTCCTAAACAGAAAAAAGCTTTGAAAACTTTAAGTTTGCTCACTGATTTCATCCAGCACATGTGCAATGTACTTTTGAATAGTTTTTAGCCTCTGAACAGAAAGTGAGATATAAATCTAATAAATAAAATATTGATAAATCAATCAAAAGGTATGGTTCTTAAAGACTATTAAATTTTTATGACCTTTAGATCTGAATAAGTAATTAATTAACATGTTTTCTTTTATGTTTACTGGCATCCTGTATAATATTTTAAAATGATTGGCTGTCATCCTTACCATGTTAGATGTGTAAAGTAGGTTAGTCACGATATAGGCTTGCCCCTTATTTCCACGCTTTGCTTTAATATTCATATTTTGATCAATACCTTTTAAACACCTGAATGTATTCTTGAATTATATACCCCAAACATGGAACTGTATCAAGATATCAATGTTTTATCAAGCATGGTGGCAGCAAGAATTGCTCAACGTTGGAAAGTCTGGCACCAAATTTGCAGTCCTGAATCATCAATATAATGATTCAATATAATCATGATCTTCTCCTGGATGAGGAGGTCGACCTCGCATGTGTGACCGAGACCTGGCTGGGCACGGAGGGAGGAGTTCCTCTCTCTGAGATGTGTCCAGCCGGGTTTCAGGTATGGCACCAGCCACGACCCCAGGGAAGGGGGGGGAGGAGTGGCTATTATAGCCAAGAAGACTTTTAGCCTACGCAGGCTCGCTGTTTCTGAGATTGCGGGTTGTGAGTTGCTCCTTGTGAAGTTGGACCTAGGGGTTCAGGTGGGCTTGTTGCTCGCGTACCTGCCTCCCAGCTGCGTGTCAACAGCCCTGCCTGCGCTACTTGAGGGGGTTGCTGGGCTGGCGGTTGAGTTCCCCAGGCTTATTGTCTTGGGGGACTTAAATCTTCCATCGCTCGGCGAATCCTCTGGGTTGGCGCAGGAGTTCATGGCCACCATGGCAACCATGAACCTGACTCAGGTAGTTCAGGGTCCAACTCACGAGAGGGGACACACTCCCGACATGGTATTCCTCTCAGAACAGTTGAGCAATGATCTGAATTTAAGGGGCTTAGATATTTTGCCTATGTCATGGTCAGACCATTTTCTGTTACGGCTTGTTTTCAAGGCTCCAATCCTCCCCCGCAGGGAGGCAGAACCGATTAGGGGGTTCCGCCCCAGATGTCTGATGGACCCAGAGATCTTTCAGAGGACGCTTGGGGAAATACCGGATTCTCTCATTCTCGGTTCGGCAGAGTCCCTGGTTACGGCCTGGAATATGGCTGCGAAGGGGGCTCTTGACCGGATCACGCCGCTGCGACCTCTCTGTGGTAGCAGACCCAGGAGATCTCCTTGGTTCACTGAGGAACTCAGGGGGATGAAGCGCCAGAAGAGATGTCTAGAGAAGCGATGGAGGAAAAGTAAATCCATATCTGACCGAACACTTTTAAGATCTTATATCAAGACTTATCAGGTGGCGCTCAAGGTGGCAAGATGCGTGTATCATTCCGGCTTGATTGCATCTGCAGAATCCCGCCCAGCCGCCCTGTTTAGGGTAACTCGCTCCCTCCTTAATCGGGGGGGGGTTGATGCACCCTTGCAGGGTAGTGCTGAGGACTTTAATAAGTTTTTCGCGGATAAAATCGCCCAGATTTGGATGGACTTTGACTCCAATTGGAATGCAGTGTCGGCTGATAATGATTCAGTCGAGATGACAGGGACTCGTCTTGATCCTGTTGTGTGGGAGGAGTTTGACCCTGTGGCACCCGATGAAGTGGACAAGGCCATTGGAGCTGTGAGTTCCGCCACCTGTTTATTGGACCCGTGCCCCTCCTGGCTGGTTTCAGCCAGCAGGGAGGTGACGCGGGGCTGGGTCCAGGAGATTGTCAACGCTTCTTTGAGGGAGGGGTCCTTTCCGGCTCCCTGCAAGGAGGCAATTGTGTGCCCCCTCCTCAAGAAGCCTTCCCTGGACCCAGCTGTATTAAACAACTACCGTCCTGTCTCCAATCTTCCCTTTATAGGGAAGGTTGTTGAGAAGGTGGTGTCACTCCAGCTCCAATGGTCCTTGGATGAGGCTGATTATCTGGGCCCTCAACAGTCAGGATTCAGGCTCGGCTACTCCACGGAAACTGCTTTGGTCGCGCTGACGGATGATCTCTGGCGGGCCCGGGATAAGGGATTTTCCACTATCCTGGTGCTACTTGACCTCTCAGCGGCTTTCGATACCATTGACCATGGTATCCTTCTGCATCGACTGGAGGGGTTGGGGGTTGGAGGCACTGTTTGCAGTGGTTCACCTCCTACCTCACTGGTCGGTCGCAGTCGGTGTTGGCGGGGGGTCAGAGTCGACCCCTAGGTTCCTCCCTTGTGGGGTCCCTCAGGGATCGGTCCTCTCCCCTCTGCTGTTTAATATCTACATGAAACCGCTGGGTGAGATGATCCGACAACACGGGGTGAGATATCATCAGTATGCTGATGATACCCAGCTTTACATCTCCACCCCGTGTCATTTCAGTGAAGCAGCGGAAGTGATGTGCCGATGTCTGGAGGCTGTTAGGGTTTGGATGGGTGCCAATAGGCTCAAGCTCAACCCCGACAAGATGGAGTGGCTATGGGTTCTGCCTCCCAAGGATAATTCAATCTATCCGTCCATCAGCCTGGGGGGGAGCTTTTGACCTCCTCGGAGAAGGTCCGCAACTTGGGCGTCCTCCTCGATCCACAGCTAAATTTGGAACATCATTTTTCGGCTGTGGCGAGGAGGACATTTGCCCAGGTTCGCCTGGTGCACCAGTTGCGGCCCTATTTGGACCGGGAGTCTCTTCTCACAGTCACTCATGCCCTTATCACCTCGAGGCTCGACTACTGCAATGCTCTCTACATGGGGCTACCTTTGAAAAACGTTCGGAGACTTCAGGTAATGCAGAATGCAGCCGCGCGAGCAGTGTTGGGCTTGCCCAGAAATGCCCACATTTCGGCATCACTCCGCGAGCTGCATTGGCTGCCAATTGGTCTCCGAACCCAATTCAAAGTGTTGGTTATGACCTATAAAGCCCTACATGGCATCGGACCAGGTTACTTACGGGACCGTCTGCTGCCCCATGAATCCCAGCGGCCAGTTAGGGCCCACAGAGTCGGCCTTCTCCAGGTCCCGTCAGCCAGACAGTGTCGCCTGGCAGGGCCTAGGGGAAGAGCCTTCTCTGTTGCGGCCCCAGCCCTCTGGAACCAACTTCCCCCGGAGATCCATGTCGCCCCCACCCTCTCCGCCTTTCGTAAATTACTCAAAACACACCTCTGCCGGCAGGCCTGGGGTAGTTAACATCTTGCCCCAAGCCAGTGTATGTCTGTGTGTATGCTGAATGATTGTTTTTTTAAAAAAATTAAGAGGTTTTATATTTACATGTATTTTTATATGTTGATTTCTACTGTGTTGTGAGCCGCCCTGAGTTCTCCGGAATAGGGCGGCATAGAAATCGAATAAATAATAATAATAATAATAATAATAATAATAATAATAATAATAATAATAATAATAATATGTTTTTGCTTTCTGTTATGAACTGGTTCTCTAGCACTGCAATGGAAAAACTGATCAATACTATTCTGTGTGGTCAAGGTTGAATAAAGTGTTTAGAAACTGTGCTGAATGATTTTCTCTATGTATGTGATACACACACATGTGCGTGCACACAAACACTTTTCTCTCTCTTTTCTGTATATGAAAGCAATAAAAATAGAAAAGAATTCTAAGATAAACAGTGCAGCGTATTAAGATATTTATTTTAGTCCATATAAGTAAAAAGGTACTATAATTATTTTGTCTGACATTTCTTTTTTAATCAGAATTTGGTTCTCAGCCTTTTCAGAAAGGACTGAAAGATGATATTAAATCCAGGCTGAGCTACAAATAACGTTGTTAAAATGGTGTCCTACCAATAGCTTAAAAAAAAAAGAATATCAGCTAAATACAAAACAAATGTTACTTCATAAAAAAAATGTGCTGGGAATTAAAAAGCCAGATTGGTGAACCAAAGTACAATCCGTTGGCAAAGATGAAATATTCAGAACAGGAGAAGCTTAAAAAAATAGTTTAATTAATGGCCAGCTACACAATATACCTGATGCATCTTGTTACTGCCAAAATGAATGGAAATGCCATTCATTGCTTTTGAGATGTGTGAGGGTTTTGTTGTTGTTAATTAATCCAAAGCCAAGAACATCAGTAGATTCACTACATTCTGTTTACAACTCCACGCAACATGTCTACTTATGCTACGTGGACATTTGCTGGTCCAACAGTTGATGTTAATTAAAAGCCCATATACAAAGTGAGTGACCCAGAACACTTAAGTGACCCACAACCCATTTGTTGAGTTCTTTTTTTCATACATATTTGTCAGAATATGATAGATGACAAGCAACCAATTAAAGCCAGAATGATGGCTTTAGCTTATAACTCAGGGTGGGGAGTTAGTTTTAAAAATCTTGAAGGAAAGAAACAGATTAGGTGCTTTAATACACAAAGAATCTGCCAAACGGAATAAGAAGCAACACGAAACAAGACACCATTTTCAAAATGAACTGCATTTAGTTCTCTAAATAAATTGATCCTGAAGAATGTGCACAGGGGATTGACATGGAAATCAGTCAATTAAGCAGCATCAGCTTTCAGTATTTTGGATGAAGCATTTCTTGATCCTAATCAGAAATTGTCAACTCCAGTTTGTAGCCGTTAAAAGAATATTGGAAGGATAATAGGCAATAGAAAAATTACACTTTTACCTCCCTCTCGTTTTGAGCCTAAAGAAATATTATGTACAAACGAGCACGCACAGATACACAGTTGCATAAACACAAACTTAACCTCTTCACTCATATACTGCATTTTACCTTACACGTTGCTTAAAATCACTCAGTTTTTGCAGTTTTGAACTCCTCTGCTAGAAGGACACGACAAAGCTATGAGACTTGCATTCTCTGCTTCCAGTCCCCAGTGCACAGAACTATAAAGAATAAATGAGTTGGGCTTGTCAGGGCTCTGTTTTTTCTTCAATGTGGCTTGTATTGATATAGAATAGTGATTAAAGGACATTGGTGTGAACTGTTTATTTATTTTTTATTTATTTTATTTGGACTTATATGCCGCTCCTCTCCGAAGACTCGGAGCGGCTTACAACATATATAAATAATATTCAATCTAAGTCCAAATTTTAAAAAAGCATTAAAAATAAAAACACATTCATCATTCACACAATAATCTACAATCATCCCCAGGCCTGCTGGCAAAGATAGGTTTTAAGATTCTTTCGGAAGGCCGGGAGGGTGGGAGAAACGCGGACTTCAGGGGGCAGTTGGTTCCAGAGGGTGGGCACCACAACAGAAAAGGCCCTCCCCCTAGGACCCGCCAGACAACATTGTTTCGCTGACGGGACCCGGAGGAGGCTGACTCTGTGTGCTCTCACCGGTCGAAGGGAAGTATGTGGCAGAAGACGGTCCCGTAACTATCCTGGTCCAATGCCATGAAGGGCTTTATAGGTAATAACCAACACTTTGAATTGCACTCGGAGACCAATAGGCAACCAATGCAGCATGCGGAGAGTTGGCAAAACGTGGGCACGTGGAAGGCCCACAATTGCTTGCGCAGCTGCATTTTACATTAATTGTAGTCTCTGAACACTCTTCAAGGGTAGCCCCACGTAGAGAGCATTGCAGTAGTCGATCCTAGAGGTGACAAGGGCATGTGTGACTGTGAGTAGAGACTCCCGATCCAAATAAGGGCGCAACTGGTGCACCAGGCGAACCTGGGCAAATGCCCCCCTCGCCACAGCCGACAAATGATGTTCCAATGTCAGCCGTGGGTCAAGGACTCCCAAGTTGCGCACCTTCTCCGAGGGGTTTATGAATTTACCCCTCAGGGTAATGGAAGGACAGATTGAAATGTCCTTGGGAGGCATCACCCACAGCCACTCTGTCTTGTAAGGGTTGAGCCTCAATCTGTTAACGCCCATCCAGACCCTGTTAGTATCCTGATGATACAAAGAAAGAGAGGAATCTGGTGATTCTGGTGGACTGGTAAAACGGGGCAGTAAAAGTTGAAACTGAAGCCTGACAAATTAGAGACACCTCTGATATCAGGAAGATTGGCTCCATCGAGTGGAACTGTCACTCTTCTATACTTACAGAGTTAATGCTACTAGTGAAGGCACAAAGAATGCTTTTTCAAAGGAAATGCTCTTTTTTCAATCTCTAGTCATCCTTATGTAGGCAGCCCACAGTGACACTGGTAGCTTAAGTTTGGACTCTTGCAACAAGGTTTATATGGTTTTACCTTTAAAGTTGTCTTGCTGGTTGCAGTTTATGCATTAAAGGAGATACAATCCTGACTGCATGCAGTCAAAGAGTTGCATTGGGTGCCAGAATATTACTCAGTGCTTGAACTGAAAAAGTTTGCACATCTTAGGACCTGGATGCTGATGGATCACCTTCTCTCTTATATATTAACCATGTATTTCTTCATCTCTAGAGAAGATGGCATCTTGATGGAGATACGTCTGACAAGTAGCAAGTGGATAGAAAGCATTCACAATGCATTGATCATTGACTGTTGAAATTCCTTCCTCCAGTTCCCTTGGTGCTAGATCTTACAAGCTGTACAGAAGACCTTCTTATTCACGCTTGATATCAGCTGAATCTATGCTATTGTGTCCTTTGTTCCTCTTGCCTGTTATGATTTTGCTGCTATCTTGTCTCCTGTTTTATGGCTTTAAATTAGAGTACATAATTTTGTATGCTCTTAAGTCAGTTTTACATTCTTGCCTTGTATGTTAATTAAAAACAGACAACACAATTTACATGAAACAAATAACGAAGCTTGGCCTACACATCATGAGGAACAACTAAAGGATGCGTCTTGGAGCTTAGCAGAGTTCTTATGGGAAATGCTTAGAGAAAGGCACGTGGATCGAGATCAGTGCAAATGTTTGAGACTTGTCACTATATATAACAATATAAGATGATATGATTCTTCTTTTATTGATCATGATTTTATTAGCTTAAATACAAGAAATACAATCAGCAATTTAAACCAAATCAAAAGGAATAACATTTACATGCTTAAACACAGTACATAATATGAAAACATTCTTTTGTTCAGAAGAAATACAGAAGACCCTTGGCAAAAATAATTTAAGGTTTTATTTTGAATTAATAATGAAACCATATTAAGCACATAATATAACAAATGCAGCACCTGCCATGCAGTTCATTCCAATTATTTCTATGCTTTGTTCAAGTCTATTATAGAAAGATATTAAAATTTATGAAAATATTATTTTTGAATTTATTTTCTAAAAATGCTCGAAAAATATGGTGGAGTGATCCCATAAAACAAATCTGATCCACATAAATAGAAGAGCCCTTGTGGATCTCAGTAGCAGCCTTATTTCCTCTGCCAACAATGGCATGAAACAGATCAAGGAAATTCAAGGAACCTAACAGTGTTTCCATATCCCTGTCCAACCCATCCCTAGCTTTGGAATGGAAAACTGAATACAGGAGACATAAAGTATGCAACTTTTCTCTTCTCTGCAATCTCCTTTCCCGAAGATACAGGGCTGCAGTGGAAGTTAACACTATGAAAAGAGTGCTTTAATGGATCTTTCCTACAGTAGCCCACATTCAACTGAATCAAAAAAGTATAAAATGATCAGTCTTATGTTTACTTAAGAAGAGGTTACTAATCAAAAGTATAAGGCCATCATTAAGCAAATATTTAGTTCAGTGTTACATAATTAGCAGGAAAAATGCCAGTCCTTCCGTGCAAACTTCCTTCCCACCAATCAAATTGGGAATCTGTTTTTGTTGTGACCTTGATTTTGTCTCCGGTGTTAAAAGTCAAATCTCCTGGCTGCTGTCCTTGAAAGGGATATATTGCTGTCACAATTGTAGGATTGAACTTGGAGTTTTCTGAAAAAAGAAAGAAAGTTAGCTTTGTACAAATTTAGCTTTGACATATTTTACCGGGAATAGCTAACTTCACAGTCCAGAAACCTAAGATGCCTATGTAAACATCTGAGGAGCTGCCTAGAATGGCAAGAAATGAACAAATTCTTAGTCAAGATATCACATTCATCTTCTTTAACTTTATTTTCTTAAAAAGAGCAAATGCTTTTAAAATGGTGCAAAACAGCTAAATTGGCTAAGTTAATCTTTTATTTTTTTCTTTTTCATTCTAACATAGAATTGACAAATTGTTACTTGTTTAAGTTAAATTAACTTTAAGAAAGTGTTTGACATGAAATATGGGATGATTTCATAAAAACAGTCTTGGTGGAAGGCAAAGGGAATAAACCTGCTCAAGAATACATGCTGTTTTGGAGGGGATAAAGGCACAATTGAAATATATTGCATATTGTTAGTTGTTATATGAGAAGAAATATAGGTAATAAAAATGGTCTCCAGGGGTGTGGGTGCACTATAGTATTTGTATTTTTATACTGTTTTTATTTAGATTTATATGTGTTATGTTTGTATTATTTGTATTTGAATAAAATAAAATTTTAAAAAAAGTGTTTGACTGGATTGCAATGGCCCTAATTCTTGAGAAAAAGATGTTCTCAGCACAACTAAACACATATTTTGAAAATATATTGAGTTAGTTACTTGCTTCTATGTAAGGAGGCAAGATTATGCAGTACAAGTTTGCTTAATCATTATGTGCATGAAGTTCTTTCAGTTGTAATTTGTAAGTGTAAAGCTTTCACAAGATGGTGCTACAGTGTTACCTTAAAAAAAAAATCTAAGTGACTGAGTCATGTTGATCCATTAATTTGGAACTTCTAAAGCAAATACACTGATTTTTATGAGTTAATATTATTGCTACATTATACATTTTAGAATAGGAAAAAATAGCTCAGAAACAGGTATATGTCAGCTGAAAGAAGGCACCTCTGATCAATTTCTTGAGGTAAAGCTAAACTTGAAATTTGCTAAAGATCATTTTATTTGTACAGCTTTGATTACTGAGCCTGCTTCAGATATGTTGTTGTTCTCATCTCAGTGATTCCAGAGGAAACAAGATCATAATTAACCTATCCCAGAGAAACCCAATATCACTCTGCTATATCAAATACTTCCAGCTTATTACATTTTTTTTGAACTGCATAACACCCCTTACTGGCTCAGATTCATACATGAGACATGCCTATATTTTACTATCTACATATTTTGCAAAATAATCAGAAAACATTTGTTATTTATCAGTGATCATGATAGCAAATGTTGGTGTGTTGTCAGATTTTGGGAGCAATATTCACTCTCCTTTTTTATATTATGAAGTATTTTTCAACCTTGGCAACCTTAAGATGTAGGGCAGGCATATCAAATTTGCGAAGTCATGTGACATCGCACAACGTATCGGGCCGGTTTTGCCATTGCCGGCAATGGGGTAGGTGCGGCTTCCACGTGACGCGTTTGGCCCGTGGACCGGCAGTTTGACACCCCTGATGTAGGGACTTCAACTCCTAGAATCCCCCAATCAGCATAGCTGGCTGGGGAATTCTGGGAGTTGCACTCCATACATTTTAAAGTTGCCAAGGTTGAGAAACACTATATTAAAACTTTACCCAGCCCTGGTCCAATATCTCCTGGGTAGTGCCACAGAACTTTTAGTCCGGCATGTCATCCTGCACATTCTCTCATATAGTTTTTAAGCCCTCTTCTACTAAGAGGTGACCTACAATAAACCAAGTATATTGACAAAGTCTAAGGCCACACTTCTCTACATTCTCATGAAGCAGACGTTGGGAAAGTTTTAAATGGCTATCCAGAATGACTGATATATCTATGACTATTAATTTGATTTAAATACAAAAATGCCATGTTTCTTTTTTGCAGTTGGTACTGAAAAATACTTGCAGCTACTGCAATAATATATCTGCCATAATCAGACTTCCGGTGGCTCCCAGGCGTCGCCACAGCCTCCTTTGGAGGCTTCGTTCCCTGGGTTTTGTCAAGCCGCAAAACAGCGAACACCAGCTGTTTTTTGCGGTGAAAAATCCCCCCTTCGGGCGAAGAAGGGGTGAAAAGCATCGGGCGTGGGTTGAGCTCCTCTTAGAACCCCCTGAAAAAGTTTTCAGGGGGAAAGAGTGAGAGCTCCCCAGGCGCCTGAAGACACTCCTGCCCAGGGACGCTTCTGTCTTCAGACAGAAATAGACGCCGCGACCATTCCTGCTTAAACAGATATTTAAGAGAGATCTACATGCAGGCGGAATGAATATAGGAGTTTCATATTGCAAGTAATTTTTTATATTTTATTTTTGATTACAATTATTTTTACAATCCACATAATAGTATTCAAGATGGCGACCGCTTTCACTGTAAAAGGAAAGTGTCAGGAAAGCGAAAGTGATTTTTTTTCTTTTTTCTTAGAACAAAGCTAGAGCAATCGTTTTAATTATTTTGATTTGAAAGAAGATAATCTACTGGCCAAAAGCTAATTGTTGACTATTTGGAGATGAGATGACTGGTTTTTAAACTGTTTTTTTTTTTTGAGAGAAAGTTAATTTGATCCAGCTGAATATTTTTTAAAATGAAGTCGAAGTCATACTTAAATTGTAAACCTATTTTGGATTGCTTTCGCGAAGCTAAAGAAGAAATATCTGCTATAATGAAAGAGTTTAAAGAAGAAATATGTGCTATAATGAAAGAGTTTACTACAGACTTAATGGCTAGAATTTCTCTTTTAAACTTTAAAATTGATTCACAACCGTTTTGCTGATTATTCTATAAAACAAACTATACAAGAAGAGGATTTAATTGAGAATAAAGAGAAACTGATTTTGCCTGATAAGCAGTTCACCTATGGTCTTGAGGACCAGGAAAAGCAAAGACTGAGATTTGAAATGTTCCAGCAACGAAATTTTATGGTTAAGAGAAATAGAGGATTAATGCAAAGGCCAAGATGGTTTATATGGACTCAAATGATATTGCAAGCAATAAAGAGAGACTTATTACCTGGAAGGGAAGCTTTGTTATGGAAATCTACCTGGCAGAAGAAGAAGCCCAGAGTTCGACTGAAGAGAAGTGAAATTGAATATTTTATGCAATGACCAATGGATTGAACTGAAAAGAAGTGAAATTTAAAATTTTATGTAATGAATTATGGGCAATTTAGAATCATGGACTGGTTTAAGACTTAAAGATTAAGTTTATGAGTAAGATGTAAGAGAAATGGGTGATTAATGGAAGATATATATTAAATTGACTAAGAAGGGTTTTTTTCTGAATTGATGGGTTTATCAACATGAAAATTATTATTTTTAATAAGATGATTTGTTGGTTTGATGGATTAAGATTATGAGTAAGATGTAACAGAAATGGGTGATTAATGGAAGATATATGTTAAATTGACTAAGAATGTATTTTTTTTTGAATTGATGCATTTATTGATATGAAAATTATTATTCTTAGTAAGATGATTTGTTTGTTTGATGCCCAATGAACTGAAATGATTTAAGGTTTGATATTAGATTGATTGATGGATGGATTAGATAGATATAGGATAGATTAATATTTTATTCTAAATAAGGGATATTTGTATAAGAAGATATAAATACGTTCTATGATAAAATTAAGGAATTAGAATACTCGAACTGAAAAGGTTGAATAAATTTAAGTTAGAATCGGATTAAAGAGACTGTTTTTAGCATATAGTTTAAAATTTTTGTTAGGATTATATAATAATTTTGTTTAATGTACTGGGTTTTCTTTGTTCTACCCTGTATTCATTTTGGGAAGTCCGGGGTGGTGGTGGTTGGGGGGGATTTATAATTTTATTATTGTAATATGTAATTGTCTTATATAAGACTAAATACGGATTGTTCTAGCGGCACCTCAGAACCACATTTGAGGAGGAGGAGGAGTTTGAGGAGTGAAGGAGAAGGGAAGTAGGGAGTTGTAGGAGGAATGAGGAGCGTGAGGGAGGTAGAGAAAGTGGGGGGACAGAAGTTGAAAGGGAGGAGGTAGAGGGGGATGTGGTTGGTGGGGTGCCCCATGATACATTTATGATATATGTTTATGTTTATTATATACAATTATATTGTAATAATTATTTTTTGTTGTATTTATAATTATAAAACTAATAATAATAAAAAATTTTCAACAGGGAAAAAAAATATATCTGCCATAATCTTCAATCATACTTTTGCCAGAGTTTAATCTTAGTAGAATGCTTAGATCATCTCCCAGGGGACAATTATGTTGCAAAAGGAAACTATAGACTGAACGTTTCCCAGATTTCCAAATTCACTCCTGAAAAGTTAATATCTACCTGCTAAAATTGGCATAAAAGTAGTTTTGTGGCATTGAAAGAGTAATTAATTATGAAATACTTTCACAACAAAGACAAAAACCATTTAGTTCTTGCAGCAGCTAGTATTTTTTTAAAAAAACAAATCCAAACTATCATCTAATATTCTAAATGCTAATTTTACAATTGGGCAAGGGAAAAAAATCACAATGAGCACGTGCATATATATCTACAGCAATTTGGAGACATTACTTTGATCCTTTATTTTCCTACTGCTCTGTCATAGAGAGACCCACTATAACATGGGTGTCAAACTTGATTGCATCACATGACATATTGTGATGTATCGCAATGTTTTTTGCCTTTGTGGAGCTGGGGTGGGCGTGGCCAGCGTGTGACGCATCCAGCCTGCTGGCCACCAGTTTGACACCCCTGCACTAGAACAAGCAACATCCACTTATCTAGTTTTGATTATTAAAACATACATTAATAATTGCGGCAGTGCATTGTTTCCACAGTGTCTAAGTCTTCACAGGTAACAACATTAAATACAACAAACAAGAGAGTCTATGCTACATTTTGTAAAATATGTAAGATGCTTATATTCAGACAAGATACCTGAAATGATATAAGATAAAATAGAGTCAATGGTAGCAAATCTACACTTGTTTATAAATGAATGAGACATATTCATATTCAAACAGTGAAATTTTAAGAGGAGATATGCAGGTCATGTATTTAATTCCTTTCCAAATTATCTTGCAAAACCCTTTATTTCAAATATTTCCACTCTAAGGTCCCAAATATTGTCCTTGGTGACTTCATGTAAGGCTGGGAAAGATTCCCATCTGGAGTTCTGGAAAAACATTGTTGATCAATAGAGACAAGGTTGAACTAACTAGTTTTAATCTGGTATAATAGAGCAACTTACATTTCACTTCTGATATTAGAGCTGAAATAGAAATAAACAAGGCAGATATGTAAACAACAGATGAGGCTGCCTCCAACAACTACAAGCTGTGTGAAGTTTAGTAACATTTAAACTAGTTTTCCAAACTAATGGCTTTAGATATGTTAAATTACTATGACCACCATCTCCAACCAAGTAGGAAGAAGGTTATCTTAAAGGCTTGCATATCAAGCTTTGGATACTTCTACAACAAAATTTCAATGGATCCATATTGGCCTTGGAACTGATATTTACACATACATGAACTATCTTTGTACTGTAACCTTTATTACTTGCCTCAAAATTCACGCTACTGCACTGCTGGAAGGAGAAAAGGTTTAAAGTTTTAGTGATATTTTCAATGTTTGGTTGAAATACCATTGCATACCATAAGGATTTATTTCTTTGGCAAAAACAGCAGAAGCACCAAGTTAAGAATGTTAGAAAAATACATGTTTCTAGTACCTGCCTATTATTCAGTAAGTTTAACACAGTGGCATTGGTCCAAAATACACATAAAACAAAGACCTCAATTTTCTAGTCCTAGCATGCACTGACCTCGGTTGCCATGTGCTTTTGCAATCAGCTGGCTCAGCAGGAGAATGGATTTTTCAAGCTTTTTTTATCCGTGTTACATTGTTTTTTGTTTTTTTTTGCTCATTTCAAGAAAGTACATGCCAAAAAAGAGGCTTCATTCAAAATGATTGCAGAATTGATCATAGCAATGTTTACTGTAGAAGAGCAGTTACAAAATAATCTTAGCAAGATTCCTGTGATTTCCTGCTTCAGGAACAGCATTAAGAGAATTTAGATTAGTTAAAACAGCAAGAGAGACACTATTAAATGCATGATTATTTTACTTGAAAATCAGCTATAAGTTCACCAGAGGATCACAAAATAGATTATGCTGTCAGAAATCTCCTTAAAGGGGAAAGGATTCATTGTTGCACATCATCAGGTTTTATAAATTTATATAGATTATACTTTTGCTTATGGAACTTCAGATATACATATCTATTGGTTACCTTGATGTGGCTTGCTATCCTTATAGTTTATAACCAACTATAGGTTATTCCCTTAAAACTATTACAGATATATTGGAACAGAGTTTATGAGCATCAGTTCTGATTATCTCAAAACAGTTTAACAGAAATATTTTACCTGCTTCAAAGAGACATACACATTCTGTTCTTATGAGAGGCAAATATTATTATTTAACTACCTTGTTCAATGATATTATGAAAGCTGTTAACTCTCAGATGCGGCTAAATATAGGTATAAAGGCAGAGTCTTAGCTCCTTTGGTGCTGCTAGATGTGTTAGAACTGCAGTTCTACAGTACTACCAATAGTAATATCTTATTTTCTACAAAAATCTCTCTGATTGTTTTTTTTCTATAGATTTGACATTCAAACAACATGATATACAAGATAATGTAATGTCCATTCTTTCTAATATGAAACTCACTATATTCAATAGGGCATACTTCCTTCATCTTTACTAAATTTGTACTGTTTCTATATTACAACTGTAGTGTGGGAGCCACCTTCATATAAGTCTATTTTATACAAACTATGTCTATACTTAGACACCACAATGCATACTCTATTTATTTATTTATTTATTTATTTTTCGGATTTGTATGCCGCTCCTCTCCGCAGATTCGGAGCGGCTCACAACATACAAATAAACAATTCAATATAAATCCGAAAAAAAAATAAATAAACCCCACACATACTCCTCAGTCACACCACAATCAATAATCATCCCCCGGCCTTCCGGCAGAGGTAGGTTTTTAAATTCTTTCGGAAGGCCGGGAGAGTCGGAGAAACGCGGACTTCAGGAGGTAGTTGGTTCCAGAGGGTGGGTGCCACAACAGAGAAGGCCCTCCCCCTAGGGCCCGCCAGACGACATTGTTTCGCTGACGGGACCCGGAGGAGGCCGACCCTGTGCGCTCTCACCGGTCGAAGGGAAGTATATTATTTGTTATTTGGTCTGAAAAAGGCCAAAAGATTACTGGGCAAAATATTACTAATTTCTATGAATTAATATCAGGAGTATTATGCACAACAGTCTGTAAGTACATTACTGTATGATATACTGTATATTATACCATAAAAATCAATACTAGGAACAACACACTCCAGAAATTATGTAGAACTAAATGGGAAGCTTCAGCTGCTACCCTCAGATCATCAGCCCTAAGGCTGGTCTTCTCCACAGCAGAATACTGTACCCCTGTATGGCTTAAAAGCTGCCATACTAGTAAGTTAGAAGCCAGACTCAACAACAACATGAGGATTATAAGCGGATGTATTAAAACCACTCCAACTTGCTGGCTTCCTGTTGTTCTGAGCCATATAGCACCTCCAGCTTTATGAAGGCAAGATGCACTAATGAAAGAATACAGAAAAAAATACGAACAATTCACTCCTACTGATGCATTCCGACCTTCCTCATTTATCAGCAGGAAGACTCAGATCCAGGAAGCCCCTGGATTTGCACAACATCTGCCCAACAACTTTAACATCAATTCCCGATGGAATTGAATGCCCAGTTATAGGAAGATATATACCGTATTTCTCGCTCTATTAGACGCACTGCTGATAAGACGCACCTAGATTTTAGAGGAGGAAAATAGGAAAAAATATTTTGAGCCAAAAAGTGGGCTAAAATATTTATTACAATAACAGGATAACTTAACATGAACAATAGCCAACAGCAGCATTAAGAACCATCATTACTGTAAAAGATAAGGTCTCTAGTCATTGGGAAATCCCAAAAATTCCTCACAACTGTCCAAACTTGTCACGCTCAGTGGCTCACTATCACTGGTGTCAGGGTCTTCATAAAGGACACCATCCTCTGAACCATCCAAGGCATTACTGATGCCACATTTCTTGAAGGAACTTTCAACCGTTTCATCCTTCACGGCTTGCCATGACGTTTTCACCCACTCACAAACTTGAGTGATGGTGGGCCTTTTCATTCTTCCAGTGGGTGTCAGGTCATGATTCCCAGCAGCCATCCACTTGTTCCACTCCTCTCGCATGAACACTTTAAATGGCTTGTTAAGTGAAACATCCAGAGGTTGCAACTGGCTAGTAAGCCCCCCAGGAATGACAGCTAGATGGGTCTTTGCTAATTTAAAGATTTTTTTTGTGTTGTCACTGATATGTGCCCTAAACTGGTCAAGTACTAGTAGGGCAGGTTTCTTCAGAAGCCCTCCAGGGCGTTTGGACCACACTTTTTCTATCCATATTTTCATTCCACCTTCATCCATCCATCCTTTCTCATGAACATGGACAATAACTCCACGTGGGATCACCTCTTTCGGCATGGTTTTTCTTTTCAAAATTATCATTGGAGGCAACTTGGTGCCATCCGCGCAGCAGGACAACACAACAGTATAATGGGTTTTCTCATGTCCTGAGGTCTTCACAGTTACGGTTTTTGCATCTTTTACATCAACAGTCCTGTTTGAAGGAACATCAAAGGTTAATGGGACTTCATCCATATTTCCAATCTGCCCTATTTCAAAGCCATTTTTCTTTCTTGCATCAATAACAAATGTATGGAAAGACAGAATCTTGGATTCATATTCTTTAGGCATTTTTTGCGCAATTCTAGTTTTGGTGCGCATAGCAAGGCCAGATCTTCTCATGAACCTGTAGCACCATGATGCTGATCCAGTAAAGTCGTCAATGCCTTTCTCTGCAGCAAAACACTTGGCTTCATATCTTATCATTTTCGTGGAGACTGATAATCCATTGTTCCTGTGATGTTTGATCCACTCTTTCATTTCCACATCTATCTGTGGCCATTTTGCAGCATGCCCACGAAAACTGTGTTTGCTTTTATCTGCTTTTTGCAGTGCTTCCTCCTGTCTCCTCCATCCCCGTATCATTTTTTCAGTTGGAGGTGGCCCAAACTGTCTTTCAGCTGCCCTGTTTCCATGTTCTTTGGCGTATTTTACTACCTCCAGTTTAAATGGGATTTTATAGCTTAGCCTTCTCTTCTTTGACATACATGTACATGAATGTGTTAAACTGTCACTGAGTGATTCTGTGTAGTGACAGTTCAGACAATTCATGTTGTGTTTTGCCTTTTTTTTCTTCTTTTTACACTTTACTGTTCACTCTCTTCTCTCTTCATCCACATGTACCGGTATACAAGGTGCAAAACTACAATTCCCGTCATGCCTGCACAGAAAAAAGATGGTCAGGCATTATGGGAAGTGTAGTTGGACTACAAGCGCCGTACTGCGCATGCGCCGGCGCCATACGTGACACGGCGCTTGCGTCACATCCCCCCTCCTCTCCATCCAGTCCGCCCTCCGCCGCCGCAACGGACCAGAGAAGAGGAGAGGTCTTCATCTTCGCACAGGGATCACAAGATGATTAATGCCAACAACAATAACAATAAGCCTCATTCTGTCCCATCCCTCAATCCTAGACAGAGTTCTGGGTTCAAAACAAGCCAGGAAGCTGAGTTCTTGGCACGCTTTTCCGAGGAATCATTTGGCATTTTGAGACTTTGGGTCCGCTTAGCTCCCCTCCCCTCCCCAGCCCGGCCCTTCACTCACCTCAGCAACACCTTTGTCCTTGCCCGCCGGGCAGCTCGCGCTTCCGGGAACGTGGGTCTGCGGTACGCATGCGTAGCGGTAACTTTTTTAGCCATCATAAGGACAAATTAAAGGATCCGCGCGGCCATCTGGTACCCTTTTCCTTGATCTAATACCAAGGAGGCGGTGCTGCGCACGCGCGCCACTCCACGGGGGTTGCGGGCGATGGGCTTAGGAGTCAGGCGAGTAGCGGGAAGGGGGATGGCTGCTTGCAGGCGGTAGCAGCGACGGCTCGCCACCTTTCCAGGTTGGACTACAGTTCCAAGCCTCCCCAGGCGGCCTTTTGGTGAGTACTATATCGTACTCCCTTGCCCTCCGCCGATTCTCCGCCTCCCTTTCTCGCCCCTTGCCCTCCGCCGATTCTCCGCTTCCCTTTCTCGCCCCTTGCCCTCCGCCCTCCGCCGATTCTCCGCTTCCCTTTCTCGCCCCTTGCCCTCCGCCCTCCGCCGATTCTCCGCTTCCCTTTCTTGCCCCTTGCCCTCCGCCCTCCGCCGATTCTCCGCTTCCCTTTCTCACCCCTTGCCCTCCGCCGATTCTCCGCTTCCCTTTCTCGCCCCTTGCCATCCGCCGATTCTCCGCTTCCCTTTCTCGCCCCTTGCCCTCCGCCGATTCTCCGCTTCCCTTTCTCGCCCCTTGCCCTCCGCCGATTCTCCGCTTCCCTTTCTCGCCCCTTGCCCTCCGCCGATTCTCCGCTTCCCTTTCTCGCCCCTTGCCCTCCGCCCTCCGCCGATTCTCCGCTTCCCTTTCTCGCCCCTTGCCCTCCGCCCTCCGCCGATTCTCCGCTTCCCTTTCTCGCCCCTTGCCCTCCGCTGATTCTCCGCTTCCCTTTCTCGCCCCTTGCCCTCCGCCCTCCGCCGATTCTCCGCTTCCCTTTCTCGCCCCTTGCCCTCCGCCCATTCTCCGCTTCCCTTTCTCGCCCCTTGCCCTCCGCCGATTCTCCGCTTCCCTTTCTCGCCCCTTGCCCTCCGCCCTCCGCCGATTCTCCGCTTCCCTTTCTCACCCCTTGCCCTCCGCCCTCCGCCGATTCTCCGCTTCCCTTTCTCACCCCTTGCCCTCCGCCGATTCTCCGCTTCCCTTTCTCGCCCCTTGCCCTCCGCCGATTCTCCGCTTCCCTTTCTCGCCCCTTGCCCTCCGCCGATTCTCCGCTTCCCTTTCTCGCCCCTTGCCCTCCGCCCTCCGCCGATTCTCCGCTTCCCTTTCTCGCCCCTTGCCCTCCGCCGATTCTCCGCTTCCCTTTCTCGCCCCTTGCCCTCCGCCCTCCGCTGATTCTCCGCTTCCCTTTCTCGCCCCTTGCCCTCCGCCCTCCGCCGATTCTCCGCTTCCCTTTCTCGCCCCTTGCCCTCCGCCCATTCTCCGCTTCCCTTTCTCGCTCCTTGCCCTCCGCCGATTCTCCGCTTCCCTTTCTCGCCCCTTGCCCTCCGCCCTCCGCCGATTCTCCGCTTCCCTTTCTCACCCCTTGCCCTCTGCCGATTCTCCGCTTCCCTTTCTCGCCCCTTGCCCTCCGCCGATTCTCCGCTTCCCTTTCTCGCCCCTTGCCCTCCGCCGATTCTCCGCTTCCCTTTCTCGCCCCTTGCCCTCCGCCCTCCGCCGATTCTCCGCTTCCCTTTCTCGCCCCTTGCCCTCCGCCCTCCGCCGATTCTCCGCTTCCCTTTCTCGCCCCTTGCCCTCCGCCGATTCTCCGCTTCCCTTTCTCGCCCCTTGCCCTCCGCCCTCCGCCGATTCTCCGCTTCCCTTTCTCGCCCCTTGCCCTCCGCCCTCCGCCGATTCTCCGCTTCCCTTTCTCGCCCCTTGCCCTCCGCCGATTCTCTGCTTCCCTTTCTCGCCCCTTGCCCTCCGCCGATTCTCCGCTTCCCTTTCTCGCCCCTTGCCCTCCGCCGATTCTCCGCTTCCCCCTCTGCTCCAGCGCCTCCCCCCTCCCTGCCTGCATCTTCGCTCTATAAGACGCGGCTGATTTTTCATCCTACTTTGGGAGGAAAAAACTTGCGTCTTATGGAGCGAGAAATACGGTAAATGACCCCATTAAAAAAGGTGCCAGGCTTTGAACTACTATGTCAGCAATGGACAATCCTGAATGGGATTCGCACCTCACATGGCTTCTGTCAGGACTCTCTGTATAAATGGGGCATAGTATCCTTCCCTCAGTGCAACTGCGGGGTCCCATGTCAAACTGCTGATCACATAATGCCCGGGTATAAGCTGAGGGCATATACTGGTCCAGTATCTGATTTTAACTTAAACATGATATATGAAAATAGATCTTTTTGATCTAGATATTTTATTGGGTTCTATTAATCTAGTTGAAATGTTAATTTATATTGCTACTCCATGTATCATATACCATACACTAAATAAATAAATGTACCATATAAACATTTGCTTTGATTACCACTACTGTACAGAATATGCTGATCTCTGATTCCAGGTGAGATAAACAAAGAGCTAGTATTTGCTCAGCACCTCGGTATACATATATTAAGGTGCCTAGATATACATATTGCTTCTGGAAAAGCAACTCAACAGCTAAGGAGCCCTAGTTACGATGAGTGTTGTCTTTGGATAATAAACCTGTTTTATGGAAAATTACATCTCTTCACATGTGCCAGGTTTTAAACAAACAGGTCCTAGCTGTTTATCATATCCTGACTCTAACAAATAGCCAAACTAGAGTTATTTAAATTTTAGCATAAACATGCAAGGTCTCTACAAGTTCTTCACAGGAATAAAATGCTCACAAGGACAGTGAAGTTAAAGAACAGAAGTAAATTTATGTGTTTCTACAGAAAATAAACTAGTTCAGAAGGCAGTCCTTTGCTTTCTCTATCTAAAGGAATTAAACCCACCATTAATTGACTGAATAGTATCTAATAGGAAACATTTATATCGAAGCCCTTGGCTGCAAATATCTCATTTTATTGTGCTTTTCTTTATTGCATTTCACAGATATTGTGGGGTTTTTTTTTACAAGCTGCTCCTCCAGCAAAAAGATTGCAACTTGCCAAAGGCTCAGATTTAGTATTTTTTTTAACAATAAAGTATATTTAAGGTATATATATTGTAGGTTTTTTTAGACATAATACTATTGCACGCTTAACAGACTACAGTAAACATAAATTTTATATGCAATGTGAGACCAAAAAAAATCTTATGAGTTGCTATTTGCTTTATTGTGATGGTCTGGAACTGAACCCGCAATATCTCCAAAGTATGCCTTAGACCAGGGGTCCCCAACCCCTGGTCCATGGATCAGTACTGGGCCACAGCATGCCAGCAACCAGTCCACACAAACAAGCAAAGCCCCATCTGCAGGATGCAGGCAGCACACAAAACCACACATTCTCCGGTCTGCAGAAAAACTTCTCTCTATAGAACCGGTCCCTGGCACCTGAAAGATTGAGGACTTCTGCCTTAGACAAAATGTTAGAACTCTTCCAAGCTCTGAACAGGAAAGTTTCATCCAGAAGAAGCTAAAGAATTCTTTTGCAGCACTTAAAAGGCTGACAATTTTTACTATTCTGTTTAGCGTTTATGTCAGCTGTTGCTGTCCTGGCAGCAACAGAGTGGGAGAACCCAAGCATAAAGTCACTTGGTTGAGCTGGGCAGCTATATAAATTAAAGACTGACAGAACGCATCCATGAACACCAACAGGCAGTCAAAAGACACGAAAATTCTTTAATTTCACAACATATAGACATATGTAATCATAGTTTCAATTGGAAAAACGTGACAATCCTGGACCAGGCCAAATGCAAAAATGCCAGGGAATTTCTAGAAGCCTGGCACTCTGACAAATCAGCCATCAAGAGACACATAGACATTAACAACATCCACAGACTATGCACAAGAGACAAATCAACTAGCCCCAAAGAGAAAAAGACTCCAGTACCTCCCCACCAGTAATCAGCATTCAGGTCAGCATAGATTAACTCCAAGGTCACTTTCAGACCAACAATCAAGTAAGCAACACCCCAATCAAGAAACTGCCAAAGAGCCATGAGTAAACAGCCCAACCAAAGAATCCCTAAGACTGCCCCCACCCAAAGAGACAGGCAAGACACCAGAATATAAACTGACAGCAAACACTGATGATGTTACCTAGTCAGGGTAATGAATCGTCTGCAAGAAAATAAACAAGCTCAGAGAGCACCAAGGACCCTCATGTCAACCCTGAGCTACAAATATTCTCCTTCATTGGTAACTTTGTTACTTTAAGCTTCTTTTAGCCAGGCACCACGTCCTGAGGATCAAATCCTTCTGGAGCAGAGGAGAAAATAATAGGAGTAATGAAAAGAAATGCTAGGGAGCAGAGGTGTTGGATATGGTACTTCAAACTAAACACCATTTGCATGCTCCAGGATGTGGAGGACTTTGGCCAAAAGAGTTTACCAAGCAAGATTTCTAGAATCACGATAAATAAGAATATGTAAAATGAGAATTTGTTCCTTCCTATTTACCTTTTGGGTGGAGGAGGGGAAGAATGGGGGAATGCTAGGCAAAAAGTAGAAGGGGAATATAAACTCTGTAGATTTTGCTCTATTTGTTTATGCTGGTCTATGACCATGATAAAGATCTGATTTGCTCTCCACTTTCTGAAAACAGCCCTGAGCATAGTAGAAAACATATCGTAATGTTTTACTTACACAGAAACATTCATTTTTGGATGTTTCCAACTTATTTTCCATTGAGCCAATAACAAACTCTCTCTCTCTCGTTCTGCCTGTACAGAACGTCATGAGCAATAGTCCATATTGAAGTTGAAAGTGGAATATGCTTCCAACAGTTTTCACAACTTTCTTTTTCAACAACATTAGACAGCCTTGCCAGTCCAAGGTCCAATATTGTGGCTGTTTTGGTCATGTGAGCATAAGAATACTAAATTAGAAGTTTGAAGAACTCTGAATTATTGGTATCTGATTTTCTTTCAAAGTAACACCAAAAACTAGCACTCTATAGATAGTAGTTCTATTTGTTCTACTTGTTCTATTTTGGTAGGCCAAAACTGTTGAAATTCTAAATAACTGTAACCAATATATGTGTCTGTGCAGGTTGCCCCTTTTTAACAGTTTAATTTTTCCCTTCAAATATTGTAGTCCAATCTTATTAAATTATATTTAAATTGTAGTCTGGAATACATTTCTAAATGGGCATCTGTAGGTGGAACAAGCAAGAACTAATGACTAAACAGGCATCACAAAATTGCAAGAGAAACTGCATCTTTTTTGTATGAGTGTTGTAAGATTCTGTGAACCTTTCTGAGTTCATATGTGGAGAAGGGGACCCATATCACAGAAGCCTTCATTTATTTCTATTTAAACGATTTCCTGAGTTCCATAACTCTGGGCTGACTATTATGACTGATAATATTATAAATATTTACCTGTTGCAGTGTAGTTCTTGGGAAGCTCAGGATAAAGTCTGTTTGATGTTCTTGGAGCTATAGAACAATTCAGAACATACTATGTTAGTTAATACATTCTTTATGATAGTTACTCCCTTTCTTATAACAAAACTAAAACTACTGGCCCAAGCTAGTCAGTAACTAGAGTATTAAGGAAACAAAGAGAGGACACTAAGTACTAGCTTACCATGGGAAAGAATTCATAAAACAGAAGAGAAAGCCCAGTCTTAATATGTGGTGGTGATTAATTGATACAGCACATTGTGTCCTCACAAAGCAGGAGTTTAAAAAGATTATGGGAGGAAATTGACATTTTCTTTGAAAATATGTAATATAAATAATGGAAAAATTGATGAGGGTGAAGTTGGAACAGTGAATGTACCAAGAAGAAAATCATGTCCGCTCAACTAGAATAGTGTAAAAGAAATAAAAAGATTTTCAGAACTGATTCAATGTATTATAGTGTTACAATTTCAGTTTGTGATTTATATTGTGTTTATCATGATCCTGATTGCGTACTCTGAATAGTAATTCCTAATTTTGTAAGTCATGTATTTTATAATTCGTAAGTAATGAATAATATACTAGAAAACTGTAATCTTCATGAAACTATAGATCCCTTATTTATTTGCATTTTACTATTTACATTTTATCATTCTTTTTACATGTTTTGTCTCTGCTTATACTGTTCCTTTAAAAATTTTAATTACAAAGTAGAAAACAGAGAGAATAAGGAAGTATTAGTATGTATGTTAAAACATCCTTAACTCCGGATGGAAAGACATTACTGAAAGAGACTTAGATTAAAATTTAAAAATCGCAAGGAATGTTCCACTGACTGATTCAAAAGGCCTCTGTTATTCTATCGTATGGATGTGGAAGATCAGTCATTAATTAAAGATGTTTTAAACTGTTTTAAACAATCCTTGTGTTAAAAGTGGTGGATTTAATTTGTCTTTGTTTGACCACGACACAAGGAAGAACACTGTCGAACAATATTGCCAAGTTTTTGGAGTTGCTTCATTTATAACATAATTTTCAGGCTTGCTGCCCTGATTTTTTTCCTTGTTTAAAATACACTTAACACCATTAAGAAATTTTAATTTGTTTTTTTAATGATGTTACGTGTATTTGCATTTTCTTTTAGTGTTATAAATGTATCTTGATTACCACTGTTTGCCTAGCAGCCCTCTGAGTTAGGACAGTCAGATATCACAAGGTCTACTGGAATTCAACTCAATAACCGAATACAATACAATGTCACTTTGAACCAAGGCAAAAGAAGTGAAAACATTACAGTGTTCTTAAAGAATGGCAGATCAACCATGATATTTTGTCATGAAGTATCCTTTTTGTGACAACATATGACATGATGTGTTGCCGTAAAATTGCACTTTATGACCATATTGCTTGGCAAATGAAATTGCAGTCTCAATTGCCATCATAATCTGAAGACTATTTTTGCACCAAATTGGCTCTAGATGTCATTTACTGTCTCTTTTATTTGCTAAAGGTTCTTGCATTCCTTGGCCAACATTAATATGCATCCACGCAGGTGAGAAAGGACTCTTCATCACATAGTCAGATTACTCCAATCCATCTCTTTATGTCCAAAAGGTTTGATCATTTTAAAAACAACAGAAGTCAGAAAGAAGACTGAAAAAAAGACTGAAAAAAGCACAGCATTATAATTATTTCCCCACAGCCTCTGATTAAATTTTTCTCAGGAAAAATGGAAGGCTGGGTAAGTGGAGCAGAGGAAATATATTTCTCAGGACTCTTCTGTTTCTGAAGAAATTGTTAATATGTTTAGCAAGAATGTTGCACTAGATTTGATTTCTGTTTTCTATGCGGCCCCAAACCTCAAGTTTTTATTTCTCTACAAAAGCTGGGAACTATATATATCTTCAGCCATTATCTATCATTCAGCGTGGGTTCATTCTAAGGTTTTCTTTAGAATCTATTTGTGATTTGTAATTATACAAATACTGAGAACAGTTTTTCTCCAGAGACCTGCAGATCATTTTTATTGGGAGCAGACCAGTGCTATCTAAAAGACTAGATTTCTTAATTAAGTTAACAGTTATGTGATTTGGATGGCTCTGTAGTAGAACGTCTCCATAAATGAATGTCTGCATTTTAATATTTAGAGTTAAAAGTTATTTTTAATGTTTTATATTTTTCTTTTAAAAAAAAGTTTGATCTTGTTCGTCTCTGAGGTAATTGGTCTATCTGCCAAAAGGACAAAAAAGGGTCTGGACTTTGCAGAAAGTAGCATTATTGAAAAACAAAAAAGCATTTTTCATCAATATCTCAAATTATACATTACCTTCTGGTGGAATATTCTGTGGTGTCCTACTTGGCCGTTGCTTTATATTATTCTGTCAGGAAAGGAAACAGCCAAAACCTTTATTTTCCATATACAGCATAAACAATTTCCTGATACCTTATAAACATATTAGATTACAACTGTCATAATTTCCTAGCCAATATGACTGTTGGCTAAGTGTGGGGGAAAAGAAAGATATGGAATAATTTTTAGAATATGTACACATTTTCTATGGATAATTATTTTAGTCTGTGATTAGCTAATTCTGCATGAGTCTGACTCCTGACTGAAAAGATATACTCTCAGTTTATGGATACTGTACTGTTAAATTTGGCTCTTTCTCTGGAGGCCTGGATATTAGCAGCAGCTCTCCACCACTTAATGCTCACACGTCAGCTACAACCCCTCAACTGAGATAGGTTACACTTCATTATCCATGCATTAGTAACAAGCCTTTGAATCCACTGTAACACATCATAACAAGGGGCTGCCCTGTTAATGCAAAACAGAGCAATCATAGCTACCAGCTAGAACTGAACAAAGAGCACAGCACTGGAATATCTTTATGGTTTTCATGCACTATTGAAAACATTGGTCAATCAAGAGTACTGGCCTCCTATTTTCACATGTTTACTTTCTCTGGGAATTAAACAGAATAGACCAAGATGTCCCAAAGGTGCTTTTTCAAAAGGCAATTGGACTTCCCTTGTTTTTCCTTGAAGATGTTTCACTTCTCACCCAAGTAAAACCTCATCAAGGAAAGATAAAGAAAGTCCAGTTGCCTTTTGAAAAAAAGCACCTTTGGGACAACCATGACCTACATGACTGAGAATCTTCATAGGCAATAGAAAAAGATTTGCTTCAGATTGTATGCCAAACAATTTAAATCTCTGCTGGGGGAAGTGACAGTTAATTAAGAAAGTTTTTTTTTTTTGCTTTCTTTTACATTTGTAGGTATAAAGCACTTTCAAGGCTTTTTTAAAGGTACTACTGGTAGGAGGTAGATTTCCTTGTCCTCATTCAACTGAAACAATAAATGGTTAGAAGTACAGAAAAACACTGCTATATCACAGGGCGGAACTAAGTAGGCACGAAGCAGGTTAACACCAACCTTTCTTGGTTCTTTGGCCACTGGTGCACTACTATAGCTTCTCCCTTCCTCAACTTCATATTGCAGAGTAAAAGACTCAAGAATATCATAAAGATCTTGTGCCTGAAGAGGAGGAGAAATATCACCAAACAGAATGACACTGGCACGGATATCTCGGCCATAGAACCTAAAAACAAACAAAGATCCTATATATTAGTCCACAATGTTTATTTATTTAAGAAAATGTATGTGGCTGCCCAATTCACTCTCAGGGAGTCTGGACAGTTTACAAAGTTAGAGGGGGGGGGGTGGAACAATGCTTCATGTTCCTAGTAACCCGTTTCGCTTTAATTTCTTTCATCGCATGCTAACTAAATACGAAACCTGCATGTGGCAATAAGTGGGATCTGGGCTGTTGCACTGAGTGTTCAGGTTTGAGCCATAGCCTCTTTCAGGATGTTCCAATATCTGTGCATTCATGATCTACATTAGTTGGAGTTCCTCTCATAAATACACAAAGTCTTGGAAAAATGTACATAAACAAAAACTTCAAACATTTATATGTGTGCCAGAGGCATACATAAAACAAGTTGCTCAGTAATTCCTTATTAGGTAACTAGGCTTTCTACAAACTATAATCCTTTAGTCATGTCACCCAGCTAAAGCATTCCATGCTGCATTTTGATTACAAATTGATTTTCTGGGTAATAAACATCTCAAAACTGATCATCCCTGTCATTTTACCAATATTCCTTGTCCTAATGCAAAGCTACTTTGAATCTATTCCAGCTCTAATCCAATTTAAAGATGCAGATGGCTGAACTTAACATTTCCTCCTGTTATTTTATATAAACCATATGCAGCATTTTCAAGAGATAATTTTTAAAAACAAAACACTTTTGTTTATATTATGGGGTTTTTTTGCACCAGAGGATGTAGATTTGGAACTAAGCTCTTTGGGCTATTCCTCTGAACGTACTTGCTGTTGGTTTCTTTTCTTTCAATTAAGCAAGTTCCTTCCAAAGAGACTCCTGCAAATAGTCCTCGAGATTTGCAATAGGTATACACAGCAGCAGAGCTCCGCAGTGCCACATCCCCTTCCAGATTTCTAAAAGGTGGAAAACGTTATGATGAGGTCATATTCATATACATTTTTTACTTTGCCCAGTGCTAAAACTACCTTTCACTTTTCTCTACCTGAATCAGATTGCTGGAAAGTGACACCAATGGCAATAAATTACTGCCTCAGTAGACCTACTAGCACCTCGTCAACCTTGGCTTCCTGATTAGCAAATGGTTGGGACACCAAAAGGAAATCTCAGCACTTCAGGCTAGATTAGGAAGTTAAAAAAAAAAACTTCTAAAATAGCGGTTCTCAACCTGTGGGTCGCGACCCCATTTGGGGTCGAATGACCATTTCACGGGGGTCGCCAAGCACCGCAGTCCGCCATTTTTTTTTGGTCGGCCATTTTCTTTTGGGTCGGCCATTTTTTTCCCTATCGCGATGCGGGCCGTCGCGCCGCGCATGAGTGATGCGCCCTGTCGCGCCACGCATGCGCGGTGCGGGCCCATTTTTTTTCGCGATGCGGGCCGGGGTCGAGCCCCGGAAAAGGTTGAGAACCGCTGTTCTAAAAGAAGGCAAGCAAAACCACTCTCCTGTTGCTATTCTGAAATCTGCACGATCATGGCAATATATTTATTTGGAACTGAAGTCAAATCAAGGAAAGTTTATTTTTCTAGTAAACTGTTAACTGAATCTTATAATTAGATATAATGGAAGTAGCTAATTGAAAAACCCCTTGTTAAAAGCCATCATGGCACTAAAATGCTAAGTCAGTAATCCTCTGCTCTTCCAGCAATTGTTAAAAACTGACCTGTTTCGGAGAGGCTTGCCTTAAATTTACACCTGCTTTCTTGTCATTTTCTGTGTTTTTCTGTGGGTTCTGATGTGATTATTGCTGCTATTGTTATTATTCAGATTAGATTTAAGCTAATGGTGGATATTTTAAAATCTCAGTGGGCAACTGAGAATCATTCTGATTGCAACAGGGCTGAAGTATGATTAATAAATAAAATAAACATTCTCCTAATATTACCATATTTATTAAACTTTATTGAACTTTTATGTTTTTAATATTTTATAGTACACCATCCAGAGTGGTTCTTAAATTATGACAAATACATAAACAAGGCTGGGGAACACACTGGTGCTGACAAAGGGCTTTCCCTCCAACCGTGGAGGACCTGCGTCTTCCAGAAGGTCTGGGATGTCAGCTTCAAAGACCTGCCTATAGGTTGTCCCCAAAAGTGCTTTCACAATTTGCCGTCATACACCATAGAAATGTAATCTGCATATATCTGCAGAAAACCTGGGCAAGCCTACCAAACCTGTCAAGGAATTTTCCTCGTTGCTTCAAGAAAGGTGCCATGTGAGACAAATATGCAAGTTTTACTACTGAAAGATTTGCCTTCAGTGAGATTCTATCTGTCATGTTATCACTCCAAAATAAACCTTTGCACACACAAGTTACTTCCTTTTAGGATGCTTCTTAAAATATTTTGCTGTTTTAAAACATATCACACTCCTCTATTAAAAGATATACTTCTAAAGATCGGGAAAAAACCCATCAACCTTGAACTACTGAATCAGAATAGAGCTGGAAGGGACCTTGGAGGTCTTCTAGTCCAGCCCTCTGCTCAAGCAGGAGACCCTATACCATTTCAGACAAGTGACTGTTCAGGCTCTTCTTAAAAACCTCCAGTGATGAAACACCCACAACGTCTGAAGGCAAGCTGTTCCACTGGTTAATTGCCCTCACAGTTAGGAAGTTTCTCCTTAATTCCAGGTTACTTCTCTCCTTGATTAGTTTCCATCCATTGTTTCTTGTCTTGCCTTCTGGTGCTTTGGAAAATAAATTGACCCCCTCCTCCTTGTGGCAGCCTCTCAAATACTGCTATCATGTCCCCCCTAGTCCTTCTTTTCTCTATAGACTGGCCATTCCCGAATCCTGCAACCGTTCTTCATATGTTTTAGTCTCCAGGCCTTTAATCATCTTAGTTGCTCTTCTTTGCACTTTTCCCAAAGTCTCAACATCTTTTTTGTAACATGGTGACCAAAACTGGATGTATTCCAGATGTGACCTCACTAATGCTTTATAAAGTGGTGCTAATACTTCACGTGGTTTTGATTCTATGCCTCTGTTTATACAACCAAGGATTGTATTAGCTTTTTTGGCTGCCGCTGAAAAGGTTGCAACTGCCTTATCCCGTACCCTTTTGCACGCAAATGTTCTGACGTGGAGAAACATTAATTCAGGTGAACTCCCTCAGGCACTGGGAATTGGTACAAGAGCCAGCGAAGTGGTATTAATGTTTCGCCTGAATGACTCTCCAAGTATAAGATAAACAGTACATTTTTCAATTTTCAGGAAACAATTAAATAAGGAGCACAGAAAAATTTTCAGGCACTCTTGACTTTATAGGATATAAATGATACTTACCTCCCTAAAGGACCAATTGCCACCGTGAAATTTCCTCCCAGAGTAAGATTTCCACCTTTTGCAAAAGCTTCAACTGCTCTTTCATGGTTCAATATTATTACAAGATCTGATATCTGATGGCAGCAGTTTGGGGATGGAATAGGAGAAAGAGAGAAAAGAACTGAATGTTAAGTCTTTTTCCAGAACCGAGCTATGGGTAGTTCAAAAAAATCTTGGCTTAGTGCAAAGGTAAACAATAAAATGCCTGTGGTTGTTTGTCAAGATACATTATAGGCACATATAAGACTACTGTACCTACTTTTTAAAGTGTTAAAAATGTAAGAATTCATGAGATTTCAGCAATCTTGAATTACCTTTTTGTGAATTTTGTAGTAAAATCTCATGCAACTTTGGCAGTTGTGACTGATATTCTCAATATCAATCACAATTGGGGCAACAGGTGAGGAACCTAAGTCAGACTGATCACCTCCAACTTCGTATAATGTAGTAACAAAACCACTGTGTGTGAGAGACAGAAGGAGAGAGATTTCTTGAACTCTCTGTCAGTGGTTTGATAATTCCTTAGAACCACTGAAGTAATTTAAGTGGCTATCATCTCATGGTAAATTAAAGGAAGACCAACCCTTTATTAGGAACTGAAATATAGACACTCATTCTGAACTTGTCTGAATGTTGTCTTTACTTGCCTTGACACAAATGGAATGGAATTAAGTGCATTTCGCAAGCACTGCCACAGAAAAGCAACATTTCTTTGAGTGAAAGGAAGCAATTAGGTTGACTTTGAAAATAGCAAAAAAAAATATTAGGAAATAAAAATCTTGGAGGGAAAGAAAAAAGGAAGAATTATTAGGCTGAGAAGTATGCTTGCGCAATCCTGCTGAAGCCCTCATTATTTATCAAACCAGAGAAATCATATGCCCTATAATGATCCATGGTAGATACAGGATTTGCTATGTGACTAGTTAGTCGCTGTAAAACTGTGCCACCATCCTATAAACTATATGAATGATTGAAAAGGCCACACACATCATTCCTAGTAGAATACAGCTGAAGGCTCATGTGTCAAGGGCTATTCCCCACCAAGTCAACCTGGCTAACCTGGCTCAATAATAGTAACTGTGAGAGGGATCTTGGAGTCCTAGTGGACAGACACTTAAATATGAGTCAGCAGTGTGCTGCAGCTGCCAAAAAAAAAAAGGCAGTGCAGTTCTAGGATGCATTAGCAGAGAGATAGAATCAAGATCACATGAAGTGTTAGTATCACTTTATAAATCACTTTATAATGCCTTAGTAAGATCACACTTGGAACATTGCATCCAGTTTTGGTTGCCACGACATAAAAAAGATGTTGAGCCTCTAGAAAGAGTGCAAAGAAGAGCAACAAAGAAGATTAGAGGGATGGAGGCCGAAACATATGAAGAATGGTTGCAGGAATTGAAAAGAAGGACTAGGTAGCAAAAGAAGGACATGATAGCAGTGTTCCAATATTTGAGGGGCTGCCACAAAGAAGAGAGGGGGATGGTGTCAATCAACTCTCCAAATTCTCCAAGGCAGGACAAGAAGCAAGGGATGGAAAATAATCAAGGGGAGAACCAACCTAGAACTAAGGAGAAATTTCCTGACAGAACAATTAATCAGTGGAACGACTTGCCTCCAGAAGTTGTAGGATGTTTTTAAGAAGAGATTGGATAAATATTTGTCTAAAATGGTATAGAGTTTCCTGGTTGAGCAAGGGGTTGGACTATAAGGTCCTATTCTGTTTATTAGAGATCCTGGCATGGTTCCTCAAGTCAGAAAAACTTATCAGCAAGAAACTTCACTTTCTAATTTTCTGATTTTACAACTCACATTGCTTTTATTTTCTTCCACAAAATAGTAATGGTGGAAGACTGGATGCATAAAGCACAGCCAGAGAAATAGCTGTGTCATCCCCACCAATTTACTTGAGTTCATTGTTTAGTTTTGATAATTGACAAGTGCAAGACAATAAGTGGGCAATAATGCAATTGTTTTGAATCAAACCCTCAGGTTTAGTAATGATACATCATGTAGCCAAATGAATTAATCATCATATAGAGGTATCCAGCTACTCTTTTAATCCACACATTTTGATACATTATTTCCAAGATGAAAATCTTGGAATATAATTCTTAAAGAAAGAATACATCTGCATAACTGGATAAATGAGTTTGCAAACTACTGGCTGTGAAGCTGCTATCCACTGTAAATATTCATTCTTCTTAAACGCAGAATAAACTCCCACGGAATTACTATTGTTGTTTTGAAAATATTAACAAATATGGAAAGAAAATGAATGTAAAAGCAAAAATATTGTATGCTCAGCTAAGATCTTATTAACACTGAGATCTAGTAACTTAAATTATCTCTGCAAAAAAAGAAAAAAAATGGGATTCTAACATTATTATTGGATTATATTAAATCTAGTAAATCTAATTAAATCTAAATCTAGTTAAAATCCTCTTAGAAAACAACTGCTCCATTTCATCATAAAGGATGACTCTCACTTGGTTCACTGTTACTGTTTTACATATTGCATAACTTTTAAAACATTACCAAATATTTCAAACTGTTGTCTAATTTACTGCCCTCATCTTTTTAGTTGTTTTGAGAACTATTCAGTGTAACATTCAACTCAATACTTACCTCAATACCAATTTCAAATCCACCACCAAGACCAGCAATTCCTATGGCAGATGGAGCAGACCAGCCTATAAAGGTAATTTAGAGAGACATTGTGACTATGCTGACTGCTTAATTTTGATACAGTAAAAAGCAAAAGATGGCAGAAACAGTTTTCAAGAACAATGCAGTGATGTTCCAATGAGAACAAGAGAAGAAACAAAACTTATCTAAGTATGAAAAATAGCAGAAAGCAAAGTTACCTCACCAAAGTCCAAAACTCCAAATCCACAAAAGAAAGAGACTGTTGTATTTCTGATAAGGACAGAGAAAAGTGAAAGGATCAAAGGCAACTAGTTGTGTCCAGCAAGGAACACAAATGCATTAGCTTGGCACATTATGAAAGTAAAGGGACACATGGCATGCAAAGATGTAGCCATTCTACTAATGTTCTTAAGAAGAAAGACAAGAAAGAGCAGGTACTTAAGGTTTGTCTGGTGCACTAAATTAGAAAAGAGAAATTTACCTCCATTCGACAGGCGAGCTAGTACTATCCCACTGCCTCCTCGAGCTGTTACCAAAAATCCTGCTTTGATAACAGACAAGATCGCAAGGCCTTTTGCTTTGGCAATTACATGGGCTACAAACAACAATACAATTAAAGATTACATCAGAGGTACTTTAAAAAAAAACCCCAAACATTAGCAAATAAACTTATATAGTCAATACCTACCTGCCTTTCTAGGTGGACCAAGCAGGAAATATGACCAGATGAACTAATTCTCATTATTTCTTTATGGTAAGTTTACATTCACAGAATCTTGTCAAGTCTGAAACTACTTCTCTCCTCCCCTCTACTTTCCCCTTTACCCAAGAAAACAGGGAGGGTCTCTAGCCCAGGAGTCTTCAAACTTGGCCCTTTTATGACTTGTGGACTTCAACTCCCAGAATTCCTCAGCCAGCAGCCAGGGCCAAGTTTGAAGACCCCTGCTCCAGCCCTACCTACATTCCTGTTGCAGGCTCAGCTCCCTTTTAACAGACAGTTGTACCTGCTGTGTCTCAGTGCCCTGTGTCCTAGTGTCATTCTCACATACCATTACAATGTGTTGTTATTATGGTAACAACCAGCTGCAGACTTCCTGTTAGCAGTGAAGAGACCAACTTCTTTGCTTTTTTCATTAGAAGACTGTTAGAGTTAGATAGTCTCCACACCAAGGAACATGGGGTTGAACTGATTCTGAATTGAAAACAATTTAGTTCTTGTAACGGCTTTAACTCCTTTCAATCTATCTCAACAAATCTTATTAAACAGAATTCTGAGTGCTGTAGGCAGGGCTTTTTTTCTCATAGAACGCCCAGAACGGAGTTCTGGCACCTTTTTCGGATGGAACCTTGTAGGGTAGGCAAGGCAGGTTGTATGACGTGTGTGAGTTCCGGCACCTGTTTTTTTTTTTTAACAAAAAAAGCACTGGCTGTAGATATGGAGGAATTTTGGTTTAGACCAGCGGTTCTCAACCTTGGGGTCGTGACCCCATTTGGGGTCGCACAACGATTTCGTGGGGGTTGCCGGACACCGCGGGCCGCCATTTTGGTTTTTTTATTTTTATTTTTTTTATTTTTTTGGTGCGCGCACCGCGCATGCGCAGATCCACCCGTCGCGCCAAAAAAAATAAAATAAAAAAATAAATTTTTTTTTAAAAAAATGTAAAAAAAAAAAAAAATGGCGGCCGCGACGGGCGGATACGCGCATGCGTGGCGCGTGCGACGGGCCGATCCGCGCATGTGCAGATCCGCCCGTCACGCCGAAAAAAATAAAAAAAATTTAAAATTTTTTTAAAAAAAAACCAAAATGGCGGCCGCGACGGGTGGATCCGCGCATGCGCGGCGCGTGCAATGGGCCGATCCGCGCATGTGCAGATCCACCCATCACACTGAAAAAAAATAAAAAAAATTACAAAAAATTACAAAAATTTTAAAAAAAAATTTAAAAAATCAAAAAACAAAAAAACAAAATGGTGGCCACGACGGGCAGATCCGCGCATGCGCGGCACGTGTTACGGGCTGATCTGCGCATGCGCAGATCCACCCGTCGCGGCCGCCATTTTGGTTTTTTAATTTTTTTAAAAAAAAATTTTCGGCCCGCGCGCACACACCCAGGTCGGGGTCGCAGTGCGGATGGGCGGGGCAAGTGGTGTCTCAACCTGAGAAAGGTTGAGAACCACTGGTTTAGACAGTTACCCAAGTGCCTGAGAAAAGCTGCTTTTCTGCCAGGATCATGTGGCTGCCACAAAAACTCAGGAAAACCTGTCTTTCTTTTCAACAAAAGACAAAAAGTAGTTTTCTAGTACAAAAAATTCAAGCAGAAAATGCCATAGAAGGGCAAACTCTAAAGTCCATTTATTTTAGTTGATGGTATAAAAATATTACAATACTGCTGCTGTGTAGAGATTTCTCTCCTAGATATTTGACAATGAAGGTGCTTATAGGGAAGAGGTGAAGGCTCTGGTGGACTGGTGCAATAAAAGTAACCTGGTTCTAAAAATTGATAAAACAAAGGAGATCATTGTAGATTTCAGAAAGAGCCGGCATAGTCATACTCCACTCAGTATCAAGGATACAGCTGTAGAGGTGGTCAATAGTATAAAGTATTTGGGAGTACAGATAACTAACAATCTGAATTGGTCTCTCCACATGTCATCCTTAGTGAAGCGTGCAAACCAGTGTCTGCATTTCCTGCAACAGATGAGGAGAGCACATCTTTCTCCTTCTGTCCTGGCCACTTTTTACAGAGGCACAATTGAAAACATTTTAACAAACTGCATCACTGTCTGGTTTGGTGGCAGCAGCGCCTCAGACAGAAAGTCCATACACAGAATGGTAAGGATAGCTGAGAAGATCATAGGAAACTCGCTCCCTGGTATTCAGGAAGCTGCTTATAAGTGCTATGTTGATTAGAGCTCAAAGCATTGTTAGAGACCCCACACATCCACATCGTTACGGTCTGTTTCTGTTGCTCCCCTCTGGGAGGAGGTTTCAAAGTATTTGTAGCAGGACTGCTTGATTTTGTAATAGCTTTGTTTCCTATGACATCTGTCTGGTAAACTCGCAAGATTTGTTTTTCTCGCCATGCACATGGCATACATAACCCGAACTAGACTGTTTCTCTGTGTCATATAATATATGTGGGTATATGCATAATTTTGTATTTATTTATTTTTGTAATATTTATGTACTGTATATTGGAGGTGGTGACCCTTTGAGAGCTACATGCAACAAAATTTCATTTTAATGTATGCCGACTAGTGAACATTCAAAGTGACACTAAAGTTATTATTTTATTCTACTCTATTCTATTTCTATATCTGAAGACAAAATTTTGCTTCATGAATAAGAAGCAATGAGGTCTGCTATCATTAATATTCTGAATGTCACCTGAATATTCTGGACAGCCAGCGAAGTAGTTATCTTTTAAGCTGGACTTCTAGAACACATTATTTCTAAGGACAAATGGAGTAGGAAAGGAAATGTGCATAAAAATATTATTTCACAATATTATTTCAAATAATATTACATTATTATAATCCATCTGAAAAAAGTACATTATAATTGCAAAAACATTAAAAAAAACCCTCTTGATCTAGTGCCACTGCCACTGGGTACTAATTGCTATCTTAGGTTTTATAGAAAGCAGACCTCTTAAAATGTAACATGTGCTTTTTTCAGGCTCATAATCCATTTCACAATGTAAATGCAGAATCCATACCTTTACATTATAATTTTTCAAATAAACTCAGCAGGCAAAGACAAGGCTTTAGAGATACTTTAAAAAAGAGAGAGGAAAGCATAACTCAAGGCAGAATAAGGTTTCCATAACATATAGAAATGAAAATCTCACTCTTTACCAGGTATGAGCTTGTCAGGACCGTTTCTGGAGGTTATTTCAGTAAATTCTCTTAAAATCTTAGCTGCCTTTTTGGCTTCCGATTTCAAATTGGAAGGTATGGGATTGTTCACTGGAAGAGAAAAAAAAAAGAATATAAAAGGACATTATAATAGTATAACATTAACAGAGAAGCCGAAGCCATCTTTCATTCTTTCTAATGGTTTATAACGCTTGATTGGATCATAATTCTCTACCTTAATCATATTCTGTGATGCCATTACAGTTTCTTTCCTCTGCATAATGGCAGAACTCAGGAGAACATTGGCCCTTCATGGGATGAGGAACTGAGTGACAATATCTTTCCAATCACATCTACCAATCCCATCAGGTCATCAGGGATGGATATGCTTTGCAACCTGTCAGCTAGGGAATGTTGTCTGGCTAGAAAGAAACATTTTTATGTCATGGCTTCCTCCCTTTGGAACACCATCCCTCAGAGATCAGATTAGCCCTGACTCTTAGGCCTTCGAAGTAGTTCAGAGAAGGAAGCGCTAACCATGAATATTAACAGTAAGTTTATTGTAAAGTTATAGTAACAGCATCTTGCAAGTCTGAAAGTACATCTCCCCCCCCCACACACCTTTATAGTCCAAGAAATTAGGGAGGCTCCTCTTTTTAGGGCCCTTTTGCCACACCACATTGCTTTTGAAAATCCAGGTGCCATTTCTCTGATTGCTGCTAAGGTCCTCCTCCTCCTGTCTCTCAAGGACATTTTCATAGACCGTAACACTGACCTTATTCTTAGTCTTTGGTTCTTCGGGTTTTCTCCCACGTAGAATTTGAAGTGTCTTGGCGACGTTTCGACAAAGTCTCATTCGTCATCTTCAGGCTGGTGCTTTTGGCTTCTGCTTCTAGGAGCAATGTGTGGTCGTAACTGTTTCTTCCTTTTAACTGCCAGTGGGGGTTTGAACTGATTGGCTGGGAGCTTGGCTATGTTCTGATTGGGTGGAGGTGTGCTCTGATTGGTTAGGGGCATGGCTGTGCTCTGATTGGCTGGGGGGGTTGGCTGTGCTCTGATTGGATGGGGGAGTGTTCTGTTTGGGTGGGGGCTTTGTTGTGCTGGAGGGGTTCAAAGTGGCCAATGATGCAGCTGTGGTCTGGCTCCTGGTCTGTGGTCGTGCCTCATCATCGGTGTGGGTTTGGGTTTGCTTTTTGCGTGGATGTGTGGTGGTGGCATCCTGTGTGGTTCTGGTGTCATTCTTTGTGTTCAGCCCCCACCCAAACAGAACACTCCCCCATCCAATCAGAGCACAGCCAACCCCCAGCCAATCAGAGCACAGCCAAGCCCCTAACCAATCAGAGCACACCTCTACCCAATCAGAACATAGCCAAGCTCCCAGCCAATCAGTTCAAACCCCCACTGGCAGTTAAAAGGAAGAAACAGTTACGACCACACATTGCTCCTAGAAGCAGAAGCCAAAAGCACCAGCCTGAAGATGACGAATGAGACTTTGTCGAAACGTCGCCAAGACACTTCAAATTCTACGTGGGAGAAAACCCGAAGAACCAAAGCCTACATACAAACACCCGCGAAAACCTCAGAAAACATATATATATAACTATATATAACTATATATAACTATATATAACTATATATATATATATATATATATATATATATATATATATATATATATATATATATATATATATATATATATATATATATATATATATATATATATATAACTATATATATATATATATATATATATATATATATATATATATATATATATATATATATATGTATGTATTATGTATTTTTAATTTAAATACTGCCAAAATTGTATGAATCCTGGGAGTTTCTAATAAAAAACAGAATGAAATTTAAACACAACTTGTTCACTTTTTATAGAAAACAAATTCAACATTAAAACATTAAAAATAAATATTTATTTGTGTTGTATTCACACCAGGTAATATCAATTTTAAAAGCTTCACTATCTATAGTGGTTGCAAGTACTATTTTGTAAGGGAATTTGCAGCCACCTCATGTGTCAATATTGGATCAGAGTGCAAATAC
This sequence comes from Bothrops alternatus, assembly GCA_034064705.1. NCBI lineage: Eukaryota > Metazoa > Chordata > Lepidosauria > Squamata > Viperidae > Bothrops > Bothrops alternatus. The sequence continues at coordinate 3,821,786 of JARGCV010000031.1, read as the reverse complement.
TGTTGTGAACTACCTAGTCGTTTTTGGTGAGATAGGCTGCTACCCAAGTTTGATTAATAAATAAATTATAAAAAATGGAAATAGGATAAAGGGGTAGAAATATTTCAGGAACATTTTCTTATGTCATTGTCCTTTTATCGCTCTAGTCTAGGGGTATGTGTAATAGTTTACCCAGTACCAAAGGCCAGATTGAATTTACAATTAGTATTTGACATAGAGAGAGGGATCACATGGGATTAGTCACAATTTCACATACTTAATTCTAATTATAGTACAGGATGAATGCACTGTTTAGGAAAATATGAGATGTGAGAAACTGAGAAAGAGATGAGAGAGATAAAGGAAGGAGGAAGGGAGGGAGAGAATGAGATGTCATTTCACAAGAATTTTTGCCCTGCATTATTCATAATTAAACAAATACCGTACATGCTGCAAGACATGATTAGAAAAAAGCAATATACCAACAGTACTAAAAATACAAATAAAACTACTCTTAGAAATTGGCATCAAATCAGTTAAATTTATTTAAATAATATGTAGAAATATCAGACTTCTGAGTGGTGTGGTGGCCTAATGGGAGTGGCATGGTGGCCTAATAGTAAAGACATTCGCCTCCCACTTGGAAGATTGAGAATTCAATCCTTGGTAGTGGCAAATATTTCTCTCCTAGGAAGCAAAGAAAAAAATAATCTGCTGTGATATTACATGGTGTCAGGAAGGGCATCCAGCCAGTAAACGCTCAGCTCCATCCAGTTGCTCTGACTCTACCCTGAATTAAGATTTTACAGGGTTGTAAAGAGGGAGTTAACACCTAACACCCAAGGCACCCCATAAAATACTGCAAATAATAATGTGCTGTCATACAGCAAGGTCCTGGGAATTACAGTATATTACATCATTTCCCCCCATTGACCATTTGCACTAACTCCACAGAAAAGGGACAGTCCATGAACCATAAATTGGGAACCATCATAGTATAAGTAGTCCTTGAGCTACAAACACTCGTTCAGCAACCAGAGTTACAATGGCACTGAACAAATGGAACTTACAACCGATGATCGAGGTTGTGGCTGTTGCAGTGTCCCAGCAATCATATGATTGCAATTCAGGCACTTGGCAATCAGCTCACAATGATAAAGGTTGCAGTATCCTCTGGTCATGTGATCACAATGTGTAACCTTCCATGCTGGTTTTCCATAAGCAAAATCAATGACAACACTGGCAGGAGGTTGCATATTACTCACAATCCTGCAGGTTTTTTTTTTTTCTCCTTAGGAGCCCCTGGGAAACATGGGGATTTTATACTCCTTAGTACATACCAACCCATAGCCTTTGGCGCCCACCCTTGGCACCTTCAGACCTGCACTCTGTGGCATCCACAGACTTGCGTGCCTGGGAGGAGCTTTTAGCACCTCTTCCCACATTGTGTTCATGGGAGATCCTTGCTTAACCACCTGTGTGATCCTTGCTTAATGGCAACAGGATTGCCATCACGTGATATTACACCACATTGCTTAGCAATGGAACTTCCAGCCCCAATCATCATTGTAACTCGAGGATTTGTAAGGAATAACTACTTCCACATTCTGACAGTTCTCTGCTGTTGTTAAGAATATTAATCTCCCTTATGCAGTTGTTTTCGAAAAGATGATGGAACACCAGAAATAACAATAAACACCCTAAACTTCACCTACCATTTGCATATCTTTCTTTAACAATAGCATGCATCAACCATTTGTTGATTTAAATGTATATCCAAAGCAGCACAGCCCTTCTGCCATGCGCTTCTTTATCTACATTGTGTTGATAATCCTGTTCACATTTGTTGTAGAAAGAAAATTCAGGAATAGTCTTAGAAACACTCATTTCTATTAGCGCGTGCTTCTACTGTTTGCTTTCTATGTAATCAAAAGACCAGGTCCATTTTTAAAAATTGCAGTTCATTTATATATTGACCAACAATGAGGTGGAGGCTAGATTATTTGAAATGTTCATAAAGATGATTCATAATTAATACTGAATATTATTAGAATCTGAATGTTTAGTGAATTTATTAATAAAATTTATTATCCAATCACAGCTAAGTAGTTCTGCTCTCAGAAGCTAAAGCACCTGGTTTTGTCTGTTCGATCTAACATAGTTATGATCACTCTGGGAAATTGCTATGAAGAGATAAGGATCATCTGAAATAATTGGGATATAGGATAAAAGGCTGCAGAAAATGGAGAAAAATGCCTTTATTCCAGAGCTACAATGCACCTACCAGTCCGTCACAGCAAGTGGCTCACCACTCCCTTATCCATTTTTTTCCTGTGTTTCAGTTTTAATTTTTACTGTGAATGTATTTATATTAATAGATTTTGTCCACAATTCTGTTTGTAATATTCTACTTCAAGCAGATCAAATAGTAGAGAAAAGGTTAAAATATTTACACAATTATTGCACCTGTATGAATAATCCAAGGTAAAAGGAACTAGCTGAATTGCTTTCCCTGAGCAAACTTTCAATGGGGCTCTAAAGGAAGATCTACCTTAAAACTGCTTTAACCTAATTTTTTTTTGGGGGGGGGGGAAACAGCCAGTCTAAGTAGCTGAAGAAAATCAAAAGATATTACAAGCACAACAGTATATTCAGGACTTTAACAGTTAAAACTGGAACAATTGTCCTAAAAATGTTGGTCCTAAAATTTAATTAGTAATGCAGTCACATGAAATTCAAAGCGATATGCTACTCATAGCTATCCCCTGCTAAAATTATTCATAGAACTATAAAAATTGAAGCTGCCAGCGGCTTCCAAATTAGAAAAAAAATACTTGAACAAAGATAATTTTTAATAGCTTCCACTAACTCAGAAAGGCAGGAGGAAAAAGCCTAGAATTTAAACCCAGAAATAATAAGAGCTTTTACTACTGTGTATACAGATGGCTTTCTTCTCGCCTGCTACAAATTAATGAAATCTTTCCATTGTAGTCATGAGTTTTCTGCTAAGAAGCCAACTCCTAAACAAAGGCTAGGTATCTGGAGAACAGGGTTTTATTCTGCCTAGGCAGGGCCTAGGCCAAGACTATCAATAATTTCAAATTAAATTCAACTTTTGAACTATCTTTAAAATTAACCTCATACAAAGACTATGGTCAAAGTGTAAATGAGGTAACAATGTAGTTAAGTATTATGGAGTTGGGCCTGTCTCCTAGTGTATGGGTGAAGAGTTATATAGCTCTTCTAATAAACAGCAATTGCAGCTTAAATAGATAAGATACCTAGTGCCTAAATAAATAAACAAGTTGGAAACCCTGAAAGTGTCTAAACAACATCAACCCTTTGAGTCATGTGACCATGAGGGAGGAGATTGAAGAATGGAGGAACCTGCAGCAGGGTTTTGAGTCACTTCTAAACTGCCTCTCCTAAAAAGATACATTGGGGGATTTTTTTCTTCTTCTGCAGGAGCCCCCATCCAGATCCAGCCAGTTTTTAGATGTTGTCATTTCTTTTGCCAGCTTTTCCCCCTATTCCTTTTAGAGACAGATAAGCAGTGTCTTGAATCCTTAATCTTTTTTCAATATTCAACTGACTGAGAAGACTAAAAATGGATATTAGAGCTCTTCCAGACCAGCTTTTTGGCAAGGACATATGAAATCCCATCATGCCCAGTTCACCTTAGTTTTGTCTATATAGCAACTTATAACGGGAAAAAGTTTATTTAAAGAAGTGCATGCCATTAAAAAAAAGCCTGTTCTTCTGGTTTCTATTAGTCTGCCCTCCATTCACTGCCTGAAACATTTAAATGAGGGGGGGGGGGAAGTAGAGCGAAGGCTTATTGTCTATCTGGATTTTCAAGTGTTGAAAAGTGTTCAACTTTATCCAATTACTAACCATAAGCATTTTCAAGCTACTTCAGGGTCCAACACCACAGAAAGTAACACAACTGCCTGTATATCTCCTAACTTACAAGTTGGATAACCATTACAAAATGTCTTTTTCAAAGCAATTTATAGAAGTAGCAATTTATATGAACTATTTATACATACACACTTTATTATTTTTATAAATAATTCAAGACAGCGAACATATCCCTTCCTCCTATGTTCCTCACAACAATAACAATCCTGTGAGGTGGATTGGGCTGAGAGAGAGAGAGTAATTGGTCCAAAGTCACTCATGCGGCTTTCATACCTAAAGTGGGACGAGAACTCAAGTTTCTTGCTTTCTAACCTGGTGCCTTAACCATATACACAATATAATGTGATATTTCACTGTCTCTTCTCAACAGTTTTTACTGCTGAATTTTGAGAATTGATAGTTAATGTTATAAAGCAGGGGTATCAAACTGCCAGCCCACGGGCAGATACATCATAGCAAAACCACGCCCACCCCATTGCCGGCAATGGCAAAAAAGCCACAATACGTTGTGACACGTCACATGACATTGCGAGTTTGACATCCCTGTTATAAAGTGAGAAATTTTCAGTTACTACTACTTTGGGTACTACTTTTGTCACAATTTTAGCACAAAGAAGGTACTGACCTAGATTACAGCTCAGTTGTAAAATTTATTCTAGTAACTCTTGGATATTTCCAAAACTGTATTTTGATTCTAAAATTCCATCCATGACTCTTCTTTTTACATATTTAGGAGATCAGTGTTAGTTCACAACATGGGTGTCAAACTTGATCGCGTCATGTGATGTATCGCGACATTTTTTGACTTTGCGGAGCTGGGGTGGGCATGGCCTGCATGTGACGCATCCGGCCTGCAGGCTGCCAGTTTGACACCCCTAGTTTATAATATCCCAAAATCAGAGATCTATTAGTATCTTTTCAGACTAATATGTTTTTTTTAAAAAAAATATTAGTCTGAGAAGGTGCTATAGACTCCTTCTCCTTTTACATGTGTATGCCTGTAAAACTATTTATTTACCAAATCTTTTTTATTCTTTTATCACATAAATTATTAGGAAAAAAATCAATCAGCCTGGGAACCCTTGAACCCCATTGATCACAACAAGAATAAACCAAACATAATTTTACCTCAGCAGGTGGCAGCACAGGGTTTGCTCTGTCTGGTTTACTCATAGCTTAAGCATGGTTGGGCGTGATTAGTATTTGGATGGGAGAGTATCAGGAAACACCAGGGCTGTAGGTTAAACTAGGAAGTCAAAAAACAAAAACAAAACCATATCCCCATCCTGAAATAAAGCAACAGGAAGCCACATAGAAAGACTATGCATGTTCAGAGTCATGTTTGCCTCTGTACTTGAAATATATGTTTATTAGATTCTTATCCCACTTTATCATTAAAATAAAGAAGTCACATCATTAGTATAATCTCAAAGATTAAAGAGATATTAAGCACTTAGTTTTACCTGGTGTAGGTCTATCTTCCTCATGCATTGATTGCCAGCCCAATACATATGCATTACAGCCAAATACAAATACAGATTTCTAACAGTTAAGGAAAGCCATAGATGGATCTATGCAACACAAGGAGGAAATGATGGCAGATCCGGACCCTCCCGGACTAAAACGCCACCACCTTTATCAAAATCCCAATATATGAAATCCTCTCTGTGGAGATTCTCAGTCATTCATGTCATGGTTGTCCCGAAGGTGCTTTTTCAGGAGGCAACTGGACTTCCAGGTTTTTCTTTGAAGACGTTTCGCTTCTTATTCAAGTAGCCTCTTCAGCTCTGACTGGATGGAGGGGAATGAAAGGATTTATATTCCTTGTAAACAGCTGGTCATTTGCAAGGAATATAAATCCTTCCATTCCCTACCATTCAGTCAGAGCTGAAGAGGCTTCTTGGATGAAAAGCGAAACGTCTTCAAAGAAAAACAAGAAAGCCCAGTTGCCTCCTGAAAAAGCACCTTTGGGATGAAATCCTCTCCTTCGCAGATCAACCTCATCCAGATACTCACTTCTGCCGGGCGTCCGCGCACGAGCTAGAAACCCTGGTTGGAAAAGCTCCTCTTGATAAAAGCCACGCGCCCACCCACGCGAGAAAAGGAACACCGTCACATCCCTTCGCCTGGGCAAGACGGAGGCTGCTGCGGCGGCGGTTGCTCACCTGTAGCAGGTGCATCTGGGAGGGGGGGGAATAGCTGACTTCCCGAGTGCCTGATTTTTAAAAGGGAAAAATGAGCGAAGGAAACTGCGTGGGTTGACCCACATTTTACTAATATTTGGGGCCCCTCGTTTGAAATTCTACGTCTTCCCTATCAAAAGAAGCCAAACGTCACTCGTCTTGACATTTTAAATTAATATCCAGGCAATGGACGAAGACAGACCTAGCCGTTGCCGTAAAGCGACGGAAAAAGGTTTTGCGTCAGTTCGAGAACGGCTTTGTCCACTTTTTGCTTTCCCTCGTTGCCTTCGGGGTTTTGAGCAATCATGGCGGCGGGGCAAGGGAAGTCCGTTTTATTCGTATGTCTGGGTGAGTGGCGTTTTTTTTTTTTTTTTTAGGGAAAGAGAGGTGGGGTGCATCGGTTGGCAAAAAATTGGGGACATTAGCTATTAATCTTTCCTTTTATTTTGATACAGGGACTATTAGAGACGAGAAAGGAAAGATTGGAAATTAAAGATTTTAAAATTTACTACTTTCCCTCTTTTCCCCGTTGTTGCGGGGAAGGACTTTTATTTTTAATTGCATATATTCCTTATTTCTCATCTCTCATCTTTGCAACTCCTTCCTTGCATTTTTCTTGAGTTGCTAGATTGCATCCTTTGCCTGCGTCTTTGGCATCAGCATTTACATGTACTGTAGCAGTAACAGCAGCAGCAGGGAGGGCTGACTCCCTGCTGCTGTTTTACTCTAAAAGTCAGTTTACCGGCCCTATGATTCACGAAGAGGGGGGAGGATAAACTGTTTATTTTGGCGAGCGTGCATCATTCTGCAGAGGGGAGACTACTTGTGACTGCATTGTTTTCCTTTGGATAGCTTCAGTGTATCTGGTGAAATCAGATACTCAGTACATTTTTAGTCCATTAGCTTCATAATTTTATTGACTTAATATTTTTTAATCTCACCTCCCCCCTTTCATGCTTTTTTCCAGTTAATTTGGGATGTTATGAATAATAAGCAATATGAAATGACTCTGTTTGCATACACTTCTCTCCACTTTTGCTATTCCAGTTTTTGAAAAGCTGAATGATGGAGTCTCTAGGCAACTATGACATGTACTGAAGTTACAGAAGTCATTCATTAATTGAAACAAGTGATTTGGATTAAAAAAGAACAGCAAATAGGATTTAATTCATAATATAAACAATTCTCTAAAAGATCAACCCTATTTCTTGTTTGGGTTTGTATCAGTGGGGATCCTGTCATTCACAAATGAGGCACTGAAACTGTAAATAACACAAATTGGAACTGTTAAATAAGATATTATACAAATCAGTCCTTTAAAGAAAAATTTTAAAAATGCATAGTAGAATATGTACTGCCTAAAAGCATGTTTATTTATGCCTACAGATGCCTACGATTACTTTTATAACAGATATATGTTACAATAAGAACCCTTAATGTGCAGATAAATTGATGGAATAAAGGTTCCTCAGTCAATGTTAATACTTTTCATTGATTCTTGGTAATATTAGCAACCATTGAAACATAATGGCGCGCGCGCGACGAAAAAAAAAACAAAAACAAAATGGCGGACCGCGGTGTCCGGCGACCCCCGCAAAACGGTCATTCGACCCCAAATGGGGTCGCGACCCATAGGTTGAGAACCGCTGGTGTAAAGGTTAAGGCCCCAATTTCTGTTACCTCACTATGGGAGGAGAGTCATCAATCATTTAATTTCTGATAATTGCATTAAAGAACACGCAAGCAGTTTTCTATGAATATAGTCACAGCTCTGTTTAACTTCTCTTTGGATATTTGCAGTATGGGAAGTTGGTGGAATGATTTGGTTTATGTTATGTGTGATCATAGCTTATTGAATAAGCCCCAGTGGCTTATTCCATATACTAAGTAATATTTAGCAAACTATTAAATACAAGTTGAATAATTTGTCATAAAACCAGTAAATAACTTAAAAGTTAAAAATGCTGTGTGATCCCAATAAGTGAATTAAACTTGACCAGCATTTTTTTAGTTGCAGCTATTCTCTATTAAGTACAACCAGATCTACTATTTTTAAAAGTACTGTCATAGTAATTTTATAAACACACCATGCTTTTGAAACCAGATAGTGTAAGACAGAATATAGGACAGTCCATAAAATGAATATACATTGATGCATTCATACAAGATGGTTAGCATGTATTGAGGATTCTGATGTATTAATAAAAGAACTCTGCTTCTCAATGGTTTTTACTTGTTTCCTGCACTTGAGAATGATTGAAGTAACCAGACATTTAATATGCACATATACATCCAATTATAGTTTACACACAGTCAAGAGGTGGTGGATAGAATTTGAAGTTGGTTTATGATCCAAAATATTAGAGGAACAACAAGCCAGAATCCTTTTGGGGGTGGGATGGGGGTATAATTCTGTCTTACTCAGTTTCTAATTACCTGAAACATTTCTAAAGGAATTAAAGTGATTCATTCTGTTCGCTGCTCCTTACTGATAAACTACAATTCTTATCTATTCCAGCTTATCATTCGGTACAAACATGAGCTAATCAACATGTGGAGGGTGTGAGGATAGCAGTGTTACGGAAGTTTCTCATTTCATCTGTAAAATGTTGAAAATTATGTGTTATAGCACAATTCTTATTTTACATTAATTTCAAAATATAATATGCTGATTAAATATCACTATGCCATCTGATTTCAGCTTGTAATAGGAGTAGTTATTTACATAGCAAATTGTAAGTATATAGTGCTTGAAGAATTATAGTACCTAGTATTATTATCAATAAATGGCATGTATTACACATATCCATGGAATTGAGAAAGAGTAACAAGATTAAAGATACACACACACGCACACACACACAAAACAGTAATTATGTAACTTCAGAATATTACCTGAATTATTGGTACACAACTGCAGTGGAGTATTACTGTGTTTCCTCGAAAGTAAGACCTACTCTGAAAATAAGCCTAGCTTGATTTTGGGGGATAGGCCTAATATAAGCCCTACCCCCAAAATAAGCCCTAGTTTTGGGGCAAGGTACACACCTACATTTCGTAGTCAGAGACCTTTCCGGAAGGCCACTGCAGCCAAGAACTGAGCTATGGATTCAATCCACAGGTCAGTTCTGCAAGGCCTCTGCAGCTGAGAACCGAACTATGAATCCATAGCTCAGTTCTCAACTGCAGTGGCCTTCTGAAAAGGCCTTTTGACTGCAAGGCCAGAGCTCCATTCTCAGCTGCAGAATGAAGCTGCTCCTTCGGCTGCAGAAGAAGTGGGCCGGCTTGGCGGGGTTGTCCATGCTGGAGGTGAGTAGAAAAGACACACACATGAAAATAAGACCAGGTGCCTCTTTTGGAGGGGAAAAAAAAGACCAGATTTTATTTTTGGGGAAACATGGTATATCAGATTTGTTCTGAGCAGCAGCCTTAGTTCATACAGCATAATAGGGCCAAACCAATATAGGCACTACCTTTGCATATTCTTAATTACTGGAGTGCAGGGTATAAATGGCAGTACTCACTTTGAAAAACATAGCAATCCCACATTCCTCAGTAAATGAAATGTATTTAATGATGGATTATAGAAATGTTTGGAATGATTCAGCAAATCACACACCATTTTTGGATTTTAATAGATATATATAGTAGATAAACATGATCCCATTTAGTAATATATTCTGAAATAGGTTAAAAGGTTGCATGGTAGATTATCACCAGCCAAAAGAAGTTTTGTAAATCCATTGAAATTTGTACAGCTACCTGTTTGGATTGGTGTTTCTCAATCTTGGTAACTTTAAGACATGTAGACTTTAACTCCCAGCATGCTGGTTGGAGAATTCTAGAAGTGGAAATCCACATATCTTAGAGTTGCTAAGGTTGAGAAACATTAGTTTGAACTATCAGTTAGGACTGCCAGATCTAGAATGCAAAAATCTAGACAGGCACTAGATGGCAGAAAGTAAACGTTTATCTGTTTGCTACCAACTAATGGTTACCTTAATTGTGCAGCCCAGTTTTGGTAGCCCTTTGAACAATATTCTTAAATAGATGTTAAGCAAACTTACCGTAGAATTTGTCTGTTGAAATCATAATAGAATTGAACTGCCCAAGTAATATTAGTGTAGGCATTTAACAAATTTGTCCTAATCTATATTTATCTGTATGACAATATTGGAACAGTGTCACAGAAAATACTTTTCACTGTTCTAGTCAGGGTGGATTTGATTTAAATCAAGTTGATTTAAATCACGATTTAAATCATGATTTAAATTACTAGTAAAAAGGCTTGATTTAAATCAACTCAATTTAAATCATAATTTTTAAAGAGCAACTGTCATCTCTGTCCCGCAGCAGCTCCTCCTCCGCTGTTGACTCACCAACAGTCCCGTTCACTTTAATGGGACGGCTGGTGATGCAGCAGTGACACAACAAGGTGAGGGACATGGTGGGCAGCAGGTGAGTGGATGCCCGTTAACAGGTACTGCCATGTTGGATCTGAAATGACAGGCGCTCTTTAAATGTAAGGACTCATTCTTGCTGGTAGTTAGAATCTTTAATATTATTTGTAACAAAATGAAGCCTTCCTATTTAGAATAATAAACTGTCAGCGATATCAGAACCGATTTTAAGTTAGTAGGTTAATCTCACATAGTTGGAGAACTACTCAAATTCTTTTATTTAATTAAAACACTTAGAGCCTGATACAGATGCATTTCTCTTCAAACAATCATACAGTTTGTAGTGTACATAGATTTGCAAAACAATGGGATAAAGGAATATTCCTGAACTTTGTTTTATGATTTATCTCATGTTTACTGTGAAATTGTGTGAATGCATCAATGCAGTGCATGTTATCTCAGCTTGCAGAGCTTGGAGTCATTGAATAAGTTTACCAAAAATGTAAATATTGCAGAATATACAGCCTCGTGCTACATAACTAAGCTCCTTTTCATGCTGAATAAATTATTAATGTGTCTTAAATAGGAAACTATCGTTAGGTAGATTTTTACTCCAAAAGCATTTTATTAAAATAAATTTGATAAAAAATTTAAAAACCCAATTTTTTGGATTTTTTTTTAAAATCATCGATTATTATCCACCATGGTTCTAGTAGCTATGATGAATTAATTATTTGAAATTTACTGCGGCATTGTTCCATCAAGTTATTTGGTCAGAAATTCAGAAAATTCATCCTGTGTGATTTGTCCAGTGTGTTAATGTGGTTATGGGAATAGTTTTTTTTTACCTTTATTTTTCAATTCTAAAATATATTCAGTTCCTTCACACATTGTCTGTCTTCAGTTACTTCGTACAATCGTGCCTATTGTAGGAAAAGAAAGCAGCCCTACATTTACCTTGAGTTTATTTTACTTTAGCAGATTAAAAATAATATGTGGCCTTTACAAAGTCACAAATAGAATGAAACCAAAAGAGTAAACTTAGTTGTATTCATCAATAATACCACTTTTAATGTGAGTTTAGGTTCTGGGACAGCCTGTTATCTATACTAATTGTTATATTGGGGTCTGGAGTCTTTGACTTACATTGCATCACTCAGTTCACATTAACATTTTATTAATGTGAATTTAGAAGACTGCAAATCATTTCTTGCAATAGGACAATTAAATTTATTAGAAACTTTGCCTATCTGTAGTTTCACTAGGAATTGTCTATTGGATTTAAAACCCACCAACTGTAGGCTTGAACTTATTGCCAGTTATGTTGAGATGAGTTAGTAAAACTCTAATTTGGAGATGATGGTGTTGGCATATAAGGATGGAGAGTACCTACATCAAAAGTCTTCCTATGTCTGCTGATATCCAGTAAAAGTTGTTGATGCGTACAGTATACATCTGTCATAGAAGTAGTCTGAGCATTTGTGGTAAAATAATACATTTGTACTTATTACTCCCAGACTTTGAAACAGGTTGGCTTTTCTGGATTATACTTGGGTGAACAAGAAAAATACTCTTATTGGGAAGTATGTTAGTTGTTAGGCTAGTATATCTATTAAGCTTGGCAAGTGTTGCCTTTTTAAAATTAATGAGGTTTTTTAAAAAGAGTTTCATTAACGTTTATTTTACTCTTAACATTGGATATCATGCATGGAGAGAGAGAGAGAGAGAGACAGAGACAGTTTGGTCTAGTTAAGGCACCAGCCTAGAAACCTGGAGACTGTGAGTTCTAGACCCTCCTTAGGCATGAAAGCCACCTAGGACCAGATGACTTTGAGCCAGTCGCTCTTTTTCTCTCTCAGCCCAAATTACCTCACAGGATAGTTGTTGTGGGGTAAGTAGGAGGAGGAAAGTGTGTTGAATATATTTACTGCCTTGAGTTATTTGTAAAAAGCATAAATACAGTGTACAAATAAATAAATGGAAAGGCAATATACTTTATAAACTAATTAAGTGTTTCCTACATTAGAAAAAGAAGACGTAACTGGAAAGGAAGCCAGTGGCTCTCTCCAGGCCAGGGGAGTATAGATTTGCCTTTGGCTGAAGCCAAAAGGAGACAAAGATTGCCCTTTCTTCCTCAGACCTGTTTCCATAGGTCTCATGATTATGTAGATTTTTTTTTCAGAGTAGATGAAATTGTAATTTAGAATCATTGGACTGAATCTTTATTTCTACAGGGAATATTTGCCGGTCTCCCATAGCTGAAGCTGTTTTTAGAAAACTCGTAAAGGAGGAAAATATTGAAAACAAGGTAAACTTCATTTTAATTACTCAAGCCATTTTTCTGCTAGCATTATTTAAATAAATTGCTTTTGTTTTTCTGTAGTGGAGGATAGACAGTGCAGCAACCTCTACATATGAAATAGGAAACCCTCCAGATTATCGAGGCCAGAATTGCATGAGAAAACATGGCATAATTATGAATCATATTGCCAGGCAGGTACTGTACCCACCTATTCTTTTAAACTTGTGTCTGCCTATGTTCTTATTGTTTGCAGTGGATAATAGACAGTGGTGCTGTTTCTGACTGGAATGTGGGATGCTGTCCAGATCCAAGGGCTTTAAACTGCCTGAGAAATCATGAAATTGAAACAGCTCATAAAGCACGACAGGTAGAAGTGTGTGTGTGTATGTGTGTGTGTGCTTGGATGCATATATATTCAGAAAACACGGGCATATCTGTATGCCCCGTTTTTGTATTCTGTGCATGGGTGGATAAAGCATTAAATATTGAACATCTTTTGTAAAATTGAGGTTAAGTCATAGATATTGTTAACACTGTAACTTGATTCACCTCTCTATCTGGGGTTTTGCTACAAACCCATACTGGGAATGTTATTGGCCATTGGCCATTTCCTCTGCTTGGACTTTTGAACACCTCTTTGCATGGATTTCCACATTTCTGAAGAAGGTGGCATCCAGGACAGATTAAAAATTAATGGTTTTTAAACATTTAATTTTAAAAATGTAAGTGGGATTTTTTAAAAATTAATCTCAGATTTTAAATTATATAAAATATGTAATCATGAAAATTTTATTATATTCTGCTTTGTACAAAATACTTTATGCAGGTAGTTCTCAACTTAGGATGCTGCTATACGACTTGTGCCTGCCGTTGCAGTGCCCTTGCAGTCACATGAACAAAATTTGGGCATGGGAGCTCGTCCACAGTTATGATCCTAGGGGCTCTGCAGCTCCCCACAATCTCCTCCCCCCATCTCAGCTGCCCACTTAGTACGCAAACCTACTATGGCCTGGGAGCATAAGAACATAAGAAGAGCCATGCTGAATCAGGCCAAAGCCCATCGAGTCCAGCATTCTGTGTCACACAGTGGCCCACCAATTGTACATGGGGATCTTGAGCAGAAAGAGAAGGCAAAACCCTCCCTTTCCCTTGACCCCCAACAAATGGTACCCAAGGGAATCCTGCCTGCCTCAACCAACATAGAGGCGGCACATGGACATCCGTTTTAATAACCACCGATACACTTTGCATCCATGAATCTATCTAGCCCTGCCTTGAAGCTGTCAAGGCTGACAGCTGTCACGACCTCTTCTGGAAGTGAATTCCATAAACCAACAACCCTCTGGGTGAAGAAATATTTCCCTTTATTTGTCCTCACTTTCTTAGCTATGAGCTTTAGGGAGTGCTCCCTTGTCCTAATATTGTGTGATAGAGAAAAGAATTTTTCTCTATCCACCTTTTCTATCCCATGCATGATTTTATACACTTTGATCAAGTCACCCCTCAAACGCCGTCTTTCAAGGCTGAAGAGACCAAGGCGTTGCAATCTGGTTTCATAAGGGAGGCGCTCCATTTCCTTGATCATTCTTGTTGCCCTTTTTTGCACCTTTTCCAGTTCCATTATATCCTTCTTGAGGTGCGGTGACCAGAACTGTACACAGTACTCCAAGTGTGGTCTCACCATCGATTTGTACAGAGGCAATACAACACTTGCTGACTTGGCTGGCTATGAGGTCCACCAGCAAGTTGACAGCACCACACTTACTTTCATTGTTTTCCTTCAGTTGCTGATAAGCATGCCTAGCCTATGTGAGGTATGGCCTTCCTACCGAAGTACCTCATACCTTTCTCCAAGCAGCATTAATTGCTATAGGCAAGGGGGGTTCTCATGGGGCTAGCCAGCCCCACAGTTGCATGGCCCTCTGTGCCCCTTGTAAGACCGCAGAGCCACGTTTTGACCACTTTGTGGAAGGCCAGGACCATGGGGACTGACCTCACCTCTAGGAACAGGATATTCCATAATACGGAGGCACTGGCAGAGAAGACTTTCTTCCTAGACCCTGCCAGACAAAATTCTTTGACTGGCGGGGTCTACAGCACGATCGAATGGGATGGGCTAATGTAATGGGGCGAAGCTGGTTCTGCAACAAATGTTTATTATTTATATTGTTTATTGTATAAACATTATATTGTAGCTGTATATTAAATAGAAGAGTACATCATTGTAGCAATTTACGTAATTTGTGTAATGGCCATTATGCAAATACGTATGTCATCACACAGATGGCTTTATTTGCATATTGGTAATATATTTGATATAAAGTCCATTATATCAAAGTCCGCTGAATTAAGGTGTCACTGTAAATACCATTAAAGCAAGTTTTAAGATTCTTTTTATAAAACTCTTGTGATTAGGAACTGTATACAATTATTTGTTGGGGACATTATTTATTATATTTGCCAAAAAACAATAGTTACCAGTTTTTATATTGTACTAGAATCTTTGTTTCTTTCTGACTGGCATTCTTCAGCAAACAAGAAAAGCATTGCTTCTTGTTAAAATAGTAATCAAGTGCATTTTTAATTATTCATAAATAATCTTATTTTTTCCCCTCTTTAGTTAAAAATGAAATCTATCTTTTGAATTTTAGATTACAAAAGATGATTTCCTGACATTTGATTATATCCTTTGCATGGATGAAAGCAATCTACAGTAAGTGTTAAAAGCTGTGAATTTTGCTAATAAATGTTTGTATAACTCAGCATTCTCTTTTCTTGTCACTGAAAGGAAACCCCTGTAAAATTCAATGTTCTTCTTTCCAAATAGACTTGTGTAAGCTTATTTAAAATGTATAAAAACATTAGAATGGAACATATAGGTGTGAAAAACAGGAGTCTTTCTGTCAGTCTGAAGCACTGGCATATAGTATCTCAGCAACCACTTTTGTCTACTGTGTCTCTGATATTACCTTCATCCCACCCACAAGGATAGCTTCAAATGGTCCTCAGAATTCCAGTTTTAAGTAGTAGCATTTTCCACACGAAGCAGGCTGCACACCTGGACAGTTTTACAGTGGGTATAGATTTAATGGCTATTTTGATGGACTCACAGTGAAGTGAAACCTAGCATATTTAGGGGCCTCTTTAGCTGGCTCAGGTCCCCCCTAATATTTGAGCATTGTTAGATATTTTAATTTTAATTCTAACAGCAGGAAAATCCAGTTTGTTCATACGTGATCTCCCCTTTTAGCTGCTACTTCTCCAGGCAGAGGAGCCTAGATTAGTTCAAACAGTAAGGTGACCCTCTCTACCTCTTTACACAGCAGCTCCCTTCTGCCATGCCTATAAGCAACAACTGGTTTGGCCGTCTTTCAGTAGAGCTTTAAATCTGCATCCAGTAGAAGCCTGAGTTCTCTTTCAATGGACTTATGCAATACACATGCACAAAGTCAGAGTTAGTTTTAACAGATCGCTAAAGCCACCAGCCTAGCCATCTGTTAGAACTCACTTCCCATCCTACATGAAGGAATGATAAATGTTTTCCTCATAGCTGGTGGCTTGATGGATCAGGAAAGAAACAATGCTGGGGGAAATCTCCTTGTCCCTTTCCTTAACATGCCGTGCACACAGCAAAATAAAGTCATAGCCATTTGGAAGAGTTATGCTGCGGTAAGATAGATGCAACAAATATTATGCTGGTTAAAGGAGTGGAGGATAATGCTTTAAATTGGCTGTGGGAAACAGTCATAACACAGTTCCATTTCCTCATCTCCAGTACTTTGATTGCAATTCCATATTTGACAGACAGAATGACATCCCTCAATTGCAGCTTCCCTGTACAATTTAAACATCTTCCCTTGCTTTAGGATTCTCTCTTTTACATCAGGCCAAAGGCTGGATCATGATTTAATTAGGGCTTGCCTACTTTATATGTTCCATTCTGACAGATATACTTTCTGGATAATTGCAAGAGGTCAGCCATTATCTACTGGCAGGTACCCGAAGGAAAATGCAGCAACATTTTTATATGCGATTTTTCATCCCATTTTATTGGCTGAGAGTAAAACTGTAAGATATTTGTTGCCTTTCCCCCCAATTTTTCTTCCAAAATGAATTATTAACACATTTCCATTTCTACTTGGCAAAATGCTTGAAAGCCATGGAAAATTCCTCACTGTGGATCTCATTGTGAATAGATACCTTTGTTATCAGGGGAGTCTATTACAAGTGAAGATGCTTCTTTTATATACAGCAATACTGATGAAAAAGATATGCTGTACTTAATAATAATGAAAAGTTAACTAATCTGTTTTAGAGACTTGAGAAGAAAATGCAATCAAATTAAAAACTGCAAAGCTAAAATTGAACTCCTTGGTAGTTATGATCCAGAGAATCAGCTTATTATTGAGGATCCATATTATGTAAGTATTTTCTCATTTAATCTATTTAATTATTGTTATTTGTAAGAAAAAAAATGTAATTTAGGACTCTGTGTTTTCTCTCTTTTTTCTTTCCACTTCCAGGGAAATGATGAAGATTTTGAAACTGTTTATCAGCAATGTCTCAGATGCTGTAAAGAATTTTTGGAGAAACCTCATTGATGTGGTTATGTTGCTGAATGTGAATAATTCTATGACATTAGAGCAAAATCTCAATTAACATTAAACTATGATAGTGTGCCTCTAAAATAGATACACTGGTACATTCTTAATTTTAATCGTTGTTGTAGTACACCGAAGTATATTACTTGAGAAGATGTTTTTTTCAAAATTAAATTGATTTTATATCATATATATATATATATATGATAAATGACTATTGTGCTAGTCATCTATATAAGAAAAAACTGTTGGTACTAAACTAATTGAAAAAACGTGTGATTCCATATACTTTCGACCACAATTGAGCCTGGAATTTTGGTCGTAAGTTGTCATTAAGCGGGTCATCACATGACCTAACTCAATTTTTCAACTGCATCATGGTTCTCCCAAGCATGATTGTTAAGCGACCAGGCAGGTTGTTAAACAGAGTGCAGGGTGTCTCAAGAGGTGGGGGAGTCCCTGGGGGGCTTGGCGCAGGCCTTGTGCAAGCTACAGGGTTGCTGTGGCATGGCACAGATGTAGGAAAGCCAGGGAAAGAAGCTGTAGTTGGCCCTGCAGTGCAGTGAAACAGTGCGGCACACAGAAAGATCAAAACATCTGGGAAGCTTCCACAGTGGGGCATGAAGCAGCCTCCCATCATGAAGCTCTGAATGCCTGGGAAGCTCCAGTCCAGCTGCCCTCTCTGCCCTGCCCTGCCCTGCCCTGCCTGTCCCACGGCAACTGACCTTTATCGGCCTGGATCTTTATGAAAAAGAAGAAAAACGCTAAAGGCAGCAGCTCAGCTGCAGTGTCTTAAACTACCTGTTTTCCCATGGTCCTGGGCAAGGCTGGAACACTGGAGCTTGCTTCGTGATGAAAAAAAGAGCTTGCCTCATTTTGCCAGGGCTCTGTGAAGGAAGCCTTGTTTCTCAAGGCTGCGTAAAGCACCCTTAATTCTAAAAGCAAACATTTTGGCTGGCTTTAGCATTCTCCCCCCCCCTTTTTTTTTCTCTGCAAAGAGTCAGACTGAGCATGCCTTAAAATGTGATAGTTTTTTTTTAAATATAATTCTTTTTATTATTAGATATCCGTTTGTACATGTAAACAATGAAAAAGTTCAATTTAAAGCCATTCAACTTAATACAATCATTTTAAATTTGTAGACCTTCTTCACTCCGTATGTCCAAGTTTAACTATAAGCCAACTACATTTTACCAATTTTAAATTTCACTTCTTTTCAGATCAATCCATTGGACATCAAACAAACAAGTCATCTTATTAAAATTAATATTTTTCATGAGGTTTCGGGTTGACTTTCCTGGGTTAAAACCATTGAGCTCATGTTCCCAGAGTAGATCGGCTTCAATGGAAATAGTTCCCTTGTGTGGGGTGGGCTGCCTTACGCCCTTGGAGTCTCCTGGGCATTTGGAATTTCCCAGGGGGCTGCTGTTTTGAGCCCCACTAGGGAGGTTCCCAGGGTGTTCAGCCCTGGGAAGGCTGACTGCTTTGTCCTGCACCATTCTACTTCCCTGGCATTTAAGATCATAGATGGGGGCAGGGGAGAGATAGGCAAGTAGAAGGAACTTGAATTTTGATCAGGTGACTACGGGGAGGCTAGGGTGGCTCTAACTTCTGGCACAGGTCATAAGCCATTGCAGTAGTAAGACGAAGAACGCCTGTATACAACAGTTTGTTTAGTGACCATTCAAAGTTACAACAGCATCGAAAAAAGTGACTTATGACCGTTTTTCACACTTATGGCCGTTGCAGCATCCCCAGGGTCATGTGATCAAAATTGAGATGCTTGGCAACTGCAGTGATTCATTTAACAACTTTGGCAGGCAAGAAAGGTAAAATGGGCTCAATATCGGGCTCAATTGTGGTCATAAGTCGAAAACTATCAAAACTATCTGTATTGTAGTTACATAAAAGTTCTTAGATTCGTAAATATGGCACACAGGCCTGTTTCCTATTGCTATTGTTAACTATGGTACGCTAAACATTTTTCTTTTCACATTGAAAAGTTATAAATACTTCCCTCTGCATTTTTATTTGTCAGTTGTTAGATGACTGAAAAATAGTATATTTTGATATCCTTTCATCACTATATGTTATACAAAATATCGATGTGGAGGTAAGCCAGAAGAAAAATAATAAGGTAGGAAAGATTTTACGATATTCAGCCATATAGAATGCTGTGAATCAAATATGTGATGCACTGACAAAAGAATTTCCTGGTGGTATAATCTTTTTTTTAAAGAATATGAATTGAAGTAAATCACCACTTAACTTATTTTTAAACTTAAAAAGAAAATTGCCTTAAAGGCCATTGACATAATGTTTGAAAAAAATATTATAGCGTTTGGAAGTAAGATAATAATAGATTATGTGTTTCAAATTCTGATCAGTTCCTTACAGCTCCAGCACCAATAGAAGTAGAGTAGACTATAAGAGTAAACGTCCTTAATTTCCATAATATGAAAAAAAAACTTCCAAGTTTTCTATTAGAGAATCATAACATTCTTGTTTGTTATACAAATGTAACCTTATGGAGCCTGGTATATATTTTGCGGAAAGCATAAAATGACCGAGGGAAGGATTTAAAAACCTACAGAGTTCATAGTTTTCCAGTGGAAATCAAACCATAACCCCCCCTTGCATTTTATGCCAGTTTTTACTGATTTTTCTTATGAAAAATCATTTGTTTCTTTCTTTTCTTCACCTGCTCCCTCCTATTTTTGAAACAGTATTGTTTATGGATGCATCAAGAATAAGCCAAAGAGAAGCTGTTAAACCAGTGGTTCTCAACCTTCCTAATGCCGTGACCCTTTAATACAGTTCCTCATGTTGTGGTGACCCCCAACCATAAAATTATTCCAGGGTCATGTGATCACCTTTTGCAACCTTGTGACAAGCAAGCTTAATGGGGAAACCAGATTCACTGAACAACCATGTTACTAATTTAATCTCTCTCCCTCTTTCTTTCTCTCCCTTTCTTTCTCTGTCTCTCCCTTTCCCTTTCCCTTTCTCCCTTTCTCTCTCCCTGTCTCTCTTTCTCCCTCTTTCTCCCTTTCTTTCTCTCTCTCTCCTTTCTCTCTCTTTCTCTTCCTCTCTTTCTCTCTCTCTCTCTCCCCGTCTCCCTCTCTTCTCTCTCCCTCTTTCTCTCCCTCTTTCTAGTTCTCTTTCCCTCTTTCTCTCCCTCTCTATTTCTCTCTCCCTCTCAAAGATCCTTAAAATCCTTCAAAGTTATGCTTGGGTGGTAGACTTTTTCTTTTACAGATGGGGTGGGTGGGCACGACATTCGCAGGCAGGCAGGACCCCGCCTGCCGGGCCATAGCCTCCCCATCATCCTCCACGCCAGCCGGCTCCCTTGCCAACCTCCCAGCTGACAAGCGCAAATTTGAGGGTCGCCAGCTGACGGGTGCAGAGTTCGGCGCTGCGGCAGCCTCCCCTTTACCTTCCTCACCGGCCAAAGCATTGCTGGACGTTCCAGCTGACAGGCGCAGGTCCGGAGGTCGCCAGCTGACGGGCACAGGAGGTTGGTGCCGCGGCACCCTCCCAGCCGCCTGCTTCTTCGGCTGGAGCAGTTACCAGGGTCGCCGGCTGCGGGGAGCGCGTCAGCAGCCCTTGCGGGCCATGCAAACCCTGGCAACTGCTCCAGCCAAAGAAGCAGGCGGCTGGGAGGGTGCCGCGGCGCCGAACTCCTGCGCCCGTCACTGGCGACCTCCGGACCTGCACCCATCAGCTGGAACGTCAGGCAACGCTTTGGCTGGTGCTGAGGGCGAAGGGGAGGTGGCGGAGCTCCGAACTCCTGCACCCGTCTGGCGACCTCCAGACCTGCGCCGGTCAGCTGGGAGGTCTGGTGACGGAGCCTGCTGGCGTGGAGGACGATGGGGAGGCGGCGGCTCGGGTGGGGTCCTGCCTGCCCGCGAATGTTGGGCCCACCCGCCCCATCTATAAAAGAAAAAATCTTCCGCCCAAGCATAAAGCCAGCAGTTCTGTGCCACGGAGGCTTGAGACACGGAGGCGCGGTGCCGTGGGAGGTGGCAGGACGGGGGAGGGGTTACCTGCATCCTGTCAGCCGAATTCTGGAAGCCTGCCTGAGTGAAGAATTTTAGGGGGTGTTGAAAGGGAGACAGACTGAGGGCTGTATTAAGACCATAGATGGGAGAGTGAAAGGGAAGCGAATTCGGGGTGGAGCAGAAAACACGGGGGTGGGGAAGCTGTTAGGAAATAAGCACCAAGGTACATGGCACCTTGCAAGGGATTCCCGAGTGTTCTGCAATTGTTTTTCCTCTCTGCGCGAGACAAACTTTTGCGGAGTAAATCTGAAACCAGGTGTTCCTGTGAGGTGGTGCAGGAGGTTCTTGGGAGAGGCGAGGACAAGCTTGGCGTTTCCTCTCTCCCAATCCCCTTCCTCTTCTTTACCCCCTTCCCCAGCCTGCCTGCGATCTTAGCTCACAGCTCAGTGGCTTTTCTTTGCCTAGCCTAGCCAAGCTTTCTTCCGCCCGCCCTGTTCCCGGGAGCGCCGAGGAGGTACGGCAGAAACACAGGAATTGGGATTGCCCTTGGGAAGCCGATCCTGCTTTGAACCTTAGGAGAGGAGGAGGAGTCCCTTCCTCCTTCCCTCCCTCTCTCCCTGTCAAGCCCCCGCGGGCTCGACATGAACGCGCAGGGAAGGGGTCTAGGACAACGTGCGGGTGGGCTCCGAGGGCATCCCGACCAACAGCTGAGTGGCTCCAACTTCTGGCCGCTGAACAGCTGAGTCCTCCGGGAGGCAACATGAGGCCCTGAGGGGTATTGCAAGCTCACAGGGGGGTGGGAAGGAAAAGAAGATGGAAGAAAGTGAGGCTGCAACAGAGAGAGCGGTGTCTCGGTTCCTAAGACCATCGGAAATATGTGTTTTCCGATGGTCTTAGGCAATCCCTCTGAAAGAGTCGTTCGACCCCCAAAAGGGTCGCGACCCACAGGTTGAGAACCGCTGTGTTAGACAGAAGCAGACAGCGAAGTCCATAGTAAGCTGGCAAAGATCTGCTTATTAAAAGCACATGCTGAAGGATGTTGACATAAACCAATGATTCCATGCAGATACTGTATGAGTCATTTCTACTGATGATTGTCAGTATATGCAGTATAATATTATGTGGTTAATTGTTTAAAAGATAACAGAGGGTTGTAGGCAATTGTTTGCCAAAACTTTCATCTTTTTCTCAGAGTATACTTCGTCTGCATTTGCAATTATTCAGAGCGTTGCCAGAGAGTCGAGAGTTCTTATAAACACTGCATGGGGAAGTACAAGACAGCACTATTTTTTTCCTTTCTCTTTTAGAGTTAAGAGTTATAAGAATATAGAGTCTTATTTTTAAGTGGTAAATCAACAGTTATCATAGAAAGAAACTTTGTACATGATCAGGACCAAGTTTCATATGTCATCTCTTTGCATAGCTAATTTCCAAAATATATTTATAAAGTTACTAGGTAGGTCATAAAATGAAAATTTTACAAGTAAAATAGATTTTTCGCTATTTTATTTGGTCTTGCACATACTATCACATGCCTGGAAGTTAATTATGATGGCTGTAAATTTATTTGAAATGAAACCTGACATTCAGGAAAGCAAATCAGGTTCCTAGAGTACGTTTTCAAGTCTTCCCAAAAGAGGAAACCTCATAGGCCTGTAGTGGACTTCGCTGCTGTTCATGTTACCTTCTGGATTTGTCATTTTTAAGCAGCCGTAATTCGTATTAATAAGATGCTTTGCTCAAGTTCTATTAAAACGTACTCTAGGAACCTGATTTGCTTTCCTGAATGTCAGGTTTCATTTCAAATAAATTTACAGCCATCATAATTAACTTCCAGGCATGTGATAGTATGTGCAAGACCAAATAAAATAGCGAAAAATCTATTTTACTTGTAAAATTTTCATTTTATGATCTACCTAGTAACTTTATAAATATATTTTGGAAATTAGCTATGCAAGGAGATGACATATGAAACTTGGTCCTGATCATGTACAAAGTTTCTTTCTATGATAATTGTTGATTTACCACTTAAAAATAAGACTCTATATTCTTATAACATTTATTAAGGATATTAAAAACAAGTGTTTTATATATTATCCTTAACTGGACTTTTTGTTAGCAAAATATATTGTTAGCAAGGAACAATATATTTGAACAAGGTTTATCTTATTCTAATTGATAATTCTTTACCTAATTGAACACAAAGGGATTTTACAGTAAATTTGACATTTGTGTTTCATAGCCAACAAGTTTTGGTAGAATTTTTTTTAACTTAGAATGATTTGATCATAACCATTTTTATTACAGTTAATGATTGGGACAAATTTCGATGGTATTTATGATTATTGCAAGCAAATTTCTCACTTTTAATATATTTAAACAAACATGAGACTCTACTCAAATATCATTAAATACTGATGTTTCCTCTGAACAGACTTTGAAAGTTACTATTATTTTCCCAAGGTCTCTGGTATTTTTTAAGCTGTCTCTCATTTGTGGGTAATTGATGCCAGCACTGAATGTTTATACACACAGAAAAACACTGTTACCTGTTGATTTAATTTGAAAAAATTAAGGCTATTTTTAAAAAAGCTTTAATCAGTTATAATTCTACTTAAATCTTTTATGTGTTTTTAAGGGAAGAAAATCTAAATAATTAGGAAATATAATAAAATGTTTATAGTTAATTAAAAATAAATTGATTCTAGTTGTAAAAGATATACAAAAGCTGTTTGTAGTGTGATGTAGTATTGTCCCAAATAAGACTGCTATATATTTTTTAATCATGTGGTTTCCAAGGATACTGTGGATATAACACATCTTGATCTCAGTAAAGTTTTTGATCAAGTACCATTATGGATGGTAATACCTATTAATTGGCCCCACAGTGGACCCATAGTGGGTTTAAATGAATTCTCATATAGTGATTTCTCATCAGATTGGAGAGAGATCTTATTAAATATTTTATTAGAAGCTTGAGCACATACAAATACCATCCTGATGATACAACCTTAGATGTTTGAACTGAGCAAGAGTTTAGAATCAGTGGCCAAAATGCTGTCTTCCAATTCCATGATTCTATGTAGCTTGAAAGTGGTGTTATCTATTTTAGAATGGAAGTAGATGAAGCAAATTTAGAGTTAACATCTTATTAATTGGTAAGATGAGAAGGATGAAAGCATGATTGAGCAGGCAATAGCGTTTCACTCTGAGTTATTTGGCAGGTTTGAAATATGCCCTCAGTTACACCTGTGGTAATTGACTGCCATCACTGTGCAGTGCCAAGTTACATTAAAATTAATTCTTATTAGAACTATTTAAATGCATAGTGCTTATTGTCAATCCTCAAGTATTGAGAAGTATTAATAGAATGGAAGTATTGAGATCAGTTAGTACCCTTCAGATCTACTGAGTTGCAGCCTCTGAAATCTATCCAGAATATACACTGGTTAAATATTATGGGAATAGGAATCCAACATATGTGGAAGACTTCAGGTTGCATACCTCTGCTTCAGAAGCACAATTTCTTTCAAACTTGAATATGCAAGGAATAAACAGAATCAAATTATATACAAAACATTTTATTACATATATTTGTGAATTTACAATATGTACATATTGCACATTTAACTGGAATGTATATTTCTATTATACAGGAAACAAGTGACTTTAGAGTGGGTGCAGAATCCAACCTAAAACATGTTCATCCCTTGCCTATGGCATGCTGTCTAGTAGACCACCACTGTAACAGCTCTATGAAAAGTTTGTAATGTAACATTTTCAGTTTTATAAGCAAGAAAGATATAAAATGATGCTTCCTCTAAAAGGCAGGTTTCCTTGACAGTAGACTGTAATGTCTCTTAAGGGAAACATGTCTATACTTGAAAAGATGTTACTTGTTACTTTTTGGGGCAGTACAACACAACTGTTGTAGAGCAACTTTAAAGCGTAAAACATGAACAAGTAATTAACATTTTGGTAGTTTTTCACTATAAAGAATGCATCTGTAAACAGCGATGATGGGATACAAAACACATTTTTAAAGATTTATGAGAAGTAGTCCATCAATTTCCAAAAATAAATCTCTGGTTCATAATGCCATATATTACAAAAATGCTAAGTTCAATTTCCCTGTCAGTTTCCAAGGCACTTCTCTTGGTTCTTTTATATATGTTTCCTTTGATAATAGTAGCATCTGAAGTAAAACAAAAGCACAAAATAAATATTTAACTCTACTTTTGCTGATATTTCACATTAATTTTCAATGAACTCTGTTAAATAATAATTCAGTTTGTTTTATATGGAGACTAAGACAAATGAGAAAAAATTTCCATAATATAAAAATCTAAACTTGATCATCTATGTTACAAGGTACAGTAGAATATTCCCAGGTTCCAGTAACCAATTTCCACCCCTGCAGTACAGTTTCTTCTTTCCAAGCTTACTAATAATATTATTTTGCACAAGGCTGATCCTGGCTGGTATTCTGAAGCACAGCACAGATAACTTGAACATTGGAAATAGAAGAAATGGCATTAACTTACTTTTCTTTTATATGAAATAACTGATTCAAAGAAAAAATAATTCAGTGATTCTCTTTTGGGGGCAATCGTAGTTCCTGGTATTGCTATATTGTATTGCTAAGCAGGTTTAGTAATTCAAATTCAAATTGCAGTTGAATAAGCAAATACATATTAATGATGTTTCATTCTATGTGTAACAAAAGCAACAGCATTTACATACTGCATTATATCATGAATGGTGTATATATGTAAGTGGCTTCTACATGTATCTAATATTAAAATATGTCTATTATATGGACAAAAAGATATCCAGCATAAATAGAAATGGCAGTTGATTTTGTTCCTGAAAAATTAGCTATGCCCATTAGCTTTGAATTTTTAAAAACACACTACCTACTAATTGCACACTATTATGAATAATTCACAGTTGTTGCCTGAGAGTCTGTACTGTATTACTTTCCAGTAGGGAGTATGTTTTTATTAAGGGTAAATATTTTACTAAATGAAAGGGTTTGTATCACTTTCAAATGAGCATATTTCAATCCAAAACATATTCTGCCAATGTTTATGAATTAGTTATTGTTATCAACATGCTGGCAGCATGCAGTTCTTCCTCTCAGTAATCTTACCTTATCCTTCTGTGCACATTGGACTTACTGCCAAGCGAGTAAGGAGCCTGGCACATCTTTTATAATCTGTGGGAAGTGTAAAAAGAGGGTTGGATTATTACATTTTTTAAAATGTGCAATTTGTATGAGGGAATATAAATGTAACTGTAATTCATTTTGGAGCACTATATTGTAGATTTGAACTTGTATGCTTAAGGAGCTAATTTTAAATACACTACTTAGATTTTTAAGAATGGTGTGTGTGGATGGATAGATAGATAGATAGATAGATAGATAGATAGATAGATAGATAGATAGATAGATAGATAGATAGGCAGGCAGGCAGGCAGGTAGGCAGGTAGGCAGGCAGATAGTTTGCCATCCTATGAAGTCTGATGTGGTTTAGGATGCTGTTGGATGGATTATTTTGTCAGATTAAGATGATGGATATTTACTAATATCCATGAAAAGATTGTCCACATGCATGCAAAAAATCGGTTTGTATGTTTCTGCAGTGAACTATTTGTATAACTAATTGTCCCTATGAAGAAAATAAAAAATTCAGGTTAATCATGATGCAAATTAATCAGTTAATTAGATAACTGCTAACAGGATAGCAGTAAGACGGAAAGGAGGACTCAGATGCTGAAAACCTGTAGAAAAGGAGGAATACTGCTGCTTCCATTTGTAAAGATTGTCTAGATTAAAACAGCAGTTCTCAGTCTTTTGCATCTTAAAACACACCACTCAGTCCATCAAAAGTCAAGTCCCATAATAAAACCTATTATTTCAAAAGAAGGTTTATATATATTCAGACATTCTGTTGCCATAAATATAGGAAGTTTTAAGGATGTAATAACTTTTCAGTGAATTACCCTGTGTCCCATTAAACAATACTTTTTACTTATTTATTTAGCATATTTAGGAACCGCCCATGTCCTTCATAGAGTGACTCTTAAATATTAAATAATGCAACATTGCTTGCACAATGTCAACCTTTAAATGAAGTATATTGATGCTCATTATGTAGTTCCAGAGCATATTAGTGAAAACACTGGGAGCTAAAACGAGTAATAGAAGCAGTAGCAAATTATGTAAATTCATTTTCATCTCAGGAACTAATTGTAGCAAGTTTTTGTTAAGAAACAGTTTCATATTATATGTTTGTTCCCATGCAGATATATGCAGAAATGTGGATGCAGTAATAAAAAGAAATGTGGCTCGCCAAATCCTGTATTTAGGCTGCCATTTAGTTCTGTAATTCAGTTCCTCACGGATCATTTAAGTTCACTCTAGCAATCAGGATTGGTTTTAAATCCTGTGAAAAGCACCCTTAGTGGAAAAACCTTGCTATAGGGTTTTATACTTTGCCCAGAATATAGTTTTTCTAGAATCTAATTAATTCCCAATCGTCAAGCTGATTTTAAAACATCAATTTTTTAAAATCCATAAGCTTGTTGGAAAACAGGAAACATACTTTGTTGAATTGCTAACTCTTTATTTGGGAGGTCTTTGACTAGATTTGACTAAATAAATAAATTTGGTCATTGTAGTTAAGACTTAATATAGTTCCTTGGTTTTGGTTTAGACTAGTTGAAAAACAACTGTTGGTTCTTCAACTAGTCTAATAGTTGGCTCTTCAACTAGGTATTTACAGAGTTGGCATAAAGTGTGAGATTTTGTGGTCAATTTGTTTTGTGAATAGCAGGATAATCTCATAAGTATCATAATTACTTGCAGAAATCGTATCACCTGTTTACATCGTAGAAGTAAAAATGTGCAGTTTATGTATTTATGCAAGTTCAAACTCTGTACTAAATGACTAAGTTCCAATGAGGTTTTTTTAAAAAAAGTATTATTTTATTGTTAGTATCTTCTCTGTATTTCAAGAAAAAGAATATGAAGTTTTTGCATTTTCTTGATGTAATTGGCCCAAATTTTGAATTTTTATATCTAAATCCCTGAAAAAGGGTTGACAGCAAAGGGTAGTCAATCATTATCATGGTCATCATCTAAAACAGTGGTTCTCAACCTTGGGGTCGCGAGACCATTTCGCGGGGGTCGCCGGGCACCGCCCCTGCCATTTTGTTTTTGTTTAATTTTGTTTAATTTTTTTTATTTTTTTGGCGCGCGCGCGCCGCGCATGCTCAGATCCGCCCGCCGCGCGGGAAATTTTTTTTTAACAAAATTAAAAAAAAATTAAAAAAATAATAAAATAAAATAAAAACAAAATGGTGGACCGCAACGGGCGGATCCGTGCATGCGCGGCACGTGCGACGGGCCGATCCGCGCAGGCGCAGATCCGCCCGTCGCGGCCACCATTTTGTTTTTTTTTATTTTTTTAAAAAACTTTTTAAATAAAAAAACAAAATGGTGGCCCGCGACGGGCAGATGCGTGGCGTGTGCGACGGGCCGATCCACGCATGCGCAGGTCCGCCCGTCGCAGCCGCCATTTTGGTTTTTTTTTTTTTTGTTTTTTTTTAAATTTAAAATATTTTTTTGTGCACGCGCGCACCCCCGGGTCAGGGTCGCAGCGCGCATGGGCGGGGCAAGTGGGGTCTCAACCTCAGAAAGGTTGAGAACCACTGATCTAAAATGTATACATTTGCCATTTAATAATGTGGAATTTGAATTGGTTTCATTGATAGCACTTCATTTCTATTACTGGCTTTTCAGAATTCAGAGTATTTCAGCATAGTATAAGTTGTTTTTCATTTTCTTAAGAAATTATACTCTGAATAATTGCTTTTCTAGCAACCAGGATTTTTCAGCTGTGTATTCGTGCTCTAAGCGCAAAACAATTTTAATTCTTAAATGTCTGTTATCTGATTTGATAAGAAATTCAGTTCCTGTACTGAAATCCTAAAACAAAAAGAGCTGGCATATAATGAAAGAATAGATTGACTGCCTGAAAAAATATGTTTTAAATGCTTGTTTATGAAATTAGAACCATTTAGATCTCCCTGAGGAATTGCAAAAGAGCACTGTTCTGTTTCATCACTGTAACTCTACAAACTCTTTAAGTGTATCATGATAATTATACAGAGTGATGATTATTCTTTAAAAAACTATATTTATTAGTGATTCTGGTCTTGGATGATAGAACTTACATGCAGGTATGGTACAATCTCTTGTATGGTGATAAAGTCTGTGAAAGTGTTTAGTGCATTTTGGGCTAAAATAAAGGTGACCTGGAAAAGAAGAAAAACGGTGGATTAATTTAATTGGTGCCATAAGACAAAGGATTATAATTGAGGCAATGATTCAGATGTGAAATTTGACTTACCTGTTAAATGATTTAAAAATTTGTCTTTCATTCTTAGGTCTCTAGGAAATATTTCTGTTAAAGAGAATAAAGACACGTCTTTAGAGGAATCAGTATTTATATTCTGGTTCATAATTTCCTGGAATATATAATTCAAGGCAAAAGTTAAAAATGTCTGAAAGGGCAATGATGTTTTAGAAGCACAGTACAATCTGTCTCTTGTTTTCCATTGATACAGTTGGAACAAAAGTCCTATATAATTAAGATATTTCCATCTAATAAGAGCAGCAAGATTTTGAGTAAAGATGACTAATATTTGGCATCACAGCTATAATCTTGCTAAAATTTCTTGGAAATCGGTAAATTGTAATTATTTTGCTTTATTTTTGTGCTTCATAGGGACAACATTACTGAGTTAAACTGGTAGAATTAAATAATAATTAGGACTATCTCAGAGGAATTGGAATAGATAGATACTTCATGCAATGGTTCTCTTTCTAAAAGGGTGTTTCTGGCACTAATGATACAGAAAAACACTGTCTCTGATTCTGAACAAGTGCTCCCCCCCCTCTGAGGTGGTCCACAATTTGGACATTCTCCTAGTCATAGCTGTGCTTGGGGAACAGGTGGTTACTGTAGTAAAAAAAGGTTTTGCCCAGTTTCATCTTGGGCAACAATTGTGACCTATCCTAGATCAGGATCCCCTGCTCATAGATAATAATTATCTAGCCACTTCCCATTTGGACTATTGTAATATGCTTTATGTGGGATTGCCTTGAAGAGCGTCAAGAAGCTATAATTGCACTGGCCTGAGCAGTCCTGGATGTATTTTATATGTACACAAAATGCAATGGTTTAGGGAGTCCTAGATGTATTTTAATCTGTTCTGGTGATCTTTCTGTTCTGGGATTACAAACTAAAGGGATTCCTCTGATCCCTTCAAATTCTAGCTTCTCTGCATTTCTATTCTTTTGGTTTGATGCTTATTTGCTGGCAAAGGTGTCACGGACCTTCTAAGTTGCTTTAACTAAAGCTGCTCTGAC
This sequence comes from Bothrops alternatus, assembly GCA_034064705.1. Classification (NCBI taxonomy): domain Eukaryota; kingdom Metazoa; phylum Chordata; class Lepidosauria; order Squamata; family Viperidae; genus Bothrops; species Bothrops alternatus. The sequence continues at coordinate 3,790,960 of JARGCV010000031.1, read as the reverse complement.
ATGAGAGGGAGAAAGGACTGTCAGCTTAAGTCTCTGCAGTTGTGCGTAATATCCTTAAAATCCAAGATCATTCATCTTAAATTATGCAACATTGCTTGCACAATGCCACCTTTTAAATGAATTTTATTGACACTCGTTAGTTAAATAGTTCCAGAGCACATCAGTGAAAAAACTGAAAGCTAAAGTCAGTAATAGAAGCAATAGCAAAACTTGTAAATTCATTTTCATCTTGGAACTAAGTATAGCATATTTTTCTTAAGGAACAGATTTATATCATATGCTTCTATCCATGCAGATTTATGCAGAAATGTGGATGCAAAATAATGAGTGAGAAAAAGAAATGTGTCTTACTAAATACTGCATTGACAATATTATGTTTTGGAAGAAATGAAACCATCTTGTTAAACAAAATATGGAGGTGATTGGGAAATACATATAGCTATTTGTTATTTACTGCTGTAGTTTGCTTCCTCATAGCTTATTCAATGGATAGGAATATAACTAGCTTATTGAAATCCTCTTTAGCTTCTTATGGCCATCTCTTTGATTTAGTGTCATATTTAATATTTACAATTTTGTCATGACAATTACATTTGATCATTAATATTACCATAAATTAATGCATAAACAGCATTTCCTTTTGTAACTTTTACATTCAACTATATCTGGTCCACTGGGGAGTTTAGCTATTTCTCAAAATTTAACTTTTATTTATTTCTAAGTATAGTCCAACTCAATTGAATTGATCTTATCATATTTTGATTTAATTCTGTCAATTGCAGCACTAAATGCTTAGATACATCTTCAAAAGTCTTGCAAAATGAAGGCAATTCAGAAAGGTTTCTTCAGAAAAGTATTTTAGAAATTGGCAAGTTTCATTAGAACAGATAGTCTTCATCTATATAGTCCAATTATAGCAAAATTACACGCTGAATTCAATCTGTTGCTTAAGCAGATTTTGCAGTTGTTTTAAATTTGTATATTTTTAAAAAATGCTAAAATGTATGATAAAATATATATCTCAAATGTTTGGTGAATGCATCCTTGTCATTTTATGGATAATAATATTGAAATGGCTTACCCTTGCCTTCTTTCGAGATATATTTTTTTTCAATTTCTCTCTTTAAACAGTAGTTATAACTATAGCCAATAATGCTAAAGTTTCTATCCACAGTTGACCTTGCTGGATTCTGAGTTTAGCCAAGCTGAGCTAAATGTTCACCAAATGATGAACAGATGAGTTCTATAAGCATTTTAAAATACACATAACCAGTATTAGTGGAATGTATCTCTAGGATAAACAAACATCTATTAAAAGCACCACGCATGTTTCATCCATACATTTTTCTTTTCCCTATAATAATTAAAGTTCCTTCCACAAAAATAAAGTACCGTATACCCTAGCGTTAAACTAGATCTGCTCATTAATTTTTTTGGTATTTGAGCTTCTAGTACTGTCCCACTGCTGCCCAGAAATTTCATGGCTAAAGATTTTTGTTGTTATATTTGTTCTGCTTTTAAAAGGTCAGTTTTGTTCATTTAATTGAGATAGGACTTAAGTACCAGTGGTAAATATAAAATGATGGCTAGTTGTCCCCAAATTGGAGAGGGGGATCTCTAAGGACATACTATCTGGAGCTTTATCAGTGGCACTTGGTGAGGTAATTGGCACTTGTGATGTCAGCTGATTTAAGCTGGACATCCGCCCTGGTCTTCAGAATTGTGCATAGTTATCTCTGTTTTCAATGGCTAGCAAAATCAAGATAAACAATACAAAATTATTTCAGTTGAAGTCAGCATATTTGGTGCACAATTTAGATATATAACTGAGTTATATTTTTAATAAAAATATTCATACCTAGGCAGGTAAAATGCAGCACTAAGCAACCTTAATTAATTGATCCCTGATAGACTTTCTTCCAAAGAAATACAGCATGTATTTCACTAAGATAAAAATCACATTAAACATTAATAGATTATGATAAGTACAACTGGTTTTCCCATAGTAAGATTGTATTTTTTGTTACATTGAAAGTTCTTTGCCCCCAACAAATTACTAATACAAAATTAACTATTCTAAGAAAAGCCTTTAAATCTGAGATTCTGAATTTTTTTTCAATAAAATGAGATGTGTTTGCAGAAAAAAAACCCTTTTTATTTTATAGTATTTTGCATATGTGAGGCACCAAAAAGTTAAATCTATGTACCTCGTTTCTGGGCAGTCAAATATTTTTAAAGTATGTTCCATATTCACTGTTTTCTTTAGACTTAAGACCAGACAATATTCTTAACATGAAATTTAGTCCATCAGTTCTATTGAAACTTTAAGAAAAAACACGTTTATTTCACAGATAGCAAAGCACCAGCATAAAAGTAAAACAATTTATAAACAGGGTTTAAACCAATGCAATCACTTTTAAATCTCATTGGTTTCAGTGTGGGAGGTGGGAAAAGAATTATAATTGCTTACAATTATACTTTCTATCAATCGCCTTTTCTAAAAGCACATTAGTCTCATATATGTCATATGATCCTTCCTGTGGAGAATCAGATGAGTAGAGAAGACATTGATCTGATTTGCACATTGCACTGAACCATTTTAATAGACTATAGTTAGTTGGGCTGAAACAATATGTTAAGACAATCACATGTTGGCTTAATGTAATAAGTTACCGTACATATATTAAAAGGAAATCTTATTTTGTTCTAATAGCACAAACTTTGTGTCAGTTACAAGATTCACGTTGAGATGTTAATATTAATGAGGCTTTAAAAAATTAAAGTACTGAACATTATGGCACATCATCTTGAAGGAATAAAAGGTGTATATATCCCATTTTCTCAGAACCATGTTTGTATATGTGTTAATTGAAGAGTAATGGGAGATGACTTCCTATCTTTTTAATTTTTCCATTAATACCAGTGGGACTCTAGGATGCTAAATTTAATATAGAATAAATAAGCAGCAGAGAAGCAGAAAATAGGAGATATACTCAAAGGCGACTCAATCATCCAACAGGCTTGGATTCTTGCACAACTGCTTTTGATTCCAAGCAGACAGCAAGCAAAGCACACTTAAAATATGCATATGAAGAAACGAGAATTTTACCAGATCCATTTGCTCCATGCATATAAGACTGCACCTGAACACCCAGTGAACTGGGGACTTTTAAATTAGGAATGCACACCAAAAACAACAGTTATGATGCTATTTTATTTCTGTATCATTTTCCTCCTAGATGAGCCCAGAGCAGGTCCGTAAAGAATAAACATAATTTTCAATAGAGTAATAAAAATCAAGAAAAAAATAATAGATTAAAATAGTTAAATAGATAATTTTAAGAAAGGATTCTAAAAGATGGTATACCGGAAACAGTTGTCTACTCATGCCTGGATGAAGAACTATTATTTTCAACATAAAAACAAAAACAAAAAAACCCTCAGGCTAGTTATACTTTCCATAATAATGAGTATTTCTTCGGGGAAGACTTCCTAGCCAAACCCCAAAGGAGACCACAAGCAGAACCTCCCTTGCTGATCTTTAGTGCATGGCCTGGCAATCTTGTAACCTTTGATTCTTAAACTGCTCAGAACTTCGTAAGTTAACTGAAACACTTGTGTTGGTCCAAGAATTCAGTCAGTGAAGCATTTTCAGGATCAATGTTATTTGATCTGATTTATCTATTCCACTTAGCAATTGAGCTGCTACATTCTAAATGTGACAGTGTCCAATGGTAGCCCTTGATAGGGTACATTATGCTTATCCCAACATGAGATTACTAGGAAATGGTTCACTGAGGCCAGACTAACTTAGACCAGATGCCAGGACAAACTTGGTCACAGGATTTCTTTGTTACTGAACTAGCTGTCCCGTTAGTTGACAGATTAGAATAAAAGAGAGACCCCCATTGTATGCATCTGTGGGAGTGCTGGCTCATCTAGAACAGGACACTTTTAACTCCCAGATCTGAAAATCACTCATCTACAACCATTTTATTTGGTTCAGTTTATTGGACCTTATCCAATTTATCACTGCCCCTAAGCCAAGAGTCTGAACTTCAAATGATCACTAAAGCTGGATGTGGTCTATGATCCAGCGTGTACATGCACATGGCATTCAGCACTCTAGCCTTGCTAAGCACATCTTTGACTGCAACAGAATATGGGCCATATAAAACAAATTGGAAGGCTGCATATGATTCATGACCCAGGAGTATGTGACTTCTTCTCTAAGCAACTAGTATCAGTGTGATCTGATTAAGTGGGTGAAAATTGATTTCAGAATTATCAACACATTCTCTATAAAAATCTGCCTGAGCACCTTAGTGGTGCCAGATTGGTGTTGAATAATCAAAAAGAGAGAATGGCTCTAACCTTAAACAGAAATTTCCCTCAGCTATTCTAATGGTGGCCCTGCAAATAGGACTAGGACCCTTGAAACAGTTGAGCTGAACTGGGTTGCTTTAGCAATACCCTGCAATCGTCGAAGGCACAGAAAGCACATCCCTGCAGTCTTTCTAAACAATCATATTCATACGGTAGTAAGAATCAAGTCACGTATACTCTTACTAGTTAAAGTTTCTTCATTGCCCAGAGGTCCATATTTGATGGCTTCATATTTAGAGACCATACATGATGATAGACCAAACCCCCTTTTCATTTCCAGGTGCCATAACAAGGCCAGGAGTGCAACAGAACTGCCAGATATTCATCTCTGAAGTTAGACCATCTTAAATGAAATCACCCACAGCAATTTCAAATTGGAGTTGTTGTGAGTTGGGTCATTTTATAAATGAAATTTAGATATAAGTAAGTAAAGTAAATAATATAGCCATGTCTGATACGGTTTTTGGGCAGTAAGGTATGTAGTATCCTGTCTCTGCATCCCAAATCAAGTAAAATCAGACCACAGCAACTGGAATATGTTATCTCTTTAGTCTATGCTTATGCTAAGCCAAATATCTAATTCAGTGGTTCTCAACCTTGGGGTCGCGACCCCATTTGGGGTCGCGCGACCATTTCGCGGGGGTCGCTGGGCACCGCCGGCCGCCATTTTGTTTTTTTTATTTTTATTTTTTATAATTTTTTTATAATTTTTTTTATTTTTTTTATTTTTTTGGCGCGCGCGCACCGCGCATGCTCAGATCCACCCGTCGCGCCGGAAAAAAAATAAAATAAAAATTAAAAAAATAAAATAAAAAAAATAAAAAAAACAAAATGGCGGCCCGCGACGGGCAGATGCGCGCATGCGTGGCGCGTGCGACAGGCCGATCCGCACATGCGCAGATCCGCCCGTCGCAGCCACCATTTTGTTTTTTTGTTTTTTATTTTTTTTAAATTTTTATTTATTTATTTATTTTTTGGTGCGCGCACGTGCGCGCACGCCCGGGTCGGGGTCGCAGCGCGCATGGGCGGGGCAAGTGGGGTCTCAACCTGAGAAAGGTTGAGAACCACTGATCTAATTGGATAAAACTTGGTCAGATCTGGTCCTCTTATTTCCTCTAGCTTCAGAGCAGTTGAACCCATTCATCTATGCAAAAGTCAGTCAGGTTATCTTTATAAACATTTTACAGAATGCTTCAGGGGCAACTAGCAATGTGATGGCACATTTTTATTTTTAGTAAAGTGAGCGGGGGGGGGGTTGAGATCATATTAAATTGTATTTAATACAACACAATAGACTTACCAATTTTCTGTTCTTCTGAGTAAGTTCCATAGTCAGGCACTTCCCTTTGATCAAGAGGTAGGTAGTCTTGTTTGTACTGCACTCCATTCTCTTCATCCTCTTCTAGATGGTATCTTTTCAGTTCTTGAATGATCTCCATTATCAGATTTAAGAGGTTTTGTCTTTCCTTCAACCCCACACTAGATTCTGATTTTTCTTTACAATGCCCTGCTGAAAGTATCAATGCCATCAGCCCAATCAGCGCTGAAGACCTTAGAAGTTTGCACATTGCACTTGTGGGGACAACCCAGGAAAAAAGAATAAATTTCCCACTTACTCCCTGAAAGAGAGAAAATGTTTTAAAAAAAAATCAGAAAGAAGACATGAATTCTAATAGAACAATTTTCATTATATATATGGAACAAACTACTTAGAGTTGTTGCTGCTTTCTTATTTCAGTAAAATATTCTTTAGCTAGGAAGACAATTGGACTTTAAATGCATTCATGTAATAGTCTGACATCCTTCATACTCAAAAATATCAAGGAATGTAGTGAAATTGGTGTAAGAGAGAAGATACACTACAAAATCAGCTGGGCAAAGAATAAATGAAAAACAAAATATTAGAAAACAGCAAACTATAGCAAAGATAAAATTTATCCATTTGCTTGGCAGATCCTGAAATCCTGAATGAAATGTATGTGTTAAACACCCTGCCTCTTAATAAAACTAAGAGCAGATAAGAAGCTTCAACAAGGAGTAACCAGACATTTGGGAGGGAGACAGAGAAATCAATAGCAGTGTCACCTGACTCCAGTATATGGTTTCTAAGTCACTGGGAATTTTTTCAGCCTATTCAGATTTGCTTGACTTGATCTTGTTGATTTATTCAAAAGTTCATATAGTTTTCTACTGATGGATACAGAGGCATTGATCAAATAACAGCTTAGCTAAGTATTTAGAAATCTACATGACAATCAGAACGGACTTATTACTCTTAATCTTGGTTTGGTAATGTTTTCACTATTTTCAGTCAATACATTGGGAACTATTTCTAATTTGTACACTGGCCTTCCATTAAAATTTTCAAAGCAGAATATCTCTGAATGATTTGCATTCTGGATTATCTTATCTGCCTCCAGTCCTAGTAGATTCTACAAGGCTGCCAAATGCTATTACAGATCATCAATTTATTTCAAGGAAAACTTCCGCATCATACAGCTCCAGGTCTGACCTGATCCCATCCAATGCATCCTGTTGAAGGCATAACATCTGAATTTAACCCACCCCATTTATCTTATCTGCTCAGACATCAACAGTCTGTCAATTTGGCCTTACTCCGAGAGGTCTCCTCCTCCACATTGCTGGGGGTGCTCAGTGCAGCTTCATTTCATTTGGATTCCCAAAGGTAAATGATTGCAGAAAAGAAACCACCCAACCCATCACCATGGAGCACTTTCAATTTCGACCGGACAGGATGGATGTCAGGTTTCACAATGCTACCTAAAATGACTTAATTCGGACTAGATGTTCTGCTCTTTTCTTTCCTCGGAGTGTCTGGCTTCTATTCATAGAGCAGAATTGTCTACAACGAAGCAACCCCCACCACCACACACACACACACCTGCCCTTGATTTCTACTGCCCCTCCTCAGAAGTGCCTTTTGTCTCTCTGGACTAACATCAGTTCAGGAGCCGAACCGGTCAAAGGAAGACCTCGCAGGGCGCGCCTAGCAAGAAGGGAAGCTTTCTTGAGACAGGCTGCAAAGATTCGCTTGCGCCCGCACTCGCGCACCGCTGCAAAGAGCGCCCCGGGAACTGTTGAGAGGAGTCCACTAACTTGGCAGGAAGCGAGCGGGCGCTACCCCTGCAGCTGCCACTCCTAAGCAAGTTATCTGATAGACGCCGGCGCTAGCCGCTCGTTCCCACTTGGGCAACTGAGGAGCATACCTGGCTCCTCTGGCTCCGGTCCCTTCGACGGTCCGGATGTCCCCTTTCCTGAAGAGCTGAGCCTCCTCCCGCAGCGAAAAGAGCAGCCGTTCACCTCCCCTTCTAGGCTTTCCGTCTTCTCCCAGGCGCGCCAGCCGTCTCTTCTCCTTCACCTAGTCCATGGCCGCGCTTTTTATAGGTTCACAAGGAGTTCATGAGGCGGCCGCCGCCGTCGCCGCCGAGTCAGCGAGTGGGTGGACGGCCGGCTCTCCGCGTCCCGCTTGGCCACCTCGCGGGCGCCGCAGCTCCCCTGTTGCCGCCACCCAAGTTCCCTCAGACTCCCCCGCCTTTGCCGCCGCGCGCTCTCCTCTTATGCTGCTCCCCCCACCCCAAGCAGACGTAGAAGGAGCTGTCCCGGCTCGAGGAAAGAGGAGGGGGGGAGAGGAGGGAGGCACCCACCAAGTTTCTTTAATTAGAAAGCCAGCGCTGATCATTTCCCTCACGCGCGCGCGCACTTCATCCACCCCCCCCTCTCCTCATCCACCCCCACCGCGGTTTCGTTAGGACGTCCAACCTCCTCCACGCTTCCCGTCTCGGGGGTTGCATCTTCGGGGCATTCGGCGGCTGCCAAGTGAGCACGAATTGTCAGCAAGTTTCGTGACTGGACGGCGCTGGAGAGGAGAGGAGGGATGGGGTAGGAAAGGGCGGGAGCGAGGACGGGCAACGGCGATTGTCTCATTTTCCCTAGCGGGAAAAAGAAGAAGAAGCGGTGCCAGTCCCACCTTCCGGTTGAAGAGAAGAGGCTGTCCGGAATTCCCTCCCTGTTACCGGAGAAAGCTTCAGCCGGGCTCCACCTGGGTTGCTCCCTCAGCCCAGGACAAAAGTCCTGCCCTCAGACGGTCAACTTGCGTGCCCGTTCGGTTCTCACAAAACGAGGAGCGCTGCTGGACCCCAATTTGTCCATTCTCCTGTGTTTGCGGGATGAGAATGTGCCAGGTCAAGACTTGCCCCTCCTTGGTCTCCCACTATTGAAACACACTAAAGAGCTGTGAACAGTGGACTAAGTCTTTGTGATGAAAGTGTCTTAATGCTTTTTTTTTTTAATAGCGCCCCCCCAGCAAGGAATGCCACAAGTTGTGGTAGCGAATTCCGCACGTTGAATTAAGTGCTCCTTGTGGGAAGAAGCTCTCTTGTTTCTAAGCCTTGAATATCCTCTCAGACTCATTAGATGGAGCGTCTACGAAGTTTAAGAGGAAATTTGTGCTTTGTTTCAATTTATTACATTGGTGTCCTGCCTTTCCTACAAGCAGCTCAAGGGGGCGTACATGGCCTTCCCTACTTTAATCCTCATACCAACTCTGTGGCTGTGCCTGCATAATATATGGTTAAGGGAACACAGTCACTAAACTACAAATTTGGCTAGCCACAGTTTTAAGCTAGCATGTTGGCCAACTTAGTCTATGAGTTTGACTTAGCAAGCAGGCCTCATGTAGGAATGTCATACTGAGTAGGAATATAAATTATTTCTTTCCACTCTTTAGTTTCTGGAGTTTGTATTAGAACTGTAGCTCTTTAACTTGTACATAGAAATTTAATTACTTTAAATCTCTGATTGGCCAAGTAAAAGTACATACCAAGAGGGAGCCCTTCTTTTTTTTTTCCAGTGATCACATTTATTTATTACATCTCTCTATAACTCATCTCACCTAAGTGATTCACCTAAGTGTCTAAATTTGAATTTTTGAAATATTTACACCAATAGTAAGATCAGGACAAAACATCAACATCAGAAAAAAATGATACAATTAAATTCAACTGTATTAATTAAATAAGGCAAGCAGGATTTTTGTCTGTCTGTCTGTCTGTCTGTCTATCTATCTATCTATCTATCTATCTATCTATCTATCTATCTATCTATCTATCTATCTATCTATCATCTATCTATCTTTTAAACTAAAAATGACCAAATAATTAGAATTTAATGATATAGACTTTAATGGTGCACTGCGAGACCATTCAGGCTGATTTTTCTCTCATTAAAGTGGAATGGAAGGCATTTCAAATTCTGGATCTCAGAGCAGTGAGAGGCATTATATTCCAAAAACGAAAGACATTTTTTGCTTGTGCTTGCTTGGAAAAATTGGCTTGGAGAATGGGAAAGAAGAGAGGGGATTAAATTCAGGAATTCATAGATATTAGAGTGGGCCTCAAATTAGAGTGGGCCTCAAATGTGACCTTTTGGATGTCTGGCAAAATCTGAGAGAAGAGGAAGAGGCAAAATTATGTTTGCTGTTATTCTACACTTGAAAAGCAATTAAATATTTTCCCCAAGCATCATGACTGGTATGTTAGGAAAATCCAATACATGTGTGTCTATCTTGTGAATTTGTTATATGTTGCTTTGGTTTTCTTTTGTACTGATTAGAAAAACTGAAAAACACCAAATCTGAAAAAAGGAGGTTCACATGGAATTCCTTAGAGAGTATTCTACTTTACAGGGAATATAATTATGAAATGTTGGATTAGGACCTGGAACACCTAGGTTCAAATCTATCCCCAGCCACAGAAATTCAATTTGGGACAATCACACAAAATTGCTTAAAGGGGTATTGTGGGTAAGTTTGAACCAGGGAGTGCTATCTGTGATGCTCTGAACTTTGGAGGAAAGGTCAGCTGTATGTCTCATAAAACAAATAAAAATAAAGTTCAAATGTCATACACTGTATATCTTGCTTCTATGCTTATTTAAGCAATTAAGGCCGATATTTTACTACAGCCATCATGTAATCCCTGTAATTGTAATTTTTGCAATTATAACAGCAATTTCTAGAGTTTTCAAGGAGAACCCCACATAAAGCACATTGCAGTAAACAAGACAGGGATGTAACCAAGGTATAGATAATTGTTGCCAGGTCTTGCTTAGAAAGGGCTGCAGTTGATTCATATCCATAGTTATGCTAATGTGCATCACAATCACCACTTTGCTAGATCCAGTGACAACTGGAGCTCAAAGAGCACTTCCAGACTGTTATTTTGGGGGGAATGTTACCCCATTTAAAATAGGTTTCACCTGAGTCAATCCCTCTATCTTTTCTGGATTTAATTTCAGCTGGTTTGCCCTCATCAATCCCCTTATCAAGATTAGGCAATTTCAATAACATTTATTGCCTCATTGGATTAGATGTAGGGGCGATAGAGGTGGATATAAGTCCAGTGATGGCACTCCAAAACTCAAAATATCTTCTCACAATAGTTTTATGTAGATGTTATACAGCATATAGTACAAGCTAGAACCCTGTGGAATACATTGTCAAACTATCTAGGTATCAAACAGTAATCTCCTGGTAAGTGCTCATGTCCAAACAGGAACAACAAGAACTATTGCAAAGCAATGTCTGCAAGGTCCAGTCCTAACAGGCAGCCCAAAAGAATTGCCATGGTCAGAGATAAGAAAAGCCACTGAGAAGTCCTGAACAACCAGAAGTGATGCACAGCTTATCACCTAGCCTCTAGAACAGGTTACTCACCAAGATGACCAAAGTATTCTCATGTTTTCTTTGATGAAAATCCAGTTGAAATGGGTTTAACCAATTGAATCCAAATAAGAATAGAATAGAGCTGGAAGGGATCTTGGAGGTCTTCTAGTCCAGCCCCCTGCTCAAGCAGGAGAACCTGTACTGTCTCAGACAGGTGAATGTCTAGTCTCTTCTTTAAAATCTTCAGTGATGGAGCACCCACAATTTCTGGGAGTAAGCTGTTCCACTGGTTGATTGTTCTCACTGTCAGGAAGTTTCTCCTTAATTCCAGGTTGCTTCTCTCTTTGATCAGCTTCCAACCATTGTTTCTCGTCCTTCCCTCTGGTGCTTTGGTGAACAACCTGGCCCCCTCTGCCTTGTGGCAGCCCCTCAGATACTGGAACACTGCTATCATGTCTCCCCTATTTCTTCTTTTCTTTAGACTAGCCAAACCCAAGTCCTGTAGCCATTCTTCGTATGTTTTAGTCTCCAGGCCTTTGATCATCTTAATTGCTCTTCTCTGAATTTTTTCTAAACTCTCAATATCTTTTTTGTGACATGGTGACCAAAATTGGCTGCAGTATTCCAGGTGTCTTATTAGGGTTTTATAAAGCAGTACTAATACTTTGCGTGATCTTGATTCCATGCCTCTGTTTATACAATCGAGGATTGCATTAGCTTTTTTGGTTGTTGCTGCACACTGCTGGCGCATAGTCAATAAAATTTGAACTATCCATACTTATCCAGAAATTGAATGTGAAACTGGCATTTATAGTTACAGAGATCTTCCAGATACAGGGATGTTTTCTTAGTACATGTCTTATCCTGAAGCTTCTTCAAGCAAGCAGGAACATATTCCATCATCAAAGAGGAAACATGGGTCAGTTGCAGTCTGGCTAAAAGTGACAAAGGTTAGTGAAGTAGATTGCCTGTTTACATATCCTGACAATGTTATTGGAACTTGTAAGTGAAAAGTGTGAACAGGACAAATGGTTGCCAAGTTTCATATACCATGTCCCAGTCTTCTACTCTTACCTACTCTTACCAAGCTTTATAACAACACCTACTCAAGAACTGAGCAGAAATGATGGTTCATATACAATAAGTGGTCAACAAGAGTGGTCTGTTGTATTCACATCAGAAGTGTGCTATTTAAGAATTTCCCAAAAAAGCATAACTCTTCTTCCATGGAACAATACTTCTATCTCATCAGCCAAATGGGAATAATATTTTCCCGCCAAGATAGTTATTATAGAAATGAATGGACTAAAACCTGCTATAATATTCTGTGTACTTTATATATGCAAGTGATTAATCATAATAATAAGCAAAAGATTATTTTAAAAAATCATATTACTTAAATGAAACACATTCATTTCTTACAAAGAAATATAATATCATCAACATACCTCCTAAGCAAGATAATATACGGGACCAAATGCTACTGAAACAGGATCCAGCAGAAGAATCTTGTTTGCTCTAATGCTTTGTACATAAACCGCTCCCTTTTCTGCTAATCAATTTAAATAGAAAGTTGGTGTGTATGAAATGGATAGGGGGAAGCACTAGACGTAATTAAGATGAACTATGATTGATGTAGATAAATAATCGTATCCCTTGTAACATAAATGTTTCAGAAGCAAAAAAAAACAAAAAAACTGACCAGGTGGGTTGAACATTGTAATTAGGTAGTAACAGTAGTGACACATAATGATGATAGCTGGTATTGCTCTGGGGAAACCTTTTGTAACCAAACAAGCATAAGACACAAAAAGAAGTATTTAATTAAAAGTCTTCCTCCAAGAGCAGTGAGTCTATGAACTCTTCACTACATGCACATTTTAATTCATGCAAGCTATCTCCTGTTCATTATTAAAGTATCATTACATTTCTCTGGCTCAGAGCCACAGATTTTAGTTTGTTTTGTCTTTTGAGATTTTTTACAAACACAGAGAAATGCATACTGTATTCTTATTTCAAATGTTTTTGTGTCAATTAAACCTCATACATGACTAGACCTGACCATTTATCTAACTTCATTCTAATCTCCATCATGAAATCAAATCCATTTCCAACAAGGCATAGCAGATATTACCCTAAGAAACTGTGTATTATAAAATAATGAGTATTTCTTCATGGGTAGCTCCTATGCTACCTATCAGAAGACTTCTTAACTTTTTTTTAATAACAAGGAAAAGACAAAGGAAGATTGGAACATATATGTGAGTTACAAGTGAGAAATATCATCGGTTCCCACCCCCCATCTCATTAAATTCTGAGGAGGAAACCAGGAAATTGCAAGCTAAACTTTTCACCTGGAAGGCTCTATTATTTTAATTTATATTTTATTTATTTGTATCCTGTCTTTATTATTTTTACAAATAAGATAGCAAATATATCCAACATATCTTCCTTCTCCTATTTTCCAACAACAATAATCCTGTGAGGTAGGTTAGGCTGGGAGAGAGTTACTGGCCCAAGGACACCCCAGCTGACTTTCATGGTTAAGGTAGGACTAGAAGTCAGGGTCTCCCAATTTCTAGCCTGGTGCCTTAATCATGGAACCAAACTGGCTCAATTGGTATTAGGGCCAATATTATTTACCTGTAGCTATACCTCTACACTAGGAAAACTTGCACTTAACAAACATAGATATCTTTCTGTTTCTCACTAGAAATTAACTCCCTCCCAGTGCCAAGACTGTTGAAGCAAATGGAGGGGAGAATGCCAATGCCATTCCATTTTATTATGTGTGACTTATTACATTTTAAGCATTGCATTCCTTCGTGTCAGAGTAAATGTCTTTTTCCCCAATCAAAAACTGTTTTTTTAACTCCCAGAGTGAAGCAGTTCGTTACATGTATGGTTTTGCTTGCTCTTGTCAGAGGACTGTTGTACATAATTTCAATTGTACATAAAAATGCCATGTTTTCAGAATTATGTGATCAGTCTTGGACTTCATGTGGGACAATTTTCAGCTTTCCAGCTATTAGAAAATGTGTTACCATTTTTGATACCCCAGTTGATGAATTTGCAACTAAATTTTGCACATAAGCAAATGCATTTTTTCCAGCATGATTACATGTACATATTTACACATCAACAGTATTTAAAGTTGCATTCTCAGTATTTTTTTTTAAATGCGTGAATTAGGACCAAAGAAGCAGACATTTTTTATTATCTCAACTAACTTCAAAATGGAATAAAATCTAAGCTAATGTATGTGCATTTTCCTGTATGAATTCCCTAAAGCTAATCCCAATATTCAAGACAAATCAAAATCATTTGATTCAATTAATATATTTCAAAATACATCCTATTGGTTCTGCAAAAGAGTCTTTGGGCTTTTTTTGCTCTAATATAAAATCTCATAGCAAATGGCAAAGAGTAAACATAATGTATATTATGAAAAATTGAGTGAGAAGGTGATATACTGCTCAGAGGAAGAAGGGACAATCTGATCCTTTGGAAGAAGCATTTGATGCTTTGGATCCCAAGAACCTTTGTTTTCGGGACACTTACATTTTTAACAAAACAGAAAGAAGAAAAAAGCAGCTAACAAAATATAATAAAGGCATTTCTTTTCCTAAAATATCATTTTAAACTTAGAAGAGAATGGTGGTAGAGACAGTTGGGGTCTGTAGTATTAAAATTCTTATTGTAAAAGTTAACTGAATTTCACAAAATTATTGTCTCTAGAAATATACCATAATCATGTCACACTGTGTACTGAACTCTAAGATCTTGGGAGAATATATGTTTATTTTCTATTCATCTTAGCAGTGAGAATAGATACTCTACTGGTGACTTTTAATTCCAGTCTGTTACACAGTATATCTTGATCAAGGAAATTTAATTATGTAGTCTTTCTGCATTTTTTGAAAAGCCGTCATGAAATCAATATTCATGTAGTTTGATTTCAATCTCTTCAACATATAGTATTATCTCAAATATCAAAAGGAGAGAGTGACAGCTCAAGCTAAGTTAAAAGATAATGAGGAAGATACTCACTGCCATGAAATAGTTTTAAGTTTCTAGGATCAGACCAATTGCGTCCAGGAGCACTGAAGGAATTTGCTAATATCACCTTGGGACCTTCCTTTATGATTTTTGAGAAATCAAAGAAGATAGGGCAAATGTTCCTCTTCTTTAAACAGAGGAGGAGGGGGAAAATGACTTAGATAATACAGACCAGTTTCTACATACTTATACATCTCTACAAACTATAAATCATGCCTAAAGTATTGTTCTGGTTCTGGGCATTTTGATATAATAAACTGGCGCATGTCTAGAGAAGAGCAACAAAGGTGATCAGGAATCAGGAGTTTATGAAGAGGGGTTGGAAATATTGGGTACATTGAGTCTGAAGAACTATGAGGAGATGTGATAGTTGTCTTCTGATATCTGAAGGGCTCTCATTTAAAAATGTGGGGAGTCACCCGCCCAGAGAAGGAAATATTAAAAGGACAGAAAAAATATATTTCCCCAGGATCTTGAAGAGGCAGAAAAGCATGCCCAGTTTTCCTACCGTAATAGCCCCAAGTCTGCCTCTCCCAAGCAGAAACCAGCTCTATAGAAATGTAGATGTAGACCATTCAGGAAAGTTGGAGTTAGAAGATTAAGAAGACAAAGACCTAAAATCTGCATACCTCACCCAAACTCTAAGAATCATTAGCCCAGCAGGATATGACCTTTGGGACATAATAGGATTAAACCACAGATACCAAGGTCCAGAAAAGCACACCCAGACTCAGTTCAAAGTTCATGCCACAGGAACAGGAAACAACTCAAAACAAAAGGCTTCAGGGGGTATAAAAAACCCACTCCCTATATGTATTCCCTCTCTTTTCTGCCAGAGCCATCTTTCTGTCTGGCTCTCCTCTCCAATAAACTACAACCTTCTTCCCAAAGCAGTTGCCATGTTTATTCCCAGCTTGGATGAACCAGGATGAAGACTTTCTTCCAACAGAAAACAGACTAGAATTGTTGAGAGTTGTTCCCGATATCAGGACAAAAATAAAAATACATTTAAATTGCAGGGAAGTTGGCTTTGATAATAAGAACTGTTCAACAGTAGAATAGACTCTTAGGAGTTGATGGACATTTTCTCACTCAATATGAATGGCCATCTGTTAGGTATATTATACTGGCAGATTTCTGCACTGACAGGACATTGAACTAAATAATCCCCCCCAAATTTTCAAAAGAAATTTTCTATGATCTTATCATATTTTAAAAAATTTTTGATGCTGCATTTGTATTTTTTAAAATACTGGATTGCAAAACATGAGGCACAAGCAAATTTCCTGCCTCTTTCTCTGCATTACTGCATGTATGCTCACCAGAAAAAAAGATACATAATGGAGTTGAGGGGTAAACAACACTTAAGAAATTATCTCTTGCACAAATAGAAATGTTTTCATCAACAAGAAATATTATTGGATCCCAAGTACAATTAAGCATTTGATAGAGTTGATAGTAAAAAAGCAGAATAGGTACTGAAAGAAACTAATGGACGGTACAGTATTAGCAAAATTATTATTTAATTATTCATTAAACGTATTTACATTACTTAAATGTTCCTGTATTCCAAAGAACACTGGGAAGCATACACCATTTTTTTTTAAAAAAATCATCATTATTATTATCATCATCCTCATCTTTTTTTTCCACCCAATGGAGGAATTTTCAAAAGGGGCTCTCATTCAGATGTTAATAACCAACCATGTATTTAACAGAAGATGCAGGCCCTTTGACACTGAATATCTAAATTAATGCGGCTTTAAAGATAAAAAAGCAACATTATACACAGTGAACAATTGAAAATTAGTTCTAATCTTCTATGTAGGTATCATATGATTCAATCACCTTGCATCATTTATTAACTAGCTTCCAGTTAGTAACTTTTATCTTCAGTCAGAATTTAGACTTATGTAATAATTTTTTAGAAGGGTCAATTATTTCCTTAAATACTAGTACTATATTATTAGATGTCATGCTCAGCTGATAGATTGTAGATTCAATTAGATGAGATGCTCAATATTACCTGGAAGATTGGATGAGAAGTAATGTTGTTCTTTTTCAAAAATGGAAAAAAGGACACCTCAGGAACTACAAGATCTTAGAATGAGATTATGAACACTCAAATAGGCATGTTACAACTAACTCGAGCCAATATGGATTTGTCACGAACAAATCATGTTACATTAATATTATCTTCTTCATTAGAATTACTAGCTTAGTTGATCTGGAAATTATTGCAATGATCCTAAATCTCAGCAAAGCATTCAACAATAGTAAAATAGGGCTAGAAGAAACTATTGTTAGATGAATCCACAATTGGCAAAATAATTGCATCCAAAGAATGTTTGTCAATGGCTCCACCTCACATTGGAAAGAAATATCAAGCAGATGCTACAGGCTTTGTCTGTTCAATACTTTTATTGAATGTCTTGGATTAGAGAATTGATTTATAAAATTAGCAGATAACACAAAGCTGGGAGAGTAGCCAATATGTTGGAGAGAAAGAGAGCATATACAAGATGATCTAAAGAGGCTTGAGTAATGGGATAAAAAGAATAAGATGAAATTTAACAGGGAGAAAAATAAAGTTCACCACCTTGGTAACAAAAATGTAAGGCACAAGTATTAAATGGAGGAAACATAGCTTGACTGTAAGATGAGATGAGATGAGATGAGGCGAGGCGAGGCGAGGCGAGGCAAGGCAAGGCAAGAGAAGATAAGATAACCTTTATTGTCATTTTTTACTGTGGGCACAATGACACACATCAAAAATGAAATTTATTTGCCTCTCTCAAAGTGAACACATACATGACACACACTTAAACATACTATATACAACATATACAACATACTGAGACAGATCTAGGTGTCCTTGTCAACTAGAAGTTGAACATTAACCAGCAGTGTGATGCAACTACCAAAATGACTATTGCTATCTTGAAGTGCATTAACCAGATCATAGAACTGAGGTCATACGACAGTGATGGCGAACCTTTTAGAGACCGAGTGCCCAAACTGCAACCCAAAACTCACTTATGCATTGTCGGGTGCTGGGTGGGTGTGGCCCATTGGCTGGGTGTGGCCTATTGGGTGGATGTGGCCCATTGGGTGGGCGTGGCTGTGGTGGTAATAGCAGACTGGGTGGGACTAAAAAGTTCAATCAATCAATTCCAACTTTGCAAGATCTTTTTTTCCCCGCGAGAAGTTGGAATTGACTGATTGAACCTTTTTTTTTTGCACACAGCGGCGGAGGCCTAAAGTGAAAAGGTTTTATAAAACCCAGATGAAGGCCTAGGACAGAGGGCTCTGAATGCCGCATTTGGCACCCGTGCCATAGGTTCGCCACCACTGTCATAGGAAGTAATTGTTCTTCTGTACTTCCCTGGTTCAGGCCCCATTTGGAATACTGTGTCCAGTGCTGGACACCATATTTCAAAATTCATGGTGATGAATTGGAATTAGCTATCAAGATGGTGAAGGGTCTGGAAAGCAAACCCTTAAGGAAACTTAAAGGATCTGGTATGTTTTCCCTACAAAATTTATATTGGTAGCAATCTTCAAATTACTATCACAACATGGGGAATAATAATAATTTTATGTTGCCCTAGAAACAATGGTGGGATTCAGCTAGTTCGCACTGGTTCGCCAGAACCGGTAGCTAATTTTTTGTTGCCCAGTCCCAGAATGAACTTCCGGAAGCGGCATCCACCCAGAGAACTGGTTGTTCACATACTTGAAGCCCACCACTGCTTAGGAGGCACAACCAGAACCAATGTGTTGAAACCACAAAGCAATAGATTCAAGTTAGATGTTAGGATGAACTTCCTGACTATGTAAACAGTCAGCCATTGGAACAGATCACCACATAAAGAGGCCAGTTTTTCTCTGCTGGAAGAAAACAGAGGCTGAATAGACATGCATCAAAGATGTTTCAGTGGGCCCTTTATTGAGTAGGGAGTTAGAACAGATGACTTCCTGTGGGAATAATATGTTGATTAAAGATATTGGGCAAAAGAAGAAGGCCAAAGTGAAAATTAAGTAAATAGATGGGACTTATCAGAGAGAATATTTAAAAAAGAAACACCTGTTTGAATATGGTTAAAGTAATAGAAAGATTTTAGATATGAATTTTACTTTAAGAGAGAGGTGTCCCTCAAATAACATAGTACTCTCTCTTTCTTCTCTTTTCTTCTCTTATTTCTTGATATGAGTAATATAAAAGAGTTAGAATGGCTTATATATAAGGACATATTTTAGATATTTAAATGTGATTGATTTTAAGAAAATTACAATGGATTGAAAAAAAATGTTTTGAATAAGAGTTAAAAGACCAGATGACTAGATTTATTAAATGGAATGTTTAAAGATTAAATATATTCTTAATTGTGGTAAAAATAATGGAAAACTTTTGGAAATAAATATGTATTAGCTTAGGGGAAACACGGACTTTCAGTAGTATACAATCATTTTATCCCTCTTTACTCTTGTTCTTTTTTTCTCTTTATTTTAGTCTTATTTATTCCTTAAGTAAGGTAAAGGTTATGGGATGGTTTACATGAGAAAAAATAGAATCAAATATCTAAATGTAATTAACTTTGAGAAAACCTTAACCAGTAAGAATGTCGTGAATATTGTAGGAAAAACAAATGTAAACAAGAACTGTAAATGGGATCTATGATGAGGCAACCAGAATGACTAGATAGAAAATATTATATTGATGTGATTATCATTTGCAGAAATATTAGAAAAAAATATATTCAATTGTTACGGTATCTATCAAAACAATAAGAATTGTATTAACTTAAGGTTGGTAAAAGAGAACATTATGGAAAGAAGAGGAAATCAAGTAAAGCTATTATGTGGATTATAGATCATAGAAACCAATTGTTAACGAATATTTTTTAAATGTAAACCCAGACAAAACACTGTTTACTGAATATTAAGGTGACCATGTTAAAAAAATTAATAAAATATATTATAAAAAAAATAAAATAGATGATTTCCATGGTCCCTTCCAACTCTATGATTCTATGTGTTTACTATTATTGCAACACAACAAAGTCCTTGTCTTTTATCTCTTTAGATACATTTTAAAAATCCTTTGACTGGATGGAATGGTATTACTTTTTATGGTACTTCAGGAGGAATGTGTTTCAATTTTAAAACGTATCTGTAGAAATTCACAAAAATTATTGAACATAAATGGTTTTACAAATGGTAGGAAACATGGATATCCTTTCTCACCTGTCTTGGCAATTAACGATTAGTGTCTAGCAAATTTTAATGAAAGACAATTGAACATAAAATTAACAATAGATAACAATTTGATTTTCATTTCTAATCAGTTATATTTTATTTCATAAAGTATCAGGCTTCACAGTAAATTAAAAATAAGTTAGATCTTTTCTATGTATAAATGTTAGCAAAATTACAATATAAACTACAGGGGTTTCCAGGATCATAGCTTAAACTTTCCTTTAAATTACCTTGGAATACTAATAACAAGAGAACTAGGACAATTAATGCCAAGGAATTATAAGGGGGGGGAGAGTCTAGGAAATGTACAAATAACTGCTAAATTTATCAGTCAGAAGATGCATAATGGCAATACCATACCATACTATACCATACCATACCATACAATACAATACAGTTCTTCCTTGCTTTCTTTTCTATTTCAGTACATTATTCTTTCAATGAAAAACTCAACCGCTTAAAGAAGAATGGGTATTCTAGATTTCTTAATATATAAGAAGTTATACTTTGCAATTTCAAACTCACTCTCTAGTTAATATATGTCATTATCCAGTATACTACATTTCATTGCAGAAAACGCAGTGGTATGCATTATGATGGAATTCTTTTCCATAAAAAGAATTTTCCCATTGATCTTACAAACAAATAACTTGGGAAACTTTGATAAAAAAATATGCACTTATTTATTCCAAACGTTTCTAATCAGCCTAAATATTAAGATCTTAGCACCTCCCATTTCTCCCTTTCTTCATTTTTAAAATATAACTTTTAAAAAATAGAATAAAAAGAATACCAATTTTGAACTGAAAGAAAAAAAATAGAGGGAAACAATAAGAAAGTGAAAAAAAATAAAGAAAAATATGTAAAGAAAAAAGAAAGACTATTAAAAGAAATGGCTTTCAATCTTCTTAACAACAGTTATAAGTACATTTATAATTTACCCTTTTCTCTCATTTTTGTAGCTATCATTTGTCATTTAATATTAAAATGTGAATATATAATCCTTAACTAAGTTTTATGTAGCTCCAACAGATCTAATTTCAGAAGTGCATGGATTGTTAACAGATGTTCAATTTAGCATTCTGTACATCCAATCCTAAATCTATGTGGGAAGATCACCACTTTCTCTTTCTACTTGATTCTGATTGGGATATTTTCTGGAATAGTAGTTAAATCACCTTTAGCTCATCTCTGGGAGGCATAATCAAGACCACATGGTTGTCACTCAAAACCCATCAAATTACAGTGAATGCTGCCTTCCATGACATTTTATTGGAGAAATTATGGTGAATCTAGTACATTTCTGCATATGGGGTTTCTCTATCCAGCTGTCAAGAGCTTTTGAAATTAGGATTTTTAAATGTAATTGGAGAAGTTAAGTTAAACGTTACATTCTGTGTAGTATTTCTTCTCCATCGAATGTGTTAATGGGAGGGGTCTTTAATGTATGGGCATTAATAACATATTTTGATCAATATAAATAGTAATTGTCTCCCATTAAAAGACAAAAACAAATTGTACCAGGCAGAATTGAAAGGCAAAGGAATAGAACTTGGTTATCTCTGAAAAATGATCATGTAACATTAGAAAACTCAGAAAAAGAGTCACACACAAAAAAATCTCTCTCTCTCTCTCTCTCTCTCTCTCTCTCTCTCTCTCTCTCTCTCTCTCTCTCTCTCTCTCTCTCTCTCTCTCTCTCTCTCTCTCTCTCTCTCTCTCTCTCCCTCTCTCTTTCAGCATTCACCTGGAACTCTTCTTCCAGTCTAGAAAACATTCTTCCAAGGTGACTTCTTTCTTTTTTTTTCAGATTATGCTACCAAACTTTATTGTTCTCTGTATTTAGTATTACGAGTTTTATTTCAGTTTTTATTTTCTTTAACAAAACTTAAACATTACATATAAATATTATATTCTAATGCTAGTATTAATATGAGGAACCCAAGAGATGTTGCTAGGGCTAGCTGTCCATGTTTTGCAAACATTACTTTATGCTGCTTCAAGGAAAACAAAGCCCCCAGTGTAGAGTTATGTGTGCATTGCATATATCACAAATGTGGGACTTATGCACATCACTTATACTCTGCACTTCTATCTCACTGTAGCTTGAGTGGAAAATAATAGCCCAGTTCCAAAGGAGTAGATGCCAGGTTCATTTTGAAGAAGCTGCTTTCTGAAATGAAACCGGTTACTTTTCATATTGAGAAAGATTTTTGGATATGCTCTGGTATACATTGATGACAGTAGCAATACATTTGGCAGTAATTGAACCACTTGCCGCTATTGTGGCGACTGGGATATTGGTGAGGTCTAAAGTATTGATAGACAAGGAGGGAGGACTTGTGACCATGGATTGGATGCCCTGGCATAACATTAAGACAGGGGATCCTTGTAGCCCAGCCTGGTTCAGGGGTCCAAGGACCATTAAGCATGTGGGAGTGTGCTTAGAAATGCTGGTCACCATTGTCAGCTACTCAACTGGCTGGGACAAGAATATATAGCCAGCAAGAAAATTGGAAAAATGCAATATTCTGAATATGATTCTTCAGCTCCATCAACATTTTAGGTTAAATGTACCTAGTAAAAATATGCTACATTTCCCCACTATCTTAAGCACATTGCCAGGCATTTTATATGTATTCCTTTTGTTCCACTTCGTGCATTCTATTTTATAACACCTCTCCTTCACTCCAATGTCTCTTCCAACCTATATCACAGATAGGTTGTACTCTGGACCTAGAATTCACTTCAGACATGTTGACTGGATATTCTGAGAATCACAGCCTTAATAGATCCAGATAGCACAAGCTTAAGAAAGGCTATTGTAAGTCTGGAGGGGGTAAGTAAGGCATCTGTAGGAAATGTGGAAGCATTTTCAATTCACTATATGATTTAACTCATATTTAATTTCCTGTTTTTATTTCATTTTACCAACTCTGAGTGGTTTACACAAACATCTATAATTATATTAAAATAAGAAATGATTACAAATAGCAAAATTACAACTACTGCTTGTACACTGAGGGATATAAAACTGCACCCCCAGACACCCCATCTTATCTTAAAATTCTATATTTTTTAAAAAAAATCTGTTTATGAGCATCTCCATGTATACTTTCCCATTCTATACATTTTACACTGTTTATACCAAATATAGTAACATAAGGTTATGTATCAAAATCCACACAAATAGCCACACTATGACACTTTCCTCCCCAAAAATATTGCATATAAATATAAAATATGTATACCTAGCCCATTTCTATGTAACCCTCCAAGGTAACAACAGCTGCTGCTAAATGTATATAAATTTAGTTGGCCTGAAATAAATTCTTCCATCCCTCCACTATCCAATTAGAACTGATGAAGCTTCTTAGATGAGAAGTGAAACATCTTCTTCCTCAGCTGCCTTTTGTAAAAGCACCTTTGAGACAACTATGACCTGCTTGTCTGTGAATCTCCACAGACAGCTGCTACTGAAGGCAAATAGCAGAAGTCCTCTAGAACTCCTAGTTAGCTGGGGGACATTTATAACTTCAACAGATGTAGGGATTCTTACATCAGTTCAATATATGATATTCCCATCTGGTGCACAGGCTAGAAAGATTAAAATCCTCATTAACACCATTGGAACCAAAATCCAGAGAAGCTGGCTATAAATCTGATACATTGCTAAAGCACCACTACTGCATGTTCATATGGAATGCCAGTAAAAGATTATAGTTTTCTCTAAATCAATGCATCGATTCAAGGATCAGAGACAGAACATTTTCTGTTTTACTTTTCTCTTTGCACATTTTTGCCTCTTGCCAAAAAAGTGAATTATTTTATCAAGTCATAAATAGTCTGCATTTTCCTATATATTTCTGTGATGGAAGCTCAGATTTATGGACAATGTTTTAGTGCTGTACTTGCTATACAGGTTTATCAATCTATAATCATTTATTGACTTTTATTGACATTTATTGACTAATGACTTTATACTTTTTCAGCACTTTGCTCATTAAATACTTCTCATCAAACAGGTTATATTTTGAGGACTCTTTTTCCCTTTCTTTAAAATAGGTAACACGCTTATAGAATTATCTCTTAAACTACTCCATCCATCCATTTATTTAATGCAATAAACCTCCAGGGAGAGATAGAAATGTATCAAAATCAATTCTGTATCATTCATTGTGACACCAAAGTATTTAATGACAATTGGAGTTAACTTTCTAATTCCCTATTTGCATGTGCCTTTGTGTGCTTATTATTCTACTGTCATGATTTAGATGCTATCATTCTGGAGATTTTTAGCTCCATTTTATTTTTCATGTATAATGGCATCTGATAATTTTACCCAGAGCAAAACAACACATAACACCCTACAAGTTGTTGGAATAAGTAAATAATAGCTAGTCCTGCTGGCCCATCTTATTTCAGAATTTTGTTATTCATGGGTTGCCAGCCGATCTTACAAGCAAAAGCTGGAGACACACCATCATTTTGCTTCAGCTGTTCCATAGAGGCGGGTCATCTCCACCAGAAGGTTACACTGAGTCTTCCTAGCTAATACCCATTGATAGCTGTTACTGTAAGAACACTCCATGACAAAGCTGATCAGGTTGGTGGCCATCACCATGTCTTGTGATCATGGATTTCAATGTGTCCTGTACAAAGACTGTTTTCTCCTCCCCCCCCATGTTTTCTGTCAACTAGCTTCACTGGATGACATCAAGGTCCAAGCATATTGAATGGGGGAGAAAACTTACTTCTGTCCATTTTCCCTGGGCCAGTCCTGATTTTATTCACCCCAATGATACACACACCCATTTGGCTTTTCTGAAGCTGAAGAGCTTCAAATGAACCTACTCTTAAAAAACAAAAATCAGAAAGGTCCCTATTGGACATAAATAGGGAGATGCCACCATTTGGGGCCAATGCAGAAGAGTCTAGCTTGTTTTACCTATATTTTATTTTCAAACTGAAACTTTATTTTCAAATTTTATTTCCAATCAATAATTAATACTAATATTTAGTTTAGAGAAATAAAAAGGAATCACAGAACTATTAATATGGCTGCCCCACACTTATGGAAAGCCCTGTCTTCAATATTTGCCAAAGATCCCTTGTTTCATAAACCAAGACAGTGAAAGTTATGCTCCTTATCATTACATGAGGAAAAGATACTTGTTATTGGCATATCGTTGTGGCTTGCAAGATTGCCTTAAGGAATTCTGTAAATAATGGAGAGCACTTTGTAACTGAACAGGAAAATCCCAGATAAACACCTAATGGGGACCATAAATTCCCTATCTGTACTAGCAGGTGCCAGGGAAAATTGCCAGGCTACAATGATTTCCTGTGTTTTACAAAATCCCATCATTAAAACCATATGGTTAATATAAAAGCTGGTCCCAACTCATTTGCTGAAGAGTGGAAGTAGTATATATGACCATAAGGCATGGGTATAAAACTGACATGGATTACAGAGAATATTGAAATGTACCCAATAAGAATTTGAGTTTTAGTTTGTTCTCCTTATACTCAGATGTTATCTCATTTCACTTTTCTGATGTACAATACGTTGCTTTGTAGGGACATATTTTGAAGCTTTAAAACATTTCTAACCTTATATATTGTTTGCTGAATTGGCAGTAGCTTTTTAGAAATCACTCTAAATGTGATAAAAATATGGGAGAAATAGCTGTGAGGTTGTATTGAGAACATAGACTCGATGTAGAGTTCTAGATCAGGGCAAACATTTCAACAAATAATTGGTAATGGCATCTTAAACCATAAAGTGTGACGGCAACTACTTTATTAAGTTAGTTAGAGGGTCAAAGTTATAATGGATGCAAAAGGATTATTTTAAGGTGACCAACCATCCTCCTTTAGGGAGGACAGTCGTCCTTTTGTAAGTTCTGTCCTCCCTTGAAAAGTGTCCTCCTACATGTCCTCCTTTTCGATATTTGAAGACTAATCTGCAGGGCTTTTCCCCCCCCCTCATAGAACACTCAGAATGGCGTTCTGGCACCTTTTTTTGATGGTTTTTCCCCCAACTTTTGCATGAGCTGTGCTACTCCCCCTATTGGCTTTCGAAAGCCAATAGGAATTGCTGCTGAGCATGCCAAATTGCTGCTGAGCGCGACCGGCAAACTTTGCACATGCAAGTTGTCTGCAGCAAAGGCGAATTGGCAGGAACTTTGCACCCCTCCCTGCTACCCAACTACACCATCTCCTAGTTAGTCCCGAAGATACCTGGAGGAGACTGGAGCGGCGACACCAAGGTAAGTTTCTCTTGATCTTCGGCCCTGCTAGGGCAATAATGGCTGTGGGCACAAGAGGCAGGGGCAGCGGGACTGCTGTGGCCAGGGGTGTGAGGGGTGGCAGCGGGCAGCTACCCCTGTGTTGTGGGAGCCACAAGGCCCACTCTATACGGGGCTACGCAAGGTGGGCGGTGGTGCTGGTGGGGCAGCTGCAGGTGGAGCGTGTTGACAGCGGGCTACCCCCGGGGCCGGAGCTGGCACAGCTGGTGCTTTGGGAGCTGCGTGGCCCACTCTGCATTTATCATATTATAGTGTATTCTATATTATTGTTACAATGAATAAAATGTTTCTTTTATTTACGATATTTTTTTCTTCAATTTGTATCCTCCTTTTCACTGTAAAAAAGTTGGTCACCTTAATTATTTAAAACGAATGCATGAATGGATTCTTAAACATTATAGGCCCTATCCATTATTATGCAAATGGATTTGGCCTTTGCAGTGGGCCTTCCCTTCCATATCTTCCATCTCTGTGTATTCTGCAAATATGCTCTAAATTAAAGATCCCATAACTCTCTGGATAACTGGGGGGGGAAAGCAGATGGAAGGAAAGTCTTTTCCACTGGTGGATGGCATTCCGCAAATGCATTTGATAAGGATTAAGGCTAAACAGTTTTTAGTTAAACAATCTCTGCATTCTCTACGACAACTTGGAAAGATCAACCACTACGTATCACAACCTGGCACAAGAAGCACTGAAGGTAGGACATTTTCACACTTCAAAAATTGCTCTGGATTCTCTGATTCCACACTATTTGTTGATTTTAGCAGCTGAACCAATTTATTTCCAGCTCACCCACAGTGAGCCCCAGGTCGCAAAAGTTATTGCATAGTTTTCCCATTGGAGGAAATGCCTGTCTCCTTTCAGTTCCTAAATTCTACACACAGGTGCAAATACCGACATAGCAAAGATGAGTATTTGACTTTAACCAACAAGGCAGGGCTGGAAATGGTTAGACAAGCTCTCAAGGATACAAGAGCTCCTGATAAGTAGCTTTTATTGAAGAAAAGTTTAAAGGCCTCAATTAAGAGAATCCAATACTTCAAAAGTAAGCTATTTGTATAGAAAAAGTATTGTGTGTGTGTGTGTGTGTGTGTGTGTGTGTGTGAGAGAGAGAGAGAGAGAGACTTTTCCCCTCTGTAATGGATTACTTGGCTCCATTGTGGCAGGGAGGGCAGGAAGACCTAGTTTCCATCAGTTCCTTGTTTAGGCAACAGTGGTATCATCTTGTTCTTCTCTGACAGTGTGAGAACTGATTTTCACAGCAGGTCTGCTAAGAGTTCTACCTACCACCATGGCTGCAACTGTTGGACAAAGTTTCTAGTCTCAGAATTGATGACACGGCATTAAACTACCTTTCCAACGGGAATCTAAAAGCAGAACAAAAGATGGCTTGGCAGCCAAGCAGCTGCATCTCATTATAAATGCTCAGATTTTTTTTATTGCATACAAATGGACAGATACAAAATGTATTAAAAACATGGAAGGAGGCATCATTATCTGATCTGTTTCTTCATGTGCAGTAGAGGAAAGAGGACTTTTTTGTATTTTGGAACTGATAATATTATGAGTAAAATACTAAAAGTTGTTTTTTTGCATATTCTTATGGGTTCGCATCCATTAGCTGGATGGAAACTAGCTCACTTGCTTTTTGAGCAAGTTGGAGGAAAGAATGTTGGCAGGTCTGTTGAGTTCTCCGTTCGCGTGCGAATAATGAAGACACATGGTGACAACTAGTCAATGCTTTATTCTCCTACTCCAACTCCAAGCAAAAAGCAAAAGGCACGCAGGCCTTTTTATAGGGCTTGAACCCCGTGCAAAGTGAACCAATAAGAGTTCTTCTTTCTTCGCGCCTTGCGCATGCGCACAAGGCTGGCGCCGCTCTGTCTGGTCCCGGGCAGCTTTTAGAATGCCCGGGACCATTTGCAACAATTCTGGGCCTGCTGAGTTTCCTCATCAGGCCCAGGACACAATAGGTCCATTTCAAATGAGTTTGGAGAGTAAAAATGAGGGCATGTGGTAGACAGTTAAATTAATTCATGATTGAGGCAAGTTAGGAAGACAGGCTCTTTCCTTAAATTCTTAATTAGTTCACAATATATACTTAAAAGACATAATATTTTTAGGCTAATTAACAGAAGAAAAATATAGACACATATAATCATATGATTAGTATAATTTTAATGTTAATAATCATGATAATAAAAGGAGCCTGGACAATGATATTACAAATAGAGTTATTCTAAAGTGTTTGACTCTTTCCTTGCCCTGACAAACAACAATACATTATAAGAAATAATACCGGTAGTACCATAAAGGACAGCTCTTTACCAGAAAATTCTTTTCCTACCTCTTTTGAAAGCCATCAAGTTTCTTCTTTTCATTGAATATTGAAAGAGGAAGGAGATGTGCCAGTCTGGAAAGATGAGAGAAATGGATTATTAAAGCCTTCATATGTCTCAAAGACTGAACATAGATGTGCTCTTCCTGTGCCAAATATTAGCAGAATAACACATAGAGAAATTATAAAAAACATTTGACGAATTAACTGATTAATGGTACATTTCTTAATTCACATTTAAATCATTCCTATGAAGCATTCCTCGCCCCAGCTCCTGCCAACCTAGCAGTTCGAAAGCATGCATATGCGAGTAGATAAATAGGTACCACTTTGGTGGGGAGGTAACAGTGTTCCATGACATCATGCTGGGAATATCTCCAGACAGTGCTGGCTCAATGGCCTTGAATGGAGATGAGCATCACCCCTTATAATCGGCAACAACTAGCGGAGTAAAATTTGCAGGGATTCCTTTATCTTTTTATGAAGTATTAACATTGAGGGCATACAAATTAGAGGGTATAACATCAAAGTAAAACTAAAACTCACACTGTTCTAAACCCTTCACATTTTCAAAGACACTTTATCAATAAGGCAGACCAGATATCAAGGTTCCTTCGACCTCATTAATGGTATCAAATTTCTCTTCCTTGTGGGGTAAAAACCTCTCCATCAATGCCATTTTGTTGTTGGCCTGATTACAAAGGCCAAATGAAAGCAATTAAGAAGCAGATCAGCAGGTGGATTTGAATCTATGAGAGTCAGCGTCTTCTTATTTCTGTCGTATGTTATGGCATAGGTAAAGAAGTATTCCACCCCCCAAAAAGAAAGAAATGCATTTGTAAGAGTAAAATAAACAAATAAATAATAAATCAATAAAGGAGAATATTTACAGCTCAGGCCTGTACTGAGGAGCACCGATGTTACCAAGTTTGGATAATAAAACATCTGCAAGAAAACAATCAATCTCAGAGAGCACCAAGGACCCCTCAAATAATAAATCCTCCACTCACACCATGGGTGTAAGGCAGATAAAGCATAAATGAGATAGTTCATTGGTCATTAAATTGGAGATTTTTTTAAAAAAAATATCAATTTAGAAAATTAACCACATCCATTATTAATCCCAGGCAAGATACTTATCATAGAAGCTACAGTGGCTATATTAACATTTAATAGACCATAGCCCATCAAGCAATATATTCTTGTCTTTATTTACAACTTTTGCAACACAATTGAATTCAACTGCAAAAGATTCCCTTCTTTATAAATTCAGGATAGCTATCAGTCATTTAGATAGTATCATGCAAACATCATTAAAGCACTGAAAACTATATATATTACTTGCTATTTAGGGTTTCTTTTTTAATTTGATCATTAGAACTTTATTGCTATCCCTGCTAGCGAGTGGTCTCAGCATCCCAGTCTTGACAGTAAAATTTGATTCTCTTATTTCTTGTCTCCTCTTTCTACAGTCAATTCAAGACACCCAGACTTAATGTTGATTGCTTTAATATTGGGAAAGCTTACTGAATATATACCTCAGGATACTGAATTTCTACCTTAGGATTATTGGTTAGGGATCATAAAAGATTGTACTAATACTGAGATGAATAAAATGTGATAGACTAGGAACTGTTGATAGACTATAGAAAAGAGAAACACCAAGCAAATAAATTGTAACAGGCGTTTAGTTGAGGCTTGAAGTGCGGAGTGGAAAATGTTTACCAAACCAGACGATTATAAAGATTAATACTTAGTGATGTATATCAGGTGCCATGATGATTGATGCATACTATGATTTTATGTTCAATGCTGAATGTTTTAATAAAAGAATTTTTTCATCTAAAAAAAAAAAGACACCAGCTGCTAAAGTCAATCTTTCTCCCCCATCTACCATTATTAAGATATTCTTGGATTGTCCTCGATTCTTAATGTGTCAGAATTTACTTCTTGTTATATCATATATAGGTATGGTTAACATGAGTCAAACAATGTGAAACTAATGTTCTTTTATTAGTTCAACTTGATTTGCACAAGACGCCTGGAATTCTTATGTAATTTTCCATACAGGACCTGACTATAACTAGCTTTATTTTTAAAAAAATGCATTGGCCTTCCCATTTCACTGGATGGGATATGATTTGCCTTGGCTTTCCTCATGAAAGATAGATATGTGATCTTTCATATCTAATCAGGGACTATGAACCAAGATATTACACTGTGTTACCATACTGTAATATATTAGATATTGTCAAATTAAATTATAGACTTCCATTAAAGATTTGTTCTTTGCAGAAAGTTTCCTAAGACAAAACAACAAGAAGACAGGACATATTTAAGCATGTAAATTAAGCTAAGCATGACTAATGGTGAATTAACATGATTAATGGTGTCCAATTGACCAATGTGATTATTATATTATCTTGTGCCCAACCTCTGTTAGGGTCAATTGATACTTTAGGATTTTTTCCTGCCTACTTGCACCAATGCCTTTGAGTTATTTGTGCTTTATAGTTCTGCCTTTTTAAAAGCTTCTGAAAAGTTATCTCAGGCTAGTTGATCTTTTTACTCTACTCCTATACCAATATGTCTAGCTATATTTAGGGTTGTCCATTTGTTCAGAATAAAAGAGATAAATGGGAAAATGCACCATATGGTATCTAGTCAGCAAAAAAAAACCAACACTTTGATGCCATCTAGTGTCATCTGGGTTTTTGTGGACCAATTGGAGTACGTTTAAGACAGGAATCACAGTCATTTTCCTCCTAAGTAATTATTCTTTATTGAGTACCCCTTTATGGAAATGTTTGATAGACAAAAACTGGAACATGGCAAATGAATCAAATTGTTACATAGGGACATTTTATTTCAAAATAGTGTGATCCATCAAAGTAAATGATATTGTGGCATGTACAGTAACACTACCAGACTTCACAATAAAATCCACCAGTCTCTGCTCTAAAAGTTTTAAAATTAGTGAACATGGTGGAAAATAACATAAAAATCAATCTGTTTTTACAAAATTAAACCACATCTCATTTTAATCCAAGAATAACCCTATAGGAGTTACAGTATGAGTTTTGCTGCTACTAACAAAAACTTCCTGATTTGGAAATTCCCTTATTTTTTGCCTCTATTATTTTATACATCTCTGAACTAATGTGAGAGCTGTAGACAGAGCATGGAAAAATATAGAACAGTAAGTCACACAGTTAACTTTTAAAGAAGGAATTAAATGACTATTTATTAAATATTTTATAATAGGTTGTAAATAGGTTCCCTAAATATGTTGAGGTATTTATAAGCTGTCAATCTTTGCCTTATTGGGCACTAAATATACATTCATACACCTCTCAGTGGGATAGATGGAGGTCATCAGAGGTCTAGGACTCTGGATTTCCCTGAGACGATCCTTCCACCCACGTCTCCCCAATCCCTCCACTCCTGAATCCCCCTCCCCTGAGATCTTCCCTGCCTCTGGAATGTAAACTGGGAGGAAGTGCCCTGCATTCCATGCTTTGGGTGATGGATCTGATATCCAGTTACCACAAACTCCTTTCTATCTTGACTGGTTTTATTTGGCAATATAAAAGAGTTTGGTTTTTTAAAGAAGCTTTGGAACATTCTTTCATTGTGTAATTGCCCACGGTTGGCTAGAATCCACCAATCAGTTAGGGCAGTTTTCTTGGATCTGTGTGGTTTAAGATCAATTGAATTTGGAATAAGAACATAATTCTGTTCATGTTTACTAAGAAAAAAAATACCCCTACAGTCAAGGGTTTTATTGCCAAACATGGTATAAGATTTTGGCCTTTGAATTAGGAATAATCGGTGGAAGTTATTTCTACAGAGATATATAGCAGTGTGCTGGAAATTCTTCAAAAATACTCTGAGTTGGGCTCTACTATAAGTAATAACACTAAATGAAAAAAACATGAAGTGTTGTATTGAAGTGTATAAATTGTAAATATCTATACAGTGACTTTTAAAATTGAGTATTGCATCTGAAAGTTATTCTCTCACTAGTAATGGAGAAAAAAGAAAAGTCACAATATTTATTAATGCTAATCAAATTGTTCCATGTATATAGTAACTTCTATTTGTACCAGAGAAAACCAGTTACAAAGTTGTTTCTATTCAGAACATACATGCAAGTCAGCAATTAAGTATGTATTGTCATTGTTAGATATGAATAAAAGAAGGGGTTTGTGACGAATATGTGTCATTATACATCATAATTATGTATCCTTGTTTTTCAACAACTAAATTACTCCCGTTATAGAACTGGTCTATAAATGCTAATTTATGATTTGAGTAATGACATAAGCTTCTCTTGTCATACTGAACACTTATTATCATCTGGGAAAGAAGCTCCAATAAAATGGATTTAAAAAAAAAAAAACCACTGATGATGTTATCTAGTTGGGTAATGAAACATCTTCAAGAAAACAAATCAAACCAGAAATTCTGAGTTCTAGTCCTGCCCTAGGAATGAGAGCTGACCGGGTGGCTTTAGGCCTTTCACTTTCTCTCAGCCCAACCCACTTCACAGGATTGTTGTTGTGGGGAAAATATAAGAAGGAAGGAGTATTAGGTATGACCACCACCTTGAGTTATTTTTAAAAATAATAAAGGTGGACAAATATATATATATTTTAAAAAAAGGCTCAGAGAGCAGCATAGACTCCACAGGAAAGAATCTTCAAGGATGGCATTTCTAGTTGATAGAAATTGGAGCTGAACATTTAGAAGATTATGGTTTGCCATCTTTGTTTTATATCTTTGAAATAACAACCTGCATATGCAATAAATAATGAAAATCACCACTGAATAACACGAGGATACTTTTGAAAAAGTTCAGCCCATATTGGCCATCTGGATAATTCATTTGGTTAGAAAACCAGGAATCTTTCCACCTTGTAATCTATACCCAAGACAAAATATCCTTCATTTTCTTTTCTTTTTTTTTTTCAACCAGTTACGTTGTTAACAGCTGATCTCAGGAGGAGGAGAGAAAATTATTCTTATCATTCTTAGTACATTATTTCATCAAGTAGAATATATTACCTTAGTATCAGCACTTTTGTGGCATTGGCATTTTACGATCAACAAAAAGAACGATTCACCGAGTTGTTTGGGAAAAAAAATGGAAGACTGATGTTCTAGATTTCCATTGAAGAAAATAGTGTGGATTGTCCAGTTTAAGTGACTGGAATAAAATCAGAACAATCGCTTTTTTTAAAATGAATCGAATTAATATTAAACAACTAAAGACCTGAAGTATTTTGTTGTGGTGTTTTGTTTGAATATTATTCTTGTTTCAGGTGACAGACAATTTTTATGTATTCCAAAGTTAGAATGAAAATGATTTTTTATTTAATTTTTTTAAAAAATTGAAACAAATATAAAATTATAAAAACAAAAAAATGTGTTACAGCCTAGCACTTAATTCATAATCAGTTAAAATATGCTTAATTATGCTTTTTAGTTAAACGATGTTCTTTGCTACCCATCTACCCCAAATATTATTTTATATTAAGCCAAAGTAATAGCTCCAATTTTACTGGGCAGACTGTTCATTCTGATATATAGTTCAGGGACAGATAGCAATACAGTAGCAATAGCACTTGTCTTAGACTTATATACAGTCCCGTACTGTTTTACAGCACTCTCTTATGTTTTCATAGGGAGCTACCACTTTGAGCCCATATAGCACAAAGCACCTATCCTGAGAAAAAGAAGCAACATTCTGTGGGAAGAAAAAGCTTGCAGCAGGACCAGCTGGAGAGACATTCCTTCCAGCTGTAGAGAAGTATAATTGCTAACAGAAAACTGTGGACTTTCGTGACTCTTCTCACATGCCCTGGTTTTCTGGAAAAGAGAGGAAGACAATGTATGTTTCATTTCTTGTGGCTATTTGTACGTAGCCCTGCACAAGGATTTGACACACTTGCTTAGAATAGAATAGAATAGAATAGAATAGAATAGAATAGAATAGAATAGAATAGAATAGAATAGAATAGAATAGAATAGAATAGAATAGAATCTGGAAGGGATTTTGGAGGTCTTCAAGTCCAGCTGCCCGCTCAAGCAGGAGAACCTATATACCAGGGTTGTCAAACTCAATTTCATTGAGGCCGCATCAGCATTGCAGTTGCCCTCGGGGGGGGGGTATGACCAGGGTGGGTGTGGCCTACTGGGTGGGCGTGGATGGAGTTGGTGTGTCCTACTGGGTGGACGTGGCCAGCTCTACATCATTTGTGTCAAGGGTGCCTGTGGGGACCTGGGCAGGAGTGGGACAGATCTGAGGGTCTCTGGCAGAAAGGGGTGAGACCAGAGCAGAGCCCATCAAGCCAGATATGTGAAGTAGGCGAGCGCCATTTGCTGGCCATTTCTAGGCGATGGTGCATTTCTTCATTCCTCACAAAGGCTGACACCTCCCCAGCATGCACCCAGAAGGTGGGGCTGACGCGGCAGGGGCTGGTTCCTCACTCTTTCCAGACGGCCTTGTGGAGCTAAGACTGAATGCATTTCAGCATAGATGGCCACCACAAAATTTTACATTGGCTCCACTGTTTCCAGGATGGCTTCACGGGCCACATGAAACCACTTCGCGGGCCACATCTGGCCCCCGGGCCTTGTGTTTGACATGTCTGCTATATACCATCTCAGACAAATGACTGTCCAGTCTCTTCTAAAAAAACTCCATTGATGAAGCGTCCATGAGCTTATGCTGCAGGATGAATAAGCTTGAAGGCAAGCTGTATTTCAAACAGGGATTGAGACATTTTTTAAAAAAAGTTTTTAAAAGCACGCAATTTAGCAAACCTGTGTTATTTATCACTTTAGAAGTTTGTCCAGGGATACTACTGTGTTCCAGAAAGCTTCAAATTTCCCACACATGCTTATAGCTCCAAATATTGAACGCAGTGTTTAACTTTTCAGATCTTTAAATAGCAGTTCCAAACCCAATTATAGATTTAAGCATAAGCAAACAAATATGGCTTGAATTTTTCAATCAACTAGCCTTTTGGGTTGTTGGATCTTCTGGCTTATTTTTGTACTTTCTCAAGAATTGCTCTTTCATGGGACAAAGAAATCCTTTCAGGGTTCATAATGTTAATAACAATACCAAGACTTGTTTCTATTTTCACTCAGAATGTTTTGTTTAAGAGAAAGATGCTTCTCCAAGCCAGAGGGTTGTTGCAAGCAACCATGAGAATTGCCAATTTCTGATGGAATGAGCATTTGTCTTGCAATCTGCAAATGTCTGCTCCAGATGAAGCCTTCCATGTATAGAAGAATGCCTGAGTATGGGAAAATCTATGGCCTTCTTGATGCTTATGCTCCTGGGGAAAGTGGGATGATGGTGGTTATGAACATTTCTTTTTTTCATTTCTGCTACAGCTCCTGAACTGCCTCAGGGCATCCCCCAACTTTGAAGGACATGGTGTGTGTGTGTGTGTGTGTGTGTATGTGTGTGTGTGTGTTATCAAGTCTTTCAGGCAAAGTGAGAATCAGAACTACACTGGAATACACTAGGAATAAATGACAGAAATAAATAGGATGTATTCATATCGAAGTCCTGTGTTATTTAAAACTTACTTAAAGCACTCATTTTGCCCACTTTATGACTTCCTTTTCTTTAAAATGCAAATATGAAAATATAACCTTGTACATGACTAGGCCATCAAAACACTTGTGGGTTTGCTCCTAGAGTTTTGCTCTTACCACCAGATCCAGCAGGATCCTTTCTATGTTGCTTAGACCAGGAGACATTTGTTATGATGCCTGCACTATAGAAGTCTCACCCCAGAGATTCAGATGTTCTTGATCCTGTTAATCCTTATTTTTGTAGTCCTAGAGCACTTAGGTCACTGTTTCTCAATTTTATATCTTTGAGATGTGTAGATTTCAAGTCCTAGAATTCTCCAACTAACTTGTGTCTGGGGAATTATGTGAGTTGAAATCTGCACCTCTTAAGATAGCTGAAGGTAAGAAACACTGCCCTAGCTCATGCTTTTAAAAAGCCAGTAATGCAATTTTCCACATTTTGGGCATAGTAAGGGATAAAATGGATGTTTAAGAACCCTGATAAGTTCAATGCACTTATTGTAACGTTTTTATTAAATAAAAATATGCCCAAAATTCTGCGACCATTTGCACAATGCTGTTGTCACTTCATCAGAATGAATGACCTTTTATTACCAGACAAAATATTTTAACAAATATGCCTCCCTCCATAAGAAGGTTATCTAACCATACTTTTCAAACTGACCAGTTATATGGGCAGCTTGTTGGAGTTGCAATCAGCAACAGGAAATCTCAGCTACTTTAATATTTAGGATGGCTTTACCTCTACAACGAAGAGAAAAATCATAATATGAGTGCATTATTCTTTTGTCTATATCTATTGTGGTACTGATGAAAGCTTCCCATTGCAAGGATTGCTTTCCCATTCGAAAACTGGGATCAACAAGTTTTGGGTTGTTGTTTTTTTTAATTTACTTATCTAAATAGTGTCCTTAGCCTGCCTGGCCCTGATTTTTGCTTAGTTTGTATTTTGTCCAACCTAAACTAATACATTTCATATGGTTAATATTAATTCTCAACATATGATATTAGGGATGTTAACAAAAGCAGAACCGTAGTGTTCTCCTTTTTATCTGTGGGAACAATGAGATCCTTTGTTTTCCACCTTCTTCATTTCCAATTAGGATGGAACAATTCAAATGACATTTAAAAAACACCAGTAAAGTGAAGATAGGAAAAGAAGATGTTGGTTGGCTAATGACTTCAGAACGTATTTCTTTGTATGAAAAACCTGTCACCATTTAGTTTATAAACAACCCAAATTGCCCAAATCACTGATTTTCTTTTACTAATTTAAGAAAGGGAAAAAAATCCCAAAAGCTGTCAGTGATTGTGTGGATTTCATTACTGCCCAGAATGATGTTTGCTCAAGAGATTCTGAGTATGCCATATATTTAAAAATAAGCAGATAAGGCAAAAGTAACACTCTGATTGCATACAGAATGCAGTGCGACCTCTTGTATTTTGCATAAGGGACACAGTATGTGTCTCAGGAATAAAGGAAATTATTTGCCTTGTGGATGAAAGACTGGATTTTTCTCCCGGCTCTTGTACATTTGGACAAAGTATTCACCTGTCCAGTGATGGCAGGAAGACATCTGCCATCACTCATGTGATATACTGGCTGTCAAGTATTTCTTCCACCTGCCAAATGTAAACACCTTAGGGAGATTCTCAAAGCATCTTTGAATCTCCCTCTCTGAAGACTTTTTGCTCTACATTATCTTATTTATTGACTTTTATTTTGTACTAATAGGTCAGTCAATCAAAGTAGCAAAAAATCAAAAGTAAACTGTAGAAAAATTAAAACTTCATTAAAGACAGTCCCTGAAACCATCATTATTACAACTGAATGTAGAGGAAGGAGGAAAATCTTGCTTCATTTACTAAGACAGAAAAAAATAGAGACTAAGGAAGAACATACTATGTCTTAGATCGACACTGGAGAGCAGCCTCTCACACGTGCTACTAAAGAGGCCTCTGAAAAGGAAGGGCCTATAGAGAAATTCTCCAAATAGTCTTGATTCCCAGATAGATACTGTATGTAGGTGGTCCTGTAGATAGTCAGGGATGAAAGAACAGTCATTTTGGGTGATTAGCATCTTTTCCTGCAGATGACTATGTGTCCAGATGTTTTTCCCAGGGGATTTTCATGTGGTTGGATAATTTATTGTCACCCAACAAACTGGTTAATTCATGGTGCAAAATAGAAGATAGATCACTTTCCATCTCTATTCTGCTGCCATTATGTTCATGTGAAGGTCCAGGCTGGAATAACCAAAATCCTCTCTTTGGGTTATTGGCCATGCTACCAATACCACAGTATTGTTTCTGCAAAGTTTTAGAGAGACAGAGAGAGAATCTCCTGCTTGCTGCTCCTCTCTCTCTTTCCCTACTTTTCTCTGCCTTTTGCCTGGTTTTGCCAGTTTTCTTTTAAATGTTTGTTGATGTTTCATAAATGAGCACAAGGCTTTATTGTTTATGCTAGTTAAACTGAGTGGTGTTGTCTACGCTTGGTCTGATCTGGAGGTGATTGACTGAGAGGATGCTGGCTGCAAACTAAACTAGAAACTGCCCACTAGAATTTCCAGCCCAACCGTTTTTGCCACTATTTCTTCCCTGCAACCTATGCTCAATGGCACATTATTTATGATCATGGAGATCCCATATCACTGTGTGTGCTTCAAAATCCACCCATGATGCTTAAAAGTAGGACAGGGATACAACCACATGTTGCCCTTCCCTATAAATGTATTTAATGTCAGATTTCTATATGTTATTATCTATGTTGTAAGCCGCCCTGAGTTTTTTGGAATAGGGCGGCATAGAAATCGAATAAAATAAAATAAATAAATAAATAAATAAATACTCTGCTCTAACTGGGCTTCCAAATTTGCAGGGCAAAAACTCATTCAGATTCTGGCTTTAGGGGTTGAGAAGAGAGGATGAAGAGGGAGATAAATTTGTGAATCAGTGAGTTAGCCATTTTAATGTTCCATACAGTACCTTTTGTCTAACTCTTTATGGGAAATTTTAATGGCAATTCTCAGTTGATAAGACTTTGCTCAAACTGGTCCTCTCCCCATCCTACCATGGACATCTGATAAACTCTGAACACTTTCAAAACAAAAGTGGCCATCATTGTTTTAGATTGTTCTTTTATGGTGGCACAAGCTGCCCAGAATCACTTGACAGGGAGATGGGGCCATCCCTTCAAACCTGCAGCCAACCGTAGTTTATAATTTGTAAGTAAACTGTTTTACACAATTGCTAATGCATTATCTTTTATTTTAATCCAAACAGACTGGTTGGCCTTTGTTGTGAGCCAAGGGTCTGCATTTATTTAATAATTGCATTTTTATCTATTGCTTTTCCCAGGGGTATTCCATACTCACAGGTATAAGAAATGAGCACCCCCCCTTCCTAGAGAAGGAAATATTTTGGAGGATATTAAAAAAGTAAGAATATTATATTTCCCCAAAGGAATAATAGAAAATCCTACGGAGAAACCCCCAACCCAGGTCTCTCTGCCCCAACCATAAACCAGCTTTTAGAAATGCAGATTTGGTGATTCATTCAGGAAGACTGGGACCAGGAACCTTGGAGCTGATGGGATTAGAAAGACAAAGACCACTAAAACCTACATCCCCCACCCAAAATCTAAATACATGATGTTTAGGACACAATAGAATTAACCCATCACCACTAGAATACCACAAGGACACACTGAAGCTCAGGTCAAAGTTTATTGCACAGGAACAGGAAGAACCTCAAATACAAAGCCACAGGAACAACTCCAAACACAAAAGCCCAAGAAGGTATAAAAACCCACCACTCCCTGTTCCAGTTTGTCAGCTACCCCAGAAACATACCGTGTCACTGATGTTTCTGGCAACTCAATAAACAGAACCTTCTTTCCTAAGCAGTCTCCATTTTGTTTATTCTCAGCTTGGACGAGACCCTGATGAAGAATTTTCTTTCAACACAGGTTTACACACAATAAAAGGCACAACACTGAAAGAGGAGGGGCAGGGCAGGAGAGGAAAAAGCAAACAATTGCAAGCCCAGTTCCTTTAAGATACAGTTCTTAAAATATTTTTGGGAGGGCGGGGCGGTTTAAAGAATCTCAAACCTTGTGTTTGTATGTGTGGGGAGGGGGAGAGGAAAGGAGGGGGAAAGAGAGAGAGAGAGAGAGAGAGAGAGAGAGAGAGAGAGAGAGAGAGAGAGAGAGAGAGAGAGAGAGAGAGAGAGAGAGAGAGAGACCCAGCTTTTCCTAGTTTTCTTTGCTTTTTCAGAAACATAGAGATCTAATCAAGATCAGTCAAACATTGTACAGTGAAACCCCTCCTCTCTAACCTCAGGTTGGAAACTCATCCCTTCTTTGAAACTTCCCATTCTTGCATCTCCACTCTTGAAAATTTGCAGTTGTTAGTTTTGAAGCTGGAGAGAAAATTTAACTCTGCCCATTTATGCTGGTTCCCATACTTTCCAGAGGGTCAGAATAAAATAATAACTGCAGGGACCTTGGTGCTTCTGAGCTTGGTTATTTTCTTGAGAGAAAGGGAACACCAAGGACCCCACAGTTCAACCTTGAGCTACAAATATTCTCCTCCATTGAAAATAACAATTAAAAAATCCCTATGGGAGCCACAAAGAACATACATAAGAGAATATGTAATTGCCCCCAGAAAATGGCTGTGGGAGGCATTTCTGAAAATCCACTGGTTTCAGAGCAGAAGGGATCACCCAGTATGACTTTTCTTCCTCTTCTCTGCTCTGCTGGAGGAGGCAAAGACTTCTGACAGCCCTGCTGTCTCCCACAGGCCTCTTTTCCTCTTGTGGAGAAAAAGAAATTATCTCTAAGGAGAACCCCTTCCTATTCCTCCCACTAGGCAAAACTGGGAATTCTGAGTTGAGGAAAATGCCTTCATTACACACCAAAGCACACTTCGAGATGATCTTTGTCTCTTCTAGCTATCAAGATTCATAGATCCTACAAAACCAGGAAGAACTGGTTTTGAATTAAGCCAATTTGATGAAGTGTGTGAAATTGTGGGGACATGATGTTCTCTGTTTTTCGAGCAAGAATAGGGAACATGAGCGTAACACCACGTCATCTGAGCAATGTGTAGTCCCTTTGATGCTAATATACTTACCCTTTCAAAAGATGAATATAAACTATTGATTTGTGTGAATAATTGCGGGGCCTTTCCCAGTCTGTTGCATTTCACTTTATTGGACTTGAGATGATAGAAAGGAGACATAAAGATAACACACATAGTAACTTCATTCTCATCAGCTGATTCTTTTAACATGTTAAACGTCAAATGCTCCTAATTAGTGATTAGTCCTGGTTCTATCTTTCTTTTCTTATTTTATAATATCCAGAAGGAATGAGATCAAATGAGGATATTTCAATAACTCAGCAGGTGGGGAAAACCCCAATCAATATATAATATTCTTATATGCAGTCTTTTTCACCTCATTCTCTTTTAGTCCACTATAACACTTTTAGGGTATCTTATTTTAAGATGGGAACTTTTTGGGATGGAAGTTCTAAGTTTGTAAACTTTGTGAAGCCTGGTACATTTTTATGATGCTAAATAAATAAATAAACTCTGAAGCTCTCAGTATAGCTACAATATAGCATGTACCTATTTTATCTAATGGATTGAACCCTGATTTACCATGTGTTACTTCGTTTAAGATTAGAAACTAATCTTTGCTGATCTCAAAAAAAATCAAGAATCAAGAGGTTTTCTGCATGGATAATAAAAGATCATTAGGAAATAACCAGAATATAACTTGACTAAGAAGCTGAAAAAAAGCCCAGACGAAAGCAATGCAAATCATTTCCATATTGTTGCCAAAAACACCGCAAGCTTCTATAGAAGTGGAATCAGGATTTCCATCAGGAGTTAATGTCAACTCAAGGGATGGTTTATTTTCACATTGGCATTCTCTACCATAGGGGTCTCCAAACTTGTCAATTTTAAGACTTGTGGATTTCAACTTCCAGAATTCCCCAGCCAGATCTGGGAGTTGAAGTCCACAAGTCTTAAAATTTGGAGACCCCAGTCTACTGTATGAATCCAAATGGTTTTTGGAAAAAATCCACCCATCCATCTAGGAATGCTGGAATTTCACTTTCTGCATCTGAAAAGATACAACAGCTAGGTAAGATGGGAGAATGAATGAAAATGAATCAATAGAAACCAAGCAAGAACATTTAAAAGAGTGGAGAAGAACAGGTAGTGTACCCCTGGGAGGTAATAGAGGAGAGGAGATCATATGCAGATGAGGATAGGGATATGACTGCCTTAGAAAACTGTGTGAATAGTGACCTAACATCTGCTGCTTAGCTCAAGTGGCATTCAAAAAGATGGTAACCAAAGGACATTTTGCCTAGAACCCCTGTCTCCTGCTAACATCATGGATTAAAGACAATCAGTGTCTTCACTGGATACTGAATTAATTATTCTGTGGGTTCTTACAGTACACTGAATCATAAATACAGTACACAGCCTAGTGGGCTGTGTTCACATAATGCTTTAAGTCAAGAGAAAAAAAGGATAGAGTAATTCAAATAAAGCTTTGCACGTTGGGTGATTGTAATGGTAAATGGGAGTAATCGTGCAAGACAGGAGAAAGATTAGATCAGAGGTCTCCAAATTTGGACATTTTTAAGGCTTGTGGACTTCCACTCCCAGAATTCCCCAGCCAGCCATTGCTTCTCTAAGAAGCGACAGCTGAATCTACGGAATGTGGAAAGTGTCTCAGAAATGACCCTCCCTAATTTCTTGGAGAGGGAGGAGAGATGTACTTTTGGATTTGCAAGATTCTGTTAATGTAACCTTACAATAAATTTAGAGTTAGCACTTCTGGAGTACTTTGCAAGGCTGGCAGTAATGCAGTCTAGGTTAGACATATTGTGTGAAGACAGCCAGTTAATTCCATAGTTAATCTTCCATTGTTTTACTTCTTCTTTCATTGTTTCTCTTGCCACACACAAAAAATGGTAGAGATGAAAAAATTGGAATAGATAGACAAAGCTTAACTGGCATTACCAAGGCAGGAATGAAAGGCTTTTCAGAGTAATAGTAGGAGATTTATTCCATCCAAAAAGGGATGCTACCAGGAAAATTATTAAATTAAATTAATAAACTACCCTTTAAAAAGAATCCCTCTACCCTCCCTCTCCACACACATGTTCTCCACACCATTTCCATTCACAAATGAGTCTAAAATTAAGCCCAGTTAGATAGATAACATAGACAGACAGACAGACAGACAAACAGACAGACAGACAGAAGGACATGAGATTATAATAAATTCACTCAGGTCAAGTAATGTTTGCAACTCACCTAAATACACTCTTCTAAAAGCAGATTTGGTGTGTGCATTCGATCTAAGGTTTACTCAGAACTGCACATAATTCGGGCTCTGTAGATAATCAGAGAAAAAGATGACTTCTCTTTTCTTCCCATAGAACCAGATCCTTTTTAAAGAGACTTATGAGTCTTCACATATAAATAAAACCATAGGGTTAAGTTCACTGGCATTGTATAGAGAATGAAGTGAAAAATGGGAAAATGAATGTGAATATTACATCTTCCACAAATGCTTGATAAAAAAAGGGGGGGGGAAATACATATCTAATCACTTCATTTGCTGTCTCCAAGTCCAAATTAAGAACAGTTCCCTTGCTCTTATTTTTTTTATATTACTACACATTTATTTTAAAATTCAGCAGTGGCTGGTAATGTATGTAAGAGAAATTCACTGATATTTGTGTGATTCCTTCTCTCCCCATTTTGGGTAGATAAATAGACACTGTGATTAATCCTAGAGGCAGAGATTGACATTTTAAGGCCTAGCTGTATTTTGAAATGTTCAAGTGCT
Source organism: Bothrops alternatus (assembly GCA_034064705.1). Classification (NCBI taxonomy): domain Eukaryota; kingdom Metazoa; phylum Chordata; class Lepidosauria; order Squamata; family Viperidae; genus Bothrops; species Bothrops alternatus. The sequence goes on along the minus strand of JARGCV010000031.1, from coordinate 3,746,430 downwards.
CAAAGGAAATTGTTTTTTTTATGTAACACACCAGAAGGTGATGTTGCTTAAATTCTGCATGATGAGGTTAAACAAAAACAGCTATCTCAGCATTTTAGATAAAAGTCTTACTATGATCTAAATATTATGAGTAGTCTTATGCCTGGGACTAGGATATAATGGGAGCTTTATTCTGGCTCTTAATACAAAACCTACTTTAAAAGGCTTATATAAGTTGGCTGCATGACTAATATTCATTAAAAATTCTTTTAATATATTTCTGAATTTCAGTGAGCATCATATGGCATGGTGATTGTGCAACGGTGCTTGATACAAATTAGAGTTATTCATCAGCCTTGGGCTAGAAATCTGGTGGGAAAAGGAATTGCAGCAATTAACATTGGATATTTTTATCTGATCGTACATGGATGATATATGTAGGCTTTAAATTGCACTTTTTAAATGAGAATGCAATATTATGTACAGCTAATCTACAGTTAGAATCACAGTCTAAGACTGGTGGTAACTGGCATGCCTCCGACTCTCAAGAACTCTGAGTGGCTCATAACATAATAAAGAAATTATAATAAAATCAATGGAACCTAAAAATAAAGAAAAAAGATGGCAAAGGGTTTCATTCTTCCTCACCATAGCCTGGGTGATGAGCAAGGTCTTCATGACTCTTCTAAACAACTGCAGAGTGGTGGCCATTTAGATCTGAGGGAAAACTGTGTTCCAGAAAATATATCAATTAAAGCTATCCTTATTAATATTTCATAATTTCTTGTTATATGGTCTAACAAACTAGGATTTGATTTGCTCTAATGTAGAATTCCTTGGATGGAGCTTCTACCTCTGATGAAGCTTTAGATCTGCATGGAATTATTTGTTATTTTAAAGCTAAAAGGAAAATCTCCTTTGTGCATACAATTAATAATGCTATGAAAATTCACTTTAGTTTCAACAATTAGTTATTTTTGTTTTCAGTTTTTATCAGACCAAGATTAGATATTCTCTCTGACATTCATCAATCTGGCTCTTGATGTCTTCACAGCTATAGCATGGAAGGAAGAAGTTCCTCATTCTCTTACTCTATCCTGGTTATTTGAAATACTACTGTAACAAGTTCATATATATTCTCTATGTACCAATATATATACAATGAAGTGACCTATATACACTAATAATAAAGAAAAAATAAGTTCCATGTAATATCACTATATTAATTCAGTCTTTAAATTTATTATTAAATCTAAACTATGTAAAAACATTAAATAATATTTTCTGACAAAATTAACTTCATTCTTAAATCATAAGAAATATATTTTCCATTTCTTAAAACTTGCATCTATTATTATTATTATCAAGAATGGAATTCCAATTCATTATTCTGCATGCCATGCATATTTCTAATAATAACCTTCATGCTGGTTTGTTTTTTTATTGCATGTAAAATTGAATTCTTGATTTCACTTTAAGTTCAGAATCTCTTAAGAAGCCCATATTTCCAGGTACATCTATATTTGGACTAGTTGGTTTATATTCTCTTTTCATTGATACATGCTGTTTTCTTTCTTCATTTTTTTTCTTTTTTAAAGTAACCCATCCAGAGTCATTATGCAGTTGAGCATGATTTTGAAATTAACATATTAAATTATCACATTTAATATTGTTTTGACAGTATTTTCAACTGTATATATTATCAAGCAGATGTTGAGGGGTAAGTCATAGTTACAACATAATTTCTCAAATCCCTTATAAATAATCGTTATAAATCAGTTGATTTAAGATATTTATGCCTTCTTTGGCCCCGGCATTAAGTAAAACATCTTCCCCACTACCTTCAAATTTAGATTTTTCTGTAGCGTCACAGCATTTTTCATGGGACTGAGTGTCAAAACATAAACTCTTATGTTTGACAGCTTTCTAGGCTGTTACCTATAATTTCTGTTAAAACTTCTAAAAAGGAAGATTAAAAAACTAGAATAAAGTAAGGGGAACAAAAGAAAAAGAAAAAAATCAGAGAGGCTGTGAGTGCAAGAAAAAGAAAACAGAAAAGAAACATGTTACAAAGAAGTGGTTTTCAATATTCTTCACAGTAGTTGTAAATACTTGAACCTCTTTCTCTAAAGTTAAATCATCATTTTCTTTCTGTAATCCACCCATCTTTCAAGGGTGAAAAAAAAAGTCCCTTTTTTTACCTTGACTCTAAAACTTGCCAAGAATTAATGCTTAATCTCTAATTAGCCAATATTCATAGTTCTCTTTCCACGGGAATATAGATGTTGAAATAAAAACCCAGTGATAAAGTTGATAAAGTGATAAAGCCTGCTTTAATTTTTTTTCAATAATTTATCTATCTGTGCAAAAAGAAAAATTAGTAATTGTACCCTAACCCCCCTGAAAATACTGTATTCATTGTATAATTTTCATTTTGGTTATTTTATTTTTGCCTGAAAGTTTCAATTATCGATTTAACAACAAGTTTTTATCTATGTAACTCATATCTAAAGATTCAGATAGGTCTATTGATATGCTTAAGAACCCATGTCAATTAGGACAAGTCTATGATTGTCATGGAGACTATGAATTTCTGAGCCATCTTCAAAGCTATGGAGACTGAAGTCCCATGCACAAACGTATCTCTAATACCAACCCAAAATGATACTAAAGAATATCTAGTCAGCTAAACATACAATAGAACAGCAGAATCCCTAGCTTGATCCTCAGATCCAGCTTATGTATCCATATCCAGTCATCTCTAGAGGAGGCCTGCCACATTATCATAAAAGATGATATTTACGATGCCTCCCTGACCTTGATAGCACAACTGCTGAGATACTAAAAATTAGGAGGACAGATCTCAGAAAGAGTAACGACCTCAACTTTGCCCAAACAAGGTTATTATGAGACATGTTAAGTCTGGCCCTCCATAACTAATTCTTGAAGGAACAGTCTTATTCGAAATAGGCCAGGTGTTCAGCAAGCCATGATCAAGATATCTGCAGAAGTTTGCTCAGAACCATAGGATGAGATTATTGCCAAACTCCCTTTGAATGGCCTGCCCAGTGCCTCCCATCTCTCAGTCAGACACTATAAAAATCCAATTTCAGCCATTTCCTATACCTTTTGATTTCTACTCCTATTGAAGAATATGACTAGGCTTCACATAAAAATCTTAATGCCTCAATATGCCATCAGCAAATTTTATACTGTACTAATTATTATTCTCAAAACTAGTTCTTGATCTTGTTTCACAACGTAATAATCCAATCATTTGTTTCTAGCTGTTGAAAAATCATGATTTTTTTGCATACTATTATGAGCCTTCAGTGAAGCTACTTATTCTTGGGCACATTTTTTTGTCAGTCGTTTGGGGAAGGCTGACAAAAAATGCAAGCACAGTTACAACAAGGCTTGGACAAAATGCTTTTAATTTTTATCTATTTAAATTTTAATTAATTTAATGTTTTAATACTGTTTTAATTTTTAATTTTTATTGATGTTATGGATGATGTAAGAAGGATTGATTGTGGAGTGAATCGGGTTGAATGGATGGATGGTTGTGTGGATTGGATTGTGGACCTGTGATAAATGGAAGGGCCGACCTGTCTGCATCTACGGAAACTAGAGAAGTGGAGGACCTTGCTCTGAGGGATCAGAGGGCCAGTCTATACCGGTCTTATGGGGAAGAGGCAGATATGACGGGAGGCCTGGGGTAGGCCGCTCTCGGGGAACAAGGCCTCGCTGCCTGAAAGCGATCTCTTGTTCCGGCCCCTTGAACCTCTCCCGGAGTACTGGTAATGAGCGAAATCCGGACCCTGGACTCAGGCTGCTGCTGCTCAATGCCAGGTCGGTGGTAAATAAAGCTCTCCTCATCCGGGACTTAATTCTGGATGAGGAGGCCGACTGAGACCTGGCTGACCCCAGAAGGAGGAGTTCCCCTCTCTGAGTTGTGCCCAGCTGGGTTTCAGGTATGGCATCAGCCGCGACCCCAGGGAAGGGGGGGAGGAGTGGCGATTATAGCTAAGGAGTCACTCGGGCTGCGCAGACTCGCTGCTACTGAGATATCAGGTTGTGAGTCCCTCCTTATGAGGTTGGACCTAGGTGTACGGGTGGGCTTGTTGCTTATGTACCTGCCTCCCAGCTGCGTTTCAACAGCCCTGCCCACGCTACTCGAGGAGGTAGCCGGGTTGGCAGTCGAGTTCCCCAGACTTATAGTCTTGGGGGACTTCAATGTGCCATCACTCGGTGAGTCCTCTGGGTTGGCGCGGGAGTTCATGGCCTCCATGGCAACCATGGACCTGACACAAGTAATCGAGGGCCCAACCCACGAAGGGGGACACACACCTGACCTGGTTTTCCTCTCGGAACAGTTGAGGTATGATCTGAAGCTAAGGGGCTTAGAAGTGTTGCCAATGTCATGGACAGATCATTTTCTGCTGTGGCTTGAGTTTACGACACCAATCCTCTCTCACAGGGAGCCGGAACCAATTAAATGGTTCCGCCCCAGATGCCTGATGGACCCTATTGGCTTTCAAAGGGCGCTTGGGGAATTGCCGGATTTGCTCGTACACAGTTCGGTGGAGTCCCTAGTGATGGCCTGGAATATGGCCACTATGGGGGCTCTAGACCGGATTGCACCGTTGCGACCTCTCTGCGGTAGCAGACCCAGGAGATCTCCTTGGTTTACCGAGGAACTCAGGGGGATGAAGCGCCAGAAGAGACGTTTAGAGAAGCAATGGAGGGAAAGCAGATCCGAATCTCATTGAACCAAATTGAGAGCTTATATTAAGACCTATTTGGAAGCGATCACTACGGCAAGATCTCAGTATATTTCCGCATTGATCGCATCTGCGGAATCTCGTCCGGCTGCCCTGTTTAAGGTGACTCGCTCTCTCCTTGATACAGGGAGGAGGGAGGAACCTTTGCAGGGCAATGCCGAAGAATTTAACATCTTTTTCGCAGACAAGGTCGCTCAGATCTGGACTCCAATTGGAATGCAGTGTCGGCTGACAGAGGCCCGTCTTAGTCCTGTTGAATGGGATGAGTTTGACCTGGTAACTCCAGATGATGTGGACAAGGCCATTGGAGCCGTGAGTTCTGCCACCTGTTTATTGGACCCGTGCCCCTCCTGGCTGGTTTCGGCTAGCAGGGAGGTGACACAGAGCTGGGTCCAGGCTGTTGCTAATGCTTCATTGAGGGAGGGGTCCTTTCCGGCTCCCTTAAAGGAGGCACTTGTGTGCCCCCTCCTCAAGAAGCCTTCCCTGGACCCGGCAGTCTTAAATAATTATCGTCCAGTCTCCAATCGTCCCTTTTTAGGGAAGTTTGTCGAGAAGGTGGTGGCACTCCAACTCCAACGGTCCTTGAATGAAGCTGATTATCTGGGCCCTCAGCAGTTTGGGTTCAGGTCTGGTTACAGCACGGAAACTGCTTTGGTCGTGCTGACCGATGATCTCTGGCGGGTCCGGGATAGAAGCTATTCCACTATCCTGATGCTTCTTGACCTCTCAGCGGCATTCGATACCATCGACCATGGTATCCTTCTGCGCCGGTTGGAGGGGCTTGGAGTGCGGGGCACCGTTTTACAGTGGTTCACCTCCTACCTCTCTGGCCGGTGGCAGTCGGTGTTCGCAGGAGGTCGGAGATCGGCTCCGAGGTCTCTTCCATGTGGAGTCCCTCAGGGATCTGTTCTCTCACCTCTGCTTTTTAACATCTACATGAAGCCATTGGGTGAGATCATCCGTCGACACGGGGTGAGTTATCATTAATATGCTGATGATACTCAGTTTTATATCTCTATCCCGTGTCATTACAGCAAAGCAGTGGAAGTGATGAACCGGTGCCTGGAGCCTGTTGAGGTCTGGATGGGTGCCAACAGGCTCAGACATAATCCCGACAAGACGGAGTGGCTATGGGCTCTGCCTCCCAAGGACAATTCCAACTGTCCATCCATTACCCTGGGGGGAGAAGTTTTGTCCCCCTCAGAGAGGGTTCGCAACTTGGGTGTCCTCCTCGATCCACAGCTAAGTATAGAACATCATTTTTCGGCTGTGGCGAGGGGGGCATTCGCCCAGGTTCACCTGGTGTGCCAGTTGCGGCCCTATTTGGACCGGGAGTCACTCCTCACAGTCACCCATGCCCTTGTCACCTCGAGATTCGACTACTGTAATGCTCTCTACATGGGGCAACCTTTGAAGAATGTCCGGAGACTGCAAGTAGTCCAGAATGCAGCCGCGCGAGCCGTCTTGGGTCTCCCAAGACATGCTCATATCACTCCAGCTCTCCGTGAGCTGCACTGGCTACCAATTGGTCTCCGAACACAATTCAAAGTGTTGGTTATGACCTATAAAGCCCTTTATGGCAATGGACCAGGATACTTGCGGGACCGTCTTCTGCCTCATGAATCCCAGCGACCGGTTAGGGCACATAGGGTTGGCCTCCTACGAGTCCCATCTGTTAGGCAATGTCATCTGGCGGGGCCTAGGGCAAGGGCCTTCTCCGTTGCTGCCCCAGCCCTCTGGAACCAGCTTCCCACAGAGGTTCGTACTGCTTCCTCCCTCCTAGTTTTCCAGAAATTGTTGAAGACACATTTATGCCGACAGGTTTGAGGCGTATGAACTGCACTCTGCCCCTGGGCCTAGGAATGTCCCTCCATCAGTGACTGTGTGTTGACTGTGATTGTATGCTGTGTGAATGTAATTAATTTTATTGTATTGTTATTGTAAGCCACCCTGGGTCCTAGGAGAAGGGCAGCATATAAGTTTAAATAAGTTTAAATAAATAAATAAGGCTCCATAGCTTTTTTGTTTTTTTAATGCCATTTTAAAACTTCATTGTGTTTTCACTGCTATTTTGTTGTCACAAAACAAATCAGTAAATTAGAACTGACTACAACTCTGTCACTTCCCTTCTTTGGCTGCACAGATGATTGTTGATTTCAATCTGGCTAAATGATGCTTGTCAGGCCTAGTTGTTTACAGCAGCCATGCAACTGCTGCAAAATACTTTTAAAGATGTAAAAAATGCAGGAGTTTGCTTTTTGAGTTTCTCTTTAATTCTTCTATTTATTTCTCCCTCAAGAAGGAACTCTGGCTTTACGTTAGCATTTCCTGTCATAGATTCTTCTGTTTTCATAGAAATCAAACACTTTACAGTGATGGAAACCAGGGACAGGCAAGAAATGTGAAGTAACCTCTCTGTGGCCCAGCTGTCTTCTTGGTTGACAGCCTTATCCTGCCACACCTTGATAACATGGCAACCTCTTAGTCCATCACATACGTCCTTACTTCACTTTCTCTTCAGCCTCAGCCTCAACTCACTGTTACCAGTAGCTTATAAGAACTGAAGATAGTTTAATAGTTGTTTGAGGATCTTAGGCTGCCCACCCCACTTTCCAACATTGTTGGAACCTTCGGTATAAAAAAGCAGATCCATGGAATACATAGTCCATGTGAATGTACCATTTTCATGTGCTAGAGCAGTGGTTCTCAACCTTTTTCAGGTTGAGACCCCACTTGCCCCGCCCATGCGCGCCGCGACCCCGACCCGGGTGCGCGCACGCGCGCCGGGCCGATCTGTGCATGCGCAGGGCGCATGCGCCGGAAAAAAATAAAAATAAAATAAAATAAAATTCAAAAACAAAAAAACCAAAATGGCAGACTGCGACGGGCGGATCCGCGCATGCACGGCACGTGCACGCGATGGGCCGATCCGCGCATGCGCGGCGCGCGCACGCCGAAAACAAACAAACAAAAAAAAAAATTCAAAAAAAAACCACAACAAAATGGCGGACTGCGACGGATGGCTCTGCGCATGCACGGTGTGCGCACATGATGGGCTGATCTGCGCATGCGTGGCGCGCGCACGCCGAAAAAAATAAGAAAAAAATAAAAAAAATTTAAAAAATCCAAAAAAACAAAAAAACAAAATGGCGGACCGCGGTGTCCGGCGACCCCTGCAAAACAGTCATTCGACCCCAAATGGGGTCACGACCCATAGGTTGAGAACCACTGTGCTAGACCTTTGATGAACAAGGGTTCAAGAATTTTGTTCTATAGATATTCTTTGAAAGATAATTTGTTAACGATATATCAGTATAAACGAAAATGTCTATTGCATTTAGGAGTGCAACTGTAAAATGGATTTATCCTTACAGAATGTAGAGCTATTATGAGATCATTTGCTTCCTGGCAATATTTCTTATTTATTTATTTACTAAAGTGTTATGTCTACAGGGGTGACTCTGGGTGACTTACGGGTTATAAAACAAGAAAAAAGATAGTTAAAATATTAAGACAGCACAGAATTAAAATATTATTAAGAACTATACTAAAACTGAAATAAGAGAGCTAAAAGCCAGATGGGACAAGGATGAGGTCTTCTTGCCCTGCCAGCCACCTCCAGCAATGAACACCCCCCTCAGGGGCCCAGGCCAGCTGGCAAAGCCAGTTTTGATACCTTTTTGGAAGGCCAAAAGCTTTTTAGTAGTTTTAAATTTTCCTAAAGCCTGGCTTATTGGTGATTTTAGACTCTGCCTAATGGCATATTGACACCTTGTCTTTAAATAGCAATGTGTACAACTGCACGTAGTTCATAATATGGAAAGCCAGGCCTGCTGCATTAGGGAATCTATGCTTGGGAAACCTCGGTGTCCTACCTTTGAAATCCTGTTCCTTCATTTTGAAGAGAAAATGGTGGGATCACATTAAGAACTTCCCGGGCTCAACTTGGTCTTCTGCCCCATGAAAACCTGCTCCAAAAGGATATGGAACCATGTGCAAGATGATACAAGTGTGTATGTGTTTGTTTATGTTTCTGTATGTGTGTTGAATACAGAAGGGAGGTTTAGTACTACCACCACCTCTTCTCAAACTAATTCCGATTTCTTTCTGGAAACTGAAAACAAATTTTATTCATAGAATGAATATTCTGCATCCAGCCTATAGTGATGATAAATGTGTTTGGTTTAGATGGGACTGTGACTTATTTTAATGCTGAGCCACAAACTAAAAAGAAAAAAAATCCATATTCTTATTTGAAAGAAAGTAAAAGGAAAATATGCGCCCCCTCCTCAAGAAGCCTTCCCTGGACCCGGAGGTCTTAAATAATTATCGCCGAGTCTCCAACCTTCCCTTCTTAGAGAAGATTGTCGAGAAGGTGGTGGGACTCCAACTCCAACGGTCCTTCAATGAAGTTGATTATCTGGGCCCTCAGCAGTCCGGGTTCAGGTCCGGTTACAGCATGGAAACTGCTTTGGTTGCACTGATCGATGACCTCTGGCGGGCCCGGGATAGAGGCTATTCCACTATCCTGGTGCTTCTTGACCTCTCAGCGGCATTCGATACCATCGACCATGGTATCCTTCTGCGCCGGTTGGAGGGGCTTGGAGTGCGGGGCACCGTTTTACGGTGGTTCACCTCCTACCTCTCTGGCCGGTCGCACTCGGTGTTCGCAGGAGGTCAGAGATCGGCTCCGAGGCCTCTTCCATGTGGAGTCCCTCAGGGGTCGGTTCTCTCACTTCTGCTTTTTAACATCTACATGAAGCCATTGGGTGAGATCATCCGTCGACACGGGGTGAGTTATCATCAATATGCTGATGATACTCAGCTTTATATCTCTACCCCGCGTCATTACAGCGAAGCAGTGGAAGTGATGAAGTGGTGCCTGGAGGCTGTTGAGGTCTGGATGGGTGCCAACAGGCTCAGACTCAATCCCGACAAGACGGAGTGGCTATGGGGTCTGCCTCCCAAGGACAATTCCAACTGTCCATCCATTACCCTGGGGGGAGAAGTTTTGTCCCCCTCAGAGAGGGTTCGCAACTTGGGTGTCCTCCTCGATCCACAGCTAAGTATAGAACATCATTTTTTGGCTGTGGCGAGGGGGGCATTCGCCCAGGTTCGCCTGGTGCGCCAGTTGTGGCCCTATTTGGACCGGGAGTCACTCCTCACAGTCACCCATGCCCTTGTCACCTCGAGATCCGACTACTGTAATGCTCTCTACATGGGGCAACCTTTGAAGAATGTCCGGAGACTGCAAGTAGTCCAGAATGCGGCCGCGCGAGCCATCTTGGGTCTCCCAAGACATGCTCATATCACTCCAGCTCTCCGTGAGCTGCACTGGCTACCAATTGGTCTCCGAACACAATTCAAAGTGTTGGTTATGACCTATAAAGCCCTTTATGGCAATGGACCAGGATACTTGCGGGACCATCTTTTGCCTCATGAATCCCAGCGACCGGTTAGGGCACATAGGGTTGGCCTCCTACGAGTCCCGTCTGTTAGGCAATGTCATCTGGCGGGGCCTAGGGCAAGGGCCTTCTCCGTTGCTGCCCCAGCCCTCTGGAACCAGCTTCCCACAGAGGTTTGTACTGCTTTTTCCCTCCTAGTTTTCCGGTAATTGTTGAAGACGCATTTATGCCGACAGGCTTGGGGCGTATGAACTGCACTCTGCCCCTGGGCCTAGGAATGTCCCTCCATCAGCGACTGTGTGTTGACTGTGATTGTATGCTGTATGAATGTAATTAATTTTATTGTATTGTTATTGTAAGCCGCCCTGGGTCCTAGGAGAATGGCGGCATAGAAGTTCAAATAATAAATAAATAAGTACAGGGAATGGAGTCATTTCCTTGAAATTAAAAGCTTTGTGGAAAGTTATATACTGCTGTAATAAAGGGAAGAAATTTCAGCTGCTATATTTCATTTGCTATAAAATATTGTTAGGAACTATTTTACTCCTTATTGGTAGCAGAAATGTTTTTTTTCTTCCACATCCTCTCAAGAGATTTCTTTAATCTCAGAAAATATAAATGTGAAAGGCAAAACAATGAAAAGAAAGAAAAGAAAAAAGGAAAACATCAGTCTCTCTCCTCTCCCTCTCTCTCTACCATCTCTCTCTCTCTCTCTTTCTCCACACACACACACACACACACACACACACAGAGTACATACATATACATACATACATACACACACACACACATATATATATAGATGGTATGTTGTGTGCAAATACTGTGTGCAATTTTTGATGTAGGACTCCACTCCATATCACTGACCATGCGACAGTGGTGATATGGTATTGGTGGAAAGGTACATAATCCAGGAAGAGTGAGAAAAAGAGGCTTGCAAATTGTTTCATCTCTGGCTCATAGTTAGGATCTTAGTAGCTCTATCATAGTACTCTCCAGCTTAATATGGCTATGGATACATTACTTATCAAGCTATTTCATAAGATTTCATACATTCACAATACAATCATTCATACAAATAAAAAAGGTAAAAATATATTACACGCTGGGTCTGAAAAGAAATAATCCTGGTTGTGTTTGGTGATCTTCCTTTGAGATGGTAATTGTTGTGTCCTGAGCCTGCGGAAGCAGGCTCAGGATGCTGCAACAGTCCCGGGCAGTTGCACCAGCTGCCCGGGACCAGACGGAGTGGTGCCGGCCCTGTGTGCATGCGCAGGGTGCGAAAGCGCTCCGTACATGTAACAATTCCGCCTGGGGTTTTGGTTTGCTAGTTAAGAGAGGCCTGAGCGCCTCACAAGAGCTGTCTTCCATCCTGAAGCTCCATAAAGACTGTTGTTGTTGAAGAATAAGTCTCGTCACTCCTCATTTTCTCAAAGGACGTAAAAGTGGCGACGAAGGTGGGATGACCTTAAGAACAGAAAAAGGAAGATATAAGAACTCATTTTGAAGTCCTTGAAGAGGGGAAGTCGACGTTGGAAGTCAGCGTCTCCGGCCTGCCAGTACAACTTCGCTGAAGGGTGAGCTTGGCTGAAAACAAACCCTTCCCCCCCATTTAAGTGTAAAGGAGTGAGAGGAAAAGTGATTGCAGAATGGCAAAGATTGGTCGCATTTCTGAGTTTAATATCTCCTACCCAGAAAAATTGGGACTCTTATGTTGCAAGGGTGGAGAATTATTTAAGGGTAAACCAGATAAGGGAAGATGGCCCGAAGGCTGCACACTGCTGTGTGTCTGTGGTCAAGAAGCATTTGAAATAGCAGAGAACCTGGTAGCTCCTGCATCCCTGGAGACAGTCACGTTTGAGCAGAGGGATCAGAGGGCAGGTGAATCTGCTGACTTAAAAAAATTACTAAAAGAGCATTTTCAGCCTAAAATGTCTGTGATTGCATGGAGACATTCGTTTCAGCAGAGGGATCAGAGGGCAGGTGAATCTGCTAAGGACTTTATTGCAGCTTTAAGAAGAGCAGCAAAACCATGTGAATTCAAGGATCTGGAGGAGATGCTGTGAGATCGTTTCATTTGCGGGCTGAGGAACAGAGACTTGCAGCAGAAGATGTTTGCTAGAGAGGATGTCACGTTCCAAGATGCCTTGAGAGAGGTGACAGCTGAAGAAGCAGCAGGGGGGGCTGGGAGGTCAATGCGGCCTAACAAGAACCTTCCAGAGACAGTTACTGTCCATCGAGAGGACGTCATAGATGGAGAAGACATGGATCCTGAAGAAGAAGTGAATAAACTTTACCAGCCAAAAGGAAGGAAGCCGAAGGAATGTCAGGACAAGGTCCCCGCTGCCTTCAAATGCTTCGGATGCAGAGGAAGCCACAAGAGAGCTGAGTGCAGGTTCCGTTCCGCCACATGCAGAGAGTGTGGGAAGCGAGGCCACATCGCAGCTGTCTGTTTGAGTCACCAGAAGGTACAACTTCAGGAAGAATTGCGTCTGAAAGGTACCAGGGTCCCCAGCCAAAATAGGGTGGGCTTCTGTGCATCACGCAGGAGTATGTTGAGGACAGGCACACACAAGCCTTTAAAGAAAAAACTGTCCCTTAAGGTATGGTTGCAAGGGGTGCCCATTGCCATGGTGTTGGACACTGGGTCCACCCTCTCTGTTATCTCTAACAGTACGTTTAGAAAGATTTGTGAAAGTAGTGGCTTGCGAGCCAAACTAAGACCATCCAACATAATACTTACAGACTTTCAAAATTCCAAAGTGTGAGTTAAGGGGGAGGCCACCCTTAATGTACAATACAAGGATTTTGAAGGTCCCCTAGATGTGTTGGTTGTGGGGGGGGGGGGAAACGCACGAGTCTCATTGGACTCGATTGGCTTGAGGCCCTGGGAATCCAGGTCACGGAGTTGCACAATTTGCAAACGCAGAGCCTAGCAGAAGTCTGCAGGGAGTTTGCAGATGTGTTTAGTCGAGAACTTGGATCCTTCAAGGGGCCGCCAGTCTCACTAAGATTAGATCCAACCATAATGCCCATCAGGGTTAAGCCAAGGAGGGTTCCTTTCGCCCTAAAGGCCAGGATTGATGCTGAACTGGACAAATTGCTCCAGCAAGGAATTCTAGAACCTGTAGATTCAAGTCCTTGGGAAACCCCCATAGTAACGCCTTTAAAGGCTAATGGGGATATACACATATGTGCAGATTACAAGCACACACTAAACAAGACATTTCAACAGCATGCTTACCCAGTACCTGTGGTAAGCCACATTCTGGCCTCCCTTAAAGGGGGCCAAATATTTGCAAAGCTTGACCTGGCACAGGCTTATCAACAGCTGCCTGTTGACGATGCAGCTGCAGAAGCCCAAACTATTGCAACTCACAGAGGGGCATGTAAAGTCAAGAGATTGCAATTTGGGGTAAACATAGCCCCTGGCATATTCCAGAGGGTCATGGAAAGCATGCTCCAAGGCATTCCTGGGGTCTGCCCCTAGTTTGATGATGTCCTCATTGCAGGAGAGTCAGCTCACAATTTAGCTGAGAGATTAAGGCAGCGGTTCTCAACCTGTGGGTCGCGACCCTTTTGGGGGGTCACATGAGCCTTCCACAGGGGTCGCCTAAGACCATCGGAAAACACATATTTCTGATGGTCTTAGGCAGGGCTTGTCAACCACCTTCTCTCCCTCCCCCCCTCCGCTCCACCTCACTTGTTTGTGGAAAATATGCTGCTTGGCGGCAGTCTGCACGAAGTCTACCAAATGTGCCCTGCAGGGGGCGCATGAAGAGCGCAGGCACAGAGCAAGGCCCCGCCCCCCCCCAGAGACTCATTGTGCAGCAACCAGATTGACTTCTTCTCATGCACGCAGGTCAGCTAAGGGGAGGCCGAGAGAGGGAGGGAAGGAGGAAGGGACTCCTCCTCCTCTCCTAAGCTTCAAAGCACGATCGGCTTCCCAAGGGCGCCACAATCCTCATGAAAGCAGGGGGGAGAGAAGCAAAGGGGGCGAGAAAGCTCGCAACAGGCTGGAAGGAGCCCCTGTCAGCATTGGTGAGGAGAAATTCCCCACAAACCCAGGGAGGAGGTGGAGAAAAGGAGCCCCCTTTGGGAGGAAACCGCCACCTTCTTGTCCTTGGCTTTGCGCTCTTCTCTTCCTTGGCAGCCGGGCTGGCAAGCCTCTCCTAGCTGGAACTTTTTTTTCCTTCCCTCCCTCTTGGTCTCTTCCTCTTTCCCTCCCTCTCCCATTGTCCCTTCCTTCCTTCCTTTCCTTCGCCTCCCTCTTTGTCCCTCCTTCCCTCCCTCTCCCCTTGTCCCTTCCTTCCTTCCTTCTGCCTCCCTCTTTGTCCCTCCTTCCCTCCCTCTTTCCCCTTGTCCCTTCCGTCCTTCCTTCCTTCCCTCTTGTCCAGGATTGGGGTGAACCTCTACAGCTGATCTGTGCTTCTGCAGCTGTAGCTGCTCTCCTTGTCTCCTGCCCAGCAAACTTGCTCGAGCGTTGCTAATTTAGCAGAAGCGCGAATCAGCTGTAGCCCGGTGCTTGCTAACTTAGCAAGCTGCAAGTCTTTCGGGGAAGCCAAGTGAGCTGGGTGGAGCTTTCTTCTGTCTCTGCACAGGCAGGTTTGCCGGCAGCAAAGCCCCCAGCCACGCTGGCAGCCTATCCCCCTCCCCTTGTCCCTTCCTGGGCATGGAGGGAGGGAGGAAGGAAGGGACAAAGAGGGAGGGAAGTAAGTAAGGAACAATGAGAGAGGGAAGGAAGGAAGGAACAATGGAAGGGAGGGAAGGAAGGGAAGGAAGGAAGGGACAAAGAGGAAAGGAAGGAAAGAAGGAAGGAAGGAAAGAAGGAAGGAAGGGACAAGGGGAGAGAGGGAGGGAAGGAGGAAGAGACTAAGGGAGGGGAAGGAAAAGAAGGAAGGAAGGAAGGAAGGAAGGAAGGGACAAGGGGAGAGGGAGGGAAGGAGGAAGAGACTAAGCAGGAGGTGAAGGAAAGGAAGGAAGGAAGGGACAATGGGAGAGAGGGAGGGAAGGAGGAAGGGACTAAGGGAGGGGAAGGAAAGGAAGGAAAGAAGGAAGGAAGGAAGGAAGGGACAAGGGGAGAGAGGAAGGGAAGGAGGAAGAGACTAAGGGAGGGGAAGGAAAGGAAGGAAGGAAGGAAGAAAGGAAGGAAGGGACAATGGGAGAGGGTGGGAAGAAGGAAGAGACTAAGAAGGAGGTGAAGGAAAGGAAGGAAAGAAGGAAGGGACAAGAGGAGGGAAGGAAGGCAGGCACCCATCCCAGAGACCCACAGATTCCCCCCCCACAGGCACTCTGCAACCTGAGTGATCAGCTGGCCACGCCCCCTGGCCATTGATCTCGTGACCCTGGGACACTGTGAATGTCATAAGTATGAATCAGTTGTCAAACATCCGAATATAAATCACATGACCCTCGGGATGCTGCAACAATCATAAGTGTGAAAAAAGATCATAATTCACTTTTTCAGTGCTGTTGTAACTTCAAACAGTCACTAAGCGAATTGTTGTAAGTCAAGGACTACCTATACTTTCCCATTTTTTCCTTTTCTTTCTTTTTTTGGTCAAGTTTTTGATACCCCCCGGCCAGCTGGATGGGGGGTTGGGGGTCACCACAACATGAGGAACTGAATTAAAGGGTCGCGGCATTAGGAAGGTTGAGAACCACTGGATTAAGGGCTGTCTTGCTGCACTTCAGAAGAGCAGGCCTTAAACTAAAAAAGGAAAAATGCAAAATAGGAGTCAATTCCACTGATTTTTTGGGATTCAGGATAGATGCTCAAGGCATTCACCCTTCAGATTCAAAACTACAGGCCATCCAGAAGGCACATAGCCCTAAGTCCAAGGGCAAGTTACAGGCATTCCTGGGCCTACTAAATTTCTATCACGCCTTCCTACCTCACAAGGCCGCTGTAGCAGAGCCCTTACATAGACTTTTAGACAAGCAGGCTCCTTGGTTGTGGACAAAGGTCCACGAAAAAAGTTTTAATGAAGTTAAGGCTTTACTCACCTCTAATACAGTACTAGCTCATTTTAATGAGAAATTGCCTGTTTGCATCGCTTGCGATGCATCTCCATACAGCGTTGGGGCCGTTCTTAGTCACCTCAGGTCAGACGGGACCCAGGTCCCTGTGGCCTATTATTCCAGAACTCTGTCGTCTGCTGAGCGAAACTACACCCAGATTGACAGAGAGGCTTTGGCAATAGTGGCCAGTATTAAGAAATTTCACGATTTTTTATATGGCCGCAAATTTACAGTCTGTACTGACCATAAGCCACTTCTGGGGTTGTTTACTATGAACAAACAGACCCCTCACATCATTTCTCCTCATATGCTGAGATGGTCCATTTTTCTGTCAGCATATGATTTCACATTGATTCACAAACCTGGCAAGGATATGGGTCACGCTGATGACCTGAGTAGATTGCCCCTGCAGCATATGGAGCCTGCTCCTGCTCCTGCTGTTCATATTCTGTCTATTCAAGACTTACCTGAGTGTCCCATAAATGCTAGAGATGTGGCTGCTGAATCCGCCTCTGATCACACGCTTAGACGTGCGTTGTCCTGGGTATTGTCAGGATGGCCAGACCAGTGCCCAGATGTGGTGTTCCAAAGTTTCTGGAAAGAGAAGCATGAGCTGTCCACTTTCAAAGGTTGCCTATTATGGGGTAGCAGAGTTGTGATCCCGACCTCATTGAGGTCTAGAATCTTGACCTCCTTGCATGAGGGACATCCTGGTATTGTCAGGATAAAAGCGCTTGCACGTAGCCATCTTTGGTGGCCGGGTCTGGATAAGGATATCGAGACCCAGGTACATGGTTGCCAAGCATGTCAACAATCTCGCACTGAAATGCCTCAAGCCCCAGTACACAGGTGGGAGGAAACCCAGTTTCCATGGTCTAGGGTTCACATAGATTACGCTGGGCTCTTTCAGGGACAATTCTTCCTGATTGTTGTGGACAGCCACTCCAGATGGCTAGAGGTTGTTCCTGTTTCATCAACAACTACTGCCAGGACCATCCAGGTGCTGCGAGGAATCTTTGCATCACATGGCCTTCCAGATGTACTGGTTTCAGACAATGGTCCCCAATTTACTTCTTCTGAGTTCCAGGTCTTCCTGCAATCCAACATGATCTGGCACGTGACTTCAGCTCCCTTCCACCCGTCGTCCAACGGAATGGCTAAATGAATGGTGCGCAATACCAAGGATGCCCTCAAGAGATTGACTTACGGTAACTGGCATCACAGGTTAGCAGATTTCCTTCTTGCACACCGCACAACACCTTGCACTTAAACCGGGAAGTCTCCTGCTGAACTTTGTTGGGGCCGTCGCCTCATTACTAAACTGGACAGGCTGCACCCTGATAGGGTGGCTCCACAGGCGTCACAACCAAGGGCTCCAAGAAGACTGCAAGTGAGAGATCCAGTTTGGGCGCATAACTATGGGCCGGGTCACCCCTGGGTACCAGCTGTGGTTTGCAAGGTCTCAGGGCCTTTATCATATGAAATGACACTGGGTGACGGCTATCTCCTTTGCCGGCACATAGATCAGCTGTGTGCAAGTCGGGTTTCACACCCTTCCGCTCCTGCCTCTGCTCTGGGGATCAGAATATGCATTCTGAGGATCTAATGCAACAGTCTGTCCAAGGTCCTAAAAGTGGCTTGGGCAGGATTTTAAGGGATGGGGAATCACCCCATATATCCACGTTCACTACAGAAAAGGGTTCACACTGGGGGTATGCTAACTTTTCACAACTGACAGATAGTGCTCCAGACAGGGAGACTGACTGGGGGCATTCCAACAGTTCACAAGACTCTAGGGAACTAGACTTCAGAGAGGAACCCAGGCCCAATTCTGCAATTGCTCCCAAAAGAAAGTCAGGGGAACAAGAGGTAGCCTGGGAGGCATCTCCTGACTCTAACACCTGGGGCACACCCTTAGGGGGGTTGGGACAAGGAAGCAACCCAAATGCCCAGCACACTTCAGCTGAGGGCAGGGGATGTGAATACTGTCCCCCTCCAAGAAAGGTCCATTGTGGAACTGGGGAATACCACCCAGCCACAGCATGCTGCCTGGGACGGAGAGGCCCCAGCCACTCCACAGAGGGGTGGGTCAACCAGGTCAGGGGAGCAGCAAAGTCCTGGCCTATTGAGCCCGATGGGCAAGCAGGCAGGCCAGGCAACAACTCCAGGAGCATCTGGAAATGTAAGACAGCAATGCCTGGACTCACCTAGCCTGGTGGGCGAGCAGGTGGGTCCAACATCATTGCCAGGTCCGAGAAGGTTGCAGAGAATGAAACGGCCACCCAATAACCTGCAGTCCAGTTCCAGAGGAACGAAGTAGTGGGCTCCAGAGAAGAAGGGCCATTGACTTCTCATTAGCATTATCAATTTTTGTTTTGGATATATTTATGTCCAAAATGATAGTGGGTGCCAGCCCATAACCCAAACAGTGGGTAATCCCACATTCCATGCATTTGTTACTTGGGAGTGAGACACTCTCATTAGAGAAGTGTGAGAGCAGGAGGGGCGTGTTCCCTTTCTAGGGGGGAGGGGTGTTGTGTCCGGAGCCTGCGGAAGCAGGCTCGGGACGCTGCAACAGTCCCGGGCAGTTGCACAAGCTGCCTGGGATCAGACGGAGTGGTGCCGACCCTGCGCACATGCGCAGGGTGCGAAAGTGCTCTGTACATGTAACAATTCTGCCTGGGGTTTTGGTTTGCTAGTTAAGAGAGGCCTGTGCGCCTCACAAGAGCTGTCTTCCATCCTGAAGCTCAATAAAGACTGTTGTTGTTGAAGAATGAGTCTCCTCACTCCTCATTTCCTCGAAGGAAGTAAAAGTAATAGAAATGCAATTGTCCTTAGAAGCCCAAGTTGCTGTAGAGACAAGTATTGACTTTGTATTACCCTTGATTGGTATATCAACTAATACTGTTGTACCCATGGTATTCCCTGCAATGTATGTGTCTTGGTGTAGTGCACTCTGCATAAAGTTGCTTTGTATTTATTTTTAGATGAAATGCAGCAGCTACGTTATTGTGTAGTGCAACTATAGTCATTTCCATCTAACATCACTGTTGAAAGGACTGCACTAATTGCTGATTAGTCAGAAGATTTTCAAATTAACCTATAATTCATTAACCTCTAAAGAATTTGTGAACAGAATACTTGAGAAAATATTATTTCTCACATATATCTGATAACTTTAAGGATTAGTGAAAGGCTTCTTGGCTATGACATCTCCTTTGGATATTCATTTGGATCAACCAGGAATGGCATACCTTGTTCATGGGCATCTCTTAATTATATTATCCATTAGTTGTGGTCATTTGTTTATATTTTATAATATAATGTTTTTAATATTTTAATATACTGTATTTTACAAGATTTATTTTAAATGTTTCAATGTTGTATGCTGCTATGCATGTACATAGCGTGTTTGGTACTATAAACATAAGCTTATTCAGAGTTTCTGAAAGAAAGTATTGTAAAGAATCTTAGAGATTACGAGCACTGAAAATATTTCAACAATATACTATATTCAAACCTAATCTGTCCCACATAGAATAATCTTTCCGAATCTAGCATTCTCCAGAAGATGTGTTGGACACTCTATTATCTCTAGAACAAGAATTCCTAAACATTTTGCCATCATACCTCCCTTTAATGTAACCTTAGAATATGTACCTCTGTTAAAATCCGAATACGAAATTAAACACAAAGGAACAATGAAAACAATACAATGAAACTTTGAGAAAGGTGGATTTATTGTAAAACTGTAACTAGAAGATTGTTCACATCTTCACTGGACTTTATCTTCATCTTCCTAAGATACTACACCTCAGAGTTTGAAAAAGACTTGCTGTTGAGCGAAGTCTAACATACCTTGCTCTATCAGATTTGAAAAGACAGATCTAGGGCATCTACAAAAATCTACTGTACAATTTTTGGCACACTTATTCCCAGAATCCTCACTTAGTATCTAAGATTTCATCTTAGCCTAGTGATAAAGGAGTTATAACTAGAGGAACAGCTCTGTGGAAGATCCATTACATTAGACATAGGTTCTGTCATCTTCCAAATTGAGAACTGGTTCAGAAAAGGAATATTTTCAAAAATGTCTGTGCTTCCTGGGTAGTTTCCAGACCTTTTGATAAGGATAAACAACAATTTAGCATAATTTTTATAAGTGTTTTTTTTATCAAAAAGATGCAGTAACTCTTGTTCACATGACTTCTTTCCTTCTCTCTCATTTTTTTCACCCTATTGTTCTTTTATGAGGAAAAATATAATTATGCCACAATTAGTGACTTACTGTTAGACAGAGAGGAAATGATGTCAGCTGGGTACAGGACTCTCTCTAGAACACAAAATCCATTATTATAATGAACAGGAGTAACAGTAAGTTATTACAGTACTTTGGGCAATGATTTCCAGTGTTGGGAAATGTATCCTTCTTAAAACTTTTTAGGTGTATTGAATGCAAATATATAGTAGAAATCTTAAGATATAGATAGCCATATGTTTCTTTAAAAGCAACCCATTCATTCATTTATCTATCATTCATGCATTTATTTGAAAATTATTAGGATCATTAGGATGAATTAAGTAGCAGAGGAGATGGCAATATGCCTTGTAAATTATATTTAGCATAGGTTAAGTTATAAGAAAAGTGTTTTGCATGTGTATAATATATATTACACTCCCTCTCTCTCTCTCATCTATCCACACACACATACATTCTTTTTATGGCCCTGTAATCCCTTTTAGCAGGATGGAGTAAGGGCGACTGAATGGAGCTGAGCATTTACTGGTCAGATGCCCTTCCTAACACCTATGCAGAGTTTGCAGCAGATATTTTCTCTTTAAGCCCTAATAGAGAAACCTCTGTTGCTGCCTAGGATTGAACTCTCAACCTCTCAAGTGTGAGGTGGGTGTCTTCACCTCTAGGCCACCCACCCTGTATGTATGTGTATGTATATGTGTATGTGTGTACACACACACATCTCTTTCTCGCACACACATTCTCACTCTTTCTCTGTCTCTGAGACACAGGTCCAGAATTTGTGTGGTACAATACCATCAGGATGGGAACCAACGAGATCTCATACACAAACACTTTTGGGACTCTGCTGGATGGCATTGCTTAACTGAAGGAACTTGGAGTATGGCAAGTGTTAAATCCTTCGTTTGCATGCGAATGACGAAGACACATGGCAACTGTTAACTATTCTTTATTCTCCTTCTACAACAACCAAGCAAGAGCCAAAAGGTACACAGGCCTTTTTATATAGAAACCCGGACAGTGTCAACCAATAGGAACAGAGCATTTTTGTTTCTTACACATGCGCACAAGGCTGGCGCCGCTCTGTCTGGTCCCGGGCAGCTTTTGGAATGCCTAGGTACAATGCAATGTCCTGAGCCTGCTTTTGCAGGCTCAGGATACAACACCCATCCCCCTAGATGGAACATACTTCTCGTACACACAGATACGTCGTGCACTGGAAAGATTAACATACAATTACATTATTCAAATGCAAAATGTATGGAATACTCGAGTCTGCACACAGGCAAACCCCTTCAATATTTATTAACACAAATAAATGTATCCAAAATCAAAATAATGCAAAATAATCTAACCCTGAATCACTCCCTTCATTCAGGCACCTCATAAGAAGAACCCTCTCCTCAGAATATTCCTGCGCGATTAGCAGAAACCCACCCTATGTTGGCTGGGGATGCTGGTACCTTTCAGATGCAATTCTTCACGAGGTTGGACCTTCTGGCGATCCAAACAGATGGATGCGATATGGCCTTTTCTGCCACATGCCCTGCAAATGGCGGAGCGGAACCTGCAGTCAGCTCACTTGTGGCGTCCTCCACACCCAAAGCATTGAAGAGATGCTGGGGCCTTGTCCGGACGTCCCTTCTGCCTCCTTTCAGCTGGCTGGTGAAGTCTGTCCACCTCCTCTTCAGGATCCACTTCTGATCCTTCTCAAGTATCCTCTTGATGGATGGTAGCTGTGTCTGGAGGATTCCTGGTGAGCCGTAAGGCCTTCACAGCCCCGCCTGCTGCTTCCTCAGCTGCCACCTCTTGTAGCACCTCTTGGAAGGAGACATCTTCTTTTGCAAAAATCTTCTGTTGTAAGTCTTTGCTCCTCAAACTGCATACAAAGCGATCTCGCAGCCTCTCTTCCAGATCCTTGAACTCACAAGGCTTGGCCACTTGCCTTAAGGCAGCAATAAAGTCTGCAGCAGATTCACCCGGCCTCTGGTCTCTCAGCTTGAACGCGTGCCTCCAAGCAATGACAGATAACTTCGGCTGGAAGTGCTCCTTCAACATCTTTTTTAAAGTCAGTATATGTTACTGACTCTAGAGGTGCAGGGGCCACCAGATTTTCTGCAATGTCAAAAGCTTCTTGTCCACATGCACACAAAAGAGTTGCTGCCTTCAGGCCATCTTCTCTTATCTGATTTACTCTGAAGTAGTTCTCCACCCGTGCTACATAGGAATTCCATCTCTCTGGGTGGGAGACATTGAAATCAGACAAGCGGCCAATCTTCAACATCATAAACTTTACGATCTTCACTAATCGCTTCCTCTGAAAGCCGTTGTTTGGAAAAGTGTCCTTTAGCAAAGCTCACCCTCCAGCGATGCTGTACTGGCAGGCTGAGATGCTGATTCAGATGCCATTTTTCCCTTTGTCGCACTTCCTGGGTGAGTCCTTAAATCTTTTGTTTCAGCTTGCAAAGGATCCAACCTTCGTTGCCAGTGTTAAATCCTAAGTTCGCATGCAAATGATGAAGACACATGGCAACTGTTAACTATTCTTTATTCTCCTCCTACAACAACCAAGCAAGAGCCAAAAGGCACATAGGACTTTTTATATGGGCAGAAACCCGGACAGTGTGAACACAGCTGGCACTGCTCTGTCTGGTCCCGGGCAGCTTTTGGAATGCCCGGGACCAATGCAATATCCTGAGCCTGCTTTTGCAGGCTCAGGACACAACAGCAAGGTTTTCCCATCACTTCCCATGCCACCGCATTCTGAAGTTTCCAAGTGGTCTTCAAGGTTAGCCCCAACTAAAGGACACCTCCTGAGCACAAAAATCTCTGACCCCGGCATCAGGAATTTCCTTCCCTAGAAACAAAAATGGCTCAATTTTTAAAAACTAGAAAACGCACCAATTTTAAGCATGAAATTTAACCCCAAATCTCATTCTGAAGTCCATTTTTACATTTGGGTGAAAAAAAATTCACCTCCTGAGCACAAAAATCTCTGACCCCAGCATCAGGAATTTCCTTCCCTAGAAACCAAAACGGCTCCATTTTTAAAAACTATAAAACACATCATTTTTAAGCATGAAATTTAACCCCAAATCTCATTCTGATGTCCATTTTTACAAATGGGTCAAAAAAACGTTTCAAATTCTGAGCACAAAAATCTCTGACCCTGGCATCAGGAATTTCCTTCCCTGGACAGAAAAACGGTTCAATTTTTGAAAAACTGTAAAAAGAACCATTTTTAAGCATGAAATGCAATTCCGAGTCACATTCTGATGTCCATTTTTACATTTGGTTGAAAAAATTTTTTCACCTCCTGAGTGCAAAAATCCCTGACCCTGCATCAGGAATGTCCTTCCCTAGACACCAAAACAGCTCAATTTTTAAAAACTATAGAAAGCACAATTTTTAAGCATGAAATTTAACCCCAGATCTCATTCTGACATCCATTTTTACATTTGGATAAAAAAAAAACTTTTCAACTTCTGAGCACAAATATCTCTGATCCCAGCATTAGAAATTTCCTTCCCCGGACACCAAAACGGCTCAATTTTTAAAAACTATAAAATGCACCATTTTTAAGCATGAAATTTAACCCTGAATCTCATTCTTATGTCTGTTTTTATATTTGGGTCAAAAAAGTTCACATCCTGAGCAGAAAAATCCCTGAGCCAGACATCAGGAATTTCCTTCCACGGACACCAAAACGGCTCAATTTTTAAAAACTATAAAATGCACCATTTTTAAGCATGAAATTTAACCCTGAAACCCATTCTGGGGTCTGTTTTTACATTTGGGTCAAAAAAAAATTTTCACCTCCTGAGCACAAAAATCTCTGACCTCGGCATCAGAAATTTCGTTCCCTGGACATCAAACCGGCTCAATTTTTGAAAAACTGTAAAAACCACAATTTTTAAACATGAAATTAAACTCCTAATCACATTCTGACATTCGTTTTTACATTAGGAGGAAAAAAAATTTTTCACCTCCTGAGCACAAAAAGCTCTGACCCTGGCATCAGAAGTTTTCTTCCCCAGACATCAAAACGCCTCAATTTTTAAAAACAATAAAAAGCCCGATTTTTAAGCATGAAATTTAACCCGGAATCTCATTTTGATTTCCGTTTTAAGATTTCGGTGAAAATTTTTTTTTCACCTCCTGAGTGCAAAAATCCCTGACCCCAGCATCATAATTTTTTTCCCCTAGACACCAAAATGGCTCAATTTTTAAAACTACAAAAAGCACCATTTTAAAGCATGAAATTTAAACCCGAACCTCAATCTGACGTGGGTCAGGGATTTTTATGCTGTGGAGGTGAAAAATTTTTTTTGACCCAAATGTAAAAACGGACCTCAGATGCTGCGGTTAGGGATTTTTGTTCTCCGGAGGTGAAATTTTTTTTTGACCGAAATGTAAAAACAAACATCATAATGGGATTCGGGGTTAAATTACATGCTTAAAAATGGTGCTTTTTGTAGTTTTTAAAAATTGAGCCGCTTTGGTGTCCGGGGAAGGAAATTCCTGATGCTGGGGTCAGAGATTTTTGTGCTCCGGAGGTGAAATTGTTTTTTTTGACCCAAATGTAAAAACAGGCGTCAGAATGGAATTTGGAGCAAAGTTTCATGCTTAAAAATGGTGTTTTTTGTAGTTTTAAAAAATTGAGCTTTTTTGGTGTCCATGGAAGGAAATTCCTGATGCCAGGGTTAGGGATTTTTGTGCTCCTGAGGTGAAATTTTTTTTTTGACCCAAATGTAAAAACAGGCGTCAGAATGGAATTTCGGGCTAAATTTGATGCTTTAAAATGGTGTTTTTTGTAGTTTTTAAAAATTGAGCCGTTTTGGTGTCCGATGAAGAAAATTCCTAATACCGGGGTCAGAGATTTTTGTGCTCCGAAGGTGAAAATTGTTTTTTGACCCAAATGTAAAAATTGTCCTCAGAATGGAATTCAGGGCCAAATTTCATGCTTAAAAATGGTGCTTTTTGTACATTTAAAAAATTGAGCCGTTTTTGTTTCCGGGGAAGGAAATTCCTGATACCGGGGTCAGAGATTTTTGTGCTCCGAAGGTGAAAATTGTTTTTTGAACCAAATGTAATTTCGGGCTAAATTTGATGCTTTAAAATGGTGTTTTTTGTCGTTTTTAAAAATTGAGCCGTTTTTGTTTCCGGGGAAGGAAATTCCTAATACCGGGGTCAGAGATTTTTGTGCTCCGAAGGTGAAAATTGTTTTTTGACCCAAATGTAAAAACGGATATAATCAGAATGGAATTTGAGGCTAAATTTAATTCTTAAAAATGGTGCTTTTGTCGTTTTTAAGAATTGAGTCGTTTTGGTGTACGGGGAAGGAAATTCCTGATGCCGGAGTCAGAGATTTTTTTCCTCTGGAGGTGAATATTTTTTTTTACCCAAATGTAAAAACAGACATCAGAATGGGATTCAAGGTTAAATTACATGCTTAAAAATGGTGCTTTTTGTAGTTTTTAAAAATTGAGCCATTTTAGTGTCTGGGGAAGGAAATTCCTGATGCTGGGTTCAGAGATTTTTGTGCTCTGGAGGTGAAATTTTTTTTTGACCCAAATTTAAAAACAGATGTCAGAATGGGATTCGGGGTTAAATTACATGATTAAAAATGGTTTTTTTTGGTAGTTTTTAAAAATTAAGCCGTTTTGGTGTTAGGGGAAGGAAATTCCTGATTTTTTTTGACCCAAATGTAAAAACGGACGTCAGAATGGAATTTGGCCTAATTTGAATCTTAAAAATGTTGCTTTTGTCATTTTTAAAAATTAAGCCGTTTTGTTGTCCGGGAAGGAAATTCCTGATGCCGGGGTCAGGGATTTTTTTGCTCCAGAGGTGAAATCTTTTTTTTACCCAAATATAAAAACAGATGTCAGAATGGAATTCGGGGCTAAATTTCATGCTTCAAAATGGTGGGGTTTTTTTGTCGTTTTTAAAAATTGAGCCGTTTTGCTTTCTCGGGTAGGAAATTATTGATGTTGGGGTCAGACATTTTTGTGCTGCAGAGGTGAAAATTGTTTTTGACCCAAATGTTAGAACGGACATCCGAATGGAATTCGGGGCTAAATTTGATGCATAAAAATGGTGATTTTTGTAGTTTTTAAAAATTGAGCAGTTTTGAAGTCTGGGGAAGGAAATTCCTGATTTTGGGGTAATGGATTTTTGTGCTCCGGAGGTGAAAATTTTATTTTTACCCAAATGTAAAAACGGATATCAGAATGGAATTTGAGGCTAAGTTTCATACTTAAAAATGTTTTTTTTGTAGTTTTTAAAAATTGAGCTGTTTAGATGTCTGGTGAAGGAAATTCCTGATTCCCGGGTGAGAGATTTTTGTGCTCTGGAGGTGATTTTTTTTTTAAACCCAAATGTAAAAACGGACGTCAGCTTGTGATTCGGGGCTAAATTTCATGATTAAAAATGGTGTTTTTTGTAATTTTTTAAAATTGAGCCGTTTTGGTGTCTGGGAAAGGAAATTTGTGATGATTTTTGTGCTCCGGAGGTGAAATTTTTTTTTGACCCAAATGTAAAAATGGACGTCAGAATGGAATTCGGGGCTAAATTTCATGCTTAAAAATGGTTTTTTTTTGTAGTTTTTAAAAATTGAGCCGTTTAGATGTCTGGGGAAGGAAATTCCTGATTTGTGGGTAATGGATTTTTGTGCTCCAGAGATGAAAATTTTATTTTTACCCAAATGTAAAAACGGATGTCAAAATGGAATTCGGGGCTAAATTTCAAGCTTAAAAATGGTGTTTTTCGTAGTTTTTAAAAATTGAGTTGTTTTGGTGTCTGGGGAAGGACATTCCTGATGCCTGGGTAAGAGATTTTTGTGCTCCGGAGGTGAAAATTATTTTTGACCAAATTTAAAAAAGGACGTCAGAATGGGATTCGGGGTTAAATTACATGCTTAAAAATGGTGTTTTTTTTTTCTAAAAAAATATATTGAGCCATTTTTGTGTCCGGGGAAGGAAATTCCTGATTTCAAGGTCAGAGATTTTTGTGCTCCTGAGGTGAAAATTTTTTTTGACCCGAATGTGAAAGCAGACATTAGAATGGGATTCGGGATTAAATTACAGGCTTAAAAATGGTGTTTTTTTTATCATTTTTAAAAATTTAGCCATTTTGGTGTCCGGGGAAGTAAATTCCTGATGCTGGGGTAGAGATGTTTGTGCTGCGGAGGTAAAACTTTTTTTTGAGCCAAATGTAAAAACGAACGTCAGAATGGAATTCGGGGCTAAATTTCATGCTTGAAAATGGTGTTTTTTGTAGTTTTTAAAAATTGAGCCGTTTTTGTGTCCGGGGAAGGAAATTCCTGATTTCAAGGTCAGAGATTTTTGTGCTCCTGAGGTGAATTTTTTTTTATCCCAATATAAAAACAGACTTCAGAATGGGATCCGAAGTTAAATTACATGCTTAAAAATGGTGCATTTTGTAGTTTTTAAAAATTTAGCCATTTTGGTGTCAGGGGAAGGAAATTTCTGATGCCGGGGTCAGATATTTTTGTGTTCCGGAGGTGAAATTTTTTTTCTCCTGAGCAGAGAAATCCCTGACCCGAGCATCAGGAATTTCCTTCCCTAGACACCGAAATGGTCAATTTTGAAAAACTAGAAAAAGCACTATTTTTAAGCATGAAATTTAACCCCAAAACCCATTTTGGGGTCTGTTTTTACATTTGGGTCAAAAAAATTTTTTACCTCCTGAGCAGAAAAATCCCTGACCCCAGCATCAGGAATTTTCTTCCCTAGACACCAAAACGGTCAATTTTAAAAAAAATAGAAAAAGCACCATTTTTAAGCATGAAATTTAACCCTTAATCCATTCCCTAGACACCAGAACGGTCAATTTTTGAAAAACTATAGAAAGCACCATTTTTAAGCATGAAATTTAACCCTAAATCTCATTTTAACCTCCTTTTTTACATTTGGGTCCAAAAAAGTTTTCACCTTCTGAGAACAGAAATCCCTGAGCCTGGCATCAGGAATTTTCTTCCCTAGACACCAAAACGGCTCAATTTTTAAGAACTAGAAAAAGCATCATTTTTAAGTATGGAGACTATTTCCATTCCTTAATCCCACCAAAGCATTGAAGCTTACCATGAAAATACTAGTACACTAAAAATAGGCAGGGAATACCCTGAGCCAATAGTATTCTCATCAGCCTACCAAGAAGTAATAAAATAATCTTTCAGCCGTTGCCCCGCCCCTGAGTTACAGGAGCTTCTGGGTAGTAGCTTCCCCTCATCTATAGAAGGACAAAATAAGATCTTCACCCTCTGCTTCCCCTATCTTCATCATCATTTCCATTTGTTTGGAAGTTCTGTTAAAAATGTAAGTTGGTGGCATGAGAAGAAAGCTGCATGGACATCATTCTTCCTGAAAACTGAAATGAGAACATAATATTGTAGTTTTGTGGCCTGGCACTATACCAAGAGCTGAAATCATCACTGTAGCTTGCAATAATGAGGGGATGTGTGGTGGTGGTGATTGGAGAAATGCAATAGCTAGCTCAAGGCTGGGAGGTGGGATGAGGGGGAAAAATTCAGCACATGTATTACTTAGAAGGCAAACTCATTTTTTACAGGGATGTGAAATTAATTAGAAAACAATGAGAAGAATTAAGATCAGATTTATTTATAAGGTTGTCTATAAACTCGACTAGAAAGCTCTGGATTTAGGAAGTGGAAAGGTAGGATGAAAACAAGGAAAAAGAGGTCACCCTAAGCCCTGCTGTGCTCCATTGTCACAATCTACAAATAAAATTTGAGTTTTGTTACAGTCAGGGCTTTTTTTGTCATAGAACGCCCAGAATGGAGTTCTGGCACCTTTTTTGGATGGAACCTTGTAGGGTAGGCAAGGCGGGTTGTATGACGTGTGTGAGTTCCGGCACCTTTTTTTTTTTTTTTTTTTACAAAAAAAGCACTGGTTACGGTGTAACTGAGCATTGCACCTTTGTCCAATTATTCCATTCAACTGGACTTAAAACTCTAAAACCTTTCTATTGATTCTTTCCAGTTTTGGATAGGATACCTGCCCAAATGTGGCAGAATGCTGAAAAAAAGTAGAAGAAAAGGATAGAATCAGTGATGGCACTCTGTAGCAATACAGCTAGAGAAAGATTAAAAAGAGATTTTTTTAAAAAGAAAAAAAGTCTTTCCCCAACCCTTATTCTCCTTTTATTATTTATTTCAGAATAATTTGGGGATAAGTTAGAGTGATGAATAGGAACTGTATCATATTTAAACCTTTTGAGTCCAAGTCCAAAATTCCACTTAGCAGATAGAGGCTGTTATTAGACAAACTGATCTATACATTTAAAAAAAGAGTGAAGCTGTCCCTTGTGACAGTAAGATGAGGGATCTGTACTATATAAATGTCAGGGAATTCTACCAGTAAGTTCTTCTGAAAGATTGTGATAAAAAGAACAGCTGTTTTAAAGCTTTAAGGGAATTAATGGAACAATCCATGTAAGGACAGAAGGCTTCATTGTGAAACAATTAAACCTTTGCTCATTTTTCAGAGCAATGAGTTTTGCATTGACATCGTATTTAAGTTTACCTGGGAAAAAAAAATCAAAATTCAGTAGAACTTTCTCCCAAGCAAACACACTTCTCATTTTTTGGACAATGATCACCATAAATGTCAGTCCAGAGCAAGTAATGGGTGATGAATTGGTTTAAAAGATTGTCACATGTACTAAAATATTTTTAAAACAACCCTCCAAAGTATTCCTATTAAGACAAAAATTGATGACATTACCAATGGTAATTTATTGAAATGACATCAAGGTCATCCAATGATATTGATTTATAGTACAGGTAGTCCTCAAGTTATGATCACTCGTTCAGCGACCAGTCATCAAAGTTCAATAAGACTTTCTGATAAGTGGTTTCAGATAAAGAAGGGGGGAAAAACAAAACACGGAGGAAAGATCTGTTATAATTGGAGATAAATGGACTAGGCCAGGGGTCTTCAACCTTGGCTGAGGAGTTCTGGGAGTTGAAGTCCACAAGTCTTAAAGTTGCCAAGGTTGAGGACCCCTGGACTAGGCGCCGTGATCTGCTGAGAAAAAGTAAACAGCTTTGCTTTCCTATCAATTGTAGAAGAATGACATTAATTTAATACTGTCAATGGAAGAGAATAAAAAGTAAATTCCATGAAATAAGGAAATGTATGGAGACTGAAGCTGAGTTACATAAACAGATACATTTTTTCCATAAATATAGTATCAGTTGCATTTTCAGTTTGGAAGATATTTTTCCAGAGTGCTAAATGACAGATCAAATAAGCTGGGAAGGTTAGTATGGATGTAGGCAGAACCGAAGGATCTTCCTTATTAGATTTATGGCTGCTGCTAAGACCCGTGCATACATGAGGTACTGCTGTTGGGTGAGGAGCAATCTGTGACTGTGTTAATTAGACTAGAGAATACTTTGACATATTTAAAATAGTCTTATCAAACAATTACGATTGTTATACCAGTGCATAGACTGTCATTCTGGCCTAAGGATGGTCTGCCCTGATTGGACTGTAGACCTTTTAATTCATATCCTTTTCATCACAGAAGCCAATCAGATCCATCGAAAGTTCACAAAGTTGGATATGCCTTTGCCATTGTTTTTCTCCAGAAAATGTAATGCTTCTACAGAAGCATTACATGTAGAAATCTAGAGGTCATTGCAGCCATAATGACTAATAGCCATTAATTCCTCTCTCAAATGTATGTTTCCACCTTTAAAAGCTACATAAGCTAGTGGACATCATCCATTTTGTGTCAGCAAATTCTGTAAGTTAATAACTTCAACTTGTAAATTATGGATTGAATAACTTTGCTAATATAATAGTAAGCTGACACATTAAGTTTGATTAAGATTAAAAATGATCAAGGATGATGGATGTTTGATGTCATTTCTAAGAAGTTTGAATTATAGTACAGGTACTTCTTAATTTATGACTAGTCACTTAGAGGGTCTGGACCACAGTATGGTGGGAAGAAGGCCCAAAACCTGCAGGACTCTGTGGGGTGGGGGAAGACCTATGGGGTGGGGGAAGACCTATGGGGACCCAGTGGGGGGGGGAAGCAGACCAAAGGACCATGAGGGGCAGGAAGCAGAGCACAGAATGTCTCAAAGGATAGCCCTACAGGCCCACCTGTAACCTACATTTACATATTTCTCTGATTATTGTTCCCTGTATTGTCACTTGGGAACATTAAAATAATTTCTTATTCCACATCTTGTTTCCAAGAATGACCAAAGGAATGCTTTTATATTCCCATAGCAGGCCAATGCTATATTTCAGAGCTCTGGCTATATTGGACCAAATGGCCTAATCCAGTACTCTAGCCAAAATAAATATACAGGAAGCTCACACGCAGTACAGAGAATGAGAGCTTTCTTCCACAATTAATCCCCAGGAATTATTGTTTAAACTACATAACCTGTGATTGAAGAGATTTAAGAGTGGTCACTAATAGTCCTCTCCTCTATGAATTCCTCTAGTCCAGCGGTTCTCAACCTATGGGTCGCGACCACATTTGGGGTCGAACGACCATTTCATGGGGGTCGCCAAACACCGCAGTCCGCCATTTTTCCCCTTTTCCCCTCAGCCGGCGTAGGGGGCAGCACTGCGCATGCACGGGGTAGCACCGTGCATGCGCAATGCGGGCCGTCATGCCGCGCATGCGCGATGCGGGCCGTCACACCACGCATGCGCAATGTGACCGCCGTGCACCCGCCACGCATGCGCGATGCGGCCGTCGCGCACATGCCGCGCATGCGCAATGCGGGCCGTTGTGTCGCACATGCACGGTGCAGGTCAGGGTCGCGGCGCGCATGTGTGGCGCAGGTCGGGGTCGCGGCCTGCAAAAGGTTGAGAACCGCTACTCTAGTCCTTTTAAAAATCATCCACGTTGATAACTATTATCATATTTGATGGGCCTGATGTATTATGAGCTGACATCCTTCCTTTTATTTATCTGCAATCCTCCTAACTGTATATTATATATCTCTGTCTCCATATCTGCATCAAGCAGTGTAGCCTTTCAGACACATGAGAAACTGTAGTAATTCAGTATTCAAGGATCTGCCAGAATGATTTCTAAAAGGGAAAGCTGCTATAAGAACATCATCTCTGCTTTCATGCAGAGGATCTGTGTGGAACCCGATAGATCATAATGCATGGGTGTCAGACTCGCCACATCATGTGATGTGTCATGACGTATCATGACTCTTTTTGCATTGCCGGCAATGGGGTGGGCGCAGCTTCAGTATATGAAACCAGCCCGCGGGTTGGCAGTTTGACACCCAGTCATAAGATGTTGAGACTTTGGAAAAAGTGCAGAGAAAAGCAACTAAAATGATTAAGGGCCTGTGTTGTAATATGTTGTGATGCATGAGGCTTGGGACAAAGAGACTGTACCATGTGACTTTACCATGCTGTTTTGGAGCAACAGGAAATGGAGGCGGAACCAAGAGGTGGAATCCATTGGCCACATCAGAGGAACAAGCCATGTGCTTTGGAACAAAGGACAAAGGCCATAGTGGCCTAGGAACAGGAAATAAGGGGGGCTAAGAGGTGGATGGACAGTTGTACCAAGATTTGAATCCATTGGCCACAGGGTGGCCCTGCAGTGTAGCCTTGTCATTGGCTGAAGAAATAACATTGTCATTGGCTGTTTGTAACCATGTGATGCATTGTGTAACCGCCCACTGTAACAGGGAATAAAAGGGAAGGCAGCCTTTTGTCAGTAGTTGCTTCGCCCCGAGAGAAATGTGCTTGTCATGTGTCTCATTAATTTGGCTATCGTGAAGGACCCACCATGGGAATTGAAGGCTTGCCTGCGCAGGGCCAAGACTTTAAGTGGTGACCCCTGATGTGATGTGGAATCACGTCCTTCTGGCAGCCCATCTCTTGCTACGTCTGGAATAGACCATGTGCACGCTTATGGTAAGTGGGGAACAGAAGCTAGGCAAAAATTGGGCTGTGTACCTGAAACAATTGCTTAGCTTAGTCAGGAGAGCAAATTATGTTCAGAAACTTAATTAGACTGTTTTCCCTGTCACTCAAAAAGATCTATGTCTTTTATTGGCTTTTTTGAAAAAATCTTAGCAATTAGACCTCGCCACATGGCAATAGGTATCTGGCTCCATTGCTGAGAGCCTCGCCAGATTTCCTAGCCCATGACAGGCTGTATTTGTCCATGCTGACATTACACTATGCAAAACAGAGCAAGCTAAATTGGCTAATTCTCAGGCTTTCAAAGCAAGCCGAGACAAAATGTTACGATCTGACTCTAAATTTGCCCCACTGGAGGAACAAACCTTGTGGAGTTTCTTCAGCAAGAAACACCCCCCCCGTGAGTATGTGGGTGGAATTCTCCAAGGATCAAAGGGGAGGGCTTGATGTTATTGTCAGGACCTTAATTATGCAACTAACAAAGATTCACAAATGTGCCTTTACGTAAGGGGTTTAAAAGTATTATTATTGTTTGTTTGGCATTGTCTCTTTTACATCTTAAAGGGACCATAAAAATTGCTAATTGGATTAAAATTGGCTTATGGAGGAGCTCTCTGCTTCTTCCCCAAATTCTCCTTATGTGAAAGAATTGTATGCATGGCTATTTCAAAAGGCTATCTGCCTTCCTTTTCTTCTGTAGCTATTGGCTTGGAACATAGTCATTGTTATCAGGATTCTGTTTCTGTTTCTTCTGCCTGTACTTTTAACTTGCTAAAAAAGTCCTTTCCTCCTTCTGACTCAACATGCTTTCCTATGCTAATTCAGTCTTCTCTTACCTTTTAACTTGCTAAAAAAACCTCCCCCTCTCCCCCTCCCTATTCCTCCCTCTGACTCAGAGCAGGCTGAGTTAATAACTGCCTCATACCTTTCAACTTGTTAAAAAATCTGAAGTCTGTGTTTCTAATTCTTATAATTGAGAAAAATGGGAAAATACTTCCTGGTAATCCATTCATTCAATAATGCCTTGCTTACTGTTAAAAAAAACTTTTTCCCCTACAGCAGAGCCAATTTCCTCCCCCCGCAGGGCCCCCTTTTTCTCTTCCCCTCCCTCTTCTTTTGAAATTACAGGTTTCTGCTTGCCAGATCTGAAGAAAAGCAGGAAAACCAGCCTGCTTTCCAAGGAACAAAAGGGTGGCTGTGAATGAGATCTCATCTTCCCATCTACATGAGCTGGTCTTCCCTGGTTTCCAAGGAAACGGATGGCTGTAAACGGAGACTCAAATTACATTTGAATTCCAATTGCCTCCTCTTTGAATTCCCTCCTCTCTCTCACCCCCCCTTTTCCTCTGGTCGTTTTGCTTAATAAACCATAGCTTCTTTTCTTATTATTTTCTCTTTGCCAATTTTGCCCTCAATCTTGCCTTTCTGATTTCTTTGCAAAATTTGTCTTTTCTCATTTCTCTTTGCCTATTTTGAATTTTATGTTTCTAGTTTGTTAATGATTTTTTTGTCTCTTTCTTATTTTTCTTTAATGATTTAATTTTTGTGACAAATCAATGCTGTTTTGCATTTTATGTTTCTCACCATGCTAATATATCCAATTGTTGGATCTGATAACATGCCAGTACAGAACAAACACAGAAGCAAACGTGTATGCCTTCATAGCATGCCTATGAATGAAATCTCTCAATCTCTCTCTTTTCACTTTGAATCTTTCCTTACTTTGTGTTTAAATGAGACAAATCTGACAACAAGAAAGCATGTGCTGATTCTGTTCCCTTGTTTGATTTTGGTGAAAACTTTGAAACTTTGTACAACTTCTCAAAAGACAATGCACTCACATCTGACAAAGATTAGATCTTATGTGGAAAAATGCACATTGGTCAACACCCCAGAATTGGTCTGGTACATTTCTGAACACACACAACATTGCTGCCACAATTGCTCACATGGAAAATATGGTACAAAACAATCCCTTATCACAAGAAACTGTATGCCTTGTTTTATTGACAGTTATTTTCCTGGCCACCTAATGCTGGGTGGCTCAAGGAATGGGTTTTTAGTATCATAATGTTTTTAGTATTTTGTGTAACAATCTGACAAATGTATCCCTGCCCTGTTGAACCTGTGTAAAACCTGTGTAAGCCTCCCTCTTCTAACCATCTTCTGGAAAAGAACCAAGAACCAACTCCTGCCTCTGATGATTGGACAGAGATGTTTCTATGATGGCAGCCTCTGAGGACTGGACAGATGACAGCTTATGCCCTAAGATCATGTACAGAGCTGAACGTGTACAGAACTGGACGACGCATAGGTGGAACAACCCACAGCTGCTAAAAAATAAAATAAAAAAAGTTGATATGTTGTAATATGTTGTGATGCATGAGGCTTGGGACAAAGAGACTGTACCATGTGACTTTACCATGCTGTTTTGGAGCAACAGGAAATGGAGGCGGAGCCAAGAGGTGGAATCCATTGGCCACATCAGAGGAACAAGCCATGTGCTTTGGAACAAAGGACAAAGGCCATAGTGGCTTAGGAACAGGAAATAAGGGGGGCTAAGAGGTGGATGGACAGTTGTACCAAGATTTGAATCCATTGGCCACAGGGTGGCCCTGCAGTGTAGCCTTGTCATTGGCTGAAGAAATAACATTGTCATTGGCTGTTTGTAACCATGTGATGCATTGTGTAACCGCCCACTGTAACAGGGAATAAAAGGGAAGGCAGCCTTTTGTCAGTAGTTGCTTCGCCCCGAGAGAAATGTGCTTGTCATGTGTCTCATTAATTTGGCTATTGTGAAGGACCCACCATGGGAATTGAAGGCTTGCCTGCGCAGGGCCAAGACTTTAGGCCTGCAGACAAAAACATATAAAGAATGGTTGCAGGAATTGGGTATGGTCAGTCTAGAGAAAAGAAGAACTAGGGGTGACATGATAGCAGTATTCCAGTATTTGAGGGACTGCCACAAAAAGGAGGGGGTTAATTTATTTTCCAAAGCACCGGAAGGCAAGACAAGAAACAACGATTGGAAACTGACTAAGGAGAGAAGCAACCTGGAATTAAGGAGAAAGTTCCTAAAGTGAGAATATCAACCAGTGGAACAGCTTGCCTTCAGAAATTGTGGTGCTTCATCACTGGAGTTTTTTTTAAAGAAGAGACTGGACAGTCAAGTGTGAAATGGTATAGAATCTCCTGCTTAGCAGGGGGTTGGACTAGAAGACCCCCAAGGTCCCTTCCAGCTCTATTCTGATTGATTGATTGACTGACTAAATCATTTGCTATGAAGAGATACACTTCTGATGGGGCACCTCAATGCTTCCTGCAGTCAAAGCGAAGTGTTCCTGTTGGTCTCTACCTGACTTTAACTGCAGATGTTTGGGCTCTAGAGACCATACAATTCAGTTTTACTCCTTGCTGGTCTCTCTAGCCATTCTTCTCAATCATTTGCAACTTGTTGAAAACATGGCAACATAGCTGTTTCTTGTTTTAGGCAGCCAATTGCAATTGAATGAGTCTTTTCTTCCATTTTTTTAATATTGGCTGCCAGCAGGATAGAGGACTGAGCCTGACATTATTTCAGTTTGCATGCAAAGTGTTGAATGGCTTAATCCTCAATCATTTTAAAGATCTCTGCAGACCTCAACTTCTCAATTATATAGATGCTGTCAAGTGTTGTGGGTTCGTGGTTCCCACTCATATTCAATATATATTATCAACAAAGTCAGTTGGAGACAGGCAGCATCCAAGCTCAGCAAAATGAACAAAAACATGGGCATTCCCACAAGTAAACCTCAGGTGGGCAGTTTACTCATTCCAAACTGCATTCATCCTTTCTATTTATAATAATTGAATTTAAAAAAAATTGCTTAGGAGAATCCACCGTTGGTTCCCATCCAAAATGTTCCTCTTTTCCCCACTGTTGCTCCTTTTAAATATTGTATCCATCAGAAAGTACATGGAATGCTCTGCTGAGACCAGCTGACACAGATCAATACGGTTATATCTCTCAATACAGTTTTAGATGATGATGATAATAATGATTGTTCTGTGCATCAGAATTCTATAAACTTTCTGCTTATTTAGGTGATCAAGATAACTCATTTTTTAAAAAAAATGCAAAACAATTAACCAATGGAACAACCTGCCTCCAGAAGCGGTGAATGCTTCTTCTTCTTCTTCTTCTTCTTCTTCTTCTTCTTCTTCTTCTTCTTCTTCTTCTTCTTCTTCTTCTTCTTCTTCTTCTTCTTCTTCTTCTTCTTCTTCTTCTTCTTCTTCTTCTTCTTCTTCTTCTTCTTCTTCTTCTTCTTCTTCTTCTTCTTCTTCTTCTTCTTCTTCTTCTTCTTCTTTTTCTTCTTCTTCTTCTTCTTCTTCTTCTTCTTCCTCTTCCTCTTCCTCTTCCTCTTCCTCTTCCTCTTCCTCTTCCTCTTCCTCTTCCTCTTCCTCTTCCTCTTCCTCTTCCTCTTCCTCTTCCTCTTCTTCTTCTTCTTCTTCTTCTTCTTCTTCTTCTTCTTCGTAGTAGTAGTAGTATTAGTAGTATTAGTAGTATTCTTAGTATTAGTATTATTCTTAGTATTAGTATTATAAAATGTGAATAAATGTAACAGTTAAATAAGTATCCTGAACTGCTACCAATATTATATTGCTTCCCAAAATGTTTTAGCCTTTCCCTCTCTGTGTAACAACCTTTTGCGTACTACTGACAAGGTCATCCCCCTATGCTCTTCATGGGGCTTTGATTACACTGCTGTGTTGCTTTTCTTGATTAATTCTTTATCTTTAATTCTTAATTTAATTGTTAAACTTGACTTTCTAATTCCCCCATACCCCAAAGGAAACACCAACCAACAGCCTACCCATTCTGCCATGCAACAGCTGAGTTTCAGCTTCCCATGTATCTCCTCCTACTTCATCAGAGCAGAAGGTATCTTATAATGGTTGGGAGTATCTTGGAGATTATATTGGAAGGTTTGGGGTTTGCAAAGTCAACCTTAAGAGATACCTAAGTGTTTGAGTGGGGTATATGTTGGGAAAACAAGATAGGTTTGGTATTCATAGGAAGTATTAGATGAGGATCCATCTTCAGAAATGGACATTATGCTATAATTTTATATCCAGTTAGATAAGAGACAACCTCACTGAATTAAATGAAACTTATTTTTTAATCTCTGTCTCTCTCAGTCTCTTTGTCTATCTTTCTCTCCTTTTCCCTCTCCCTCTCTCTCTCTTTCCATCCTCTCTCTTTCTCTCATTATGTGCATGTATGTTAGCTTGTGCTATTAGTCAATTAAGTATGATTACTTACTTGAAGTAAGATCTCCTGAATCTATGATATGGAACTTGTTTCTGAATAAACAGAGGTTCAGTTGTGTGACTAGGCTGTTCTTGATTAAAACTTCAGCAAGCAGTAAAGAAGCCATAGCCAGTTGTCTAAATGCCACAGGAGATAGAGAATGCAGTGTATGTAACAGATGATCAATATGATTAAGATGTCGGCAGCAAAGCCCAGGAGAAGTGTGAACTATTTAATAGACATAAATAATTGGAGTGTTGTTGGAAGGAAAGCAGCTGTGCAGTTTCCGCTTTGGGAATATATTCTAAACACACAGTGGTGGTATCAACTGTGTTAAATACCATTGGCTGTATAAATGTTTAATGACTGCACTCAGCTTATGACAGGAATTTATATTTCCTTATGGGAAAGCAGGAGTTTGATAACACAATGGCATCAGCATCTTTCACATTGGATGTGGCATGTTAGTAAGATGAAAGGAGACTCCATAATGAATAGTGGTTGTGACTACTTATTATCATTAACCCCCAAAATTAATATTGGAGATGTTAGATAAGATATATTAGCCAGAAAGACTGATTAACCATAAACTGAAGGGAAATTTCTTCCTATGATTTCCACAAACCTGTGCTGGTAGATGCAAATTGTATAATAATAATTTCTTTTTTACTTTTGCTTCTGCCTGATGCTGATCAAGGTTTTGTATATGTGGGAGAAATCTTTGGATTTTGTTTGTTTTATGTGTGATTCTCCAGTGTGAAATATAAAATGATTAGGAATAAATAGCATAATAACTTACATATGGTATGCCCTACACTCCACGTTCTGTAAAATTTGAACCAAGATAATATTGAAAATACTACAAAAAATAAAAATAAAACTGCGTAAACCTGACCCTTAAGTAACTCCAAGCAGACACCAACCATTAGTTTAGAAAATTCCCATGCATAGGCTTTTAAGCAATAAAATAGTTTAATTGGACCTTCACATGTAGCCTTACAAAACCATGCACATGACATCATAGCTTATTGTGGTGATTGAACCCAGTGATATTGGGGATATGTGATTATGTAATAGCAATAGCAACAGCACTTAGATTTATATACTGCTTCACAGTGCTTTACAGCCCTCTCCAAGTGGTTTACAGAGTCAGCCTATTGCCCCCAACAATCTGGGTCCTCATTTTACCGACCTCAGAAGGATGGAAGGCTGAATCAACATTGAGCCGGTGGGAGTTGAACTGCTGGCAGTTGGCAGAATTAGCCTGCAATACCGCCTTCTAACTACTGCACCACCACAGCCACCACAGCTCATAAAAACATATTACAGTTTCACATATTTTTGTTTCAGCAGAAGGGAATGTGGGTTCAAAATTGCAGGGATAGTCACATCATGAAGTGCAAGTAGTCCTCAACTTACAACCACAACTGAACCGGAAATTTCTGTTGCTAAGTAAAACATTTCTTAAATGAGTTTTGCCCCATTTTATGATCTTTCTTGCCGCACTTGTTAAGTGATGTTGCAGAGTTAATAACACACTTGTAAAGTGAATCCAGCTTTCCCATTGACTTTGCTTGTCAGAAGGTAGCAAAAGGGGATAACTTAACCCCAGGACACTGCAACCGTCTTAAATATGAGTCAGTTGCCAAGCTGAATCTGAATTTTGAACACATGGCCATGGAGATGCTTCAGAGGTTGCAAGTCTGACTTACAACAGTTCATTTAGTGAGCATTCAAAGTTACAATGGCACTGAAAAAAAGTGAAAATGGTTATAAGTCACTTTTTTCCAGTGCCATTGTAACTTTGAATTTTATTTATTTATTTATTTTATTTATTTTATTTGGGTTTGTATGCTGCTCCTCTCCAAGGGACTCGGAGCGGCTAACAACATATATATAACAGTGAAGTACCATAAAAACCCAAACAAATATATCTAAAAAAAAATCAATAAAAAACACACACATTCAATACAACAATCAACCACAATCATCCCCAGGCCTGCCGGCAAAGATGAGTTTTTAGATTTTTCCGGAAGGCCGGGAGAGTCGGAGAAACGCGGACTTCAGGAGGCAGTTGGTTCCAGAGGGCGGGCGCCACAACAGAGAAGGCCCTCCCCCTAGGGCCCACCAAACAACATTGTTTCGCTGACGGGACCCGGAGGAGGCCAACCCTGTGCGCTCTCACCGGTCGTAGAGAAGTATGTGGCATACTTAAATGAACTGTTGTAAGTCAAGGACTGCCTGTAGTTTAACTTTATTGGTATCTACTGCTTATGGCTTCTCAAGGTTTCAGTGAGAAGTCTTTTTCTCCTTTTCCTTGAAAAGCTAGGGGCTGAAACTGGGATCTTGTGCACTTAAGTATATGCACTCCTATTGGGTAATGGATTCCCAAATGAGTTATGGTCCCCACTAAAGGAGCTGCATAGGTATCTTCTTTTCAAGAGCCATCAGGTTACATACATAATGCATTCAGCATTAACCTTAATATTTGAATGACATTTTTTATTTCTCCTCATTTTCCTGTGCTCCTTGATTTTCCTGTGTGTCTTACCCACTGCAAACAGATGTATTGTTAGTGGCACTGTTATGTATGTGCCAAAACAAATTCTTTCTAAATGACAATGCACTACAGATCCAACACATGTTTTTGCAACCCACTAGCTCCGACAACTTACGGTTATTGATTATTTCTGATATCAAATAATAAAACGTTTTGTTGATGCCAGGAATAACAGTACAATTTTAAAGCAGAAAATTGGAAAGAGAATGTTTTTGAAATATAAATAATAGATAAAGGAAACAAATGAGCTGATCACAACCCAGCAATAATTCCCACAGGGAAAACAGAGCCGTATAAGTCTAATTTGTGTTGAAAGATCCATTAGCCAAGAAATTAGTAATCCAAATTCTGGCATAAGGCTCTGAGGGGAATAAGCTTAATGCTAGATGTTTGGTGTTACAATCAAGAAATGATAGAAAGATGGAAGAAGGTTTTCAGCATTTCATTAATTCATATTAAGAATACTCTGTCCAGGAAATGCATTATTTATTACCGGAATGTAAAATGCAGTGGTTAGAGTGCCATGTTGCAGGCAAGCTCTGCCCAAAGCCTAGAGTTCGATCTTGGAGGGGCTTGAGGTTGACTTAAAAAACTTCTTTCATGGTAGCTTGGATTGGAGCCAAGGTGGCACAGTGGTTAGAATGCAGTATTGCAGGTTAATTCTGCTGACAGCCAGGAGTTCGATCCTCACCAGAGTTCGATCCTGTCCAGCTCAAGTTTGACTCAGCCTTCCATCCTTCTGAGGTCAGTAAAATGAGGACCCAGATTGTTGGGAGCAATAGGCTGATTCTGTAAACCGCTCAGAGAAGGCTGCAAAGCACTGTGAAGTGGTATATAAGTCTAAGTGCTAATTGCTATTGGATTGGTGGCCCTTTGCATCAGGAACCATACCTTGAACCTGCTGAAACCTGACAATGATTCTTAAGAATTTAAGACAATAATGCAATTCTTTTTTTTCTTTTTTTTTTTTTTAAATATTTTTATTGACTTTTTTTCCCCCTCAATTTTAACAGAAAAGAAAGCTAATCATATCAAATCTTAATATACAAATAAACAATCAACAACAAAACATAAATACAATTTCCAATACTTCTGATAATAATAACTCAACTGAAAATAAGCATCTCAAACAATTTACCATCATTCTTCCCCCTTCTTATCAGCTCACACTTAACTCATCCTTCAATCCACCAAAGGCCACCCAAACAACCCATTAGTAACAATAATTAATTATTCTTCCACCAACCCTAATTACAGCTAAAAAAAACATCATACCTAAAATTATGCGGCTTCCCAGAATGATTACAGGGTATAACAAAAGAAAGCCCCACTACATCAAACAAAATTATTATATGAACTTAACAAGAATTTTAAACTATATACTATCTCTTACTCAAAACACACACACAAAAAAAAAAAAAAAAAAAAAAGCTTCCAGTGGCTCCGCTGGCGCCGCAGGGTCTCCTTTGTGAGACTCCGTCATCTGGATGTGTAAAGCCGCGAAAAACAGCGCACATCAGCTGTTTTTTCGCAGTGAAAGATCCCCTCTCCGGGCAAAGGAGAGGTGAAGAGCATCGGGAGTAAGGTTGAGCCTTCTTAAATCCCTGGAAAAGAAGCTTTCAGGGATTAAGAGTGAGCTCCCTATAGCTCCGGAGGACGCTCCTATCCAGAGACGCTTCTGTCTTCAGGCAGAAAAAGACGCCGCGACCACTTCTGCTTTTTTTTTAAGATTTAACACTGAAGAGATTATAAGCAGGCTGAATGACTACAGGAGTCCAAATGGTTTGCAAGTATTTTTATTGTTTTTTTTTCTTGGTTATACATTTCTAACGTCTTCAATCAACAATGTTTTAAGATGGCGTTTAGCTTTCACTGTTCTCATTGTTAGGGAAAGTGCTGGAAAGTGAAAGTGGAATCTGTTACTTTTCTCTCTCTTCTTGTTCTCTCAAGCGCAGCTAGAGAGACGGCTGTGATTTGAAATTTAAAATGGAGTGGAATATACAGCCAAATGCTAAATCTAAGTTGGATTTTACTGATGAATTTTATGAAAAAAGGTCTGAAACACAGAAGACTTTTGCGCAAGAGGTTAAAGAGTTTAAAGCATTTGTGAAAGAGGCTTTGACAGAAGTATTTTTGAAATTAGCTAAACTCCTTCCTCCAAATGAAATTGATGTACAACCTACTGTTGAACAATTTATTTCACAATCTGCATATGGAGATGATTACTACATAACACAAGAAAAAGAAGTTCAACAGGGAAGAGAGGAGGGTTTTGAGAATGAAGATGACAAATGGATTTTGTTAGATGAAAAGTTTGTTTATAGCGAGCAAGAGGTTTTG
Organism: Bothrops alternatus; assembly: GCA_034064705.1. NCBI lineage: Eukaryota > Metazoa > Chordata > Lepidosauria > Squamata > Viperidae > Bothrops > Bothrops alternatus. Next base: position 3,702,831 of record JARGCV010000031.1, on the reverse strand, counting down.
TTTCAAGAAGGGGAATTCTGTCTAGCTGGGCAGCAAGAAGATGATTTAATTGACAAAAGAGAGGCATTGTTCTACTTTATGAAGCAATTAGACTATAAAACGAAATGGATGTTGTTTGATGAACAGTTTATTTATGTAAAACAAGAGGATATGATTCAAGAAAGGAAGACTCAATTCAACAAGCAACTTAGCTACGGGGCTGAAGAAATACAGAAGAGAGACTTATTACCGGTAGTTGGAAGGGTGGCCTTGTTATGGCCTTTTATTTGGTTGAAAAAGAAACCTAGAGTTCGCTTGAAGTAATGAAAATTTAAAATTGTATGTAAGGAATTATTCTAGGTGTGATATTAGGTTGGAATGTAAGTTAGAAATGCTATAAATAATTTGTTTTTATTATGGAGGTTTATTTGTCAGGTGAGAGAGTCCAGAAGTTGATTGATTAAAAGAAATTTATAATTAAATGAGAGAATTAAGGTTAATCTAAGATAATGGGTTGATTTAAAGATTTAGATTTTAGGCAAGCTGTAAGATAGGATATTTAAATGATATTTTATGATATATTACTATAAATTAAATTTAGTAGATTTGATTTAGATTGATGGTCTAGACGTTAATGATAAATATTATTTTTAACAAGATGAGCTGATTGTTTATATTATAAGTAAGGTTTAGAAGAGGATGTTTATATGATGATATATTAAGATATATTATGATAAACTAAATTGAATAAGAATATAATTATTATTATTAATATAAGTTCATAGGTAAGCTGCAAACCAGGATGTTTAAATGATATTTTAAGATATATTATTATAAACTAAATTTAGTAGATTTGACTTAGATTGACGGTTTAGAAGTTAATGATAAATATTATTCTTAACAAGATGAGTTGATTGTTTATATTATAAGTAAGGTTTAGAAGAGGATGTTTATATTATGATATATACTAAGATATATTATGATAAACTAAATTGAATAAGAATATAATTATTATTATTAATATCATTATTATTATCTTGAATCGAGGGATTTATTGATATTGTTATGGTTAATATTATTTGTTTAACTTTAATAAGATGGGTTTTTTTTTCTTGTTTTTTTTTTGTTTTTTTTCCCCCCTTTTTTTTTTTTTTTTTTTTTACAATAATGCAATTCTTAAGATTTGCTATCTGACCTCTCCATGGGGAATTATTCTTTGAAATGCCAATTTCAGATGGTAGTTAACACTGACCTTGATGTGAGATGAAGATTCTCAGTCATTTAAGACCATTAGAATTTTCTATGGTTGGACAAGCTTCCTCCTTTATTGTCCTTGCTGCCTGCCTTTCTAGAGATGGAATCTTGTGGATCTATTGGTAAACTGAAGGCTAATCTGTAGAACATCTTCAATTAGAGAAAGCTCCATCTTTCAATACATATAGCAGTCTTATCCGGTCTGTCAGCTTTGGGAGAATTCCACCATCTCCAGCCAAGATAATCATTAATTGTTCTTCAATTAATAGTACTTGACATCTGTTTGAGTCATAACAGGGTCTGCAAAATAATATATATATATATATATATATATATATATATATATATATATATATATATATATATATATATATATATATATATATATATATATATTAGAAGATGATTCATTTGTAGCTTGATATCTCTACAATACAGAATAGAGAAAGATGCTATTTTTCTATTATGTAGAAGCAGACATAAAATGGGCAAATTTTTGTAGGCAATCCTTGTTTTCCTTCCTCTCCCTCCAGATACACAAAATGTGAAATATTGTTCCAATTAAACTAAACACTTTGAGATGGCTTGGAGATGCCACTGCTTAGTCCAAGCATCAACAACTCTCTTCTTCATTTCCCTCCTGTTCTTCAGAACATAGAGAGAAAAATTGTGATAATGAAACAGGAAAAGGCAGAGAAAGGGATCAATAAAAATATTTTCTTTTCTAGTCTTGGAGAGCCACAATTGTTCTTTCTCCATTAAGGAAGAAAAGAAGTGATGGTTTTGATACAGCAAGAATGGAAGGGCCTGCAGGATTCTCCTTTTAGAGTTTTTTTGTTTTTTTAGCTCTCGGACGTAGTGTAAGTGATTCAGACTTGATTCTACCATCAAAACCAAGACTTGGATTAAAATCTTGCATTAGAGTGTCATGGTTCCAACAGATGAAACTCTTCAAAAGAAATTTGAGGCATTGTTTACCTTAAAGAATCTTTTATTTGAAAAACAAAGTATCGGTACTACATAGTTAAAGCCAAAAACTGAATCCCCCCCCCCCTTGGCACAAAGTAGTAAACCACAATTCCCTCCTCCAATTAACAGTCATAAATCACATGTCCCAATTAGCTTGAAGCACGGGCTTTCTCCCCAGCTGTCCAGCCCACCAAATCTTTATCAACTCTGGGCACAATAACCTTGGATTCCCACAGCTGAGTTATTATTGTTATGACTAGCTGGACTCTCATCCACATTCCCACTCCCAGCATCAACGAACTCTAAAAGCGATAGAGAAAAGATGATTACATTTCCATCTGTTGTCAAAGCAAGAACATCCAACAGTGTTGACATAGAGTTAAAATGGATGAAAACTCCTTAAACAAAGAAATTAGAAAACATTTGCTGTCCAGACAAGATGATTTCTGTAAAAATTACCATTTTATTTAACTTAACTTTTTTAACAAAGAAACCAGATGATGCTTTTGAATATTGAACATGGAGTTTTATTATGCAATCAATCAGAAATTTATAGGAGATCTAGACACTGACATTTTCCATTTGAAATTCTCCTATGTTTCTTTGCCGTTGTTTCAGTATATTTTTTATTTATTTTATTTTATTTTATTTTTATCTTATCTTTTAATTTTATTTAAAATGGTTAAGGAGAGAGAAAAGCCAGTTAGCTTTACAATGGCTTTTTGACTGATACTTCAAGAAGCTACCAGTCTAGAACCCCAACCTTTCCAGCTTGGCGGACTGGTGGAGGTGGCGGCAGTGGGCAGGGAGAGGGAGAGGGGATAGTTTTGTGCATGTTTGCACACCACTTCTGTAGCTCATTTCTGAACAGGCTGCAGCCCAGCACCAGGCCATAAACCGGGGGTTGGTGATCCCGGTCTAGAAGCACCCACTGTCAACTATTTCTGATACTGCCCTCCTGGTTTTGGTTTGTGTGTGGTTTTCTTCTTTTTTGCAATTGCAATAGAAGTAAAAGTACTGTTGAGGATTTTCAGGATTCTTATCTAGTGTAGATCACCTGCTCATTTTATTTCTTCGTCTTTATTAAAGTTGAAGTGCCACCGTTGAATTTCACCTTGAGTCCTTGAATATACTCTCCAGGTTTCCTTATGATAGTCTGGATTCCCATGAGGGATGACTAATTGCTCTTATTTCTTTTGTGTTGCTTGTACACACAGATGTCTTCATCTTGATTAAAGTTGGAGTAATGTTGAACTCTCCTTTAGCTCTAAAATGTACCATAATTGTCTGTGTTTCTCTTTTCAGTGTTTCTTAAATAGTAAAAATGTCATATTTTCACTGTGGAAAAATTCAGCAAAAATATAATACAAAGAAACCAATAATTAAGTCACTCCCATCTGAATAGGTGAAGAAAGTGAGCCTTGGGGCAATTAAGAGGTTATTAATTTCTAATCTCCCAGCTGTGGTCAACAAAAATAAGTCAATATAATCAATCATCAATAATAAAATAAATAAGTGGGTGAGGCCTTTGTTGCTGCCGCCATTATGTTTTTTTTTTTTCCGAAGGCCTTATCTTTGGGACGTTGGGTTCCATAATTACTGTTAGTATAATTATTCCTCCTGTGGGTTCTGTTTTGGACTCTACTACAAGTTTTATCTTAGGAGGGACTAATACAGGCACAGCTATAGTTATTGCGGCAGGATTAACATCTGGCATGCCTGTTTTTATTTTTTTATTACTATGTTTTTAAATTGTTTTAATTACTATTTGTTTAAATTTTTAAATAATTCAAGTTGTTTAATACTGTTTTAACTTATTTTTGTTGGATGTTATGAATGATGTGGGGGGGGATTGACTGATTGTGGAGTGAATCGGGTTGAATGGATGGTTAGTTTATTGTTTTTAATGTGTTTAGTTTAAAGAGTGGGAGAGATAAATTAATGATATGGATGGAGTTGTGGTTGAGTGGAATGAATGTGATGAACTGGCTAGCCTGCCTGGCATGGCAGAGGCGGAGGGGAGGGGAGACGCTGGCTCTGGGGTGATAGAGGGCCAAAGTATACCGGTCTTGCTGGGGAGAGGCAGATATGGTGGGAGCCATAGGGTAGGCCATTCCCGGGGAACAAGAGCTCGCTGTCTAAAAGCGATCCCTTGCTCCGACCCTGTGAGTTCAACCCGAAGTACTGGTAATGGGCGAAATCCGGACCCTGGGCTCAGGCTGCTGCTGCTCAATGCCAGGTCGGTTGTAAATAAAGCTCCCCTCATCCATGATCTTCTCCTGGATGAGGAGGCCGACCTCGCATGTGTGACCGAGACCTGGCTGGGCCCGGAGGGAGGAGTTCCTCTCTCTGAGATGTGTCCAGCCGGGTTTCAGGTATGGCACCAGCCACGACCCCAGGGAAGGGGGGGAGGAGTGGCTATTATAGCCAAGAAGACTTTTAGCCTACGCAGGCTCGCTGTTTCTGAGATTGCGGGTTGTGAGTTGCTCCTTGTGAAGTTGGACCTAGGGGTTCAGGTGGGCTTGTTGCTCACGTACCTGCCTCCCAGCTGCGTGTCAACAGCCCTGCCTGCGCTACTTGAGGGGGTTGCTGGGCTGGCAGTTGAGTTCCCCAGGCTTATTGTCTTGGGGGACTTAAATCTTCCATCGCTCGGCGAATCCTCTGGGTTGGCGCAGGAGTTCATGGCCACCATGGCAACCATGAACCTGACTCAGGTAGTTCAGGGTCCGACTCACGAGAGGGGACACACTCCCGACATGGTATTCCTCTCAGAACAGTTGAGCAATGATCTGAATTTAAGGGGCTTAGATATTTTGCCTATGTCATGGTCAGACCATTTTCTGTTGCGGCTTGTTTTCAAGGCTCCAATCCTCCCCCGCAGGTTCCGCCCCAGACGTCTGATGGATCCAGAGAGTTTTCAGAGGACGCTTGGGGAAATACCGGATTCTCTCATTCACAGTTCGGCAGAGTCCCTGGTTACGGCCTGGAATATGGCTGCGAAGGGGCCTCTTGACCGGATTGCGCCGCTGCGACCTCTCTGTGGTAGCAGACCCAGGAGATCTCCTTGGTTTACTGAGGAACTCAGGGGGATGAAGCGCCAGAAGAGACGCCTAGAGAAGCGATAGAGGAAAAGCAAATCCGTATCTGACCGAACACTTGTAAGATCTTATATCAAGACTTATCAGGTGGCGCTCAAGGCGGCAAGATGCGCGTATCATTCCGCCTTGATTGCATCTGCGGAATCCCGCCCAGCCGCCCTGTTCAGGGTAACTCGCTCCCTCCTTAATCAGGGGGGGGTTGATGCACCCTTGCAGGGTAGTGCTGAGGACTTTAATAAGTTTTTCGCGGATAAAATCGCCCAGATTCGGATGGACCTTGACTCCAATTGGAATGCAGTATCGGCTGATAATGATTCAGTCGAGATGACAGGGACTCGTCTTGATCCTGTTGTGTGGGAGGAGTTTGACCCGGTGGCACCTGATGAAGTCGACAAGGCCATTGGAGCTGTGAGCTCCGCCACCTGTTTATTGGACCCGTGCCCCTCCTGGCTGGTTTCGGCCAGCAGGGAGGTGACGCGGGGCTGGGTTCAGGAGATTGTCAACGCTTCTTTGAGGGAGGGGTCCTTTCCGGCTCCCTGCAAGGAGGCAATTGTGCGCCCCCTCCTCAAGAAGCCTTCCCTGGACCCAGCTGTTTTAAACAACTACCGTCCTGTCTCCAATCTTCCCTTTATAGGGAAGGTTGTTGAGAAGGTGGTGTCACTCCAGCTCCAACGGTCCTTGGATGAGGCCGATTATCTGGGCCCTCAACAGTCAGGATTCAGGCTCGGCTACTCCACGGAAACTGCTTTGGTCGCGCTGACGGATGATCTCTGGCGGGCCCGGGATAGGGGATTATCCACTATCCTGGTGCTACTTGACCTCTCAGCGGCTTTCGATACCATTGACCATGGTATCCTTCTGCATCGACTGGAGGGGTTGGGGGTTGGAGGCACTGTTTTGCGGTGGTTCACCTCCTACCTCACTGGTCGGTCGCAGTCGGTGTTGGCAGGGGGTCAGAGGTCAACCCCTAGGTTCCTCCCTTGTGGGGTCCCTCAGGGATCGGTCCTCTCCCCTCTGCTGTTTAATATCTACATGAAACCACTGGGCGAGATCATCCGACAACACGGGGTGAGATATCATCAGTATGCTGATGATACCCAGCTTTACATCTCCACCCCGTGTCATTTCAGTGAAGCAGCGGAAGTGATGTGCCGATGTCTGGAGGCTGTTAGGGTTTGGATGGGTGCCAACAGGCTCAAACTCAACCCCGACAAGACGGAGTGGCTATGGGTTCTGCCTCCCAAGGATATTTCAATCTATCCGTCCATTAGCCTGGGGGGGAGCTTTTGACCCCCTCGGAGAAGGTCCGCAACTTGGGCGTCCTCCTCGATCCACAGCTAAATTTGGAACATCATCTTTCGGCTGTGGCGAGGAGGACATTTGCCCAGGTTCGCCTGGTGCACCAGTTGCGGCCCTATTTGGACCGGGAGTCTCTTCTCACAGTCACTCATGCCCTTATCACCTCGAGGTTCGACTACTGCAATGCTCTCTACATGGGGCTACCTTTGAAAAATGTTCGGAGACTTCAGGTAATGCAGAATGCAGCCGCGCGAGCAGTGTTGGGCTTGCCTAGAAATGCCCACATTTCGGCATCACTCCGCGAGCTGCATTGGCTGCCAATTGGTCTCCGAACCCAATTCAAAGTGTTGGTTATGACCTATAAAGCCCTACATGGCATTGGACCAGGTTATTTACGGGACCGTCTGCTGCCCCATGAATCCCAGCGGCCGGTTAGGGCCCACAGAGTGGGCCTTCTCCAGGTCCCGTCAGCCAGACAGTGTCGCCTGGCGGGGCCTAGGGGAAGGGCCTTCTCTGTTGCGGCCCCGGCCCTCTGGAACCAACTTCCCCCGGAGATCCGTGTCGCCCCCACCCTCTTCGCCTTTCGTAGATTGCTTAAAACATACTTTTGCCGGCAGGCCTGGGGCAGCTAACACCTTGCCCCTAGCCAGTGTATGTTTCTGTGTATGTTTGTGGAGTGATTGGTTTCTTTTAGCTCAAGGGTTTTTTATAGATATGTGTTTATTGTAATTTCTATCATGCTGTGAGCCGCCCTGAGTTCTTTGGAATAGGGCGGCATAGAAATTAAATAAATAATAATAATAATAAATAATAAGATGGACCAGATCTGCAAACAGGAAAGCCAATACTCTTAATTAACTTTGGAAAGGACATCTGCTAAATGAAATGTACTTATAAGCATGTATTACAAAATGATCTTTGCCATGGGAACAAACATTTCTGGGTAGCAGAGCATTACTTTAATTGCTGTGCGGGGCCACTTTTTAAATTCCACATCCAGCTAATTTTGGAAAAGCAGTAGTTCAATTGTGCTAAAATGTGGAAGTCAAAGTTTTGGATTACTTTACAGCAGGGGTGTCCAGTCTTGGCAACTTTAAGACTTAAGGACTTCAACTCCCAGAATTCTCCAGCCAACTTGGCTGGCTGGGGAATTCTAAGAATTGAAGCCCACAGATCTTAAACTCATCAAGATTGGACATCCCTGCTTTACAGTATTCAGCAGGCCTTCCCAAGTTGGGTTATGGAGTGAAGTTTCTCCTAAAATTGAGCTAGCTGCCAGTTTCATGGTATTCCAGACTGCCTTCAAGATCTGGCAGTCCTCCAGTGGACAGAGATCCTTGTGTTTGTATATATGTTTTGTATATTGTTGGTCAGATCCGCCATTTTGATTTTGATTTTTTTTTCTAATTTATGGTACATTTTATCTTTTGTATTGTGAGCCTCCCAGAATAATACTGGAGTTGGCACTGAAATTAAGTAAATTACATTAAAATTTTGCGCCAGATATACCTTGTGCATTTTCTATAGATACCAAGTTTGAAGGCATAATATAATATAAATTTTGATCTTTTATTTATTTATCAAATTTATTTGCTATCCATCTCACGGTTCAAGGTGATTTCTGATCCTCTTACAGCAAGACAAAACACACAAACTTTCAAGTTTAAAAACAGATTTAAATTACAAAAAATTAAAACAAATTAATCTTTTCCAACCTCATAGACTAAATCATCTCTCATTAAAAGACTTGGTGTTAATTAGCATCAGCACCAAAGAATTTTATAGCAGCTCTTCCAAGTTATAAAGTACTTACTAGCTCAGACCATTTTTGATATATAGTTTCTGGAAATAAGAAAACACATCTGTGAAGATGCGAATGTTTTTTTTATATGTATGGCAGTTATTCAAAGATTTGTTTTTTTTATGGTGAATTTTCAAAGGAATATTATTACACAATGCTTTCCAGAGGCATTAAATAAAAGATGGATTTGGATCTTGTGAAATCTGCTATTAGCTTTTCAGTATAAGCATGGGCCAGAGCTGAGATATTTAACCTGAAAAGATTAGGAAGACCAACTGAGTTATAGCTGTTTGCTGGCATCTAATGGTTGTCTGGAGTTTTGCAGCATTCCTTTCTAGAATGCTTAAGTAGAGCTTGGATGGGAAGTGAAGAAATAAGGCTGGGATATTTCAACCTTGTTTAAATTAGTCTGTTGGACCATCATTAATAACCTTCTTTGAGACCTTAATATATGATGAAAAAGAACACAAGATATGAGTTAGGAAAGGTGTTGGGGCAGGAAGGCCTATTTAGATGTTTAATGATAAAGCTTCCTCTGGTTACATTATAATGGAAAGAGAGACTATTCATAATATTTTCTGGATATATTATAATTTACAACATTATATATTCACTGCCTTTTAATATAATCATTTAATATAATCATTAATGTAAACATTTTCAATTTGATGATTGTCAACTGATTCAGAATTTAATTTGTTGACATATATTGAAAAGTCTAGCATTTTTCCATTAAAGAACCCCCAAAACTCTGTGAGCAACTTTCCCTGACATTATGACATCTTACGTTTTTTTGTATGTGTGTTTGTATGTTCCAGTTCCTTGGAAGTCACATTGCATAAGAATTTGTAGAGCAGACATGAGGCTAGTATAAAAACTGAATATGAGTATATTTATTACATAGGATTATTTATCTTTATTGTCCTCCCCCCTTCCTTGCTAACAATATATTTCTGTCACTGAAGAAAATTTTCCACTATTGACTTTTACCCAAGGGTAAACTGGGGTGAAGAAATTAGCTTTCATTTAATTGGATTCCTTAGGTAGAAGTGCCAACTATTATTTAAACCAGATCTTCCATTATTATGATTTACTACTTTAAGAAAGGCATGCTTTTAAATCAGCCTTTTTCAAGCTTTGCAGATGTGTGAAATTCACACATCTGCAGAGGACCAGATTGAAGAAGGCTAATTTAAGTAGTACATCACAGTATTGATCTGCAGTCAGAAGGAAAGATGGAAGTGAGGCAGATGGCATTATAAGGTTTGGCAAATAGTCACGCAGGTGATCTTTAAGTATGTAATCATCAATATAGGTAAGTATTTTGATTTTTTTTTAAAAAAATATCTGGATAATATTTCTGAAGGAGAATTAGTTAGAAACAGGGCTTCTAAATAGTGTCCTCTCTTCTTAATAGATACTCTTTATAGATAGTTCTGGGTGATTTTTGTTATGGTAGAATCTCTCATTCCAGGAAATCTATAACAGCTGCAACTTCGTTTTCAGTTGCCACAGTTGGGAGGAGGGTTGTGTGCTTTTAAGGTTAAATAAAACAATAAATTGTCCTGTGGGAACCAAGGTCATTGCTGCTGGGGCTGAGCTTTCCGTTAGAAAGCCTATTAAAGTAGTTTACTGGGGAATGTGATTAATGACATATTACTGGGGTGGGAAATTCAACTTTGTAACTTTGTAACCTTTGGGAGGGAATTTCAGTCTTGGTTTCACTTTTGATCATGCTGATACTTTGTAGCCAATAAATATGTTCTTTAAGGAAACCATTTGCCTTGGAGTTCTCTTTTTACTGGTCTCGTCTATCGGAACCATGACAACCTGGTGAAATCATCCTCCATTTTTAATTGGTACTTGGTTTTCCATTGTTTCTTCTAGGATTTTTTTTCATGCTTAGTAAAGATTAGGGAAATATAACAGTTCAAAAACCAGCAGCTTGATGTGCTCTCTTTAAATCTCCTTTTTGTGATCCCATGGGTCCTGGAGGAAATGGTTACCGAAAAATGACAGAGATGTTTCCCACCATTAGGAATTGAGAAACACATGGAAGTTGAAACGTAGGCCATAAAATAGACACCATGTTTACAAAAGAGCAAATGAACCTTCTAGATCTCACCCCCACTCCAAATCCACCATCATTCTTTTTACAGCCTCTAACTCCCCCAAATATTAATTTTTGCTCTTGGATTAAAAAAATAATAATAATCTCCTCCCCTCCTTCCCATTCTCATGAGCATCCATCCAGAAATATTCTGTAGCTTAATTTCAGTCAGTCTTTGAGTTGTAGATGGCATGTGGTGGAATCATGCCTGCCTTCTAAGAACATTAAGATTTTCTGATGCATTTTAAAAAGAAATTCATTATTATTTAATGCACTTTATTATTTAATTCAACTTTGCTCACAACAGATGCAGAGCCCTTTGCAAGGAAGGTTCCTATCACCTGTTTTAATCTCTTTCCCTTTGCTAGTATACACTGGGAGAAGCAAGCTTGTTTGTTAAGAAGAAGGGAAACGTACATTTCTTCTGTTCCCATCCATCAGTCTTCTCTGGAGTAGTGTTTGCAATCTTCTCTTGTGGAACCAGACAAAGAAAGGCTATGAAGGGACTCTTTGTAGAAGATTTTGGAGATCCACTCCAGATCAGAAGGAGCTACACTAAACTAAATGGTTTATTTCAGTCTAGAACTGCTTTGAGTCTTTGGTACAATTGAAATGACTCATCCACTGTGTACATTACATAACATTTGGAAAACTTTCCAAATTTATTCATCATCTCTCCAATCATACCAACTTGTCAGGAATCTGGCAATCAAGAGACACATTGTTGCTCTCTTGCAAAGGATAAGCAAATGGATTAAAGGCAGTTTTGTGAGAAATCAAGCAAGTGCACACCTTGTATAGATAATTTAATAGGGATATTTGGAATGTTTGTACATATAACAGGCCTGCCTTATAGGAGGAGAATTTGGAACAGACATGCTTTCCTCAGAAGCCAAAATCATCACTAGCTTTTGCTTCCTGACAAACAAAGATTCACAAATGTAACCTGTAACTGCGAGAGGGATTTTGGAATCCTTAAATATGACCCAGCAGTATGCTGAGCGCCAAAAAAGTCAACACAGTCCTAAGCTGCATTGAAAAGGAATAGATCAAGATCACATGAAGTGTTAGTACCACTTTATAATGTCTTGGTAAGACCACACTTGGAATATTGCATCCAATTCTGGTTGCCATGATATATATAAAAAATGCTGATACTCTAGAAAGAACCTGAAGGCAGAACAAGAAGTAATGGAAAATAATCAAGGAGAGAACCAACCTAGAACTAAGGAGAAATTTCCTGACAATGAGAACAATTAATCAGTGGAACGCCGTACCTTCAGAAGTTGTGGATGTTTTAAAGAAGAGATTGGACAGCCACTTGTTTGCAATGGTAAGGTCTCCTGTATGAGCAGGAGGTTGGACTAGAAGACATCCAAGGTCCCTTCCAACTCTCTTATTGTTGTGCAGCTAAACTGACATACATGTTTTTCATTCAGGCATTCAAGTTACCTATGTAGTAAGGGAAAGCAGGAAAGGGCAGTGTAATTTTATGCAATGGTGGCCAATGTTTGCAGTGGGAATCTGCTCAACTCAAACAGGCTCCCTGCCTGATTTAGGTCTTCGAATTCCCAGGAAACTAACCTAAATTTCCCTCTACAAATAGGGAAATCTCCCCAAATCTCTCCACAAGAGAAGATTGCAAACTTCTTTACCAAGAAGTAGGTTGTGGTCTACTTTGTGGAATGCCTTGCTGAAGTCTAAGTATACTAAGTCCACAGCATTTCACTGGTCTACTAATTTAGTCACAGATCATTTTTTTAATTATTTTTCCCAATACTGGTAATCCCTGAGTTCAAAATGTTCACTTAACAACCATTTGAACTTACACAATAAGTGCCCCCTAGTGTTTATGAATAAGTCCTGAAATTGCGAATGTTGCAGGATCACAGCAGTTGTTCGCCCCTACAAACAATTGCAGAGTCTTTGCAACATTCACCCTATTCCCCCCTCTGCTCCCCACAACTGCTGCACTACACTCACTTACCTTGAAAAGACCTGTCTCCTCTCTGTTTCTTTGCCTTTGAGGGAGAGGAGAGTCGACTTGGAAATGTTTTTTGTGCTGGGAGTGAAAGGGCTGTGATCTCATGCAACTTCAGGCACTCATCCGCTTTTTGCAGAGAATGGGTACCTGAAGTCACGCGAGATCAAGCCCCCCAGAACATTTAACTCCTGGTGCGAAAAGAATTTGCAAGCCGATTGTATCGCTCCCAGGATCCAGACAGCTTGGAAATGCTTTTCACACCAAGACTGGAAGCTTCTGGGCTCCATCATCTCATGTGACTTCAAGCTGCAAGATCATGGCACCCAGAAGCTTTCAGTCTCCACACAGAATGTATGCAAGCTGAAGGAAGGCTTTGGGTCAGCGAAATTGCTCCTCAAGGCATCTGCTCTACTTGCAAATACTTCAGGCACTGAGACTGGAAGCTTCTGAGCGCCTCATGAGATGAAGTCATGCCCACAAAGAAACTGCAGCAGAGAGGAGACAGAACTTTGCAAGGTAAGTGACCCAGCGCAGCAGGATGGGGGGGGGGAATCAATTGTGGGGACCCCAGGGGAGGGAGAATGAGGTATCTCAGTGGGTTGGGGGAGGCCTTGGGTGTACTTAAGGAGGTGGCCTGTTCCATCACTAGGCCCCCATGGCCTTTCCCACTTTGAGATTCCTCATGTGCACTTAACAACCCACACATCCAATTAACAAATGCATGGGCGAAAAAAGGGAGTGATCACATTCAAGATACACAAGTCACTCCTATGAATACTCAAGTTATGAATAGAAAGGGCAGGATCCATTACATTTGTAACTTGAGGGCTACTTGTATCTTCCCAGGTATTGATGTTATGCTGATTGGTCTGTAGTTTCCTGGGTCTGTTTTTCCCCCTTTTTTGAAGATGGGAAACTACATCAGTTCTTTTCCAATCCTTTGATAGTTCCCTGGTGCTCCAGGATTTTTTAAAGATATGGTACAAGATATAGTACATACCACAATGGTTCTGAGATAACATTGGACAGTTTCTTCAGAACTTTGGGATGTAATCCATCAGGTTCCAGTGATTTATATTGATCAAGGTCAGACAGGTGTTTTCTTACCATTTTTTTGCTTATTTTAATTTTTATTTCTGTTCTGTCTTTTACAGTTATGTTTTTGGTAAATTGGGCTATTGTTACTTTTTGTATGAAGAATGATGCAAAAAATGAATTAAGCAGCTCTGCTTTCTCTCTTCTGCCTGTTATTTCCTTGCCATCTTCTCTTTTTATTTATTTATTTATTTATTTTATTTGGGTTTGTATGCCGCTCCTCTCCGGGGACTCGGAGCGGCTAACAACATACACATAACAAAAAATTACAATATAAAAAACCCAAACAGAATATCTAAAAACCAATAAACACACATTCAATACAACAATCAACCACAATCATCCCCAGGCTTGCCGGCAAAGATGAGTCTTTAGGTTTTTCCGGAAGGCCGGGAGATTTGGAGAAACGCGGACTTCAGGATGCAGTTGGTTCCAGAGGGCGGGCGCCATAACAGAGAAAGCCCTCCCCTAGGGCCCGCCAGATGACATTGTTTCGCTGACGGGACCTGGAGGAGGCCGACTCTGTGCGCTCTCACCGGTCGTAGAGAAGTATGTGGCAGAAGGCGGTCCCGTAAGTATCCTGGTCCCATGCCATGAAGGGCTTTATAGGTAATAACCAACACCTTGAATTGGGCTCGGAGACCAATAGGCAACCAATGCAGCATGCGGAGAGTTGATGAAATGTGGGCACAGCGAGGAAGGCCCACAACTGCTCGCGCAGCTGCATTTTGCACTAATTGTAGTCTCCGAACACTCTTCAAGGGTAGCCCCATGTAGAGAGCGTTGCAGTAGTCGATCCTCGAGGTGACAAGGGCATGTGTGACTGTGAGGAGTGACTCCCGATCCAAGTAAGGACGCAACTGGTGCACCAGGCGAACCTGGGCAAATGCCCCCCTCGCCACTGCCGACAAATGATGATCCCATGTCAGCTGTGGATCGAGGAGGACACCCAAGTTGCGAACCTTCTCTGACGGGTTTATAGATTCTCTATTAGTAAGAATTAGATCCAGTATAGCTTTTCCTCTAGTTCCCTCCTCTACCTTTTGGATGACAAAGTTGTCAGCTAAATTGGTTAGGAACATTGGTGGGATTCAGGCAGTTTGCACCAGTTTGGCAGAACCAGTAGCTAATTCTTTGTTGCCCAGGCCCAGAATGGACTTTGAGAAGTGGCATCCACACAGAGAACCAGTTGTTCACATATTTGAATCCCACCGCTGGTTAGGAATCTGTTCGATCTCCCACTTGCTGCAAAGTTTGTCTCTCAGTTGATATCAAGGTAATTGGTATATTTCTTACATACATTTGTTAATTGATTAGCAAAGATTGGTTGAATGGCCTGTAACATATGCCTATAGCAATGTCATTTCCCCCCCCCTTTATATTGACCCATATGGATTCTAGGAGGTTTTCATCCTTGGTTTTGTATTTCTTTAGAGCTGTAGTGATCTTTTATATGTAATGCAATTCCCTCTCCTCTTTTGTTAGGTCTGTTTCTTTTGAATAGTAAAGATAAATCTGTGTAAAGATAAATCTCCAGATCTCACTATGCTGAGAGCAATAAACAAAACAATGAATATGTGCCATATGGAAATTAGTGATAGAACTTATTCATTTGAACTATTACTAACTCTACACGAAGAATCACTGCCATAGAGGAAGCAAAGGGTTAACTATCAAGATATATTTAAAATTAGGTATGGAATATGAATGTGCAAAAGAAAATAAAAAAGGTCAACGTAATTATTTTCCTGGAACTTATAAGCACAGCCTTCTTTTTTGGTTACTTCTATTTTTAGACCTATAAAGAACAAGAACACAACATGCTTATGTTTTCTGTTTCTGTGAGATGTTGGCAATCAAAGGACACAATTTTACTTCTTCATCTATCCAGAGTTTCTTTTATTCCCTGAGCTAAATATGCTTATAGGAGCTCTGCCTTTAAAGGAAAAGCTTCGATGCTCTAAAGTAATGCTGGCAGGTCAAATGATAGGAAAGATGGATCACAATGGTGCCTATTGCTATAATAGGCATGCCCTCCGTCTTTCAAATGAAGACTAGGTTACAGAAGAGCTCTGTTAAACAGTGTCTCTACTTCACAATATAAAAATAAAAAACCATGACCACCAAGTAAACAGAAAATATAAAACTACACTAAAAGCAGACTGTTGTACCAAATGAATGTTACAAATCCAGTAGTACTTGGAAGAAGAGTTGTTCACTACAATTGCAAACTTATTTCAAGATAACAATTGGAATATGTTGCAGAGCTGGCTTCACAAGTAACAATTAGTAAAGTAGTTCCCCCCCCCTTCTCCATGACTCGCAGCCTTAGCTGTTGGGTGCTCAGATCATTTCTGCAAAATCATTTCATGTCAAAATAATGCCAAGGCTACTTAAAGTTCTTGTTGCACATCAAGAATACAAGATTTCATTGTGTCTGGGAGACAGTTACAAATACTACAGACTGCTTGGGGAAACGTCAAGAGCTGCTTTTATATTTTTGCAAGAGACATTTGTGAGATTTTTAATTATGAATGTAATTTATAATCACAAATATAGCAAAGAAGGTATGACACACTGTGCTACAAATGTGACAAATTATCAAAACAAATATTCAGTTGTGTACATACATTAGGCCACGATCAGCAAACTAATTAATCCAGTGTTTGAGGGGGAGAGTAACAAAGGGGATAGAATTAATCCTTCTTAAGCAGAGATAATTGCTATTGTAGTGAAACAACGTGGTTAGTTATTTCTGTTGTGTACTGAGCCTGCAAAAGCAGGCTCGGAATGTTGCATTGGTCCCGGGCATTCCAAAAGCTGCCCGGGACCAGACAGAGTGGCGCCAGCCTTGTGCGCATGCGCAAGGAGTTGGCTGCCCGGGACCAGACTGAGCGGTGCCGGCCTTGTGCACATGAGCAAGGCTAGAAGCGCTCGGATACTTTGTTTGCCGTTGTCTGGGTCTCTGGTCTTAAAAAGAAGCCTGTTTATTTTTGCCTGTTCGTTCGTTGCTGTTAGAGAGAGAGAGGAGAAGAATAAAGAGCTGTTAACATCGCCATGTGTCTTCATTATTTGCACAAGAACGAAGTACTTAACACTGGTGACGAAGGTGGGATCCTTTGCAAACTAAAGAGAAAGTTTTAAGGACGTACCCAAAAAGCCCTGAAGAGGGGAAAACGGCGTCTGAATCAGCGTCCCAGCCTGCCAGTACAGTGTCGCTGGAGGGTGAGTTCAGCTAAAGAACCCTTTCCCCTATAGCAGTTTGCAGAGGAGCTAGTGGTAAAGTTTGTAACTAAAGTATGGCGAAGATTGGGCGTTTGTCTGATTTTGATGTCTCACACCCAGAGAGATGGAATTCTTACATAGCAAGGGTGGAGAATTATTTCAGAGTAAATCAAATTAGAGAAGATGGCTTGAAGGCTGCAACTCTGTTGTGTGTTCCTAACACTCTTATTTTGACAGTGTATGCTACTCACAGTGAAATATCAGTGAAAGGTATTTTGGTCAACAAGTAATAAATGTAAATGTGTGAATCCATTGTTTTCAGGGATATAAGACCTGGTCTTTCAGGTCCTCCAATGGTACACACATCCCCACTGTAACTATCTTGCTGCTGGTCATCCTCTTTTTCTCTTTCTTTCCTCCTTTCCTAGCAGCAGAGACTTCTCTAGAGAGTTGAGTTTTTGCAAAATGTGTCCAAAGTAGGATAATTTGAGCCTGATCATTTGGGCTTCCAGTAAGAATTCTGAGTTGATTTGTTCAATATCCATTTATTTGTTATCTTGGCTATCCATGGTATTCTCAGGAGTGTTCTCTAACACCAAAGTTCAAATGCATTAATACTCTTTCTACCCCATGTCTTCAAAGTCCAATTTTCACTTTCATACAGTGTCACAGGAAATATCATGGCTTGCACACATTTGATCTTTGTGGGTATGCACATATCATGGCATACTTTTTCTAAGGTTTTCACAGTTGGCCTACAAACTGCTAGTTTCTTGATTGCTTGTTCCTTTACAATTGATGGTTGATCTTAAAAGGCAGAAGCTATCAACCCTTTCAACATCTTCACTGTCAGTTCTAAGATTGGTTGTTCCACCTGTTGTTATTGGTTTGGTCTTTGTTATATTTCATTTTATTATTATCCTTGACTTTTGTTATTAGAACATGCAGATCCTTCAAGGCAATGTCATCAGCTTTCAAGTAGTTACTGTACTGATGTTTCTTTCTCCAATTTTAATAGCACATCATCTTCTTCCAATCCAGCTTCCTTTAATAACTATTCAGCATATATTTTGAATAAAGAGTATATAGCCCTGTGTCACTCCTTTGCCAACCTGGAGCCAGTCTGTTTCACCATGTTCTGCCTGTACTATGGCTTTCTGACCTATCTACCTTTTTCATGAGGAGCATGAGATGTTCTGGGATTTCCATTCTTCTGAGCATATTCCACAGCTTGATATGATCAACACCATTGAAGGCCTTTTTATAATCAATTAAACATATATTGACTTTGGGGGGCATTCTTTGTATTTCTCAATTATTCAGCATTCATGTGCAGTAATGTCTCATGTTTCTTGGCCTTTACTAAAGCAAGTTTGAACATCTGACATCATTTATTGTCATGTAGGACTCTAATCTGCACTGGATGATCCTAAGCATAATTTCTGTGGCAGATGAACAGTATCCATACCTCATCTTATATTGTCATCTTATGATTCTATGGAATGTTAGAATTTAATAGGCTGCCGTTGTAGATTGATTAATCTAAAAAGCTGATCAAACAACAATGAAATACTATGTGCAATGAGGAAAAAATGCAAATAGCAAAAGAGAGAGAGAGAGAGAATCCAGTCAATGTCACTCCTGTGACTTCCAAGCAAATGTTATAAGGATAAGTTCTTATTCTGATATATTTTTTCCTTTCCTTTGAATATTATACATTCATACAGGTGCAGAGAAAGTTGGTCACAAAATGTTGCTTTACAATGTTTACTACATTGTTAAATAATGACAGAATATTAGTTGTATATAAACCACCATTTCCATATAAATTATTCCCATGCAACTAATTAAGGGGTTTCTCTTTAATACCTTAGCTTTTAACAGCCAACATGGGAAATATTTATTCCTTCCTAGAGTTCTGCCAGTAGAATGTTCCTTCTTAAGGAAAGCCTCCAAGTATTTATTTATTCTAGTTTCTTGTTTAACTAGGTTTATAGAAATAGATCTTTAACCCTTGTGTAAAAGCTAAGAATAAGCAAAAGTTAATACAAATATTCACATCAGTCGAGATATTAATGAAGATGAATAAAGAAAGAAGAAAGCGAAAAGAACAGTAGTTTTGCTTATTAGTTATTTATGACTTCATCCAGTTTCATATTAGATTGGTTTAGAGTAAGCCAAAAATTTTTTTTACTTAAACTGAGTTAATAATTCACTTCAACAACAACTACAAAACTCCAGTTTATCCAGACTTTTAATGCTCCAAGTGGGGATCTGATGGGACCTGAACTTGATTATCTGCCCTAAATATTAATCCTTTCACCTTCATTCCTTGCTCCTCACATCTAAACAGGTAATAGGACAATCAATCTCTGTCTTTTCTATCCTCTCTCCCATTTACTTGTACAGAAATATCTGACAAATGAATTGATAGAGGAGGGTTTAAAGGCTTGGAACATGAAGAAATATGAGAAGCAACTTCATTTAAACTTAGATTAACAGGAGGAGAAATTGAATGATTTTTGTCCCAAAACTTGGCTTTTTTGACATGAAACTCATATTTTTTGAGTCTGAATGTACAAGTCTCTCTGGTGAAATGAACTTGATTTATTTTTATTTTTAATGAATTTTAATGTATAACCATTGAACACTTCAAAATGCCTACTGCTTACAAAAATAGAAAACATAGAATAAAATGTAAATATCGATCGTAAACCCAAAAGCAATTCAAAACAACCATAATATGCAAATCAAGTTAAATGCTAAAGTGGAACTATTAATACAAAGGCAATAATCACTCACTGAAGTCCACTATAAAAACTTGGTTTTACCATTTTCTGAAAGCTTAGTGTCGCAGATTTGGACTTCCATTTATTCTTGATTCATATGCTCAAAACCACTTTGATTTATACCCCAAAACCTGGCATATCCTGTAGCCTGATAAACAGGGCTTTTTTTTGTCACAGAATGCCCAGAACAGAGTTCTGGCATCTTTTTTGGATGGAACCTTGTAGGGTAGGCAAGGTGGGTTGTATGATGTGTGTGAGTTCCAGCACCTTTTTTTTTTTAACAAAAAAAGCACTGCTGATAAATAAATGAAAGTTTTACTGTAGTTTTATCCAAGTGACACTAAAAGAGCAATATCTTAATGCCAAGGTGAAAACAATACATGGCTTGTTGATTGCACTGGCTAGTATATTTATTAAACATTTTCCACTGAAAGAGCTTTCTTGTCTTTACATATTAATTTATACCCATGGGGACTTTTTCTACATTCCATACTATAATTAATTTTTAACAGTTAACTCATTAATGTCATTATTGGAATAGCATCTTGTATTTATCTCTTTCTAGCTTTTCTAATTTGAATGAACTTCATTATGGGAGTTTTATTTGGATCAAACCATCAATTTTTCTTCCCCTTGATTTATCTGCCTAAAGACTTTTGCCAGCCTAATTGTTCTGTTAAGAATCAATGAGACAAATGTGTAGATGCTTTTCCAGCAGCAAACTGGCATATCATTTTGATGGTAAATCAAAACATCGGTCATAGTTCTGTGTTTGTTTCTTGCCATGCTTTCCCTTGTTATATTATACTAAATAAATCTTAACTGTGTGTTAGAGCTTTGTTTGACTTAGTTTATCCAACAATCATGATGGGCCAAATATCTGAGTATTCAGGGTTTACAAAACTTCCTGTGCTATTAAAAAAAAAAAAGGAAAGTAGCACTGCTAATCACTTGCTCTTTCCAGCTCACTGAAGGTAATCCTGATTAAGCTTAGTCTTCTTGTGACCATTCATATCTATTTATGTGTATGTCTGGATTAATAGCAGAACAGTTGAAGTCAGGCAAGCGTGGAGGCCCACATTCAGGTTAGAAATATGATTGCAAACTTCTGTAACATATTATAGCAAAAGCACTTGGACTACTGCTTCATAGTGCTTTACAGCCCTCTCTAAGTGGTTTACAGAGCCAGCCTATTGCCCCCAACAAACTGGGTCCTCATTTTACCGACCTTGGAAGGATGGAAGGCTGAATCAACCTTGAGCTGCTCAGGATCGAATTCCTGGCAGTGAGCAGTGAGTTAGCCTGCAGCACTACATTCTAACCACTGCACCACCATGGCTCTTTATGGTTGCATCATCAAGACCTGCATAATTTGATTTGCTTATAGTCAATTACATCCATGATCTGCAGCATCAGCAGTGCCCAAGGATTGGCTTGACCTTGACAGTTTCAATCACACTGTGATGGGCAATGTGGCAACCTTGCTCAGATTATTATATGTGGGTTTCTTTGACCCTTACTGATGGTTTTTTGCAATAGTTCTGAACCGGTGACAAGACTTCAGTGTCACTTTGGCTAAATGACCTGAGGGATCAATATTTGAGTGAGGGAGTAAAGTTGGATGTCACTCGGGGAAAGGTTTGAAAAGCAAACAAATGAAAATTTGCTGCGGAAAGGTAAGCATCAAAACTGCAACAGTTCATAAAGGTGGGAGAGGAAAACACACCAGAAATAAAAGCCATTTGGAAAAGTTCCATGAAGCAAAATAGACTCTGCTCAAAAATAGCAACCACATTTTCTTCCCAATGATCCATGTAATTCAATCTAAGAACATATCAAGTGTCCAAAGTTTCTTCCTTCAGTCCAAGGAGCGATTACGGACATTTCAACAGGCACTTTCCTTGAAGGCAGCATAAATCATGTTCTCCCTATAGCTCACAATCTTCTCAACATTTTTCATAATGGTTGTAATAAGTTTATTTTCCACATGAGGCCATCTACACATTCCCACTGAATTCATCCAAGTTGATGTCTACTTACCCACAATACTTTTCTTTGTCTTTTAGGGGCAACATACATTTTGAGAGTGATACTTTTAATACATCTATTACTGAAATGCTCCCCTACTTTTATTTCAGCTTTTAGTCACATCATTTCTTCAGAAAGATACTGGGAATAAGTGTACCCAGCAGTAGGACCCGTGGAAGGAAAATGGAATTTTTGTATGGGTATGGGGAAATTCTGAGAAAGGGAAAAAGAATCATGTCCTTGCATTGGTATTGAGATATGGTAAAAGTGATATCAATATTATGATCATCTTTGAGTCATCCCTAAATCATGTTTATAATGCCTTCATCAGCCAAGATTCATAGGTTATCTCTTGGCTGCATCTTCTTACTTCATTCCTCTCCATTACTTCTGAATCAGATTTCCAACAAATTGGAATAACAGTCCAGTCTCTGAACTGGAATAATTATTGTAGCATGTTAACAACCGTTATGTTTCCTGTCCTCAGCATTTGGGTGGGGTCTTTGTCTTTCTAATTTCTCCAGCTTCTAGCTTCCTGGCTCCAATTTTTATGAAAGGATTATTTAATTTGGATTTAATAATAATAATAATAATAATAATAATAAAGTTGTAAGGGACCTTGGAGATCATCTAATCCAACCCCCTGCTCAGGCAGGAAACCCTATACCATTTCAGACAAATGGCTGTCCAGTCTCTTCTTAAAAACTTCCAGTGTTGGAGCATTCACCGCTTCTGGAGGCAGGTTGTTCCACTGGTTAATTGTTCTAACTGTCAGGAAATTCCTCCTGAGTTCTAGGTTGCTTCTCTCCTTGATTAGTTTCCATCCGTT
This sequence comes from Bothrops alternatus, assembly GCA_034064705.1. Classification (NCBI taxonomy): domain Eukaryota; kingdom Metazoa; phylum Chordata; class Lepidosauria; order Squamata; family Viperidae; genus Bothrops; species Bothrops alternatus. The sequence goes on along the minus strand of JARGCV010000031.1, from coordinate 3,680,371 downwards.
GCTTCTTGTCCTGCCTTCAGTCGCTTTGGAGAATAGCTTGACTCCCTCTTCTTTGTGGCAGCCCCTGAGATATTGGAACACTGCTAGCATGTCCCCCCTCGTCCTTCTCTTCATTAAACTAGACATATTTGCCAGTCATTAATGGCAAGCAGTAAATCCAGATCTACCCAGCATCTGTGCTAGCAGAATTTAATCCTATCATTTCAGAACCAAAGTGGGGGAGTGGTATCTTTCAATATTTTCACACACTTGCACACACACACACACACACACACACACACACACATCTGAGTAAATATCAGGGAGAAATATTTAAGAAAGTAAGAGAAAGCATGCATATCAGGTGACTAAAAATATAATTCTTTACCTGGGTAGTACAGTCCTGTTATTTAATGCTGCCATTTTATTCTGTCTATAGATTTGGTATGGAATGTGGGCTTTTAAGTTCTTGGTAAGTCTCTATTTACCTGAGCTGAGCTATATAAACATAATAGAGGAGATACATTTTACTGGCCAGTCCATAAAAGCAAAATTATTTTAAAGATTTATAAAATACCAGTATGTGATTCTTCTATTTTCCATGCTATAAACTGTATTTTAATAACAATAAAAACATATTAGAGTTTGTAACAAAATAATACAACTTTATTTAAGCCACTGAAAGATTTTCAAATTATTGCATGCAGTTGTATCAGCCTTGTAATTTTCTTATCTGGATTGAAACACAAATAAATCCAAAGACATTAAAGTCCCACCTACAATATTTTATTTTATTTATATCCTGCCTTCATTACATTTACAAATGCCTAAAATGGGACTAAAACTCCCAGTCTCCTGATTTCTAGCTTGCTTCCTTAACCACTAAACCAAACTGGCCGTCATGTTATAAGTGTATATATATTAAAACTTGTTTTTAATTTTGTGTGACACAGATAGACAGATTGGTGTGTTAGAGCTGAAAATTACTACAGTAGAGCACACATATAGATCCACCAGTTTATTACTGGGATCCCAAAATCCTTGCTATAGGTCCAGATTTCACAATCTATTTATCTTGTACTGGCTACAATTTTTTCTGAGATATCAAGATGATGTTAAGTTTGAGTTAGCTGTTTCTTTTAGCCATCCAGCATTATAGTGTGCAACAATACTGCCAGCAGAAGATAGGCTATTTTAATTGTATTGGCATGAGCACTGGTACCTGAAGAAATAAACATTATATCTGAGATTATGAAAACTCTTAAACTGTCTCAGCAACTCCATTTATATAGCTCAAGGCTGTTTCACTGATGTTACTGTTTTATATTTTACAGAGCTGCCTTTATTAAACTGGGTTTGTAGTTTAATAATGTTTCTCATATGAATTTCCAAGTTGTGTTTAGTAAAATGCTAAATCTTGGATCCTTCTAAAGAAACAGTCCAACTTGGATTCCATCTGTGAGTCACACATAAAGAATTGGATTCCACCTGTGAGTCACACTTTTATTTAGTGTGTGTTTTTATCTAAGTGCATACAAGACCTGCTCTTATTCTCCACAACTAGGTAAGGTAACCTGGACTCGTTTGTCAATAAGGGCGGGTTTCCAAATGGCTGGTAGGTGGGAGGTATCATCTTGTTTGTTCATGCTGTGAGGGCGTTTTTCTATCTCGATGGCTTCTCTGATTATTCTATTATTCTATTATTCTTTGTGTCCATAACACAAAGAATGACACCAGACCTACACTCACAAAAACCACACAGGATGTCACCACCACACATCCAGGCAAAAAGCAAACCCAAACCCACACCGATGATGAGGCACGACCACAAACCAGAAGCCAGACCACAGCTGCATCATTAGCCACTTTAAACCCCTCCAATCCATACATGAAGCAAACTGACACCCACCATGAAGATGAGGCACGACCACGAACGCGAAGCCAAACAGCTATGCAGCTCACCATCTCTAATATCCCTGTAACTCAGACTAACCTGAGCACAACAAAGCCCCCACCCAAACAGAACACTCCCCCATCCAATCAGAGCACAGCCAACTCCCCATCCAATCAGAGCACAGCCAAGCCCCTAACCAATCAGAACACACCTTCACCCAATCAGAACACAGCTGAGCTCCCAGCCAATCAGTTCAAACCCCCACTGGCAGTTAAAAGGAAGAAACAGCTACAGTCACACATTGCTCCTAGAAGCACGAAGCCGAAAGCACCAGCCTGAAGATGACGAATGGGACTTCGTCGAAACGTCGCCAAGACACTTCAAATTCTATGTGGGAGAAAACCCGAAGAACCAAAGACCTACATACAAACACCCGCGAAATAAGATTTCCAATTTAATCCAAAAAGAACCTCCCACTAAAATCCATGACAGAGAACAAGAAAACGGCAAAGCCCTCCTCCCATACATAAAAGGCACCACAGACAAGATCAGCAAAGTCCTGCACAAATATAACGTCAAAACAGCATTCTGCACAAACAGAAAAATATCCACCATCCTAAGAAACCCTAAAGACAAAATTGAGTTAGAAAATCAAGGAGTATATGAAATCCCATGTACTGCTTGCCCCACTACATACATTGGACAAACCAACAGAAGGATAAATGCACGCATTGAAGAACACAAAAACTCAGTCAAAAGAGAGGAACCAACTTCTTCCCTGGTCCAACACCTTAAAGCCACAGGACATGAAATTGATTTCAAAAAGACCAGAACAATTGCCAAAACTGAACATTTTAATAACAGAATAATCAGAGAAGCCATTGAGATAGAAAAACGCCCCCACAGCATGAACAAACGAGATGATACTTCCCGCCTACCAGCCATTTGGAAACCCGCCCTTATTGAGTATTCCTAACTCAAAGATTGACACCAGAAACACACAGGATGCCACCTCCACACATCCACGCAAAAAGCAAACCCAAACCCACACCAATGATGAGGCAAGACCACAGACCAGGAGCCAGACCAGAGCTGCAACATTGGCCACTTTGAACCTCTCCAGCACAACAAAGCCCCCACCCAAACAGAACACTCCCCCAGCCAATCAGAACACAGCCAACCCCCCAGCCAATCAGAGCACAGCCAAGCCCCTAACCAATCAGAACATAGCCAAGCTCCCAGCCAATCAGTTCAAACCCCCACTGGCAGTTAAAAGGAAAAAACAGCTTAGACCACACATTGCTCCTAGAAGCAGAAGCCAAAAGCACCAGCCTGAAGATGATGAATGAGATTTCATCGAAACGTTGCCAAGACACTTCAAATTCTACGCGGGAGAAAACCCGAAGAACCAAAGACCTATATATATATATATATATATATATATATATATATATATATATATATATATATATATATATATATAAAATATATTATATATATATTACATACATACATACATATACATACATACATACATATACATACATATATATACATACATACATACATATACATACATATATATACATACATACATACATATACATACATATATATACATACATACATACATACATATACATACATACATACATATACATACATATACATACATACATACATATACATACATATATATACATACATACATACATACATATACATACATATACATACATACATACATACATATACATACATATATATACATACATACATATACATACATATATATACATACATACATACATATACATACATATATATACATACATACAAACATACATATACATACATATATACATACATACATACATATACATACACATACATACATACATACATACATATACATACATATATATACATACATACATACATACATATACATACATATATATACATACATACATACATACACACACACACACACACACACACACACAGTGTGTCATGCCTCCATCCGAGCCTGACTCTGAGGACGACATGGAATTCCCTGTTGAGGCCCAGTAGGGGGTGTCTGTGGCTTCGGAGGACTGTGGGGAGGAACAGGCTGAAGCAGGCCAGGGCCCTTCAAGTTTTGGAACAGGGAAGGCAGAGCTCAGGTGAGGAGCAAGGCCCCTCCCCACCAGATCCCAGAGCAAGGAGAGCAGAGAGGAGGAGGGAACAACGGAGGAAGGCTCACTTGCTCGGGAGGAGAGCGTCACGTCCCACTTCACAAGGCACACCTGGGGAGTAGGTATTTAAGGAGACGCTGTGGGGTGGGGCATTTGCCGGGAACAAACTTGAACTCTTGTGATGTGAGCTCTTGTACCTGGACTCTTTGTATTTTGGATCAAGTTTGTTTCCTGCTGAGTTCTCCTTGCTGTCTTCAGTTTTGTAGTTTGCAGGTTACAGGCAAGCTGGGCATTGAAAAGATCATACTTTGTTTGTTATCTGTTTTACTTTAAAGAACTGTTTAACTCCGTTGACTGTTTTACTGAACTTGTGCCAGCATATGTGGGGGCTGTTGGGTGAACTTTGGCAGTGCTTACAAAGACAATTATTCTGACCAGCTAATTGCTTTGCCTCCGTTCGGGGTCCTGGGTCATCACATTTTGTGCCCAGCCCACTCCCAATTGCTCCTCCAGACCAAGTAGGGTGACCATGGGTCAGTTCCGTGTGGAAAATGATCAGCTAAAACAGCAGGTGGCCCTCCTGACTGCACAGATGGCACAGATGCAAGTAGCTCGGCCACGCCGCAGAAACCCTGTTCCAGTGCCAGACAAGTTTGATGGCTCAGGCATGATTCCCATCGTTCTTTGGGCAGTGCCAGTTATGTATGAGTCTTTAGCCAGAGGATTTCCCCACTGACCGGGATAAGGTGGGGTTTGTTCTAAGCCTGTTGACAGGAACGGCAGCACGTTGGGCAACACCCCTGCTGACCCAACCTAATCAGTTGCTGGACAATTATGCAGAGTTTTGCTGGCAACTCAAGGCCATGTTTGAGGACTGAGTTATGGCCCAGACTGCAAACGTCAGGTGAGAGAGTTGTGACAGGGGCATGGTTCATTGACAGACTACATTGCTACATTTCAGTTGGTTTGTCAGGAACTGCAGTGGAACGAGGTGGCGCTTATGGACCAGTTTCAGAAGGGACTTTTGTCCAAACTCCTGGATGAGCTGGCATGCACTGAATGCCCTCGCTCCTTGCAGGAGCTCATGCACCTGTGTCTCTGTATCGATGCAAGACTCCAGCAGTGATGGGCGCGATGACGGACGGAGGCCTTGCCACCTGTTAAGACAGTGGCACCATTGGCACCGCCTCCAGAGAAGCCAATGCAGTTGGGGGCTGCACGACCCTGTCTGACTCAAGCTGAAAATGATCACCACCACCGTGAAGGCCTTTGCCTGTATTGTGGTGGTCCAGGCCATATGGCAGCCAAGTGTCTGGTGAAGGCACTCAAAGCGGCAGCAGGAAATGGGCCTGGCCTGGCCTAGAGGGCTCTGTAGGCCGGGCTTGTTCAGACACGGGTCCAGTAACTCCACCTCAGCAGACTCTTGTTAAACACCTTGTGTTAATAGCGACTGTGTTCATGCCTGGTCAGGGACCGGTGGAGGTCCAGGCCTTGGTGGACTCCGGGGCTATTGCTAATTTCATGGACTTGGATTTTGTCATGCAGTGGTCCATTCCCCAGCAGCAGTTGTCACCGCCAGTCTTGGTGGAGACAATTGATGGGCAGCCCCTTCGTTCCGGTCCAGTGGTTGCTGCAACCAAACCTCTTCTCATGTGTATTGGGCTGCATATGGAAGAAGCCGTGTTCTATGTGGCTACCGTTTCTCACTTTCCTGTGGTGTTGGGTTTGGAATGGTTGAGGGCTCATGATCCGCAGATTATTTGGTTGTCTGAGACAGTGTGGTTCCCTGGGAAGAAGTGTGCCACCCATCACCTGCATGTCTACGCAGGGAAGGTGGCACCCCTGTGGACCTGGACCTACCGGCAGAGTTGGGGGATTATGCCAATGTCTTTGGGGAAAAAGAGGCAGATGAGTTGCCCCCACATCAGTCTTATGACTGCCCGGTTGATTTAGTGCCTGATGCTAAATTGCCGGTTGGCTGGATTTACTCTCTGTCGGAACCGGAGTTGGCAGCTTTGAGGGACTTCATCGACAAGAATCTCTGAAAGGGGTTTATATGGCCTTCCACCTCCCCGTTGACTGCGCCAGTGCTCTTCATGAAGAAGAAGTCAGGGAGCTGTGATTACAGAAAACTGAATGTCATCACGATCCGTAATCGGTACCCACTCCCACTCATCCCTGAACTCATCAAGACGCTCTGCCAGGCCAAAATATTTACTAAGTTGGACTTACCGGGAGCTTATAACTTAGTCCGAGTTCGAGCGGGAGATGAGTGGAAGATGGCCTTCCAGACACGTTATGGACATTTTGAGTACACGGTTATGCCCTTTGGCCTGATCAACATGCCGGGAGTGTTCATGAACTTTATACACGACATGTTCAGGGACCTGTTGGATACGTTTGTGGTCATCTATCTTGACGACATCCTGATTTACTCATCCTCTCCACGAGAGCATTGGAACCATGTTCAGCTTGTGTTGCAATGATTGCAGGATAACCATCTCTTTGACAAGTGTGAGAAGTGCCAGTTTGCACAAACCACGATCGACTTTCTGGGCCATCGCATCTCGCCCAAGGGTGTGGAGATTGATCCGAAGAAAGTAAAGTCGCTGCAGGAATGGCAGCCTCCACAGAGGGCCAAGAACATGCAGCGTCTGTTGGGGTTTGTGAATTATTACGGCACATTCATTCGACCCTGACTGCTCCCCTTTCCAATCTGTTAAGGAAAGGGGTGAAGTTCCACTGGGGCGCGAAGGAGCAGGGGGCCTTGGATGTCCTTAAGGCCATGTTTTCCTCCGAGCCTATCCTCAAACATCCTGATCCCTTAAGGCCGTTCATGGTGGAAACGGATGCATCGGATGTGGCCATCGGGGTGGTGCTTCTGCAAGCCTATGCTCCCACAAGTACCTTGTTCCCATTATTCACAGAAGCTGTCAGCCCCCGAACGGAATTACACAATCTGGGATAAGGAATTGTTGGAGGTCAAAGTCGCTTTTGAGACATGGCGGCTTAGAGGGGGTCTGTCACCAAGTCGAGGTTCGAACAGACCATCGAAACCTAGAGCACCTGTGGACTGCCAGAATGCTAAATCAGTGACAGGTGCGATGGTCACTGTTTCTTGTGAGGTTTGACTTTTGGGTGACCTATGTCCCTAGTGGGTGGAACCAACATGCGGACGTGCTGTCTCGGAAGCCTGAATTCACCTGAAAGGAGAACAAGATCATGCCCAGAACAGTTATCCCCTTGGAATGGTTGGCGGCCACAGAGGAGCCTGTGGACCTACTGGGCAGAATTCGTGACGTGCAGCAGCAGGATCCGTTCTTGGCAGCTCGACATCATGAGTTCACTGGCGATGAGAGAGTTAAGACCCTTTGGATGTACACGGATGACCTGTTGCGTTTACAAGACTGCATCTATATTCCTGGGGGACCCCTCCGTGGCATCATTCTGAAACAATGCCATGATAGTCCATCAGCGGGACACTTCGGGGTCTTCAAAACACTGCATCTTGTCTCCAGAATGTTTTGGTGGCCACGGCTCCAGCACAATGTGTCTAGTTATGTGGCATCATGCAATCCTTGCAGTGTACTCTGTAGACAACAGATGATTTTTCCTCCTCTGGTAGCAGTTCCTTAGGGCGCATCGCTTTCATCCAAAGTGTTTAGTTGGGTCAGTGAGCCACTTATGTTATGAGGTGCTAATATGCGTGCTGTTGCCTCTGATACCCCCTGGACATAAGGTATCATTGTCCAGGACGTTGTCCCTGGGTCATCCGGTGTTCTGCGGGGTTCCTGGCACTTGCTGTATCTTTAGATGAAACTGGTGGAGGTGGGCACGCTTTGCTTGCTTGGCCTTTTTGGTACTACAATGCATGTTTATGTGTGTGAATAACGTCCAAATGCATGCGATCTTGTGGGCTGCTGGGTGTTGCTCGTGTAATGCAGCATCCTATCGGTATGGGTTGCTTTCCTATATACCGTTGTGTGGAGGGTGCCGTTGCTTGGCGCATGACTAACATGTCCAGGAAAGCCAGACTGCCATTGGCTTCCTCCTCCGCTGTAAATTGTATGTCCGGGAACACCGCATTTAATCTTTCCATAAAGGCAGTCTTTTCTGTTCATTTAATGATAGTGAACATGTTGTCCACATATCTGGCCCAAAATTCCAGGTGCTAATCGGCCATTGCCTTAGCCTCCAGGCACTATAGGACTGCCTCAGCTATAACACCCGAGATGGGAGATCCCATCGACATGCCCTTGACACAATGTACGAACAAGTCAAGGGCACGCTGATGGGATCTCCCATCTCGGGTGTTATCGCTGAGGCGGTCCTACAGTGCCAGATTTGAGCGTGTGGCCCAGAATGATCACGGGGGGGGGGCGGTTGAGAGATACATTAATGATAACGATGCTAGGAAGGATAGGGGTAATAAAGCTGAGAGAGTGAATCTGGGAGTGAATCAGCTGGCAGCTCAGCTGACCATAGACAGACGAGGTGGAGCAATAGGATGCGCAAAGGGAAATCAGAAGAAATAGGGCCAGCAGGGACAGATGGTGGAAAGCTGGACGAATGTTCAGATCAATACCAACAGGGGGGGAGCGGGAATGAGAAGGCATCGGGGATGCCAGACCTAGCCATATGACCCAAAACACATACGGAGGTAGGGATGGAGGGCGCATCAAGGACAATGACACCAGGAAAGAGAGGATCAGCAAAGAGGGGGGAAAGTGGAACTGAGGGCGAGGCAACATGTGGTTCGGCTGAGCATAGACATATGAGGCAGAAGGATAGGACACGGCTATGCGCACACATGTCCAGGCACACAGAAAGTTTGGAAGAAATAGAGCCCAGAAGGACGAACAGGGGAAGGCTAAGACAGTGGGTGGATCAACGGGATAAGAAAGAGAAAGGGGGCAGGGGGAGGCGGTTGGCAGATGCACCAACAACAACATTAGGAAGGATAGGATCAGTAAGGATGAGGGGGATTGGGCTTAAGGACAAGCCAGCGGGCAGCCCAACTGATCGTAGGCAGACGGAGCAGAGAGACGGGATACGGTTGTGCACACGCACACCCAAGTGTGGAAGGAAATTGGAGGAAATAAGATTAACAAGGATGAGGGGGACTGAGCTTAAGAACAAGCCAGCAGACAGCCCAACTGATTGTAGGCAGATGGAGCAGAAGGACCGGACACGGTTGTGCGTACGCACACCCAGGTGTAGAAAGAAAGAAGACTAACAGGGATAGATAGTAGAAGGCAAGAACTATGGGCAGACAAACGGGATAGAAAGGAGGGGAGTGATAATGGAAAGACATTTGGAACACTGGACCTGAACGTGCGGCCTGGAACGAGCATGAGGGAGCGGTTAGAAAGTATACCAACTGCAACAATGCCAGGAAGGAAGAGATTGACAAGGATGGGAGGGGGAGAGGGTGTAGAACTGGAGTGCAAAAAAGAGGAGGCGGGACAATTAAGGCAATTACGATCAGCCAGGAAGGATGGCCCTATCACATGAGCAATGAGTAAGCAGTTAGGCTAGCAAGGTCTACAACAGCGGTTCTCAACCTGTGGGTCGCGACCCCATTTGGGGTCGAACGACCATTTCACGGGGGTCGCCAAGCACCGCAGTCCGCCATTTATTTTTTTTTGGTCGGCCATTTTTCCCCCTATTGCGATGCGGGCCGTCGCGCCACGCATGCGCGGTGCGGGCCCGCCATTTTTTATTTTTATTTTGGTCGGCCATTTTTTTTTGGTTGGCCATTTTTTTTCAATATTGTGATGCGGGCTGTCGCACCGCACATGCGCGATGCGCCCCGTCGCACCGTGCATGCGCGATGCGGGCCGGGGTCGAGCCCAGGAAAAGGTTGAGAACCGCTGGTCTACAAAAAGAACTCCCCACCCCCTAAGCCAGTGGTTCTCAACCTTGGGGTCACGACCCCATTTGGGGTCGTGAGACCATTTCGCGGGGGTCGCCGGGCACCGCCGGCCGCCATTTTGTTTTTTTTATTTTTATTTTTTTTAATTTTTTTTAATTTTTTTAAATTTTTTTAAATTTTTTTAAATTTTTTTAATTTTTTTATTTTTTTGGGCGCGCGCGCACCGCGCACGCTCAGATCCGCCCGTCGCGCCGGAAAAAAAATTAAAAAAAATTAAAAAAAATAAATAAAATAAAATAAAATAAAATAAAAACAAAATGGCGGCCCGCGACGGGCGGATGCGCGCATGCATGGCGCGTGCGACGGGCCGATCCGCGCATGCGCAGATCCACCCGTCGCGGCCGCCATTTTTTTTTTATTTAAAAATTTTTTTTGCGCACGCGCGCACACGCGCGCGCCCCCGGGTCGGGGTCACGGCGCACATGGGCGGGGCAAGTGGGGTCTCAACCTCAGAAAGGTTGAGAACCACTGCCCTAAGCTTCACTCTGAGGACGCTGGCAGTGGACCAGTGAAAGCTAAGTTGTTTTTTTAATAATGTAAATAGTTGTTTTTATTGTTTTAATTTTTTTTTAACAATAAACAGCTGGTTTATACCTCTCCCGGAGATCAAGGATTGTGTTATTGAACAGATATGCCCGGGAAGGAGTGTTAGGTATGTTCTCTGTTTTGACTGATTTATAATAACAATAAATAAATAAATAAATAAATAAATAAATATTATATTATATTATATTAAAAAAGAACAATTGAGGGACTGATGAAAACTACAGTAATTTGTGAGTTTCCATGACTGTGGCTAGACTGTGACCTTCCCCATTCACAGTTCAACACTGTAATAAGGATTTTCAAGAACCTGGTCTTCAGAAATCCTACAGAGAGTTTGAAATTCTAAGAGCCAGCAGAAAGGAGTTAAGGGAAGTGATTTACCATCTTACTTTCCCTTCCTCTTCTTCAGAGTTTGGGCTGGGAATTGCTCTGGAAGGGAAATGGCTATGGTGCAGTGGGCGGAAGGGAAAATAATGCATCATGAAAAACAGAACGCTCCAGCCAGCTGAAGGTCTCTGTTCAGTTTTCATTGATCCCTTTCATCTCAATCATTTGGTCTTGGCTTTGACCCTCAGGAGATGCTTAATAGGGCTCTACATGGGAAGAAGCAGAACAATTGTCATCTCTTCTATCTACCCCATCACCTGATATCAGGTCTTTTCAGGATTCAAGCAGCACTTTTCAGCATTTTTTAACCTAAAGTAGACATCTGGTAGCAGAACATGGACTGTCAACAAACTCCATAATAAATAACAATACGATACAGAACCAAAAAAGTTTGCAGTTTTGGATAACACCTTTCATTCAGTGTTTAGGTAAAAAAAAAAAAAGGATAGTATATGCTATGCAATGTATTTTTAAATCCAAATCAGCAATGAAACAAATGCCCTTAAGGATATTTTCTTATGATCAAATTCTGCTCACCTTCTTGTAAAAGTATTTGCAATGAAGTTAAATTGAGAAAAGTGGCTGCTTTCTAAACAGAAACTCCTCTGTATGTGGTAATTGAAACTTTAAAGCAATTGCTTGGCCGTAGGACTTAGAATAAGTGGGGGCTGATTGTATTACCCTTTTCTTTCCTCTTCCATTTTAGCTAATGATTAAAATGACAGATTTCCTCCTCCTCCTCCTCCTCCTCCTCCTCCTCCTCCTCCTCCTCCTCCTCCTGTTTTTAAAACCTGAATGTCCTATGTTTCTGTTTAATAATAACAAAAAAGAAAATTAAGTGTACTTATCTTTTACCAGCTTTTGGAACTTTGGTTTCCTGAGATAACTTTTTTCAGACCAGCTCACCCAGTAAGCACTGTAAAATGGCATTCAGATATGTAAGAGGCTGGTGCCAACTCATGACTTGCTAGAAAATTTGGGGCTCTTATTGGGGATTTTAGATGAACTTAAACTGCTTTTCCCAACCTATCAACCTTTCATATCTGGGATTTTAACCTCCCAGGATTGAAAGCAATGGCCATTCTGGCTGGGGACTTGCTGAAAACTGCCCAGCAAACTTTCCCACATATTAACTGGATGATGGCCAGCTTAGGGGTAGGCAGGGAAGAATCAAGCTTGTTCCTTCATACACACTTCCAGGTTCAGAGTTTATAGTATGGAGTAGCAGTAGTCAGAAGGTAAGTCAAGATCTACTTAATGAAGATCTTTGAATGACTTGCTGTCAACCTGAATGGATTTTTGCTTGCTAGCTGTTATGGCCTGGTTTGTATATCACTAGGACCACCAGATCTGGACTACAAAAAAGAAACAATGTAGGAATTGTCTGGATTCCTCCTGCCTGAGTCTGGTAGCTCTCACATCACATTAAAATATGGTTGATTTACTCATGTCACTTGATTAAACCACCAATGGATGAGATTATACAACATTATATGAAAGAAGAACTGTGAAAGCCTCTCAGTTCTGGTATGGGGAAGAGGACTTAGCATTCTATAACACGTGTGTCATGTCTACCAGGTTCTGATTGGTGGATAAAATTCTCACATCTTTTGCAGAGTGCAGTATATAGGCAGGTTGTTTGAGATGCAAAACACCTGAAAAGTAGACGTCGTTTCCATTCTGTTCCCATGGAAGGGCTGGCGCAGGCAAATTTGTGTCTCAGTACCCTCCAGGATTTGAGCTTGATTCCATCCAACTAACCTCAGCTTTCACAACCGGCAGTCTAAAAGTCAATAGAGTGAGATACTTGAATAAAGGGTCTCTTTTGAATTCCCTTCAGTGCTCTCTGAGCTTGGTTGTTTACTTGCGGACCTTCTTGCAGACCAAATATCTTCAAGAAAACAACTAAGCTCAGGGAGCATCAAGGACCCCTCATTTCAACACTGAGCTACAAATATTCTCCTTTATCAATTGCACCTCAGGCCCACAGACTTTTTACTAGCTTTTGAAGGTGAAGGAGATATTACCCTTAGGTAATATCTAGGCTACAAATGGTTTCGTCATAAGCTCTGGATGTGATACCTAAAGCTACTATTAAAAGATAGCGCAGTGCCATTCCTGGACATGGCCGCACTGAGTATTCACAGCAGACTAACAATTACAGGAATGAAAAGTCCTAATATTTTCCTTTTAGTCTGCTCTTCAAAATGCACAGATCTCTAGGGCATCATTAAATATTTTCTGAGTAATGCAAAGGTGAATAATAGTTTGGAATGTAGTTTCATCCCATTACAAACTATCTCATCCAACTTAGGCTAAAGTATGATGTTTCTTTGGTTTCCACCTCCATCCTTTATGAGTATGATTCCTGGCATCTCCATCTGAGGACCTGACAGCTCCCAATTAGCTTTAGAGAAAGAAATGCATTATCTTTAAGCAAAAGTTCCTAAATACTCTTTCCTATAAAGTCATTTTAGGGGAGAAAAAACTATAATACAAGTTACATAAAAACACAATAATATTAGAGAAAGTGGCTAAAGAAGCTTCCTAACATATTATATATTTTAACTACTTTCCTGATAGAAATATCTGGTTGAAACTTATGAATTAAAAGTTGCAAAATTAAGCAGGTTCTCTGATGTTTGTTTATTATTAAAGAGGAGGAAACATAAACTTTAAATATTTTTTTTAAAAAAATATTTCATGGAAAGGAATAGAATATTTAGAATAGAGTAGAGTAGGCTAGAGTAGGCTAGAGTAGGCTAGAGTAGAATAGAATAGACTAGAATAGAACAGAACAGAACAGAACAGAACAGAACAGAACAGAATAGAATAGAATAGAATAGAATAGAATAGAGCTGGAAGGGACTTTGGAGATCTTCTAGTCCACCACCACCCCGGTCAAGCAGGAGAACCTATACCATCTCAGACAAGTGACTGTCCGGTCTCTTCTTAAAAACCTCCAGTGATGGAGCACCCACAATTTCTGAAGGCAGACTGTTCCACTGGTTAATTGTCCTCACTCCTTAATTCCAGGATGATGATGATGATGATGATGATGATGATGATAATAATAATAATAATAATAATAATAATAATAATAATAATAATAATAATAATAATAAAGTTGGAAGGGACCTTGGAGGTCATCAAGTCCAACCACCTGCTCAGGCACGAAACCCTATACCATTTCAGACAAATGGCTGTCCATTCTCTTCTTAAAAACTTCCACTGTTGGAGCAGTTTTTGATCAGTTTCCAACTATTGTTTCTTGTCCTGCCCTCTGATGCTCTGGAGAATAATTTGACCCTGTCTTCTGTGTGGCAGCTTCTCAAATACTGGAATACTGCTATCATGTCACCCCGTTTCTTCTTTTCTTTAGACTAGCCAAACTCAAGTCCTGCAGGCATTCTTCATATGTTTTAATCTCCAGGCCTTTGATCATCTTAGTTGTTCTTCTCTGAACTTTTTACAAGGTCTCAACATATTTTTTGTAGTATGGTGACCAAAATTGGTTGCAGTATTCCAGGTGTGGTCTCACCAGGGTTTTATAAAACGGTACTAATAATGGCAGCTGATCATGCCATTTTAAGGAAAATTGGTCCATTGGGGTTCCAAACTCAGCATGTCTTAACTGGTTGGCATGATTATCACATGATTATTAATTTGTCCAGAAACTTAATTTTTTAAATTTTCCACTTAATTTCTCTGTACATCACTTATAAACTCTCATTTTTCTGGGCATTTGCTTTGGCATGAAACAAACATGATTGCTGGATGAAGTGACATCTTTATTGTAATTACTATTTGCACAGGCAGCTGTTTAAAAGAGAGAAAAAGTATATTTTTTGTTATGTCTCAGTTAATGTCTAGGTATTGATAGTATTTAGCAGCTGATCAAGTGAAGATTTACTCAGTTCATAATGTCAATGTTCATCTTTACTTCTTTTTTAAAGAACCATATAGAATCTATTAAAATGTATTATCTTAAAAAATAACCCACAGATACCAAATTCTCATTTGAAATGCTTTATTTAATTTTTTGATGACATTTGTCCTGGTATATTAAATCAAAATGATGAAATTTATCTCTCTTTGCTGATGCATGTCAATTAAAAAGCTTTAATTGGCATCAATGTGGATTCCCCCCCCCCCATTACAGTGTATCAGATTTAGCCCACTCTTTTAATCCTGTTAATATTGTCGGTTCCTTGGTGATTGGGACACAATAGTACATGGCAATGGAAGCAAAGTCCATGAGAAAGCAAAGTGTACATGCTTTCTTTTTCCAATAATTGGAGGGTACCATGCTTGTTTGTCTTTCCTATCCTTCATTTCTAATCATGAATTTTCAGGGATTTACCCTGTTTTACCAAATCAAGTTTTATAGAGTGGAATAAAAAAAATATAAAAACACAAAAAAGGGAAAGAAATATGTGAAAAACTATAAAAATGAAATAAAGTGAGCAAACAGAAAAGGAGAAAAAAGAAACGAGTCCATATATTAATCAAACAGATTTCTAAATCTTCCTTAGAAAAAAAGAAAATAATGCTTGTCTAATATTATAAAACATCATAAAAATTACACCACAGTAAAACATATTGATTCATTTTTGATTAGTACATTAAATTGTTGTCTAAAAACAGATACGACGCAAATATCCTGAATCTGTTCAGGCATATTACAATTTTTCTAATTTCCCAAAATTATTCACTTAGCAACACCCAGGCTTGATAACAAGCATAATTTTTCAAAAATAGTTAAATTCCAAAATTCCAGAACATGATATAGATTATTAAAATACTATTCTGAAAAGAATGTCAGTGATTCACAAAATCAAATCACATGAGCCATATTCATTTTTATAATAATTTTATCTCCCTAACCTAATAAAGTTTTGATTCATCTATCAATATACGAGAGAACATTCTCTAAACCCTTTAAAGACGCAGACAAAGGCTTGGGCTTGTCTTGTCTTTGAGCTTTTG
Organism: Bothrops alternatus; assembly: GCA_034064705.1. Lineage (NCBI taxonomy): Eukaryota > Metazoa > Chordata > Lepidosauria > Squamata > Viperidae > Bothrops > Bothrops alternatus. The sequence continues at coordinate 3,664,464 of JARGCV010000031.1, read as the reverse complement.
GGCCTAATATTATCAGTCTCACTCCTTTTTGCTTTAATTTTTTTCCCCTAAGTGTGCATAAGGAGAAAATTTACACATTTACTGTTTAAATCTATTTAAATGCATTTGTTAAATATTTATTGTTTGAATATTCATAGGTGGTTTTCATAATGACAGATTGCATATTAGATAATCACAAACTAGAGGGATTCCCATTGTGCTGACAGGATCTAGGCAAGTTTCGTTAAACTGAGAAGCTAATTTTCTTTCATCCCTGTTGGCTTTAATCTCAGGATGGCTAAAACTTTGTATTCTGCTCTTGCTTGTCTTGGACCAGCCTTGTTTCAGATAACCATAGCAAAGTTTAACACCTTTGTATTTCTGTTGCACCAAAACAAATTCAGTTATGAGAATGAGGCCTCGGATATTTGTGATAGTACCAGATGAATGCATTACTCACGGCCATAAAGTGTGTCTCTAAAATGCCCAGTTTTGGGGGGGGGGGAAATCTAAATGGATCTAGTAGAACTAGCTGCAAAAATATAGCGATGATCCTCCATATTTGTGCAAGACAGATTTGGCAGCTCTGAAAAAAAAAATACACTATAGTCACAGAAGCAATCTTAATTTAAACCTTTGGTGAGCAGCCAGAGAAGTTTAGAGCTGCTGAAATTTCTGAGGTTTATTTACTTTATTTACACCTTACTCTTTTGAGCACAGGTGCAGAAAGTTTTTCTTAGCTTGTGAGATTTGTAGAATTGCAATGTCTTGGAAGGCAAAGTTTACTGAGCTGAAGTCAATGCAGTAATGCCATTAGTTTCATGGCATTGATAAATGGCACTGAGTAAGAACCTCTGGATCTTTCTGCCAGCAGCAGCCCCAGATGACTCCCATTTAGAGGGATCAAACATGAAACTCTTTAATCTGTGCTCCTAGGGAGCAGAAGGAAACACAAGAATAAATAATTGTCACTGTCAGACTAGGAGACATTGTCTTCTGTGGCTGAAATGCACAGCAGCTCACAGTCATCCCTGTCCCAACCCCCCCCCCAGGATCCCAGAAACTGAGAGAACAATATATACATGTTATAAACATTATATTTATGGATATTATCACAATAACAGAACTTTAGCTTTCTTCACCCACAAGATTAAAACTGGAAAAAACCCTCTTATTTATTAATTCAATTTATATGACCGCCCCATCTCAAAGTTATGACTCTGGATGACAAACAATTACTTTAAAATCAATGTAAAACATAAACAAATGGCATTTTTCTCTGGCTTTCTCTGCTCATGCAACTAAACAAATCTTCTATAGATTATTGGAAGGAAAACAAATACAACTTTTATCTTTTTGAAGCCACTTCTCAAAAATATTACTTCTTTTTCAGAAGGAAAAAAATGATAGTAAATAATTAGGCTGAGAATTTTTAATTTAAAAAGTAAGGATGTAAGCATAAAATAATTATATATAATATATAAACAGTTATAATAATCCATTCTCTACATTTTTGCATACTCTATTTCAAAACAAAACAAATTTATTTACTTATTTGTTAAACTTAAATGCCACCCATCTCGCCAAGGTGATTCTAGGCAGCTTACAATCAATAAAATTAACAATTAATGAAAAGACCAATGTAAAACATTAAAACAATAAAATAATATTACATTTGAATTAAAATTAACCAAGATGCAGAGGGAAGGAGTAAGATGCATTTGGGGACAAGGTGGGGTCTTCTTAATCACCTCCAGAATAAGGGACCCCCATTGGGGCCCCAGGCCAGTTGGCAGTGCCAGCCCTTCCAAAAGAGTGGGGTGTAGATCTGGGGGCTATAGTCAGCAGGGGCTATAAGAAAGGATGGACTATAGGGCCATTAGGGACCACAGTTGTCCACTCCTACATTTTACCCAATGAGGCAATAGCCTCTGGTGGTTATGATGGAGTGAGAAACAATAGCACTCCCTTAGTAATACTGTCTATTCCCATCTTTTGAATGACAGAACTGTGCTAGTTGCCTCCAGGAAGAGCCTTCCTTCCTTCCTTCCTTCCTTCCTTCCTTCCTTCCTTCCTTCCTTCCTTCCTTCCTTCCTTCCTTCCTTTCTTTCCATCCTATTTTTATTATTTTTATAAATAAGTCAAGGCAATGAACACACTGGATACTCTTCCTTCCTCTTATTTTCCCCACAAGAACAATCCTGTGAAGTGGATTGGGCTGAGAGAGAGTGACTGGCCCAAAGTCACCCCACCAGCCTCAATACCTAAGGTGGGACTAGAACTCACAGCCTCCTGTTTCTAGACCAGCACCTTAACCACTACAAGCAAGCAAGATAGTGCTACAAAACAGCCACTCTCAAAGCATGACTTGGGATGCAGCTATACTCTAGGGAATTCAGTGGTTGGTTGATCAGACATCCAAAAACATTGCACAATTATTATTTTTTAAAAAAGAGAGGAGATAGAATTGGTTTATGCCTCCCTTCATTATCAATTTGATGGTCACCATGCCAGAAAAACTAGAGGAGTTTAAGACTTATAGATATATTGTCTTGGCCTCTCATTTTAATTAGGAGTCTAATATTACGATACTAAAGGATGAGATACCTTTTAAACTTTCTCTCTGGCTAAAATTTCTACACCAGTGAGTTGAAATCTATGAGTTGTTTCTGTAATAAGAGAGAGTCTGGGCATGTTTCCAGTAATGTCAATGTGTTCCTGCATAAAATAGCAGGACTGGAAACCTCAGATATATTTGAATCAATAAACTTGTGATCTTTATTGTATATGATGCATTGCCTCATCCTTTCTTTCTTTGGTTTGTGATGCTTATAATGGTGACATCATATAGGGACAGCAAACAAAACCATATCTATATATTTCAGTACAGTATTGTTATGTACAAATGCTTTTCTTTTCTTTTCCAAATAGGTATTTGGGATTACAACATATCTTATTGTTCCAGCATAGTTTATCCAGCCATTTTATTGACTTAAGCTGACTTTAGTATATAACGTAGAGTCAGTGGATTGACATGGTCTATGGATTAATACTTAAATAAAAATAAGATTAATAATTTAAAAATAATATACACCTTGCAGCAATAGATTATAGGGACATACACATCTGCCATATGGTTTTGAAATGGTTTCTATAAACCACCAACTTGCTGTTTAAAGCAGGCAGTGATTTTTTGAGACTTGAAATGAAACCTGCTAATTTTATTTTATTTATTTATTAAATTTATATGCTGCTCATCTCACCGTTCGAGGCAACTGTGAGTGACTTACAGTGTAATTAAACATACGGATATAAAAACAATTATAAATATAAAAATAGATTAAAATTATATGAGACGAAAACAAACTAATTAATAACAGAGAGAGCCAAACAATTTACTATTATTACTTTCAAAGCATGCACAGCCTAGCTGTCTAATGCCAAGTCAAACCATTGATTCAGCTAATTCAGAATTTTCTATGAGGTCCAATTGCTTACACTGATTGGCTTTACATATTATGCCAAGCTGTACTTTGCTTAATCAAAGTTTAGTGAATAAAGCATAGTAAGTTCAGATCATATAACACATAATTCTAGCTGGAATTGCACTACATGTTAAGCCAACAGAAATTAGCCATAAACATGGTTTAGCATGATGTGTGAATGGAGCTGCTGATTGGCAGTAATTCTTTAGATTTTCTGGTGGCAGAGTCTACCAAACTCATGAAGATACTGCAAACTGAATGTGCAACCTTCTGCATACAAAGCTGATATTCACTGAGTTAATAACTTTCTTATAATCTTAACAGGCATTAAATTGAAAATAAGTACCATGTTTCCAGCAAGATTCCATCTTGACATCAACATAAGTGGTTGATTATCAAAATAAACTACCAACTATAAACTCTCTAAGCTTTCATATAATCTTTGGAAAACAAAATACTGTGCTTGCACGAGAGACAAGCTGTTTTTTTATACATATAAATAACCTTTGCCAATTTTTCTTTGATTGCTATCTCAAAGGTTTCCATTATGCAAAAATAGGTGCTGCAGCTGTATGTCTCTAATTTAGAAGGCTGGGTTTTAAAAATATCTACACTTTGAGTGCCTTAATAAGTTCCTTATTAAGAATACAAGGATCCAGTGCTTCTTCAGCAGGGAGTCCCTTGTATGAATGAAAGGTGGAGGTGATGATACAAACCATGTGCAGTGTTCATATATAAATAGGGATAAGATGGAGTTTTACCCCATCAACAGTTCTGGAATCATCTCATGGTGGCAGAAACAGTTCCAAAATGGAAAGAAATAGAACATCTCTCATGTCTAGAAGTCTCTGGTATTGCTTCAGTACTAACAGCCACTTTGTAGTTATAGGTGCTGGCCTAGAAACCAGGAGTTCTAGTCCCATTTTAGGCATAAAAGCAGGATAACCTTGGGTCCATCACCAGGCGACTGTAAGTTCTAGTCCTGCCAGTCACTCTTTCTCTTGTCCTGTCAGTCACACCTCATAGGGTTATTATTGTGGGGAAAATAGGAGAAGGCAGGAACATTAGGTATGTTCACTGCTTTGTGTTACCTATAAAGTAATAAATAGACAGACAGAGCGGCCTATTCAGCATACTCAAAACCTGAAGATGGTCAAGGCAAAGCTGAATGTAGTAAGGAACAACTGCTCAAAATCCTCCTATCCAAAGAATGAGGGCAAAATGATCAAGTTAGTCTGATTGCTTGGTCTTCTAGACAGATTCTATTCCTACATGCCTTAAAGAAATGTTCTTTTACAAAGAGTAATTTTTCATGATTCATAGCAAATTACTTTTAAACTCGGGAGAGTTTTAAATTTAATTTGAGGTTCTTTTCAGAGTTTCAGTCTTGGTGAATAAATGTTTTTGAGTGGGGAGAGGATATTAGCTTCATAACAGCAAACTTGTTCTAATCGCATGCATTGAATTGTGCAATACAGAGGAGATTCATGTACAGTGTTTGGTGCATGAGGCAATCTTCAATAATTTTTTAGGGTCTTTATGCACTTGTACTCAGTTGAGAAAGAGGCAAGAAGAACTCTAAACATAAACAAGCCACAGGAATTCTAAATTGTCATTTTCTAAATGACAGTTCATTCCAGGCTGGGGGAAAAGATTCAGATTGTTGACCAAGACTTCACCTTAATGAACTTCTTGATAAAAATGGCTGCTGGTTCTTATTGTGATTTCCAAGAATGTTGTATTACTTCCCATTTCTTCATTAAAATTCCTTATTGAAGTCCATTTGATTCTTGCTTCCTTGATCATGCCTTGTGGCATATGGCTTGACCCATCAGTTGGACGAAGACACCTCAGCTGAGTGCTGCAGTAGGCAAAGTATTCCATTTTGATCCTTTTTCCCCCCATGCCTGTTTATTCAAGATGTTTGAAATTCTCAAAGGAGTGAATGTTGAATGGCAATTACCATGCAAAATATAACAATGCTCAAATTTTGCAGGATTGGTGATGATGCACAGAAGCCTTGGGATATGTATTTTTAGACTAACTTAGCCCTGAAGAGTGACTATCCTTGGCTGAATTGTGTATCTCTCATGGTTCTGATAGATGAAACCGTTAAAAGAATTTCAAGGCAAGAATTCTTCCTTAAAGAACATTTTATTAGGAAACAAAGTATCAGCACTTACATAGTTGAACCCAAAACTGAGATTCCCTCCCCTCAGATACAAAGTAACAAGTTGCAATTCCCACCCCACAGATGCTGTCATAAATCACATTCCCCAATTAATGCAAAATGCAGGCTTTTCTCACTGACTCCTCAGCCTGCCAAAATCATGTCCACTTCTACATTGTATGGCTAACTAAACCCTCAAGCATTTGCCCCATCCCCCCTTCTACATCTGAACTCTAAAAGAAGATTAAAGGCACGTTAGAAGCAAAAGTAAAAATGGCTGCTGATTCTTAGTTCTCAGAGCGACGATACCATTGTCACAGCGTTGACAGTATCATTTGTTGAATATTTTCCTAATGTTTGCCTTTTCAAATGAATCTTATCACCTGCTGGCCCTGCACCAGTTATCACATGTTTTTCAGTCCAATATTTCAGCACACAAAAATATTTGTCATGATTATAGCGTTCCCAATATTGTGACAAGAACATGATTGTATTAACACAGGCATCCCTTTACATTTAACACACAAATATGTGGGAAGGCAGGACCAGCAGGCATAACTTCACTCCTTCACCACATATCAATTTATGCTATATTTAAATTAAGGTCTCCTGGATCTTTAATAGTTATTAGACTAACTGTAAATGCTGCATTTCTTCTGGTCCTCTTAGCTGCACCCCAAAGTTCATTTCAATTTCTAAATTCTGAATCTGTCACAACTTTATTTGGAAATAGTATAATACTTCCCCCATTTTGTTACGGTAGAGCTTCTTTTAAGTTTAAAAAAAGCAGACATAAAAGACTAAGTTGGCTCCTTTGGATGTAAACCAGGAGTAAGATGCTGAGACTCTAGAAAGAGTACAGAGAAGAGCAACAAAGATGATTAGGAGACTGGAGGCTAAAACATATAAGGAACGATTGCTGGAATTGGGTATGTCTAGTTTAATGAAGAAAAGGATGAGGGGGGACATGATAGCAGTGTTCCAATATCTCAGGGGCTGCCACAAAGAAGAGGGAGTCAAGCTATTCTCCAAAGTGCCTGAAGGCAGGACAAGAAGCAACAGGTGGAAACTAATCAAGGAGAGAAGCAACCTAGAACTAAGGAGAAATTTCCTGACAGTTAGAACAATTAACCAATGGAACAACCTGCCTCCAGAAGCGGTGAATGCTCCAACACTGGAAGTTTTTAAGAAGAGACTGGACAGCCATTTGTTCAAAATGGTGTAGGGTTTCCTGCCTGAGCAGGGGGTTGGACTCGATGACCTTCAAGGTCCCTTCCAACTTTTTATTATTATTATTATTATTATTATTATTATTATTATTATTATTATTATTATTATTATTATTATTATTATTATTATTATTATTATTATTATTATAGTGGGAATTACTTTCCTAGAATGCAGGTTAACAGGAACAGTCTATACAAACACTTCAGTGTAAGCCTTATTGTGGCTTGTTTTTCTTCGGCATATTGTAGAGAAATAATGCACAGCTCAGTGCATTATGCAGACTTAGCCATGTATGTTTATTCAATAAACCATGGTTTCATATATCATAGCTTAGCATAATGTGTGAATAGAGCATGCATGTATGCATATCAGCCTGAAGGAATTAGGACCTTCTTTAATTTGTCTGCTATGATATAATGGTATTCCTCAATAAGTACAGAAAGTTAGAAATGGCTCTGTTCTATATGAAGTCAGTCACCGCAACAGACTCTTTCAGGATCTATAGATGAAAAACATTTTTAAAAAAATATTTTGGGATGGTGTCCAAATAATGAGTTGTGATTCATCTGATTGACTCATATAACCTCCAGCTCTGGATGGCTGAAAAGGTGGAAAGGCTTCAGTGACAAACATCATTTGACATATTCATCAAATAACCTGATATTATGAAATCACCTTGTGTAAGAGAAATAGACATTTTAAACCACAATGCTTTTCTTAAGTTTTTTTTAAAACAAAAAACACCCTACCTCGTATAAGATGGAAGAAGAGATTACTTTGCACTAAAGGATTGTTAAATTGGAAGTAAATTGGAAGTAATACAAAGCATGGATCTTTCTGAAGACACTAATGTTGATGTGTGAAAATCCACAGGATAACAAACAACTTAATGTTCATTTGAAGACAGGATTCAACAACTGTGTATTGGAAACAAATTCATGAACGACCTTTTAACTGAGTGATATTGTTTCTGTTATCTATTTATTATGGAAAATAATCTTAGGAAGCTTAAGGTGAGTTTCTAAGACTTATTTGTAGTCAGTAAGATGAAAATAAACATATCTTAATGTGCAGAGTGGTTTTAAAATGTAAAATGACATAGTTGAAGTTCTTTGAGCCAAAACTGCAGCTCTGGAGTTAGCAAAAAAACAGTTTTCAAGTTTTCTTTTAATGTTAGGCCATAACATTGACAAAGAAAGACTAGGTTTAGCTGTTCTTTTTGTATTTGACTTTGTGTGTCATTTTATATTTGGTAAACATATTTGGTCTATTCATGAAGGATATCCAGGTTCAGTGCTCTGTTTAACAATGGATCTCCTTAGATTTCCCTCAGAAAATTAAGAAATTTGTTCTGAGCAGCATCTATCTTGAGAATAAAATGAGTTTCAAATGTAGCATAGCCAAATCTATTTCTTAAGAAAAAATAAAATCTGAATAATAAATCTTATTTTTATCACATTGGATAGTTAACCTCACTGGACAGAGGAAGTTAAATGTAATTATCAAGCAGGGTTCTTTTTTTTACATTCCAACCACCAGATGGCATAAAAACTATATAAAATGTAGCACATCCTTTGCAAATATTATTAAAGTTGATGTCAGCAATATTTAATTAAAGGCTAGATATTACCTAGGGTAATGATTCAAAATCACATTACTATAAGCAGATGATACTTCTATATTACAGATAATCCTCAATTTATAACCAGTTGTTTTATGACCGTTCTGAGTTACGATGGCCTTGGAATGAAGGCTTTATGGCCCGTAAAGCACTTCCAGCCATTGTAAAATGTTGTACACATCCCTGATCATGTGACCATACTTTGAGTGCTTGGCAACCGACTCACAATTACAGCTGGTTGCAGCAGCCCACAATCATGAGACTGTGATTGCTGACTTTTTTTGCCAGTTTCCAGCATTGTTTTCTGTCAAAAAACGCCTATTCATGAGAATGGTTTTGCTTAACAACTACAGTTTGCTTCATGACTGTGTGATTTTTCTTAACAATCATCATGAAACAAATTCTGTCATGAGTCCCTCAACTTATGATTGCAATGACTTAATTGTGTTCATAAGTCAAGAAATACCTGTATAAAAATATTTTGGCATCTTAAAGACTGACACATATATTTTTGTGGAAACAAGCTATATTCCATTAAAATTTATATAGGGTAATCCATTTATTAGTCTTTAAGGATTCATGACAGTATTGTTTTTGCTCTAACTGATTAACACAGGTAGCCTCAAGAACTTACTCATAAAGTAAGACATGTATACTTAAATATATTTATCTCTATGGCATCAAAGTAAACTAAGATCTGCATCCATTTATGATAGAAATGTTTTTGGAAAAATAGAAAAAAATGATTTGTGGTTATTTTCAGATGCACTTGTGTAGTGTTGAGAATCATGGGAATAATATAGTATTATATTGTATAGCCAAGATAGGTGATAAACAGACTTAGTTACTGTGGGAAGCAACCAGGTGATACCAGGGTTCTAGGCTGGGTTGAGAAATCGAAGAAACACCTAGAATAAGGTAACAACTAGTCACCAGTGTTATTGCCAAGAAAACTGCCTGGCAAAATTACATGAATTACATTCAAGTGGAAGAAAATGTTGTTGCATTCTTAGAGCCAGTCAGTGTAGCGATTAAGTCATATGACTAGAAAGCAGGAGACTATGACTTCTAGTCCACCAGTGGGCATAAAGCCAGCTGGGGGATCTTGGAACAATTATGTTCTCTCAGCCGTGGGAAGAAGACAAGAACAAACCACTTCCCCAAAACCTACCCAAGCAGACTGCAAGGACTAGTCCAGCAGCTGCCAGAAGTCAAGACTGACTTAAAGGCTTGTCCATGCGTGCCCAGGCACACATACACACATCAAGACATGTAACAGCAAGGCTGATCTCATTCCAGACAAGTGGATTGTCCAATCTCTTCTTAAAAGCTTCCAGTGATGGAGCACCCGCAACTTCTGATGGCAACTTCTGATGACAAGATGTTCCACTGATTGATTGTTCTCTCTCAAGAAATTTCTCCTTAGTTCTAGATTGCTTCTCTCCTTGATTAGTTTTCATCGATTGTTTCTTGTCTTACCATCTTGCCTTCTTTCATTCTTTCTATCCATTGTTAAAGGATGCTAAAGGTTGTAGGAGTAAGACATGGGGCAAATCACCATTACTCTTGGGTTAGCCAAGGACTTGCTTTCTTGCCCTCCATTGATATAGCCACCATTGATGTATTCAGATTTTATTTAAATAAAAAACAAAACGGTATCCTTGCTATGTCCTCAAATGGTCCTCTACATACTCATGGATAAGCCAAGAATTTTTTGCTTCCAAAATACACCACAAAAATTGGGCTTGGCTTATCCAGGGATGGGCTTATACATGAGTATATATGGTATACTCAATGTGTGAACCTACTACAAAGAGTGTAAAATGGGCTGTCTAGTGCTCTGAGAATTTTTTTTAGATCCTTTGGCCTTGACCAGAAGAACCATTTTAAAAACCTAAAACATAAAACAGATGGTTTTGAAAGCTCCTTAGTCTCAAATAAGGTTTTCCAAGTAACACATCACTCTAAGTCAGCGGTTCTCAACCTGTGGGTCGCGACCCCATTTGGGGTCGAACGATCATTTCACGGGGGTCGCCAAGCACTGCAGTCTGCCATTTTTTTTGAGTCGGCCATTTTGTTTGGGTCGGCCATTTTTTTCCCTATCGCGATGCGGGCCGTCGTCCTGCACATGCGCGATGCGGGCCATCACACCGCGCATGCGCGATGTGCCCCATCGCGCCGCACATGCGCAATGCGGGCCGGGGTCGAGCCCCGGAAAAGGTTGAGAACCCCTGCTCTAAGTCATGAATCACAACATTCATTTATTTTTATTTAGCCTTTATTATTGTTATAAATAACTCGAGACAGTGAACACATGTAATACTCCTTCCTCCTTCTATTTTTCCTACAGTAACAAGCCTATGAGGTAAGTTGGCCCAAAGTTGCCCAGCTGGCTTTTATACCTAAGGCAGAACTAAAACTCACCATCTTCCAGGTTTTAACCTGGTGCCTTAACTGGTTCTACATGCAATATACAAACCACAGTTAAGTTTGTATATCATGCTTCATGTGAAATTAAAAGGAAATTGCTTTATGTTGTGTGAACTAGAACCATTGTATATGTTTTTTTAACATCCAGGCTCTCGATAGATATTTTGAAAATGTAATGAAATTTCAAATGCATTGTAAATTGCAAACACCACAAACCATTCATCTAGAAAAATAACACGTGTTCTTAAATTTTTGCATTCCAGATCTGCATCCCTGAAAAAGAGAGCTGTTTATTTTTAATTTAAAAATAAATGCCTCGTTCATTGGAAAAAATGAAATGCTTTCTTTAGGAATAAATGAAACAGCCTCCTGGAGTCACTGTGAATCTTTCATGTCCATACCCAAGTTCTGAATATAGCATTTATACACCTCCCATAACCTAATTACTTTTGAAAATTTCAGTGAGTGGAGTTAAAGAGTATTTTGAGTTATGCATAAGTGTGTATTCGTGCTATTTACAACTGGAGTTTCATCAGCCTCTGTTTCTTTATAATGATTTTATTTCTCTAATTCTATTTAGAGACATGAGGCTGAAGCAGGTGTTCAGCCCCCAGTATGGCTGTATCAATCCACCAAAGAGAGAACCTCTACAAAATATGATGCTATAAATCAGAGGAGAATTTTTCTCAGTAGGATACTACATCAGAGATAACAATCCTAGTCCTATAAACCATGGAAATTGTGACTTACTAATGCTAATTTTATAAATCTTGCAAATTAAAATGCAAATTATGAAGCAGGATTGGAATCCACGTCGCTCTATAGATTTGGGGTGTTAGTTATATGTAGTTGAATAATCAAGATCTACACAAAAGAGCATCAACAGACTCAAATAATCACCAGAATTCATAGAAATAAAAAAACAAAATCTGTAAACAAAAGCGCATTTTTTAATTTTTGAGGTTTGTTCATTGGGGAGGTCCATAGAATCTATGAATTTACAATTTAATTCCTAGGTGCATATTGCTTTTTCTTAGAATATGTCCTTTGAATGATAAATGAATTGTATTCTCAAAATATGATGAGCATAATGGCTTGCTAATTTAGTCTACTGTGAACGTCATCTGTTTGATATATTCAGACTGGAGTAGCATAGAAATCCCTGTAGACAAAACAAATGATATGCTTGAAAAGCCTTTAAGCTTCATCATAGCTCATGGCTGTCTTTCCTTCTTACATTCCATTCACCATTCCAATTCTGTGTATACAAAACCACCTCCTCCTGCATCATTGATGCTGTGATTCTGTTCAGAATACAGAATATACACATAACAGAGTTGGAAGGGAGCTTGGAGGTCTTCTAGTCCAACCCCCTGCTCTAGTAGGAGACTATATACCATTCCGGATAGATGGTCCTTAAAACCTCTTCTTAAAAGCCTCTAGTGGGAAAATGGCTTCATTGGCTGGGTTCACACATTGCCTTAAAACCATAAGGTTTTGAGTTAAGCTTAGTGCAATGTGTGAACTCAACACGATTTAAAATAAGTTCGTGATTCAGCATGCGCAAACCCTGAGATCAATAGCTTATTCAGCAAATTAAGGTTTAACAGGTTAATGTGATGTGTGAACCTAGTCAGAAAGTTGGCCTATCAACTGCAACATTATTTGCTCCCCTCTTTTCCAAACTGATAGCTTTCAGACAGGTCGAAAATTGATTTCCATAATTTTCAGGAACTTTTCAAGATGATGATGATTCTTCTGCCCCTCCCAGAGATTTAAAGGAGATAGGTTGCATAAATTGGGTTTTTTCCAGCTATACTTAAAACACTTTGGATCACAAAGCATTTGCTGTACCATAGAAATATTATGCATCTCCTGCCGCTTGAGTTCCTGACTTCAGCTATGGCTCTTTTTGCATAAACAAGGAAGAAGCATGAGGCTGAACTGTTTGCACCCTTCAATTCAGTCAGACTTTCCTAGACTATCAAAAATGTGCCAGTGTTTAAAAACAACACTAATCCCATGTTTGCTGACTAAAGAACATTGCAGATAACTGTTGTGTCCTGGGCCTGATGAGGAAACTCAGCAGGCCCAGAATTGTTGCAAATGGTCCTGGGCATTCTAAAAGCTGCCCGGGACCAGACAGAGCGGCGCCAGCCTTGTGCGCATGCGCAAGGCACGAAGAAAGAAGAACTCTTATTGGTTCACTCTGTACGGGGTTCAAGCCCTATAAAAAGGCCTGTGTGCCTTTTGCTTTTTGCTTGGAGTAGGAGAATAAAGCATTGATTAGTTGTCACCATGTGTCTTCATCAGTCGCATGCGAACGGAGAACTCAACAATAACCGGGTTCCCAATGTAATTTGAAAAGGAAAACCAAAAGATTCTCTTGTCAAAGTTATGTAATATTTTACTGATGCAGCACTCCCTTTTTACATTGAAAAAGGCCCCACATATTTACCTTCATTACTAAGTCAAATTAATAGACTTACATGAAAAAAATAACGTAGCAGATTTTTTATATTAATTTTTATCTGGATTGTGTAAACTCTGTTGTGAGAACCAAGTTTTATCAATGATAATTTTTATGTTCTCACGCATTTTACAGAATTGATCACTGAATTCCAACTTGGGGAGAGAGGGGGGAAAAAAACAAAAACAGTAACTGACTGACCCGAGAAATTTGATTTATTAACTATGAGTCACTTAGCATCTACCACAGCCTTTGGAGTTTAGGTGCTGGGCCCCAGTCTTCACTCTTAAACAAATAGATATTGGATATCATAATCAAGTGATTCTTATCCCCCCTCTTCCCCACTAAATATGAATTTTTTTTATTTTCTTAAAGCCAAAAATAACAAGTTAGCATTTTTTTTTTAAAATAAAAAGCACTTTAAAGTTCATGCCTTAGTAATAACAAATGGAAAATCGCCAAGATTTTGGCATTTTTTAAAAATGTTCCTCAAATTGATACTGCCCTTTTGGAAGTCATGAATTACATGTTGCATTTTTTTATTTCTACCTAATGGTTGTTTTGACATTATTTTTGCTATCCACTATTATTTCTCCAGCAACATCTGAAAAAAAATCCATAGAGTGAATTAGCATTGCACTGACATACAATGGTTCTGTTTTATCCTTTGCATGCATATTAGCACATCCTTGGTTGACTGAGCCAGGAGAAATGTGAACAAACACACATTGGTTCTTTTCCCATAGTCAGAGTAATATGTTACTTTTTCATTTTTGTCAGCATAAAAATATACTGACGTGAACTGAGCTACCACAAGAACCAAATCCTGTCCTGCCTTAGGTATAAATCTGTATAGATGCTGCTCTTAGCGTTTTGGTATGAGACCATTTAAAGAAATCAGTTGTGGATTCTGCTGGCTTCGTTACTCCAAGTTTCACCTCCTAGCAGGAAAATCAACCACCAATCACTGTCCTTAATAAGAGGTAGGCAGGGGCTGAGTAAGAGGAGGAGGCTACATTAAACAGTAAGTATAGCTATCTGAAAACTTGCCTCATTGACAGGGTTAGGGAATGGGTTAGGACAGTGATGGCAAACCTTTTAGAGACTGAGTGCCCAAACTGCAACCCAAAACCCACTTACGTATCGCTGGGTGCTGGGTAGGTGTGGCCCACTCAGCGGAGGCAGCTACAGTGGGCTTGGCAGACTGGGTGGGCGTGGCCACTGGATGGGTGTGGCTGCAGTAGTCATGACAGATTGGGCAGGCATGGCTGGGGTGGGCGTGGCCACCTTGATGTTGCTTATGGGGAGGGACACCTGTGGGACCGGGCAGGATTGGGGGAGATCCAGGGGGTATCTGGCTGGTGGGATGGTGGGCTCCCCAATGGCGGCTCCAGGCTGGCTGGTCTTAGGACAGTGATGGCAAACTTTTAGAGACCATGTGTGCTGGGGCGATGGTGCGTGCCCACAGAGAGGGTGCCATATGTTCGCCACCACTGGGTTAGGATTAGGATTAGGGCATGGAGGTACCAGTTGTCCTCAATTTATGATCCCCATTGAGCCATTCCTAAACAAGACAATTGTTAAGTGAGTTTTGTCTCATTTTACGACCTTTCTTGCCATGCTTGTTAAGTGAATCACTGCAGTTGTTAAATTAGTAACATGGTTGTTAAGTGAATCTGACTTCCCCACTGACTCTTGCACGTCAGAAGGTGGCAAAAGGTGATCCCCTGACCCCGGGATATTGTTACTGGCATAAATACATGCCAGTTGGCAAGCATCCAAATTTTGATCACGTGACCATGGGGATGCTGCAATGGTTATAAGTGCAAAAAGAGGTCATAAGTCACATTTTTCAATGCCGTTGTAAATTTTAACGGTCACTAAATGAATGGTTGTATGTCGAAGACTACCTATACATCTTGTTTACAACCCGGTAGACTCTTTCTGAATATTGATCCAGCACTCTTTTGAAACAGCACTAAAGCAGTATCCAAAAAATAGTCAACAAATAAAAATAAAGGACCACAGTGCTCTTTATTCTTCCTGTGCTCTGTACCTTAACAGATGCAGGAGTGTGGAGTAAAGCAGGAAAAAGCCAACAATTGTTAATGCTGCAAGGCAATTACTGTGCCCAGTAGCAGTCAGAGGTACATCATGGAATAAGCAAAATGACATCACCCCCTCCCAAGAAATAAACACCATAAAACTATGTCCATAAAAAAGACCATTATTGGCAGAAATCATGGGAAACCTGTAATGGTGAGAGAGCCAAGTAAATAGAGTTGGCAGAATTCAGGTCTCGCTCCCCATTGAAACCCATCTTCTGAGCATCACAGGATTAACACTCTCAAGAGAATACTAAAATTTCTAGCTCTGTACCTACAGTATGTGTATACTGTAAGGCATATTGAATACATTACATTATATACATGACAGAACATTTCATAAGATGATCAAATTGTCAAGCTCAAGGTCTGAATGCATGTTCAGAGTCAGAGACTTGCTTCCGGCAGAGTAGCAAGGATCTGGAGCAACTATGGTCTTTTATGAACTGTGGACTTCAATTCCCAGAATTCCTGAGCCAGCTCTGGGGGCTGCTGTGATATAACCCAAGCTGCATTATTGCCCTCTCTTGTCAAGGATATACACCAATGTCCTTTGCTCTGCTTTCACAGCTGCTTGCATATTTTTGGCTATGCACCTGCCACAGTTCAGGGTCTCAGTATCTGAACACACACACCCTTCCACTAAAGTCATTGTCTCCCTCAGGGTTAGCTGTCTGTTGGCTCCTCTGTCTGATAGTCCATCTGGATTGCCTCTTCCACCTCTGAGAAAATTCAGACACCATAACAAGTGCCTTCTGTAGCCTGCAGAGAAGTCCCTTTTCCCACATACTCTGTTTAAAACCACAAAAATAATTATATTATACAGTATTCTGCAAGACATTTGATAAGGCTCCTTATATTTCTGATTTATAACTGTTGATGGCTTTTGGTTTTGATAGGGTTGATTCCCTTGTTCTAATTTTATTTATTATGTACCACTCAGATCTAGGAGGTATTTCATACTATATGTTTTGCAGAGGCTTCCCCACTCCAAGTGATTCTGGGAGGCTTACATTAGAAAATCAAGGAACAATAAAAATTAAGAAATTGTTGTTCGTAACAACAAAAAACAACCTCCAAGAACTCAGCAGCCCACCCTGCTTCAGAGCCTGGGAGAACAGATGGATTTTCATAGACTTTCTGAAAATCATTAAGGTGAGAGTCACATTAGTAGTACATTTATTTGTAATCATAGGTTTTAGCAAAATTGATATAAAATTATAACAATCTCTGTGAGAGCCACGTAGATCCCACGGAGACGGGTTGTGGCAGTGGCAAGATTGCTGTTCTTTCCAAATATCACAAAGGAAGGAAGGAAAATGATGATTTGCTCCAAAGAATAAACTTGTGTTTTTCCTTGTTCACCTGGAGGCCAATGCATATCTAGCCATTCACACGAAGGCTATTCTCCTGTGAATCTATGCTCATCTGCGCTAAATGTGGACAAGTTTGCAGGAAGCTGGTTTCCTCTGAAAGATGTCAGTGTGGGGCTTATCAGTCCTCCAGAGTTTTTGAATGCCTGAATAGGATTTCTGACTGACTAAAAGTAGCAGCATTTTTACTATCTCAATAGCACATGACTTACCACTAGGCACAATGCTGACGTCCTCTCCCAGCTCTGCATTTCTTGGCTCTGCCTGACAGCCAACCTCTGACCAACATTAGTCTGGCTCTGTTTGGCAAAGCAGATTTAATCATATCATTTCCCTGAAACATTTTCCAAGATTATGATGATTACTCATGGGGAGGAATCACAAGGTCTGAAGAGATTTGGAAGGGGGGGAGGAAGGGATTGCCGCAGAGGCATCTCTGTTTATCCTGTCAATAAGTGAGTCAGCTGGTGATGCCAGCTTGTCACAACACTGGCAGGATCTCAGGAGGCCTGGAATAATAATCCTTTGTAACTCCTGCTGCTGTATCGACGACAAAATGTGCATTGTGTTATTGGAGACACTTTTGGGGATCCTTTTATACTCCTGAATCTTCTGCTGAGAAATGCATTTCAGAGAGGAAAACTTTCACTGGCATTATGGATATTTTATAACCAAGCCTCTTCTCTATGTTCAAGAGTATATTGCTAAAAAAGAGGTAATCATTCTTGGCAAACTAATTATTTGGGGGTGTTTTGTTCGTTTGCTTTGGTGCCTTCAAGTCAGTCTTGATGCTTGGCAAGTGCCTGAAGAAACGCAAGCAGGGGTTTGGGCAATTTTTTTCAGAAGAGGTTTTCCACGGTCTTGCTGGGAATGACAGAGTGACTGGTCCAAGGTCACCCAATTGGCTATCTACTTAAGACACTCACAGATTCCTGGTTTCTAACCAATACCTTTTAACCACTACACTGAACTGGCTCACATTTTATTGTTTTATATCCTACTCACTTTTGTTGTTTCAGAGAGAAATTTGATCATTAGTTTTGGATTTCTGCAGTTACTTAACTGCAGCCCCCAAATGCTATAGGAAGTCCTCCAGGAAGGTTGATCCTAAAATGCCCAACATTTCTTTGGATTTCCAAATCAAATCTAGATGCAGGATAAGTACAGCAGCAACACTTCACTAACTTGGCTCCAGATTTCATGCAAAGCATATGCAATCCTTCATTCTATTCCCTCTCGGCGTATTCAAACCACACTCCTTTATGTAAACTGTATGCACAAGGTTGAAAAATTGGATCAGCTTTGGCACTTAATTGCTCTCTTTATGTAACTGGAAGCAAAATGACAAAACTGAGCATATGAAGTTTGGTAAATAATCAGTGACATGATCTAAGGGAAGAGTGGGGAGAGACGATGGTCAGGCATGACTAAAGAGCTTCTTAAAGTAAAAAGGAATCTGTTTTGTGTTCAGATCCTCACTTTTCATTCTACTTGGAACTCTCAGAAGCAAGGTCAAGAGGAGAAATATGATGGAAAAGTGGGAATCAGTGTGGCTGATCTATCCTTCTTTCACTACCTTTTTGGGGCATCTTTCCTGTTAAAATGTGATTTGGAGATACAATACCCTGATCGCACACTGTTTTTGTCAAGGTTCCGACTAATGAAACACTTCAAAGAACTTCCAGGCATTGTTTATCCTAAAAGCCTTTATTAACAGTATAACAGATTGTCGGCATATCATGGATATCATATTCGTCCACATATGGGATGTTCTTTGTCCCCTTTATAACCTTTTTCAACTGTACCATTGTGTAACCGCTTGCACGCATCTGCTTGGGATTGTTTCTGGTAAGACATCAATTTTCTGTTTCTTGCTTCTTCTGACAATGCAGCATAATCAGTATCAGCTTTTCCTATAAAATTTAAGAAAGGTACAACAAGCAGGGACAGCATCTTAATAGATAAGGGGCCCTATGCTCTTTTGCAAAACCAAGTTAAACCAACACCAGTATCAATGCTTCTGATATTTCAATTTACATATATTATTTGGAAAATTTATCTTGCCACCCAGCTTAAATATGTAAGTCTGAGTAGTGAACAATCCATACAAAGGAATTTTTTAAAAAAACAAACAAACAAACCCATAAACAATTAAAATAATCCAAGACAAAAAGAAAAGAAAAAAAAAAGAATTCCAAGACAGTACATAGCAATTCTACAAAAACAGTTTATTGGGTTCCTCTAGCTCTCCCTATTGCCCAGGGGGAAAGCCAGGTTTTGAGAAAGCATGGAGCCATCCAAATTTCAGGGAGGAAGGCTATTCTCAACAGGCACTGCAGGAGAGAAAACACACCTTTCTTCCGCAAGATGACACTGTTGAATAGAAAAGTCCTGACGCACACCATCCTGTCAGCTCTGGTGGAACTCTTAGAGATAGACAGTCCCCAAAGTAGCCTGGCTCTGTGTTATGTTGGGATTTAAAGGTAAAGCTAAATGTTGAATTGTACCCAGAAGCACACTGCAAGCCAATCTAGCTCAAGCAGCAATGGTGTTGCACAAAAAAAAACTTTGGACCCCCCCCCAACCATTATTATTATTCTTCAAGGCAGCCCCTCATACAACATGTTTCAGTAATTTAACTGGAAAGTGACTAGGATTTGACTGACCGAACAGCCTCCTGTCCCAGGAATGGGTGCAATTGCTGCATAACAGGAATCCATGCCAAGGAGCCATGGTTATAGCTGCCCCTTGCTCTTTGAGTGGAGCCATGAGACTCTCCACATTGAAAAAAGGCTCTGTTGGGGCTACCTATCAAGAGTTAAATTTGAAAAACCACCAGATCCAGGAGCTCCAAAGACCTAGAATCAGTTTTGCCAGCACTGAGCTTATCTTCTTCCCCATGCAGACTGTCATTGCTTCCAGATACTGGGTAACAACTTCAACAATGTCACTTGTGTAGTCCAGGATGGATATCTAAAGTTAAGTATCATTAGCATATTTATGGAATTTCATCCAATGTTGATAGTTGATCTCACTTAGCAGTTTCATGTAGATATTAAATAAAAGTAAGGAGAGAATTAAGCTATGAGATACCCTACAGAGGAGAGGCCCAGTGCTAGATCCACACTGACTAGAAATGACATTGGAGGAAGGAAGAGAACAGTGCTTCCCATTGCCAATTCCTGGAGCCAGTCCAGAAGCATACCATGATCAATGATATCGAAAACTGCCTAGGAGAGCAAGGACAGTTGTGCCATCTCCAGGGATCATTCACAAGCATGATTGCCTCAGTTCTATAACCCAGTCTGAAACTCAACTGAAAATGGCCCAGCTAATCTACTTCTTTCAGAACCATTAGAAGCTGTGCACCTGTCACCTTCTCAACAACCATTCCCAAAAAGGTAAAGTAAGAAACTGGATGAAAATTGTCCAAGAATGGCTTCATAAGGAGAAAATGGACTCCTGCCTCCTTCAAAACAGGTAAAATGACCCATTGTGCTATCAATAAATTTTATCAGGTCCATGATTGCCATAAACTCTTGCAACTATCCAGACAAAGAACTCAGAAGTACCCCAGAACTATCAGTCTAGCAAACTCCAGTGCCAGCCTCAAAAGCTCAAGCTGCACATCAGGGAGGCTGGTCCATGAGCAGTAATCCTGATACCCACAACTTAACTTCACAAAGAGGATATGACATCCAGAGCTATGTCCAATGCAGCATCCCTAAAAGCCACCAAACAATCCTAAATGACAACAGCCATACTCCTGTCCTGGGATCAGTTTGTGCCACACTCCAAAACCAAAAGAGCACATTTTGGAGAGGGGGAAATGCCCCCCCAGCACTTATCTAGATTTCATTCATACATACAATGTTTGCCTTTTCAATCTAGATTTAATCATGGATGAGGCTGCCCTTGCATTAAGTGGCTGGGGCCACCAAAACTGCAAAGAGTGCAGCATTGATGTTAAAACACAAAAGCATTTTCACCTAGAGTGTTTTGTCCTCTGTCTCCTGCCACATCTCTCCATGCCCATAACCACCTTGGTATTCCTGCTTGCCCTCTCCCCCACAGTATAAAATCACCCTGATTATGTGTGCATATGTGTGGAACCTAATATGTATGTACATACTCTTATTAAATTCCCGGAGAGAAAAAAATGAAGAGGGGGGGAGGGAGGGAGAAGATTAAGAAGAAGAGTCAGGTTTTTATATTCTCTAAAGATTCTCCTTCACTGATTTTTAATTAATTTTACTTTTAATTAATGGTTTTCATATTTCAGTTTCTATTTTTGAATTTAGTAGATCTTGCTTGATTATAAAGGCAAGGAATGAATGAGAACAACATAATCTAATTTCTTCCTCTTCCTTCATTTGACTATCGCTCTCAAATCACATCTCATCTAGGATGATACATTTCATTATCTCATGTTCAGTATACAAGAAATAGTATTTCACGTTATAGCAATTATTTCCACAGGAACTTAGTGTAAGAATTACATATATATATATATATATATATATATATATATATATATATATATATATATATATATATATATATATATATATATATATATATATATATATATATATATATATATATATATATATATATATATATATATATATATATATATATATATATATATATATATATATATATATATATATATATATATATATATATATATATATATATATATATATTTGAATGTGTTTTTGTGTACACTATATGTTCTTTCTCATAGATAGTAATAAAAGTAATATTCTTCCATTTCTCTCAATGCCCTGAAGACTGAAATAGTCATTTGAAGGCAATTACATTTGGATGATCCAAAGACAATTACCCACACTTTAGAGTGAATGACTCTTATTTCATTTCCTGCACTTTTATCTTTAAGTCTACATGGATATATTTTACAATATATAGTAAGTTGTAAGTGTACTTTGGGGGAAACAAAAGGCAAATCTTTGTCATTGAATGCTCATCTCACTCAGATTCTATTTAGCAACCCTGGATTTATTTATTATTCAGTTCTTGCCTCCTGCAGACAATGAGAAAGAAAAATGTGAAAAACAGAAGGATCCCATTTGGAACCCACAGAAATGTAGTCTGAAGTCCATAGCATTAAAAATCCAGTGGAAACTTTAAAAAATGTTTTACAACAAGCTGTTATGGCAGAAGGGGCGTTGTCTTACCTGAACGCCTTTTCTCAGCATGATGATGTAGAATCCACCGGTAGGTAATCTCAGCCTTCCTGCTCAGTTGAGACTAAGTCAGAATTTTAGCCATGCCTCCTTCTGGGCTGTACCTTCCCAGTTTTTGACAAAGGCAAAGCAAACATGACAAAGTCTGACGCATTGGCTCCTCCTACTATGACACAGGCCCAGACAGCCATGAAGGGTGGGTGTGGATTCTACATCATCATGCTGAGAAAAGGCATTCAGATAAGACAACGCCCCTTCTCCAGCATGATGAGTGTAGATTCCACCGGTGGGACATACCAAAGCCGCTCATATCCCTACGGGGGGGGGGATAGTTTGGGCTTGTGTCCCACCAGAAGGAACCACTTGTTGTAAAACCCTCCTACCAAATGAGGCATCCACAGCTGCAAATTTATCAAGCTTGTAATGCCTGACAAATGACGAAGGGAGGACCAAGCTAAGATCTTTGTAAATACCCGTGGGGCTGAAGAAAGGCCAAATGGGAGAGCCTTCTACTAAAAATGCCGGTGCGTGTAAGAAAACTGGAGGAATTTGCGGTGTTCGGGAAGGATCGGGACGTGAAGGTAAGCCTCCGTCAGATCTATAGAGGAAAGGAAATCCCCTTTCCTGATGCTGGCTAGAATGGACTTGAGAGACTGCATCTTGAACCTTTTGTAGGTCAAGAAGTAGTTCAGACCCTTCAAGTCCAATATCGCCCTCCAACCTCCCAAGGCCTTTGGTACCACGAACAGAATGGAGTAAAATCCCTATCCTCTCTGTTCCATGGGCACTGGCTCTATGGCCTCTATCTCCAGTAGGAGACTGGCCTTGGCAGTGTTTCTTGTGTTGGGGCATTGAAGGAATTGTTCTGGAGGAGTGGATAAGAACTCCAGGGTGAGGCCGTGTTTTATGATATCTGTGGGGGTGACCTCCCAAGTGTCGCTGAATAGAGACAGGCTGCCCCCTATGGGAGAGTCTTCCTTGGCATCACTTATTTCGTTTGTACGAAGGGTCATTTGGACTGGTACTGGCCCTTGACTCCAGGGTTCTGGTAGTCCTGCTGTTGATCCTGTCTAGGGAGAAAGGATCAAGAGCCTCTGGGCCATTCCCAGGACTGCTCGGCCCGAAAGGGCTGCCTCCAATCCCAGGCACCTCCCGAATGAAAAGGCTGCCTACAGAAGTCCTGCTGAGGCTTTCTGTCTGACCTCTTAGAGGGATGTGGAAGCACTTACGCTTGTCCTTTCCCTCTATGAGATACGGCTCCAGAACTGGGCCAAATAGATGTGTTCCACTATATGGGGTGGTCGATAGATGCCACTTGGATTTCAGGTCGGCCCACCACTGTTTCAACTACAGTGGTCTGTGGGACGAGACTGTGGCCGTGATGGATCTGGCAGAATACCTGGCAGAGTGGAGCGATGCGTCTGCCACATACTCAGACGCTGCAACCAATTTGCCCAACGTCTAGTGTGCTCGCACCTGGTCAGGGGGGATGAGAGCCTGGAGCTCGTGGAGTCACATGATGGACCTGGTGAAAAAAGATGATGATGTAGCCGCCTTAATCACCCATGCCAAGGCCTGGTGAGCTCTGCGGAGAGAAAACTCGAATCTCCTCTTCCGCTTTCAAGGCCTCTGCCATAGCTCCTGGAATTGTGGAGGTAGAAAATAAGGAAGTTAGTGGGGTGTCCACAAGAGGCACCTCCAGAAGGGAAGAAAAGAAGAAACATTGAATAGCTTTTTCTCAGTTCTGCTGGGAGAAGGAAGAGTGGCCAGTGAAGACCACTGTTTTTCCACCATACTGTGGAAGAAGTTTGGGCATGGAATTTGTTTCTCCTCCACTACCTGCTCTGAGAACAAAGGATTTGAGTCCTGGGCAGAGGAGGTAGAAGGTTTAGGGTTCTGTTCAGGGGTGAGGTTAGCCGTGGTACAGGCCTTCATGAGTAATGACCTAAATAGGGAAGGGTCAAAGAGGCCAAATGTTGGTGCCGGATCCGGAGCCGCCTCCTCATCCTCTGACATGGGCATGTCAGCCATTTCAAGATCCACGGATCCCTCCTCTCCTGAGAGGATGTCTCAGAATTGCCAGAACTGGGTAGCAGGATATGACCTGTTTGAGGTAGAGATATCTGTGGAGGAAGTGGCACCTGCAAGGGTCGTTGATCCATAGAGGAGGCCATATATTGCGCAAATGATTGGTGTATAAAGTCCTGAAATTGAGCCGACCACGTGTCCTGTTGGTCCATGGGACGGATGTCCGCTGCTGTGGGAGTATACATGACTTCAGGAACCTGTTGTGTTGTGGGAGAGGAGGAAAGAGGGGGACCAACCTGTCCAGTTTCCCCGAGACCATGCCCTAGGGGCATCCTGGGAAGGCACGAATTGAGGCTCAAATGGGGAGCGGTCCGGTGAAATGGGGGGAACCACTTCTGCTTCACTGGACATGAGCCTTTGAACTCTGGAGAACTCCTTCTCCAGCGCCTGATGTCTCCTCGAGGCCTCTCGCTCAGCTGCCTTGGAGGGCTCCTTAGTGGATGAGGCCTTTGCCTTGGCTCCCCCCCCCGCGTCCCAATTCAGATGATCTGCGCTTTTTTTTTTGGGTGGCATATGAATTTTATTATTATTATTAAAGATCATTTTACTTAAGTAAATCAGGATTGTGTTTTGATCCAAGATTTGTGGGTGCTTCGTGAAAATGGCTTCCTTGTTTGCCATCAACTACAGTCTCAGATTGGAATGCAATTCAGCCATTTTGAGCGGAGATCTATAAACTGAATAAGCAACACTAAATAATCTAGACTCTGTGCTTGCCTATATTTCATCAGGAGGAATTAAAGTGGGGGTATAAGGGATGGTTTAAAGAGTAGTTTAACAAATATAAATGCTTTACATAAAGTGATGTACGAACATGGCTAGCAATGGGTACCTAAAATGAGAATAACCTCTTTGCACTTTTTTCCCCTCTAACATAATGTTTTCCAAATCAAGTTCCAGAAAATGGCAGGAAATAGCCGTTATTCCACAGGAGAATCAGAGAGAGGGAAAAAAAATGAAAGCATTTTTCTCCTCCTGACCTTCTGCTTCCCATCTTCACCCCAAACTGGTCCAACAGGCGGAATTAAATCCCTGGGAAGATAAGGTAAGCCAATATGTGAAAAGGGTGGGTCACCTATGGGCTGACAATAACTCAAGGAGCTCTTTGGGTTTACCATAGATAAGGTGTCTGTAAAGGTTAATCTTTTTTTTTTTTTAAATATTTTTTATTGACTTTTTTTTTTCCCAATTTTAACAGAAAAGAAAGCTAATCATATCAAATCTTAATATACAAATAAACAATCAACAACAAAACATAAATACAATTTCCAATACTTCTGATAATAATAACTCAACTAAAAATAAGCCTCTCAAACAATTTACCATCATTTTTCCCCCTTCTTATCAGCTCACACTTAGCTCATCCTTCAATCCACCAAAGGCCACCCAAACAACCCATTAGTAACAATAATTAATTATTCTTCCACCAACCCTAATTACAGCTAAAAAAAACATCATACCTAAAATTATACGGCTTCCCAGAATGATTACAGGGTATAACAAAAGAAAGCCCCACTACATCAAACAAAATTATTATATGAACTTAACAAGAATTTTAAACTATATACTATCTCTTACTCAAAACACACAGGCGCCGCAGGGTCTCCTTCGTGAGACTCCGTCATCTGGATGTGTAAAGCCGCGAAAAACAGCGCACATCAGCTGTTTTTTCGCGGTGAAAGATCCCCTCTCCGGGCAAAGAGGGAGGTGAAGAGCATCGGGAGTAAGGTTGAGCCTTCTTAAATCCCTGGAAAAGAAGTTTTCAGGGATTAAGAGTGAGCTCCCTATAGCTCCGGAGGACGCTCCTATCCAGAGACGCTTCTGTCTTCGGGCAGAAAAAGACGCCGCGACCACCTCTGCTTTTTTTTTTTAAGATTTAACACTGAAGAGATTATAAGCAGGCTGAATGACTACAGGAGTCCAAATGGTTTGCAAGTATTTTTATTGTTTTTTTTTCTTGGTTATACATTTCTAACGTTTTTAATCAACAATGTTTCAAGATGGCGTTTAGCTTTCACTGTTTTCACTGTTAGGGAAAGTGCTGGAAAGTGAAAGTGGAATCTGTTACTTTTCTCTCTCTTCTTGTTCTTTCAAGCGCAGCTAGAGAGACGGCTGTGATTTGAAATTTAAAATGGAGTGGAATATACAGCCAAATGCTAAATCTAAGTTGGATTTTACTGATGAATTTTACGAAAAAAGATCTGATACACAGAAGACTTTTGCGCAAGAGGTTAAAGAGTTTAAAGCATTTGTGAAAGAGGCTTTGACAGAAGTATTTTTGAAATTAGCTAAACTCCTTCCTCCAAATGAAATCGATGTACAACCTACTGTTGAACAATTTATTTCACAATCTGTATATGGAGATGATTACTACATAACACAAGAGAAAGAAGTTCAACAGGGAAGAGATGAGGAGGGTTTTGAGAATGAAGATGACAAATGGATTTTGCTAGATGAAAAGTTTGTTTATAGTGAGCAAGAGGTTTTGTTTCAAGAAGGGGAATTCTGTCTAGCTGGGCAGCAAGAAGATGATTTAATCGACAAAAGAGAGGCATTGTTCTACTTTATGAAGCAATTAGACTATAAAACGAAATGGATGTTGTTTGACGAACAGTTTATTTATGTAAAACAAGAGGATATGATTCAAGAAAGGAAGACTCAATTCAACAAGCAACTTAGCTACGGGGCTGAAGAAATACAGAAGAGAGACTTATTAGTTGGAAGGGTGGCCTTGTTATGGCCTTTTATTTGGTTGAAAAAGAAACCTAGAGTTCGCTTGAAGTAATGAAATTTAAAATTGTATGTAAGGAATTATTCTAGGTGTGATATTAGGTTGGAATGTAAGTTAGAAATGCTATAAATAATTTGTTTTTATTATGGAGGTTTATTTGTCAGGTGAGAGAGTCCAGAAGTTGATTGATTAAAAGAAATTTATAATTAAATGAGAGAATTAAGGTTAATCTAAGATAATGGGTTGATTTAAAGATTAAGATTTTAGGCAAGCTGTAAGATAGGATATTTAAATGATATTTTATGATATATTACTATAAATTAAATTTAGTAGATTTGATTTAGATTGATGATTTAGACGTTAATGATAAATATTATTTTTAACAAGATGAGCTGATTGTTTATATTATAAGTAAGGTTTAGAAGAGGATGTTTATATGATGATATATTAAGATATATTATGATAAACTAAATTGAATAAGAATATAATTATTATTATTAATATAAGTTCATAGGTAAGCTGCAAACCAGGATGTTTAAATGATATTTTAAGATATATTATTATAAACTAAATTTAGTAGATTTGACTTAGATTGACGGTTTAGAAGTTAATGATTAATATTATTCTTAACAAGATGAGTTGATTGTTTATATTATAAGTAAGGTTTAGAAGAGGATGTTTATATGATGATATATACTAAGATATATTATGATAAACTAAATTGAATAAGAATATAATTATTATTATTAATATTATTATCATTATTTTGAATCGAGGGATTTATTGATATTGTTATGGTTAATATTATTTGTTTAATTTTAATAAGATGGGTTTTTTTTTTCTTGTTTTTTTTTTTGGTTTGTTTTTTTTTCCCTTTTTTTTCGTTTTTTTTTTTTTGTGTGTAAAGGTTAATCTTATCCTGGTGTGGATAAAGCAGGTATGCGGAGGGAATATCAGAGCCCTGCGATGGCTAAGGACTTGCACTGTCTGCCATTGCCACCTGGATATTCCGGGTAGGAGATGTCCAGGAAGGGGGGGAAACAAACACGCAGACCTGGTTGTCAGAGAGGGAAATCCCACGCTCTGAGCAACAGCAATGGCAAACAGCCAGACAGATCATTAGAACTGCCTGTTTAGGCCTTGTGGCACAGCACCATAAAACTAATTGACAAGGGGGAATCTAACTGTAATTCCCCCTCGTTGAGTAGAAGTTTTGAGAAAGAAATGAGAGTTCCTGCCAGGAAGTTGAAATTCTTTGCAATTAATAGAGATGGCCAATAGCTGAAATTCAAAATGGCAGCTGCCCCACTGCTCTATGCCTCTTAGATAGTGTGGACAGGTCAGCTACCTCTATGTATGAAGAGTGCTGGAGTATGTCCCCCTGTTTCGAATCTGCCACAGCAGGCCAAGGTAAGGGCTTAGATGGAGCCCAGTTGCTCGCCTAAAGAGCACGAGGCCCTTTCAAAATGGCGGCCGTGCCTAATAAGGCTCCCAAAATGGTGGCCGTGCCAAAATTAACTGCCGACTGGAAAGCGGCCTGGCCTTGTCAGGCTTGGAAAGGGCCCTGAGGGAGCACTGCCCGCTATTTCGCTCTAAAGCCAAATTGAATAAAAAACTTGCTTCCGCTGCGATCCAGCGTGTCGACTGTTTCGATCGAGGCCTCGCAGCAATGCTGCACTCCAGCTGAGACTGTCCGGCCTCTCAGGGCTCCAAGGGAAATCGCCAGGCAAGACAAACCTGTTTTTTGCAGATCAGCTCGATCGGAGCTGCTGCTGCTCCAGGAAGTTCGAAATGGCAAAGATCCGCTCGTATGAAGCCTGCAAGGCTCGCTGGAGCCCAAGCTGCAGTTAGCTGCAAGTAAATAACTCTATGAAATTTGGAGTCAAATTATTGAAAGGACTAATTTAAGATAATTTTGAAATTTAGAAATATTATACTAATCAATTCGCTAACTTATCTATTCAACCTAGTCTAAACAGAGGAGCCAAAACCAATTGCATCCTGCTGAGCTAAGACTAAGTCAAAAACTGGGAAGGTACAGCCCAGAAGGAGGCGTGGCTAAAATTCTGACTTAGTCTCAACTGGGCAGGAAGGCTGAGATTACCCACCGGTGGATTCTACATTCATCATGCTGGAGAAATGCCAAGTTTCTACTAAGAAATGCCAAGTTTCAACTAAGGATGATATTTCCCCAAAATAGGAAAGGCAAAGATATAGAACTGAATAGAATCAAGGTTAAAAAAATGAATTAAATGCTCTAAAATTAATATATAGAATGTAATTATTCTGTGTGCATTACATTAAAATTACAATTGGGTAGCATTTGGACAATCTCTGCAGAAGCCCATTCAAGAAACGGAGAGGCCCATGTAACACTGAAGACTTTGGTTGTAGTCCTAATTTAAAGCATTGTTTCATATACCAGCATTCTTTAACTTTTTTAAAAAAAATAGAGAGCAGAGAGTAGTAAATAGTAGTTCCTAAGTTAGTGGAGTGGGAAAATAACCCATTCAGATGACCTGAAGGGTAGCTTCAGCATCTTTACCACCATCTATCTAATTATACTTTTGAACTGAATCCTGTAAGTGCTATAATATTGTTACTGAATCATCATCAAGGGACTATAAGATGATACAGACATACCTAGATTTACAAGAGGAAAGAGGTTATACCAAGAGCCTAGTCTTGGATCCAGCTCCTTGTGATTTTTATCTCAACTTTCTTGGGTTTGAGAATGCCTTAAAGGCTGTCTGTCTCCCAGGGCAATAAGTTTGTGAAATAACCCTGCCCTCTTTTTGTTTGTGGAAATAAATACGGTTCACCTTGTCTCAAAATGCAAGATTGGAGTACAAGATTGCTGCACAGCACTGCCAATATACAGTATATTGCTACCATCCATTCATTTGCTTCACCAAGGCAATTTTAACAGAGGTTATTATGAATGATGGATTATATGAATGTTTTAAATAAATAAAACAAAATAAAATAATTTTGTGACAGGGTGAGGAAGGAAGGGCATTTCATTTCAAACTTATTATTATTGCCTGACCAAATTCTTCAGGTGGACAGTATTTTGTCATCCTGAGATATGTTTGGAGGAATTTCTTTAATGCATCTTCCCCAGCTCGGTGCTTTTCAGGGGTGCTAGATGACCATTCCCATCATCCCTTACATTCAAGGCAGATAGAACCTTTATTAAGGATGACTGATTATCTGTGCCAGAAAAAGAATATGACCTTTTTTGAATCTCAAGGAGAACAACTTAACTGATTTGGAGTACAACTCACATGGTCTCCCTATGAGTCCTGCTGGCTGGGGCAAATGAGAATTGAAATCCAATATTTCTGGAGGACACCAGATTATCCATCCCTGTTTCAGGATTTCCCAGTAGCGTTTGACACTATTGATTACCCTGGCATTGTTCTGAAGCATCTGATAACTATTTTGCTACAGATTCTATCACACACTTAAGGCAACTGCCATGTAACAAATAGTGTGATCTATAAAATCATTCTGTTTTCCCTTTGCCATGACTTCAATACAGATTGATTCCAAAGGAATAAGGAATCAAGAGTGAGAGAAGAACTTCTGCAGTTGATGGATTCCAGTTTCACTTCTATTACTTTTTTACTTGGTGCATCATGAGGAGGCTGCCGCTTGTAGCATTTTACCCTTTGAAAGGTCTTCTTGCCTGTGAAAGGGAGTCTTTCCTTGCAAAATTGATGAAGAAAGTATTGACTTTTTCAGGAGATGGCAACCCTCCCAAATGGCCATTCCCTGATTCAGCCCAGCATTAGTGATCGGTTTTCTCCTAAATAGGATACGAGAGGTTCACAAGGGCTGTGTGTGTATCTATGCTTGTGAGTGTAAGGCTGTAAATTTGACATTAACAAGATTAGCGAACACTAAAAAAAACACCAGCTGTTCAGTAAATATGCAAATGAAATTTATCACAGATACTATCTCTCTTCTTGTGCCCAGAGATCATGTGTGGGTTAATGTAATTTTCACAGTTCTATTTTAAATAGGGCATCACATTTAGTTGATAAAAAAAAAATTCCGTGTTGTCATCTTATTCTTCTTGGCAACAGAACTGTTTGGCTACACAATAAAATTGTCTCATTATATACAGTACATTCCAGCTGTGTTTTACACTTTCAGTGTGATGTTTGCCAAATGTAAACCCTAAGGTACTTTCCCCTTAGTAACAGCAAAGTTAGTCAAATGTTTCATAGGTAGTGGGGGAAAAAAGCTAGATAAATGAAAAAGGCATGGAGGAAAGCTTAAAGTGAGAGAAAAAGAAGAACCATAAATAGAATTCAATGCTTATCATCTCCAGATGATGCAGTTATACCAAAGTGATAATACAGTTTATGGGAATATTCTGGAGGTGCTCCAGATTACACATAATTGCTTTCATTAAAAATTGCATCAACTTGATCGTACCTAGTTGAAGGATAGATTAGTTTCAGCCCAGCATTGGCCTCAATTAAAGATGTAAACAAATGTACTATCATTCTTCAAGGAACTGTTGACTTACTAATATAGTGATGGTACAGAAGTTGGCAACAGAGGCAGAGGTAGCATCTTGCTTATCTAACAATGGAGCCATAAGATTTCACCATCCTTCCTGGTGGTGGTGCTAAATGGGTCATTATATGAATGGTGATTACCCCTGAAAACTGACAAATCAAATCTATTTGGTCCATTCTTTGTTGCTCAGCCTCTTCAAACAGGAGGAAGTATCAGTCATAGGAACGTTACAGTAGTTCCCCCTTCTGCCAATTGCCTGGCCCTAAAAATAATTATAGCAGAAGCTTTTCTATTTACTGTTTTTAACCACAGAATAACAGAGTTGGAAAGGACTTTGGAGGTCTTCTAGTCCAACCACCTGCTCAAGCAAGAGATCCTATAACACTTCAGACAAATGACTGTCCGATCTCTTCTTAAAAACCTCCAGTGATGGAGCCTCCACCACAACTTCTGAAGGCAAACCGTTCCATTGATTAATTGTTGTAACTGGAATTAGGAAATTTTTTATTTCTAGATTGGTTCTCTCATTGTTTGATTTTCATCCATTGCTTCTTGTTCTGCCTTCAGGTGCTCTTCTTTGTGGCAGCCTCCTAACTAGCAGAGCAAAAATTAAATTTGCATTTTAAATTTTAAGCTACCAAACTGAATATGCTGAAATATGTATGGAATAGAATGCTGTCTTTTATATGTCTAATAGATAGTGATATAATTTAAAAGTTTCTAATAATAACATGGGCATGTGTTACTCTACCAAAATGCTATTGGTACACACAGAGGAGCTTTTGCCTCTCCTGGTATCCTTTCTGGGTAGCCTTTCCTAGCCATATGTCCTCCAGAAAGCTGGGATGCAAGCACCGGCTTTCTTGGTGGGGTGATGAGGGCTACTGATTAAACCAATTGGACAGGAACAGATTGGGAAAGGCTATTTTACAATCTGGGATATCTTTGGTGAGTCGGGGTGTAAAACCAGGATTGTAGGACATTATGCAGTCACTGAAGCTTTGGGTAGTTGCCAAATTGTAATTAACAGTAGGCCATAAGAAGAAATTTACTAACAGTTGTCATATTAAGAAAGTAAACTGTAATGTGCAAATTAATTATATTTCATGAATTGAATTAGATTTAAGTGCAAATTTAATTTTTGTTTGGTCCCATTCATTTCTTGGTCATGGCTTGGAATTCCTGTTGGCGATTCTGTTGAACTTAGTCCAAAATAAGCTGCTTACTAATCTACTGTCTTGGAAAAAGACATTTGATACGTGGTCAAAAACAGAAAGTCTCTGAATGTATGGAACATTTGAATTGTGTTGAATGAGAGTTTCAGGATAACATAACACTGAAATTATCATCATTGTCATTCTAGCCACTGCAGGATGAAAGCCTCTTCCATATGTTTCCAACCAATATGGTCTTGAGCTTTCTTTTGCCAATTGGACCCGCAATAATTTCTGAGGTCTGAAATAGTTTTCACAAATTTTACCACTATAAAGAAGAATTTCAATGTTGTATGTTCATTATGCGGAAATTAGGGATGATCCAGAAAAAAGCATGCAGTTTAAGCAATAATTTGCTGTGTGACTTAGATAATGTCAAAAAGTTATAACTTTGTTGGCTCTGACCATCCCATTCCCTCAAAATCACTCAAAATTTTAATCGTATCACGCAACGATTATATATTTTGTTATAGTCAACCATTTGGCACATTCAGCATGCAGTTTAATCTCAAAACATTACCATTGTGATGCCCCACTTTAGAAAGTGAAATATTTTCATTCCATGTTGTTTATAGTTTTATAGCTACTATCACATAACAGACATGTGAAGGAAAAACAAACATTTTTTCCTGAGATTGAAGATATCAGTGTTCTTCTGTTTATAAGGGCTTCAGGTGTGGGTGTGTCGAGTGAGGGTCTTGTGATGGGTCAGGTGTGAGTTATCAGTGAGTCTTGTGATGGGTAGGTTATATCAGGTCAGGGTCTTTGGGAGGTGAACTGATGGTGGATATAAAATAAAGGATATAAAAATAACAAACCAAATGGGTGACTTGGATAGTTTTTCTATATTGTATTTGCAAGAGATTTGTTAAAGTTTTGAAAAATTTTGTAAGATGGAATGAAGAAAAAAACAAAAATAAAAATTAAGTTCTAGGACATGATTTGAAGGGATTAAACATCAAGACTGTTAAAAGAATATAAGGTTGGTGTATTTGACCATAATTAAAATAGGTGTTATCTCTTGTAACCCTTAATGGACTTTTGCTGACCAGAACTGAATGACAAGGCTTTAATGATTTTTTAATAGATAAAAGATGAGATATGAGCAGATGAGATCATTGGTTGTATTTTAAGAGAAGGGGATAAGTTACTAAAATTATTTAGATTTGTTGTGATGAAGAGGAAAATAATTTATTTCTATATTTCTTTTTGTTTCCTGTATTTTATTTTTCTTTCTTTTCTAGTTTTCTTGCTTTTATGCATTTTCTTTTATTTTATATTAGTTTTTATCTTTTTAATTGCAATATAGAGAAAATTAAAATAAGTTATTATTCTTGCTGTTTCTTTTTCATTTCCTTTCTAATAACTACCAGCACAGAAACTGTTTTTCATCTTCCTGCTCCTTATTTTAAATAGATGTGTGACTCACAGTCAGCAAGTTTCAATGAACTTTTTTATTTGACTGTTTTCTGAGGGTTCACATAACATTCATAGAAGTGGGATGAGGATGTTTGTATCCTAGTTTATCATTTTCATTTCCTATTTTTTCAGCATATCTTTTACAGCCAATGGGAACACTTTTTACTGGGATGTTCTGGTGGTTCTTCCTGCCCTTTAGACTTTTTTCTTCTTCTTAGATTTCTTGCACTTGTTCAGATTTTGAGATTTCCTCAAGCCTGACAGAGGCAAGGAAATGAGCATTAACAGGATGAATGTTCAAATTTATGATTTGTACTAATGAAAATTTGTTTTGTCATTCTGAGGAAAGCATGGATTCTGAGGGATATCAATGCACATAACCTATGACCGATTGATTACATTTCTCAGATAGGAGCTAACAGAGTCAACATCCTTAATGCAATTCAGTTAGCTCAGCTCATTTCCTATTTAAGAAAGCAGATTAACCATGTATTGTAGAAATTGAGATCTTTCCGTAGGTTTTATTTATGTGTTGGACTGTAAAATATGGAGCCTGAGTTTCAGCCAACATAAGCAGTCAAGGTGGCTTCCCTCAGTAAAACACATACAAAACATAAAAACAAAGCAATACAATTAAAATCAAATAAAAATTAAAATAAAGAGAACTAAAATCAGTTCAACTGTTAAATTTGGCAAATGAAAGAGGCGAGAGAGGTTTTTCTACTTATGAAATGCTGGGAGGCAAGGGACCATCAGGGTGGAGAGTTACAGGGAACAAAGCCTTCCCCCTTCAGGAAGCCAAGTTTCTAACCACAGGGGCATTTTCCAATGGCCTCTTCTGCTTCTCTAAATAACCAGGTAGCTTTATATCAGAAAAGGTAATTCCCTCCAAGAGTCAGGACCAAAGCACATGGCAATTTACTTGACCGCTGCAGTGTCCCCATGGAGATAGATGGTAAGGATGAAAACAGGACAGACCTGGGAATCCTATCCATACATAATATGTAGGTAAGATCTCATGTCACCATAATCTCATTTGATGTACTTCACCACCACAGCTGCATGCTTTGTGATGATGCTATATTCCATGGGATTAATCATTTTAGAGTAATTCTATTGTACAAATACAAATAGTCCTCAATTTATAATTACAATTGAGCCCAAAATTTCTGTTGCTAAGCAAGACAATTATTAAATGAATTTTGCTCCATTCTATGACCTTTCTTCCCACAGCTGTTAGGTGAATCACTCCAGTTGTTATTAAACTGGTTTTTAAGTGAATCTGGCTTTCCCATTGTCCAAAGGTTGAAAAAGGTGATCACATGACCCTGGGACACTGCAACCATCACAAAGACGAATCTGTTGCCAAATGACTGAATTTTGATCATGTGACCATGAGGATGCTGCAATGTCACTTTTTCCAGTGCTATTGTAACTCTGAATGGCCATTAAATGAACTGTTGTAAGCTGAAGACTACCTGCATTGTAGTCTAGGGATGCATGGTGGTTTTCAAAAGTTATATCAATAACAGCAACAATTTAAAAAAATTAAATTGTCTTATGCTTTTTCAGGTCATAATCTTCCACTGTTTTTCCTCGATTTAAGGAGCATAGCCTTGAACTATGTCTTTTGTGATCAGCTTGAGTAAAGTGAAAACAATTGTATCACAAAGATTGGCCCATGTGGTATTTCCAAAGCATCTGGGAGATCTCAAACTCATTTGTCACCGAAATGGATGTGAGAAAATATATGGGGGAGGGTTCCCCTTGCAATGTGTTTAACCCTGCAACATCAGGATTATATGTGAATATTTAATATGTGCTATGACTAGTATTACTGCAGTTCTTTTGTTATTTGGGGCAGCAATTTTTTCAAACACCGTTAACAAAATTAAGTAAAAAGTTTTCCATGTTTATTCAGAACATTTTTCTTCACCTGCAATTTTTTTTCTTTCTAGTTCTCTTTTCTGTCTCACTCAGATAGTGTTCTAGTTGCACTGAGATCCCACTGCTTTCAGTAGGAAATACGTGCCATTCGCTTAACTTGGAATCTATATAATGTATGCTTAAAAAAAACAGATAGCTGCTCCCCAGAGAACTATAAAATATTTTTCTAACAACTGAGGAACCACGATGACCAACCTCTACCAAGAGTGGAAAAGATTTCTATGTTCAGAAAAGTGGCACAGCACTCAATTACTGCCTCTAGCCTCACATGGCAGGTGGCAAATAGAAGAAATACAAGTCTTGCCAAATGAAAAGATCTGGAGATCTTGAAAGCTTACAACTTTTGAAATCTCTGGGATGGGCTAGAAAGTATTACTCTAAAAGGGATGTTGGACTCTAGAAATCCAGTTATGAACATATTTAGGAACTAAAATAGTTCTATTTCTTCTCTAGTTTACAATGTGGATTCTATTTAAACCCTAGAAAATTTTCCTTCAACCAAGCTTTACTCCTAGCCCTCACCTATAACCTCTTCATGGACGTGTCTATGTACTGGCAACAATACACAATAGGAACTGCTTACCATTGCTTTCTTCCAGGATATTTTTTCCCCAACTTTCAATCTAGCCTGCAAACTTGCTTTTAACTGACTTTTAGCCGACTTTTCTAGTTAAATCCTTTGTTTCTGCCAATGAATGGATTTGGTTTTTTTAAAAAAAAATTTTGTTTTGTTTTTAGGGGTAAGGGCTGGTTCTGGATAGTTTCTCTAAAGCTAAGGATGCTATTCAGACCCAACCATTGTGAATTTGTCAGCCATGATTTGTTGTATGAACTCTACCAAGCATGCAGTAATCAGTGAATCATATTTAACCATCCAACCAATATGCAAAAATCAGAAATGCTTAATAATTCTTATCAAATTCTTATTGCACAATGGAAGTATCAGAGGTAGAAATCAAAACAGATGATCAAAAAACTCACCAGTTCAGTGAGAAAGGAGCCAGGTAAATGATTGCCAGATCTTTTAATTCAGATAGTGAAAAAGTGGATTGCCCTGTGCTAGCTTTCCATCTTGTTCATTCCTCACAAATTACTTGATAAGTAGACTAAGTTACAAGTAAATATGTAGGAACAATAGAGAACAGAGAGAATGCCTCTTTGATTCCATCAACTATTCAAGTTTAAGATTCATTTGAACTTGAATAATGAATCACTGAGGTTAGCACCAAAGATTGCAATACTAAATGTTACTGAATGATGGTATCTTTCTGACCTACCTGTATTTGTGTAAAGCTTTCTCCAACTTCCAGCTCAGCAATTTTCCCTTTTGTCTTTTTAAAAATAAAACTATTTAACTGATTTCATTTAATTACAACTATTTAAACATTAAAGGCACTCTGTAAAATTACATTTCTTCCTTCTGAATTATACCTTTACCCTTCCATTCAGATAAGCAACAAGACTGTTGATTTGATGGTTAGCAATACATCACAATATACAGTATAGGGGTATATTTTAATTGGAGAGAGAATGTTTTATGCATTGTCTTGCATCGGCACTTCCAGGAAGCACAGCAAATAGAAGATGGCTTGGCCAGAGAGTGGAGCCAATGACCACAGCAGAGCTGGTGAATGAATTCCATGATACAAAGTAAAGTATTTTAACTCTGGAAGAATTCAAGGATATTTAGCGACAATGTACTTAGAACTGTCTTTTCAGGTTGTATGTTACTTAAAAATGGGCTCAAAAGAAGAAGATGCAACTGAGAATCAGGCTATTTGGATATGGATTTAAAATTGGCAGAATACAAGAATGATATTGATAAAGATATTACATAGGATTTACAAATAAGAAACCAGAGTAATGACTTGGATGTGTGATTTCAACTCAGAACAGTGATTTGGATACAGGTATCAAAAGTGATACCTGTATCGCATTCCTGAGAAAAGGCAGAGAGAATGAAATCAGCTTCTGAGACACTACTTAAAAGAAATAAATATGAAGACTTTCAAAAAAATAAAAAGATTTATAAAATTGTGTCTTATTTGACCAAGGTTAAAGTGTACATGATTTTGTTTCCTAGCAACTTTTAAACACTTTTTTCTTGACCAGGACTGAATGATTCACTTATAAAGTAATGGGAAGATGAGATTTATTGTGGTAATTTTTAGAGGAAGTGATAAGCTATGCTATTAAAATTGAAGGGAAGTGTTAAACTTGTGAAGGAGTTTCTGAGATAAAGAGAAGATGGTAAGAAATTAATCTGTGGGACATTATTTGATGGGATTAAATTTCAATATGTTGTTTTTGTTAATTGTTTTATGATTAACTTTTAACTTTGAATGATAAGGCTTTAAAGATTTGTTATAAATGGGCTCATAAATATAAGATGTGGAAAGGATTGTTTTTGGCATTTTTAGAGAAAACAAGTCATTATGTAAAGAAATATGAAACTTATTTAAGGTGAATACAAACGAAAAGGCTATTAGGAAGAGAGGGGAAGGAAACAGAATTTTGAAACGCAGGGCACTCAGATAAGGCATTGAACGAAAGAGCAATTATTTTAGATCCTTGATGTTTAACATTATGGTTTAAGCCTACCTTCCCCAAATTTGGATCTTTCAGTGTTGAGGACTACAGTTCCCAGCCACTTCAATTTCTGTCCACACTGACTGGAAATTCTGGGATTTGCAGAGCTGATGAATCTAGAGGAAGACAGTCGAAGGCTGCCTTGAATGAGCCTCTAAAAGTTCATGGCGTTAGGTTCTGGCAGATTGTACTCCAGTTTATTTTACAATCCATGTAATTAATCACCTTTTAAATTTGTTTAATACAGTATTTGTGAATCCAATCAAGACAAAGCATTCATGTACGATGTGCCTTTGGGGAATTTTCTGCCATCACTATGGTCCTTCTGTTGGATTGGACTCTTTAGTCATAATAATCTGTGTCAAGGCAAAATCCCTGCTTTTTGGTGTTCCTATTCTACTGGGTGATGTTGCCACATTTCCCTGTTTGTGTGATTATCTCAAAAACCAGCATAAAACAGGAGAGGTTCCTGCACGCCTTGGTCTCTCTAGATAGCCCTGCTTAACTTATAGTTCCAGGATCCCCCAAAATCTGTGAAACAGCAGCACCTGGTGGCAAATTGCAGGCATTGTGCTCCAGCGAGGAGTGCGTTTTTGTTCCATGGGTTGCACTTTATTTACACCTTGAGTTATAACATTTTAAAAAACAGGTAACAGAAAATACAAACATTTGGATAATTTCACTTTGTTTTCAAACTGCTCAAACGTCAGAATTATATTTTAATAACCTTTTCTTGTGAGAGGGGCAATCTGCAGTCCTTCCTGAGTTGGACAGTTCTATAAACATCTGTATTTATTTTTTCTATTACTAAAATATTACCTGTTTTATTTATAAAATTTAGACACCCACCCATGTCACTCTTAGAATGTCAGAGTTTTGCATACAGGTAGTCCTCGACTTACAACAGTTCGTTTAGTGACTGAAGTTACAATGGCACTGAAAAAAGTGACTTATGACCATTTTTCATGCGGTACTTGAAGCATCCCCATGATCATATGATTAAAATTCAGGTGCTTGGCAACCAACTCATATTTATGACAGTTGCAGTGTCCTGGGGTCATGGTATCACCTTTTGTGATCTTCTGACAAGCAAAGTCAATGGGGAAGCTAGATTCACTTAACAACCATGTTACTAACTTAGTAACTGCAGTGATTCACTAAACAACTGTGAAAAGAAAGGTCATAAAATGGGGGAAAACTCACTTAACAAATGTCTCACTTAATAACAG
The DNA here is from genome assembly GCA_034064705.1 of Bothrops alternatus. Lineage (NCBI taxonomy): Eukaryota > Metazoa > Chordata > Lepidosauria > Squamata > Viperidae > Bothrops > Bothrops alternatus. The sequence goes on along the minus strand of JARGCV010000031.1, from coordinate 3,624,641 downwards.
AAATTTTAGGCTCAATTGTGGTTGTAAATTGAGGACTGCCTGTATAATCTTGTACTGTATTGCATAAATATTTTTCATGTATCTTGCCTTTATGAAAGCTTTTAACTCTTAACTGAAGATTCTGTACGAGGATCTTTAATAAATCTTTACCTTCTAAATGTTACAAACCTAACGAATGACCTTCACTGAACTGAAATGGGATTTTTTTTTTTTAATAACCCTTGAAAACAATTTCAGGAATAGAAGAAATCCTTCTGATTCTCTAACTTTGAATCCAAACTGCCATGTTTAAAATGATTTTGTGCACAAGTGGCAAAACTTCCCTTTTTTATACTATAAGCAATATAAGAAAAATACCTTCCCTCACAGCAACCTCTCAGAATTGGAAAGCAGTCCCCTCAGATATTCTCAGCTTGCCTCTATGAACTGTTTTCCATTCCAAATAGATGATATGAAGCACATGCACATACACAATACCTGACATTGGGTTTTTCTTGCTTTCCTAATTACATCCCTTCCTCCTATTTGGATATTATTATTTTGATAAGGCATACAAGTTTGTTAGAACCTTGTAAATATTCAAAATAATAAAAGTATATTTGAGGATTATGGATCAAAACTAAGAGAACAATCAGGCTGTTGTTTCTTCCTCTTCTACATGTACAAATATTTCAACGTCTTTTTTCCTGGTTTGAGGTAAACCTTTGGTTGCCATTTTGTCCAAAGCAGGACTGAACATTCCTCTTACAACATAAGATTGAATCTTTTTATCTCTGTATCCATTTCAGATCCAGGACTTCGATTCTACTTGTATGAACTACTTACATTTCATGTCTTCCTGATATTTTGCTTGCTTCTTGAACAGCATTGTGTTATATTACAACAACTGAGCTTGTAATTGCACAGCGCAATCCTATTCACATTTTCTTGAAAGCAAGCTTATTGGTTAGTAAGTAAAACTGTTTCAGACTAAGTTCAGTAACTTGCTCCTACATAAATATAGGAATACAATCTCAAAGTATTTACAAATGTTTGAAAAACGATAGAACCTAATGAACCCTTAAGCATTTTAGTTAAAAACCAGGAACAAGTCAATATGACAAATACAGCAACCCACACTATTAAATTACACTTCTCATATAAAAGTTTGAATATAATGCCCACAAAATCCAAGAATTTATAACCAAGCAAATTTAGCATAGGCATTCACAAATTGGAGGGAATGACAAAATATGCATTGCAACACAAACTGTACGATTTATATACTTGCCTCTGATGTTATGTACAGAAAGCTGATGGCTTGTACCATGTCACAATGCAACATTTTATCATTTTTGTTTTACAGAAGTTTGTACCAACGATTATTTTTGTATCATGAAAATATTGTATAAACTGTTATATTGCTATGATAATTGCTAAATGGAAATTAATAATGGGTGGCAATTATGTCGCTAACTGGTACTTATTAAAATTTACTTGTTCATTTTGGCATATTTGATGCACCACATATATCATAAAACCTTGAACAATTCACGCGTTAAACTATAATAAAACAGTACATTAGAGAAACTCTAATAACCTTATGAAATGCCTTATGACTGGTTCAGAATGAATTAGTCTATATAGTGAAATGCCATGTAAGAATTGCTCTAACAGTGGGCTCAAAATGAAAATGATTTTTTTCATAGAACAATAAGAACGTAAAACCATTTATAAAGGAATGTAAGAAATCTCTAACTTCCAACCACAAGTTATTATGGGTGATAGAATATTTGGTAACATAACCAGTTACAAAAGATATACTTATTTATTGACTTTTCTTATTTTCTCTGCTTGCTTTCCTTTTTTGCTGTATGGTCTTTAGTTCTGTCATTACGTTCACTGTTTTATAAACCCAAGCAATCTGAAAAACAAAAACAAATGACATGTGAAATTCAATTCCTAATAGTGTTCTCATTTCTTCAGGGGCCTCTGTTTATGCGATCTAAATCTCCAGTCATAAGATGCTATCAAGCTTGGTGAAACTCAATATTTGAAGTATTGACAATTTTTCCAAATGAGAACAAAACCTCATTAATAAGTACAGAATGTTATCAAAATAGTAGTGAACAATAATCATTCTAAAACACACGGCCTTTAATTCCTCAACAAAACACTCTGTCATTCTACCTTACTCACCTCACTACTTATGACTTTACAGATTACAGATATATTTTAATTTGCATAACCCTCTACAAGGGAGTTGAATTCCTGATCCTTTTTAGGTTTTCTATTGAAGCGTCTGAAACCCAAATAAACACAATTTGTCCTTCAAAAGGATGGTGTTGCTGGGTTTCCATTACTAACACACTTTAGTAGTTCAAAAGGGTTACCAAGTTGCCTGGTAACCATGACTGACTGCATAGGAGCAACTTACGTCACACATGTCAAGATGTCACTAAAATGAGAAAAGTGATGTAATTTACATTATGATTATAGTGGCTACTAATAAATGCCAGGGGATCAAACATTATGAAAGTATTACCAGACACCATGAATAGGAATTTTCTATAATAAAACATTTTTTTCTGGTTCCTTTTGCATTTTGACATGATGCCAACCTTTTTAAGGCAAGAGATTAGTGCTTACCACTATGAGGATGCCATTTAGCAGCAGTGGTGTTGAGAAAACTAATGAAATAAACATTCCTTGGGAATCAAAGTACTGGTGCTTTGAGAAGAATCTGTAAAGGAGCACAAATAAAAATAAACATCCTTGGTGAAAACAAACTCCATAAAAGACAACAGTGAATTAAACAGACTAAAGGCCGCGTTCCAAACGGAAACATCTTTTAAGAGACAAGATTGTACTCCTGAACTTTAAATACCAAAAATTTTAAAACATTTTTTTTTCCAGGTTATAGTCTGCTGTGGGCTAGTTGTATTTCGCTGGCCGCTCCTGAGCATTTGACTCAGTTTATCCACGCAAGGTGGCAGAGGTCTCAAATAAATGCACTCTTAGAATCATGTTTTCAGTGCTCCTGCTGTTGAGCTTTAGTTCCTTCTTTCAGGAAGCCCAATTATACAAACGCTGGGCACAAGGTAGCAACTGGAAAGGAAGCAAAACCTATCTTTTTAAACACGTATTCTTCTATGGCTTTTACAATAGAGACAAAAAACAAAAAACCCAGGAAAAAAAACCTAATGCATAGATAAAAATACAAAAAGGAAAAAGTATAGAAAATGTTTTAAAAGGTGAAAAATTACAACAAAGTTAAAAGTATATCATTTTAACAGTAGTTATAATTTTATATTATAGTTATTTAATGTGATTATTGTCCAAGTGCATATATATTTCTAATGCATTTATATAACTATGTTTTTTGGCCTACTATATAAATGAGTCCCCTTTTTCATTATTATATTTGCCATATAAAGTTACATCTAGAAGCAAACCAATTGTAGGCAGCAAGTGCAATCAGGTCCTTAATTCATTGGGTGAAAGAGGCCAGACATTTATTTTTCCAATTAATTTTATTTATTTATTTATTTATTTAAATCACATTTATATGCCGCCCCTCTCCAAAGACCCGGGGCGGCTCACAACAAAAAATACTACAATAATTTTAAAATTAACACATTCATACCACACACAAACGCAATCAATTCACATGCACTGATGGCGGGACACTCTTAGGGCTGAGGGGCAGAGCGCAGCTCACATGCCCCAAACCTGTCGGCATAGATGTGTCTTCAATCCTTTCCGGAAGGCTAGGAGGGAGGAAGCAGTACGAACCTCCGAGGGAAGCTGGTTCCAGAGGGCTGGGGCAGCAACAGAGAAGGCCCTTGCCCTAGGTCCCGCCAGACGGCATTGTTTACTAGTTGTTGGCTTCCAATATGTAATACTTGACAATAGGTTCCAGATTCGGAAAACTGAATCCTTTCTTGTTAATTTGTAATTGCATTTTCTGCAAAGACATTCTCCTAATTGAAGAATCCCACAGAAATTTTCTAAGCAAAGAGATTATTTTCTAAACCATTTTCTAAATATATAAACTGGGATTTCTTTCAGAATATAAATTAATCTGGGAACAATATTGATTTTGAGAGCATTTGCCTTTCCCCAAAGGGAATGAGGATGATTCTCATTTATTAATACCTGAAGAAACCCTCTCCATATTTTACTTATATTACATGTTGCTGAGTTATATCTTTTAGTATAGACATACCTAAATATTTAATGAATTCAGTACAAATACAGAATTGATACACCTTAAATGGATGGCTAACCAAATTTCCATCTATAGGCATCAGTTCCAACTTGGTCAATACTGCTTTTTTATTAAAAGCATCTTGCATCAACAGTAGGATGGTATTATAAAATTTAGAAATAAACAAAAAAAAATTGTGTTCAATTGAATGATGTACCATTCCAAGCCAACCCAAGGATTCCACACAGGTATTAAAAAACAAGGGTGAAAGTGGACATTCTTGTTTCTCTCTCTCACTAAACAGTGGAAAAATAGGAGAAAATATCCCATTAATTTTCTCTTTAGAGGTGGCCAATTTATATAGTATCTTAATCCATTTTATGAATTCCAAAGGAAATCCAAATCTGTCAAAGGTCCAGTGTTTCAGCTTCTTCTAGCCAAGTCACAGACTTCCTTTTGTTTTAAAGGTTTAAAAAACAAAAACCAAACCCACACATGTATAGAAAACATTGATGTTTCCCAGCATGAAAACATTTACTCCAAGAGAAAGATTATAGATTATACATTTGAATGCCAAAGTTTTAATGTGAGGCATACTAAAATCTCACCGATTTCACTGACCAGAAATTAGGCACATGCTCTGGTCTCCATTTTTAGAGTATTTGGAATGCAGTATTTAAAGGAATTTAATGACTTCTGCCAGAGGTGGGTAGAATAGAACATTCTGTTGCTAAGCTCAATTTCCCATCAAATCTAGGTAAAACGACCCATGGTAATAGAACATGGGAGTGGAAATCCAATCATACTTGGAAAGCATATATAGGTAGTCCTCGACTTATGACCATAACTGAGCCCAACATTTCCATTGCTAAGCAAGACAGTTGTTAAATGAGTTGTGCCCCATTTTACGAGCTTTCTTGCCACAGTTGTTATTATTATTATTATTATTATTTATTTAATTTCTATGCCGCCCTATTCCAAAGAACTCAGGGCGGCTCACAGCATGATAGAAATTACAATAAACACATATCTATAAAAAACCCTTGAGCTAAAAGAAACCAATCACTCCACAAACATACACAGAAACATACACTGGCTAGGGGCAAGGTGTTAGCTGCCCCAGGCCTGCCGGCAAAAGTATGTTTTAAGCAATCTACGAAAGGCGAAGAGGGTGGGGGCGACACGGATCTCCGGGGGAAGTTGGTTCCAGAGGGCCGGGGCTGCAACAGAGAAGGCCCTTCCCCTAGGCCCCGCCAGGCGACACTGTCTGGCTGACGGGACCTGGAGAAGGCCCACTCTGTGGGCCCTAACCGGCCGCTGGGATTCATGGGGCAGCAGACGGTCCCGTAAATAACCTGGTCCAATGCCATGTAGGGCTTTATAGGTCATAACCAACACTTTGAATTGGGTTCGGAGACCAATTGGCAGCCAATGCAGCTCGCGGAGTGATGCCGAAATGTGGGCATTTCTAGGCAAGCCCAACACTGCTCGCGCGGCTGCATTCTGCATTACCTGAAGTCTCCGAACATTTTTCAAAGGTAGCCCCATGTAGAGAGCATTGTAGTAGTCGAACCTCGAGGTGATAAGGGCATGAGTGACTGTGAGAAGAGACTCCCGGTCCAAATAGGGCCGCAACTGGTGCACCAGGCGAACCTGGGCAAATGTCCTCCTCGCCACAGCCGAAAGATGATGTTCCAAATTTAGCTGTGGATCGAGGAGGACGCCCAAGTTGCGGACCTTCTCCGAGGAGGTCAAAAGCTCCCCCCCCAGGCTAATGGACGGATAGATTGAAATATCCTTGGGAGGCAGAACCCATAGCCACTCCGTCTTGTCGGGGTTGAGTTTGAGCCTGTTGGCACCCATCCAAACCCTAACAGCCTCCAGACATCGGCACATCACTTCCGCTGCTTCACTGAAATGACACGGGGTGGAGATGTAAAGCTGGGTATCATCAGCATACTGATGATATCTCACCCCGTGTTGTCGGATGATCTCGCCCAGTGGTTTCATGTAGATATTAAACAGCAGAGGGGAGAGGACCGATCCCTGAGGGACCCCACAAGGGAGGAACCTAGGGGTTGACCTCTGACCCCCTGCCAACACCGACTGCGACTGACCAGTGAGGTAGGAGGTGAACCACCGCAAAACAGTGTCTCCAACCCCCAACCCCTCCAGTCGGTGCAGAAGGATACCATGGTCAATGGTATCGAAAGCCGCTGAGAGGTCAAGTAGCACCAGGATAGTGGATAATCCCCTATCCCGGGCCCGCCAGAGATCATCCGTCAGGGCGACCAAAGCAGTTTCCGTGGAGTAGCCGAGCCTGAATCCTGACTGTTGAGGGCCCAGATAATCGGCCTCATCCAAGGACCGTTGGAGCTGGAGTGACACCACCTTCTCAACAACCTTCCCTATAAAGGGAAGATTGGAGACAGGACGGTAGTTGTTTAAAACAGCTGGGTCCAGGGAAGGCTTCTTGAGGAGGGGGCGCACAATTGCCTCCTTGCAGGGAGCCGGAAAGGACCCCTCCCTCAAAGAAGCGTTGACAATCTCCTGAACCCAGCCCCGCGTCACCTCCCTGCTGGCCGAAACCAGCCAGGAGGGGCACGGGTCCAATAAACAGGTGGCGGAGCTCACAGCTCCAATGGCCTTGTCGACTTCATCAGGTGCCACCGGGTCAAACTCCTCCCACACAACAGGATCAAGACGAGTCCCTGTCATCTCGACTGAATCATTATCAGCCGATACTGCATTCCAATTGGAGTCAAGGTCCATCCGAATCTGGGCGATTTTATCCGCAAAAAACTTATTAAAGTCCTCAGCACTACCCTGCAAGGGTGCATCAACCCCCCCCCTGATTAAGGAGGGAGCGAGTTACCCTGAACAGGGCGGCTGGGCGGGATTCCACAGATGCAATCAAGGCGGAATGATACGCGCATCTTGCCGCCTTGAGCGCCACCTGATAAGTCTTGATATAAGATCTTACAAGTGTTCGGTCAGATACGGATTTGCTTTTCCTCCATCGCTTCTCTAGGCGTCTCTTCTGGCGCTTCATCCCCCTGAGTTCCTCAGTAAACCAAGGAGATCTCCTGGGTCTGCTACCACAGAGAGGTCGCAGCGGCGCAATCCGGTCAAGAGCCCCCTTCGCAGCCATATTCCAGGCCGTAACCAGGGACTCTGCCGAACTGTGAATGAGAGAATCCGGTATTTCCCCAAGTGTCCTCTGAAAACTCTCTGGATCCATCAGACGTCTGGGGCGGAACCACCTAATCGGTTCCGCCTCCCTGCGGGGGAGGATTGGAGCCTTGAAAACAAGCCGCAACAGAAAATGGTCTGACCATGACATAGGCAAAATATCTAAGCCCCTTAAATTCAGATCATTGCTCAACTGTTCTGAGAGGAATACCATGTCGGGAGTGTGTCCCCTCTCGTGAGTCGGACCCTGAACTACCTGAGTCAGGTTCATGGTTGCCATGGTGGCCATGAACTCCTGCGCCAACCCAGAGGATTCGCCGAGCGATGGAAGATTTAAGTCCCCCAAGACAATAAGCCTGGGGAACTCAACCGCCAGCCCAGCAACCCCCTCAAGTAGCACAGGCAGGGCTGTTGACACGCAGCTGGGAGGCAGGTACGTGAGCAACAAGCCCACCTGAACCCCTAGGTCCAACTTCACAAGGAGCAACTCACAACCCGCAATCTCAGAAACAGCGAGCCTGCGTAGGCTAAAAGTCTTCTTGGCTATAATAGCCACTCCTCCCCCCCTTCCCTGGGGTCGTGGCTGGTGCCATACGTGAATCATTGTGGTTGTGAAGTTAGTAACACGGTTGCTAAATGAATCTGGCTTCCCCATTGACTTAGCCTGTCAGAAGGTCACAAAAAGTGTTCACTTGATCCCAGGATATCACAACAGTCATAAATACATGGCAGTTGCGAAGTGGCTGAATTTTGATCATATGACCATGGGGATGCTGCAACGGTCATAACCATGAAAAATTGTCGCAAGTCACTATTTCCAGTGCCTTATAACTTCAAACAATCACTAAACAAATGGTTGTAAGCCGAGGACTATCTGTATTGCCAGTCACCAGGAGAGGGGGGAAAAAACAGGAGACCACGAATTCAAGTCCTGCCTTAGCCATGAAAGCCAGCTGGGTGACTTGGGGCCACTCGCTCTCTCAACCCAACTCGCCTCAAAGGGTTGTTTATTGTGAAGAAAATAAGAACAGGAGAAAGACTTATAAGTTTTGCTGCCTTGAGTTATTTGTGAAAATAAAGCAACAGGAATAGTTTTTTTTAAATACAGTATAATGTTTTATGCAGTTGTTAAGATGTATCTTTCTCTCTCTATATTAAAATAATGTAAAATAATGTAATTACCTCCAGTTTGCAGCAGCTACTTCATTTATGTATTCTGCACAGAATACCAGGATCACTACAAAGACAAGTACAATTGCAGATTGCTAAAGGATATTGAATCATCAGTACAACAGACTGGACAACTGGCATATAAAATATGTATCACCTCACAGAACGGAGGCTGGCATGGAAGCATTTCAGAAGGGGCCCTCCAGAGAGCAAAAAGAAAGGCGTGGAAAAATACTTTCAGTCTTGGAAGATTTTGTTAATGTAAGCTTACAATGAATAAGAATAGTACTCCTGGTTGTGCTTCTTTTCTAGACTACTTAAAGAGGCTAACAATTTGTAAATGGTTGCCAACAAAGGTATTTGCTAAATGACAAGCTGTTTCTCAACAGCAGTGTAGGTTTTGCATGCCTCAATTCTAAGATTACCGTACTTCACGTGCCCAAATGAAGTTGGAGCAGCAGCTGGAATCAGCAATGTTACAGTATCCCTGAGGGATATTAATGAATGTTTTCAACACTTTTTTGATTTGGGGAGGGTTAGAATAAGAAATTGGAAGCCTCTGGAAAGACACTATTCTTATTCCCAATTTTAAAACCTGCCTGGTAGTGTGTTTGGAGGATGCTGGAGAGCAGTCCAGGCCTCCACATGTAGAATCAAATTCCAAAACTCTCCATTTAGCATTACTCTATAGTCAGACAAAATGTTAGCTAACATTCAACAATAACTAGAGGACAGTTCTTGATTTTTAAATCAAGGATTATTGCATGGTGGATATTTCTTTCCCAGTAAAGAGCTTTTACATAATATACACATTTCAGCCCTATATTGATTTGACTTAAATTAGTGGAAACCTTCTGTATCTTTTTTTAGAAGAATTTTTACATTTTTTAATATTTATTATTATAGCAAGATCAGATAACTCATAAACTCAACACAGAATATAGGATTCTTTTATTCATTCAATCTAGAAACTATCCATACTATCCTATAGAGCAGTGGTTCTCAACCTTTCTAATGCCGCAACCCCTTAATACAGTTCCTCATGTTGTGGTGACCCCCAACCATAAAATTATTTTCGTTGCTACTTCATAACTGTAATTTTGCTACTGTTTGGAATCGCAATGTAAATATTTGATATGCAGGGTGTATTTTCATTGTTACGAATTGAATATAATTAAAGCATAGTGATTAATTACAAAAACAATATAGCAATGCTCACTGGAGAAGTTTACTCTTCCTTGCTCAAAAATGTTGGGAGGGAAGGAAGGGGAAGGAAGGAAGATTGAAGGGGAAAGGAAGGAGATTGAAGGGGAAAGAAAGGAAGGAAGGAGAAAGAGATTGGAAGTGATGGAGATGGAAGGAAGGAAGGAAGATTGAAGGGGAAAGGAAGGAGATGGAGAAGGAAAGAGATTGAAGGGGGAAGGAAGGAAGGAAGGAAGGAGAGAGAGATTGAAGGGAAGGAGATGGAGATGGAAGGAAGATTGAAGGGGAAAGCAAGGAGATGGAGAAGGAAGGAGATTGAAGGGGAAAGGAAGGAAGGAAGGAAGGAAGGAAGGAAGAAGGAAGGAGAGATTGAAGGGGAAGGGAAGGAGATGGATGGATGGAAGGAAAGAAGGAAGGATTTTTTTTCCAGATGGTGATGAACTGCAACTCCCAGCATTCCCCACTCTCCCACAATGCTTTTTAGGACTGCTGGGGGCGGAGCACGGCCAGGCCACCAGGAGGCATGGGATCGGATCGGCGTCGCAGCTCAGCTCAGCTCGCAGCAGCAGCGCGTTGCCCGAGCAGGACGGGAAGAGAGGGTGTGGTGGTGGCAAGTCATGAAAGCAGCGTCCACATGTTCAGGGTGCAAACGCCTTGGACGGTTTGGCTCCCCCACAGTTTACTGAACTGCCACAAGCTTGTGCAAACAAGCCCCGAGGAGTTCTGAACGAGCGGTCGTTTTTTTTTTTTTTAAAAAAAGCTTGCAGCGAGGCAGAAAGGGGAACTCGCTCACGGCTTTTCCCCCCTTTCGCGGTGACTGGGAAGGCAGTAGCCAGAGACGCCGCTGCACAAAGGGAGGCAGAAAGAGGAGTGTGGGGGGGAAAACCTCACTCAACTTTCGCCCTTATCAGACCCAATTCCCTTCTGGTCGACCTCCTCCCACCCATCCACCCCCTTCACTTCCCACTTTGGAGAGTCATGTTTTTCCCAAATGGTGATGAACTGCAACTCCCAGCATTCCCCACTCTTCCACAGTGCTTTTTATGGCTGCTGGGGATGGTAGTCTGGAGCCCCCCATCCTCATACTGGCACCTCTTGCCCTCTCCCAGCCGCCCTCCGGGACCTGCCCGCCCCTCCAGCCTCCTGAGCGCCATCGCAGCAGCAGGATCGTGGGAGCCCCTTTCCAAGCTGCGCAGCTCTTTACCGCCAAACCCTTCCCCGACGTCACACACGAGAGGGGCACGGTCGGAGCGCCAGGTCCCGCTCGGAAGGTGCCGCTTCCCCCCTCCCGACCTGTCTGGCTGGCCTCCGATGCACATGCAGGCATTGCCCTCTTCCCTGCTGCCTGGCCGCTTCCGAGGCCCAGAGCCTGGTAAGCCGGGAAGGAGCCGCTTCTGCCTGCTAGCCCCAGGGCCACGCCGGGCACCAGAGGGCGAGGCGGCCTCCGACGGTGAGGGAGGTAGGCTGGGTGGCACGGGGGGAAACTCCGGCATAGAGGAAGGCTGGGGGCAGAGCGCAGCTGGGCAACCAGGAGGCGTGGGGACCAGCTCGGCGCCGCAGCTCAGCTCAGCTAGCAGCGGCGGAGCAGCCCAGCAGCAGCACCAGCAGCGCCCCAGACCCCGCTCGACCACCCCGGCCCCCATGCCCCCGCCTGCAGCTGCGTCACCGCTCACCCCATGCAGCCCCTCCATGTAGAACGGGCCCCGCAGCTCCCACAGCACCAGCTGCACAACACACTGAAGGCGCAGAGCTTGCGGTTGCTGAGCCAGACGCCAGTGCAGGGCGGCGGGAGGGCACGGGTTGTGGGCAGGCCGAGGCGGCGGCAAGCATCATGGGCCAGGCGCTCCAGGATGGCCATGTAGGCACACAGGGTGAGGCAGCGGCGGCGCAGGTCCAGCACCGGCTAAGCCACCAGCTGACCCGACCCAAGGAAGGTCAGCCACCCACCGTGTGCCACGTGCGCCACCTTCGCACCCAGCACCAACCGCTGCCCCACCAGCACCTCCGCCGCCACCTTTCCCATGCAGCCCTGCTTGTCAAGCGGGCTCCACGGCTCCAGCCGCCACCGCAATGCACACCGATGGCGCACGAAGTGAGCACGAGGCAGGCGAGCATATGTTTTCCACGTTCAGTGCCAGGCTCTCCATGCTGCAGCGCGACCCTGGAGAGCCTGGCTGACACAGGTGAGCACGAGGCAGGAGTGCACATGGACTCCGCTTTTTCGGCAGGGCAGAATTAAGTGCTGCTTCCCACCTCCCACCCCTGGTCCTCTTTTACTTACAAGTAGGAGATGGCGTAGTTGCTCAGCAGGGAGAGGTGAAAAGTTCCTGCAAACTTGCCTTTGCTGCAGACAACTTGCAAGTGCAATGTTTGTGAGCTGGGTCTTTTGGCGCGCACAGCAGTGCAGAGACAGCCGTTAATGACCAGGTCTGGACAATTCCTATTGGCTTTCAAAAGCCAATAGAATGGAGTCTATTGAATAGACTCTTAAATAGATTAAGAGTCTATTTAATAGAGTCTATTCTATTGGCTTTCGAAAGCCAATAGAATAGAGGGTGTAGCACAGCTCATGGAAAAGTTGAAAAAAATCCATCAAAAAAAGTGCCGGAACGCAGTTTTGAGTGTTTTATGAGAAAAAAAGCCCTGGTCTTAGGCGACCCCTGTGAAACGGTCGTTCGACCCCCAAAGGGGTCACGACCCACGGGTTGAGAACCACTGCTATAGAGTATAGATTTCAAGGAAACACTCAGGAGCTAATTCTCATTCATGAATTAATTAATCATATACATTTCTACCAACAATAGAAAATGCTGTAGGGAAGATCTAATGGATTTAACTCCCAATTTTCTGTCTTGTGAGTGGAATTGTATCATGGAAATATTCCTGCCAGAACCTTAAGTAAGATTAAAGTCTAGCTTGGGCTCACACATTGCTTTATTCAAAAGAAGAGAAGAAAAAAGTGACCTCCATGTGCTCTCAGAATGGACAGAGCAAAAAATTTGGGACTTAAAAAAACAGGCTATGAAGGAATTTAAAAGGCCTTAAGTCATAACAAAATGTAATTTCTCCATTTCATCCCTTCAACATTCCCCACTATTTCTTACCCCAACTGAGCCCATTTGACAGTACTGCCCTACTTGACTCACAGTTATTCTCATGCCACAAAATACCCAGTGTGGCCATTCAATGGGCAGAAAATACTCATAACTGTATCCCTTTGAGTAATAATATAGTGCTTGGTGTGATTTAGTATATTCAATAAGCCCAAAATTAGTGGTCTGTAAACCATGGTTAGTATATTGCATAGAATTTAGCCAGCTGTGTTTTATTCTATAAGCCATGGCTTAGTGTGACTTTTTATAGTCTAATCATTCTTAATAAACAAAGAACATTCACACATGACCCTTAAATCGTGCCTTATCATCTATCAGAGAACAAATATGTCCATAGAAAAACTTCATATAATACTTACTGATAGACAGAAAAAGTCCTATTTGGAAACGGTAGTGCTGGAATGAAAGGTAAGTAAACAATAAGCAGACTATGTGGAAAAACACTAGGGTTAAAATCCATGGTTCAGACCAATCTGTGTCCTATGAAAAAAATAGAAAATAAAATTATCAAAATTATAACTGCAGATGAGAGCCATTTGTTGACAAAAAACTACAGGCACGTTTACGTTTACAAAATATAATGAATGAATGCAATGTGCAACTCATTAGAGTCCTAGGTCTGCCTTATATTTTTGCCTGAAGCAGGAGGCAGTTCTTCAGGAGCAAAGAAAGGAACACATAAAAGCTGAAATTTCACACTCAAAATTATTTTTTTGTTTTTTAAAGTTACCTCTGGCCAAGATTTTCTCCCACCTGCGAGAAGCTTTTCATACACTTCCTCCTCTAATTTGCAATTCCCATATCTTAAGTTATCGGCAGGACAAAATTTCTCAATCTGCCTTTACTCCAACCTTGTCTTGCTGTGTATATATAGCCCTCAGCTTACAACCACAATTGGGCCCAAAATTTATGTTGCTAAGTGAAACATTTGTTAAGTGAATTTTGCCCCATTTTACGACTTTTCTTGTCTCATTTGTTAACTGAGTTGTACTGCAGTTGTAAAATTAGCAATAGTGAATATGGTTTCCCCATTGACCTTGTCTGTTAGAAGGTTGCAAAAGGAGACCACAGGACACTGCAACCGTCATAAATGCGAGTCACTTGTCAAGCATCTGAATATAAATCACGTGACCATGGGGATACTGCAATGCTCCTAAGTGGGAAAATTGGTTATGTCACTTTTTCAGTGCCATGTAACTTTGAATAGTCACTAAATGAATGGTTTCATGTCGAGGACTACCTGTACCTCCGTGGCCGTCCAAATCTCCCCTCTGGACGCTCATTGTGTGGCAAAAACCGATCCAGATACTATTATAACCATGCCCCCCCTGCGTGCCTTTTACCCACCTATACTAGGTGCCGGAGAAGGGATTACAGATCGTTGTTGCCTGCCAGTGCTGTTGCCCCGTCTTCCTGAAATCATACAGGGAGCGGGCAATTGAAAAAGCCAGCAAGCTCCTGCCTTGCTGTAAGCGGGAAGATGGCAAAGAGGCGATTTCCCTCGGGATTCTCTGAACTCCCCCCAGCATCCTTAAATCTCTCCTTGAAGTTGCAAATTACCGCACCTTCGCCTAGCAGGGTCAACGAACAACCCCCCCCTAACCCAACCCCCTTTTTCAATGCAAAGGGCTCATTTTCCTACGACCCTCCCAAAACCGCAAAGCTCCCTTCTCTGGTTCCAACTCGGGAATTAAGTTCACACGCGCGATCGTGCTCAGCCTAGCAAGAATCACCTCTCCCCGCTCCCTTCCTGCAAATGTTCCCAGCGGGAAGAGGGAAGCTTCCGCGGGCAGTTATTACCGTGAGGATCCTGGTGACCCCGATAGGCAGGCGCCCTGGAGATTCCATGATTTGGGACAAATTCCTCTGCCTCAGCCAAACATTCCACCCAAGTTTGTTGGCGGGGGATAAATAGAGGTTTAATATTAACCAAGTAAGAGGAATTGGCTCTACACGCTAAGCGTTTGCAACGCTTCTTTATCGCATCAACCTCTGCGCAGTCATTTCCATCAGAAAGCCGGAAGTGTTTGTTTTAATTAATTTCAGCTGTAGTTCTTTGGGAGTGAGAGGTGGGTATTCTCGCGAGAACCGACAAGCGACGGCTCTTTCCGATGCTTGGAGCGACTTGATTATCGCGAGACTTCAGTAGGCTACGGGTATATAAATAGGGCAGGGCGGGCGTGTTGCGGCGCAAAATGTTGTGGCGGGGAATGTTGGTGGTTGTAGTTGCACGAAAGGTGGGAAGGGCGTTAAGGGAATAGGAACGAAGTATAGCTTTGCTGAAAAAGGAAAGAAAAATTGAGAATGGCAGGAAAGCAAACAAGCTTTTAGAAAAACATTTTTGTAATTTGGAGCGCAAATCCGCTTTTATAACAGCGTGTCTTAGGAGGGACACTAGGAAATTAAGGAGAGTTAGCATTTTTTGAAGACGCATGCAAGTTTGTTTAAATACGCCTAACTTTGAGAGCGAGCCTCATTTCAGTGACTTTATTTAAAAGTAAAATCAATCTTGAATTCCGCTGAAGCGCTATGCATACTACAGAACAGAAATAAAAGGAAAGCTGTTAGTGAAAAAGGCAGGATAACATAAGGGAAAAAAACAGGAAGTCTGTGAAACAAGCATGTAATACTTAGTGTGATTGAAAAGTTAATATACAAAAACTTTAATGAAAAAAGTTTTAATTGGGTTCCCTTGAGTTTTATGTGTGTGCAGTAATCTACGTTAGTATGCTACATCTCTTTCCACAGATCCTTGTTTCCGTCTAATTCTGGCTTATTTTGCTTAGTGTCTGCATAGCAGTATTGAATCTTTTAAAAAGTAAAACTATAGTAAAGCTGAAATTGCTTTCCTGTAGGGTAAATGATAGTTTGCTGGTTGAGAATACCTTACAGCTGTTTGATTGCCTCATTTTTTGCAATCAAGTGCTCAAAACACCTGACAGATTCTCAGTGTCTTCAGGTTGCAAAAAGTCTTTTTTTTCTTCAAGTATTGCTTTGCCTGCAGCAATGTGGGGCCCTTCAAGAGTCCATTCTCAATTCAAACCAGCCATAGCACCCCAGCCCACAATTCCTACAAGTCTGCTTTGTTTCCCACTTGTTAGCCAAACTCATATTGGGCTGCAGTTCTTCAAGTAGTGTTTAGGAGTATTGCTATTGTAGTTGAAAGATGAGTTTAATTCCAATTGCTCTTATTGGGAAACTTGCTCAGTAGTTTGCTATCTTAACTGAAATGTCTCTTATCTTCAGAAAAATCTGAAATATGTCTTAAGGGGAGAAGCCATATTGTGTAGCTGTTTTGCAAGTAGTGTTGGAGGGAGTAACTAGAAGTGTTGAGTGTGCCTATAGTAGCCCTAGCCCTAAATAAAAGCTAGCTAGATCCAGCCCCAAATTTCTGTCATCAACCACATTGTAAAGCATTCAAGCAACATGTGTATTGGGGAAAGGGAAAAGCACTTTAAAATCTGAACAGCTAAAGATAAATTTAGCCAGGTCAGGTAGTGTAGACGGTAATCTAGAATTGGTTAGCAAAGACATCTTTGTGTGTGATCAGTGGAATGTGAGGATGAACTGTTGGAAAAGACCATAATTTGCCTGGGGAAATTTTAGCTCCACACAATTCTAATTTGTTTTTTTTTTACTTTCCTGCACCAACTTTAAGTGGCAACTTCACAAGCAAGCAATGTTGGCTTTATCCTCTAGCTTTGGAGTTTGGAAAAAATATCATCCAGAAAGGCTACTTGAAAATCAAGATTATTTCCAACCTTCCCCCCTTCCAAATCCTCCCCTGGTTACTTATTTTGAATTAGTTTTTTCCCCCTGAGATTTTTTATATGCTACTTCTCTCAGTTCCCAATAAACTGACTCAGGATTATCCATATGGGGCATGTTAGATCTTTGATTTTGGTAACCTGACTCCAGATTGATTTTAGGCTGCTAATATAAAGCAGTAAAATGTAACAAATTCAATAAAAACACAGTGGCAGCCTGAACAATCTTCCCTTTTTAACTTAATAAATGATATCACGTGTCTGAAGGTGAATATGAATATATTAAAATGGTGTATTAAGAGTTCACTTATATTGTAAAATTCTAGAATAAGGGTATAATGGCTTACAAATACAGTATTTGATTATTTCATACTCCATACATGAACTCAAGTTGAAACTAGTTACAGATAAAAAGCACAATTTTATGTTTAATACCAGATTCATAATTACAAACATGCCACTGTAAGAACATTCATTTTTTGCTAAAAACAGCATGTTTTGCCAGAAAGTATTTGATAGTGAGAACTAATGGTTGATTATCCAATAGGTCATATCAAAGTACACAATATATCACAAAACATTACATAATAAGGCCATCTGTATAAAATGGGAATACAAACAACATTAAGTGAAGAAAAAATAAACAAATGTTTCTGTTGCCCCTTCAGTTTACTCCTATCAGACACAGATAATGTAGATTTAAACTCTTTTATTCAAATAAAGGATTGCTATAGAAGCCAAGAGACCGAGTTATAGTCCCACTTTAGGCATGAAAGCTGGCTGGATGACTTTGGGGCAGTTACTCTCTGCCCAACTCATCTCAATTTTTGTGGGAAAAACAGGAAGAAATGTGTGCTCATTGCCATGAGTTACCTGTAAAGTAATAAAGGCAGGATAAAAATCTAAAAGGTCTAATTTGCAGTTCAAGATATACAGTCTTTTTCTTACAGAATTGATAATCGGATGTGTTATCTTTTATTGGAGTTGTGCAAATACAAGTGAATTCATTGCACGTGATTTGGTTAAATCTTCTATTTAACCATTGTGTCCTGCTGCTTCAATCTTACATGTGTAAATATTGCCCTGTTTAGGCATTTTTGTCTTGAGATTTTTGGAAAATTGAAAAGTATTTATACATTTTGGTGTGCCAATCTTAACTGAGGATGATCTGTACAATACAGTATGGTTATAATTATAGCTTTTTCAGACAAGGTTCTGGGAAGAAGTGTTTGGTAGAAGATGAAGAGTCAAACAGTTTTTAAGGTTGAAAATGAATATTTCATGTTATAATCATAATTCCTATAAAATTCAGTTTTCTTTTAAGTTAACAATTGTTGCTCTGTATCATAGGGATCAATATTGAACAAATTAATTTGGTACCGGTGACTGCATCTGTAAAACTAGCAATTACTGCTAATGACAATAAATTTAGTCTGTTCTTTTCATGTTTTTAATTGGTGGGCTTGTGGACAACTGAGATCAGAATGAGGACTGTTTAACAGAGCTGCCCCAATTCAGGCTCTTACCAAGAATATTAGCTTGTAGTAATGATAACTAGGTGTAAGTGTAATATCCACTTGCAATGTGAGAAGCACCAAATTGCAATACCAGTCCTTGCAAGATAACCAAATGTCCAGTTACTGCTGTCCCTGAAAGCCACCTACAGTCTGAAAAAGAAAGTACACCCTCTTTGAGTTCTATGTTTTATGTATCAGGACATAGTAAAAATCATCTGGTCCTTAGCAGTTCTTAAAGTAAACACAACCTCAGAATGAATAACAACACATGACATATTACACCAGGTTACTTTACCCCCCCAAAAAAGCCAAAATGGAAAATCAATGTGTGAAAAACTATGTATACCTTAAGGTACAATAGCTTGTAGAACCACCTTTAACAAAACTTGAAGTAATCATTTTGTGTAAGACATCAATCTCACATCATTGTAGAGGAATTTTGGCCCACTCTATAACCTTTATTCAGTTTATTGAGTAGTTTATGCATAGGTCCCTTGAGGTCCTGCTACAGCATTTCAGTCGGGTTGAGGTCTGGACTTTGACTGGGCCATTGCAATACCTTGATGCTTTTTCAGCACTTACGTTGTAGATTTGCTGATGTCCCTGGGATTGTCCTATTGCATTGGCTTTAGCTGTCTGGCAGGTAACCTCACATTTGACTCTGGAACACTTTGGTATTCAGAGGAGTTCATGGTTAACTCAGTGACTGCAAGGTGTCCAGGTCCTGTGGCTTCAAAACAAGCCCAAATCATCAACCCTCCAACTAGTTGGATTGGTGTATGATGTTTATGCTGATACATTGTGTTTGATTTTGGTTTTCGCCAAATGTGGCACTGCATTATGGCCTAACACCTCCACTTTGGTGTCATCTGACCAAAGGACAGAGTTCCAGAAGTCTTCTGATTTTTTTTTTCAGAGGCAACTTTGCAAACCTAAGCAGTGCTGCCATGTTCTTTTTAGAAAGAGGCTTTCTCCTGGCAACCCTTCCAAACAAGCCATACGTGTGTTCAGTCTTTTTCTAATTGTACTGTCATGAACTTCCAACATTTAACAAAAGGTAACAGGCCTGTAGAGTCCAAGATGTAACTTGGATAGATAAAGCATTGGTAATTAATCCAGCAAGCCCAGTAAGCTGCATCTGGAATTGTTCAATTCAGTTCCTGTTGAGACCACACTTTGGATAACAGCTGGTGAAGGCATGAAGAGAATATTTTGGTTCATTCTCCTGAAAGCAGTGTATCGCTTCAAGAAACGACTTTTATCTCTTGAACTGTTTATATACTTAGGTAACAAATTTGTCTTTATTTTCCTGGAAAAGTTTAGCAGTGCAACAGCAAGTATGTCCTGAAAAATTGTGTGAATGACTGTTAATTAAGACAGACTTTGGGTAGCAGATACTTGTCCTGTTGAGATCTTAGAGTCACAGAAATTTATATAGTTTAAATTGGTTTCCTCAGCACTATTAGCTGATTAACTGAGAACTGTAGAACGTTGCTCAGTTCAGTCCTATTCATTTTTACTCAGAAGCAAGTTCTACTGTGTTCAATAGGATTTATTCTCACATAACTTTTTTTATTCAGTTGAAGCCATTCTAATATATACTTGAATAAATGCTTAACAGTCCAGAGAGTTCAAAGAAGTCCCCTTTTTTTGTTCCCTAAAGTTTGACTTTATCTACACAGCTGTTCTCTATTGTTAAAGCTTTGTAGGTCACAAGTAGAGAGATTAGTTATTTCCCCAGATTTTACCATGACTGTCATAACCTCCATCCACCAGTAGGTGTCAGTACTGGTTCATTTTTCAGATTTTATTCCCCCATGAAAGGTTCAATTCCTGCTTCTGTTATAGCAAAAGGGTGGGGTGAAAACCCTCTCCTTCACTC
Organism: Bothrops alternatus; assembly: GCA_034064705.1. Classification (NCBI taxonomy): domain Eukaryota; kingdom Metazoa; phylum Chordata; class Lepidosauria; order Squamata; family Viperidae; genus Bothrops; species Bothrops alternatus. Next base: position 3,604,608 of record JARGCV010000031.1, on the reverse strand, counting down.
TCTGAGGTGTTTTTTTTCTTCTTGGAAATTTCTCCCCTTCAGGAAAGTTGACAGGCAGGATAGAGAAAATCAATGTTTTTACCCAGATTCAAGCACACTTCTGGAAGGCTTCTCCTGGACCGATCAGGTTGACTGCCATCTCTCCGAGGTCTCTGGGACTTCCTTCCTTCATTGCCACCTCTCCGGGGCGGCTTCTGGCCCATTTAGGGTCCCCTAACAGGAAGAAACTCAGCTGGAGGGCACAGAGTCAAGCCCCTCAACTGCTGCATTGCGCACAGGACCGGAAGTCCTAATGTATACTTGTTTATTTGCAGTTTAAGCCCATCTGCAGATAAAGCTGATTGCAACCAAAGTGCAAAGAGAAATGGAATCTCTTCTAGAAAACAGCACTTACAGTATTGATAAGTCCTTCAGAATTTATTGATAAAACATGAACATGACCAAAATCTTTTAAATTTGTATTTTCATTGTCTTATTTTTCAAAACAGATTTTCACATTCTTCCTTTGCAATACTGTCAGCATAAGCATTGCTATCACTTTTTTATATTTGGCACTATATCCTGTTCTATGCATGGCATTGCTGATGCCACATTTCAAAAATGAACTATAAAGAAATATTCCATGTATCATTTACCCATTTTGTACCAACTCTCTATCTGCCTCTTTGTTAAATCGACTGCCAGAGATCGCCCATGCCTGCCATATTTTTCTTATAGTGTCTTTGAAGAGTTCAAACACACATCAAATGGCTGCAGCATTGAGATTATTGGCATAAGAGCCAAAGTCCTTTATCAAGGTCAAAATGAAATAGTCTAAAATGTGCTTTGCACATGTCCCAGATAAGGGGAGGTTTTTTTAAAAAATAACTATTAAATGTGAAGACAAAATGATAAAAAACAAATAATAATCAAGGAAAACAGTAGAAAGGAGAAGAGAATGAGGTACAAAATAAAGAACAGAAATACAAAATAATACTTTGATTTCTTTTACAGCAGATTTTAATGAAACTGGTCATGTTGTAACCATGAAGATCAATGAAATTTTATTTCATTTGTGTGCTCATCTCATCTAGAGATGACTGCAGCTTATCAACATTGAAAACAATTTACAATTGAAAGATGGGGAAGAGCACAAAATGCACAGGAAGAGGGAGGGGTCTTAATCAGATAGTCATTTTCAGAGTAGTGCAAAACCCCCTTGGCGCACTCCAAAAATCTATTACTGATCAGTAAACATTTCTTACCATTTTGAACAAAAAGTCCACAAAGGGTTTTCCAATTAGTGCTAAAGTTAAGCAAGGCTGTCAATTTTGCCATAATTGGCTTAGCTTGCGTGGTTGTCAGGCTTGAAGAGAAGAAAATCTCAGGTTTAATTTTAGAAAAAGGGGAGAAGAAATGAAAGAAAATCATTCTGGGGATTGTTTGTGTGGAGGTGCTGAAGAAAAAGTTTTGCAAAGCCACCTTTGCCTTTAGCCACTAGTAGCAAATGGCCATGGGAGAAGCTGGGTCCTAAAGGGAGTCGGAGAAGACCTACTCTAGCTGCACTTTCATGAGGCCTGTCTCCAATCTGGGATGAATTTAGAGAGACATTTTGGGACTTGAAGGGCCACTCTTAGAAACTTGAATTTATTTTATTGATACATTAGAGTTTCCAGTTGTTGAGCCTGGAGTCGGAGGGTTGTTTATATCTCAGCCTCCTCACCTTCCAACATAGACCAATTCCTCTGTATGAGTGTCACTAGTTGTCCATACATGAATGTGTGGATTCATGAGGACAGATTTTTGGCTAGGTTTATCCCAGCTTCCATTGGCTCTGTTAATAATATATACATTGAGGCCTTAACCAGTCATGAGATGGCGTCACTAGAGGACATTCATTTGGGGTACTTGAATCATTGGGTAAAGAATTAAATGAGTCTTATTTGGGGGGGGGAATCTGAGGCTTGGCTTCCTCCTTTATAATTTTCTATGATCGCAGTCTATAGCTTTGATTCCCAAGGGCGTCAAGATCCTACCCCAAATCGTTTATTCAAATTTCAAAAAATTATGCTTTGCTGACATACATTCCCACTACATCATGGGACAAGGCAGATGCAAATAAAAGTGGAATAGATATGGGAACAAGGTTAATAGCGGTTTACAAGTTATTTTCATGAGCATATATACATAATGCTGATTAACAACTAAATTAACAACTAAAATTGCCAAGGAAGGCAAGAATAACCTCTTACAACATATGAACTCAGGAATGTGACTCAAAAACTTTTATTCCTATAACAAAAAGGACCAAGGAGGGGGGGAGGACACAAAAGCTTTGGAAAAGATCCGCTTGTGTCCTTTTCTTTTGTGCAGAATAGTTTTCTTAATCTGCATTGTGATGTGTGTGTGTCATTGGGCTTTCACACACTGGGCACCGAACTAGAATTCTGGGACATCAGGCTCTAATCCTAGTCAACAATAGCCACTTCTTTTAAGTACTAAGTCACGATTTTAATAAGTCTTATTGGTGGGGAAAATATTTGACTCTTGGGCTTCCTCCTGTATCATCAACTACAATTCCAGTCCCCTGGCCCTCCTGCGTGTTATGTTCTCAGATAAAGGAGTTGGGGAGGGACAGGCAAATTCTGAATCAAATACTGAAGTATCAGCATCTTCAAATATGTCACCAATAGCCAAGTCTTTCAAGTTACTAGTTGAATATGAAATTTCAAAGGAACCAGACTTGGTATTCTAGTCCTTTCAAGTTTTGGTCTCTCTTGCTCTCATTTGAGAGCTGATATTTCAGGAGTCTTAAACTGATCATCTCCAGATCTAGCCAAGTAAACCCCTTGAATTAAAGCTGAAAGTCTTCACTTTGCTCACATCTTGGAGTGCTTCATTTCAAATCCAGTGTGATGGGTGTAATAGGTCAAATGCCAAAGAACTTTTCGTTCCCCCAATATATACGAACCTGATTGTATAAGCTGTACAATTTAATTTAGAAATCTTTTAGGGGGCAAATAATACAAAATGTACAATGAAAGTTGCATAAGAGATGCACACCCTTAAACTAATACTTTATTGAAACACCTTTTAATTTTTATGACCGCATTCGGCCTTTTCGTGTGTCTATCATGACACATCTTGCCTTGTGAATCTTGATCTAATCTATCAGATTGTGAGGCCATTTCCTGGGCACAGCCATCTCCAGATCACCCCACAGCTTTTCAATCGGGTTTGGGTCTTATCTCTGGCTGGGCCATTCCACAACTTTGATTGACTGGTTGAAGCCATTCTGTTGCTGATTTGGAGGCATGCTTTTGGTTGTGTTGAAATGTGAAATTCCTCTTCATCTTGAACATTTTTGCAGAGGCCTTAAAGGTGTGCCAAAATTGATATTTGGAACTGTTCATAATTACCTCTACTTTGCCTAATGTGCCATCACTATGTTTCAATGTGTTTTTTTGGGGAATGTGCAGTGTTGTTTTTGTGCCAAACATGCCTTTTTGGAATTGTGGCTGAAAGGTTCAACTCTGGTTTCTCATCAGATCATAACATATTTTCCCATATGTTTTGTCAGACTTAACTGTTGGTTTTTGCAAGATGTAATCGGACCTGGATGTTTTTCTTTGTAAAAAAAAGGCTTTCATTTCACCACATAGCCCAGACATATATATGAAGAATATGGGAGATTGTTACATAAGCTGTAGCTTGTAGTCAAAGCAAGCTGATTCTGATATGTGCTTCACTTAAAATTCAGTTTTGAAACTCATACCCAATATTTGTAAAACGTTTTAAATTAGTTCTAAAATTATTAGATGCAGTTCACATACATGCAGTCCTGCATTGCCAGTTGTTAAATTTTTCTTGTTGAATCATTGTTTCTATAAGTCTCTGGTGTATGGGCTAGAAGCCCCAGAGGAGGGTGCGGAGGATGTTTTTTTAGCGGTTTTAGCAAGATTTGGAACTCATTTTTATTCCCACCTCCAGTTACTGTTACCCACACTATTGTGCTCACCAAAGACTAGCCTTATTCAATACCGCAAATCCTGTACTCAGTAAGTCAAAAATTTAAATTTAACATCATATTTTATAGTTCTTAGAATCGTAGAGTTGGAGGGGACCTCCCGGGTCATCGAGTCCAACCCCCTGCTCGAGGCAGGATTCCCTAAACCATCCCAGATAGATGGCTGTCCAGTCTCTGCTTGAAGACCTCCATCGAAGGGGAGCTCACCACCTCCCGTGGCAACCTGTTCCACTGGTTGATCACCCTTACTGTTAGAAATTTTTTTCTAACATCTAATCTGAATCTTTTCCCCTGCAGTTTCATCCCATTGTTCCTAGTCCTTCCTTGAGCAAGTGAGAACAGGGCTGATCCCTCTGCACTGTGACAGCCCTTCAGGTATTTGTAGGCAGCTATCATGTCTCCTCTCAGTCTTCTTTTCTGTAGACTAAACATTCCCAATTCCTTTAACCGTTCCTCATAGGACATGGTTTGTAGACCATTCACCATCTTGGTAGCTCTCCTTTGAACCTGTTCCAGTTTGTCAGTGTCTTCCTTGAACTGGGGTGACCAGAACTGGACACAGTACTCCAGGTGAGGTCGGACCAAGGTAGAGTAAAGGGGAATAATAACTTCACGTGATCTGGACTCTATACTTCTCTTGATACACCTCAAGATCGTGTTTGCCTTTTTTGCAGCTGCTTCACACTGTTGCCTCATTCAATCGATGATCTACTAGGACACCGAAGTCCTTTTCACATGTACTGCTGCTCAGCTGGATTCCTCCCATACTATATGTGCTTTTTTCATTTTTCTTACCCAGATGTAGTACCTTGCATTTTTCCTTGTTAAATACCATTTACCAATTGCAGCCCGTTGTTCGAGTTTCTCTAAATCTTTTTGAATCCTTTCTCTGGTGTTTGCAATCCCTCCTAACTTTGTGTCATCTGCAAATTTGATCAGTTTCCCTTCAATTCCCTTATCCAAATCATTTATAAAAATATTAAACATAACTGGGCTTGAGACTTTCTTCCAGTTGGATGTGCAGCCATTTATAGCCACTCTTTGAGTACGATTACTAAGCCAGTTATGAACCCACCTAACAGTCACCCTGTCAATCGCATATTTGATCATTTTTTCAATGAGGATGGTGTGAGATACTTTGCCGAAAGCTTTGCTGAAGTCCAGAAATACTATGTCTACTGTATTTCCCTGATCAACCCATTCTGTGATTTTGTCATAGAATGAAATTAGATTAGTTTGACACGACTTATTTGTTACAAACCCATGTTGACTGCTGTTAATTATTGAATTCCCATCCAAATGCTGACATATATGCTGCTTAATAATTTGTTCAAGAATCTTTCCTGGTATTTAAGTCAGGCTAACAGGCCTGTAGTTCCCTGGGTCTACCTTCTTCCCTTTTAGATAGGGACATTTGCCCTTCTCCAATCATCTGGGACTTCTCCTGTTCTCAATGACTTTTCAAAGATTACAGCAAGTGGTTCAGCAATTACTTCTCCTAATTCCTTCAGTACCTGAGGATGTAATCCATCTGGACCTGGAGACTTAAACTCATTTAAGTTAAAACTCATTTAAGTTAGCTAAGTGTTCCCTTACCTTCTCTGTGTCGATTACATGCATTAGTTCTCTTAGTCCTTCACTAGCACAGTGAAGGTCAGTTGCAATTACATTATCTTTCTTAGAAAAAAACATACAAAATAGGAGTTTAGAATCTCCGCCTTCTCAAGATCACTTTTGACCACTTCCCCATTCTCGTTCTCTAAACTTCCTATAGCCTCTAACTTTTCTTTTACTTTTGACATATCCCCAAAACCCTTTTTTATTGTTTTTAGTCTCTCTTGCAAGCCTCAATTCATTATTAACCTTAGCTTTTCTGATGCTTGCCCTGCAGTTTGTACAGATCACATTATAGTCTTCCTTAGATATGTATCCCTCCTTCCAATTCTTAAACATTTCTTTTTTCCTTTTTAGCAAGTTTTTAAGTTCTATGTTTATCCACCCTGGTCTCTTTAGATGTTTACCATTCTTTCTTCCTTTGAGGAATTGTTAAAGATTGCGCTTCTAGTATTGCATCTCAAAATATCCCATCCTTGGACATTTCTATCCCTTAGTACATTCAGCCATTTGATCCCCCCCACCCTCTTCTTGAGTCCATCAAAATCTGCCTGTCTGAAGTCCAATTTTGAAGTCTGAGTCCTCTCAGGCTTTCCTTCCCTTATGCAGAATTCAAGGATAACATGATCACTACCTCCCAAGGTCCCAGAAACTCTGATTTCCTCGACCATTTCCTCCCTGTTTATGAGGATTAGATCGAGGATAGCCAAACCTCTTGTTTTCTCCTCCACTTTTTGGTGGATGAAATTGTCAGCAAGAGAGAATAAGAACTTATTAGACTTCTGGCTTTTGCCTGAGAGAGATTCCCAACAAATGTCTGGATAGCTAAATCTCCCATAATCACTATATCATGCTTTCTTGATAGTTTAGCCATTTGATCTAGAAAGAGGTCATCCATATCTTCTGTTTGTCCAGGGGGCCTATAATAGACTCCTACAATGGTATCCTTTCTGTTGTTCTCCCTATGAATTCTTACCCATACAGATTCTACTGAGTTTCCACTCTCTGAAACCTGAATCTCTGAGGAGACAAATGCTTTTTTAACATAAAGTGCAACACCCCCTCCTATTTTGTTAAGCCTGTTCCGCAAAAATAAGTTGTAGCCTTCAATGTCAATGTTCCATCCATGTGTGTTATCCCACCAGGTTTCAGTATTTAGACATATTTATCTTCCTGAATTAAGATCTCCAACTCCTTTTTTTATTTCTCATGCTTCTTGCATTGGTGTAGAAGCATTTTAGTTTGTGACTGATACCTACTAGTTTGTGACTGATACCTATTGCAGACTTGCCTCCTCCACTTTTCTTACAATCTTTTTGCATTTGTTCTTTTGTTATATTTCTGAGAGGAAGAATATCACCTAGTTTGATTGGCTGAGTATTTTTGTTTAGCTTTTTACTTCCCTTCCCCTTTTGTTTTAGTTTAAAGCTCTCCTGATAAGTGAAGCAAGGCACTTGCCAAATACATTCTTTCCTGTCTTTGTAAGGTGCAACCCATCCCTTGCAAGGAGTCCATCATATAGGTAGTTTTATCCATGGTTCAAAAATCCAAATCCTTGCTGCTTGCACCACTGATGTAGCCAGTTGTTCACCTCAAGAATCCTGTCACATCTTCTTTCTCCAGGCAGAATGGTTCGAAGCGGCAAGGGGTCCTTGATCTGTAGATACTCAGGTTTACGGGACAAGGCATCTGCTCTTTTGTTGTACCCTTTCGGAATGTAGGTGACTGAAGTTGAATCGAGTGAAGAACAAAGACCAACGGATCTGACGTTGCAGAAATTCCAAGTTTTTATGGTCAGTCCAAACTTCAACTTGGTAGCGCGCTCCTTCCAGGTGGTGTCTCCAGGTCTCAAACGCAGTCTTGATGGCCAATAGCTCCTTCTCCCAAATGGTATAATGGCGTTCGGAGGGACTCAGTTTCCTGGAATAATAAGCACACGGGAACAGGGGGCCACCATCTTGGCGTGTTTGAAGAAGCACGGCCCCCACAGCAAAATCTGAGGCGTCGGCCTCCACTACAAAGGGACGACAAGGATCTGGATACTTGAGAATGGGTTCCTGAACAAAAGCCTTTTTGAGGGTCCGAAACGCCTGTTGCTCGGCATCGCCCCACTGGAACTTAATGCCTTTCTGTAACAGTCGAGTAAGGGGCGCAGTCAAGGTAGAAAACCTCGGAATGAATGTCCGGTAATAGTTCGCAAATCCCAAAAGTCTTTGGACATCTTTTGCTTTACACGGTGGTTGCCAGGTTTGCAAGGCCTCAACCTTGCCAGGATCCATGGCGATGCCTTGTGGAGAAATCACATGTCCCAGAAACTCAATGGTGGTTTGATAGAATTGACATTTCTCTAACTTGGCGTAAAGGTGATGCTCTCTCAAGCGTTGCAGAACTTGCCGGAGATGCTGGAGATGAGTTGCTCTTGACGGGGGGAGTAGATCAGGATGTCATCAAGGTAAACCACCACGAATTGATCTAATAAATCCCAGAAGATGTCATTCATGAAATGTTGAAAGACGGCCGGAGCATTGGTGAGTCCAAAGGGCATGACTGTATACTCAAAATGACCATACCTGGTCCCAAACGCGGTCTTCCACTCGTCCCCCTCTCGGATGCGAACCAGGTTGTAAGCACCCCGTAGATCTATCTTGGTGAAAATGGCCGCTGATCGGAGACGGTCCATGAGTTCAGGAATCAAAGGCAGAGGGTACCGGTTGCGCACCGTGATGGCATTGAGCTTGCGATAATCACAGCATAGGCGTAAATCTCTGGTTTTCTTCTTCACGAATAACACAGGAGCTGACAAAGGCGAGGAAGAGGGCCGAATGAAACCCCTGGCCAAGTTTTTATCCACAAAGTCTTTTAACGCGGCCAACTCGGGTTCTGACATGGAGTAAAGGCGTCCCCCTGGAAGCTTGGAATTTGGCCGCAAATCAATGGCACAGTCATATGGTCTATGCGGAGGCAATTGGTCTGCCTCTTTCTCACTGAAGATATCTGCAAAGTCCGCTAGGTCGGCCAGCAAGGTGATGTCAGGGTGGGATGGTAGCTGGGCTGCGCAAAATTGGCGTACGTGGTCCACGCATTGCAAACTGGGAAATGAAACAAAGTTCTGGGACCACACCACACAAGGATCATGGGTTCTCAACCAGGCTAGGCCGAGAACTAAGGGGAAATGAAGTCCCTTGGTAACATATAATTGGATGGCTTCTTCATGTTGTCCTATGACCAGGCGTATGGGCTGGGTCATGAACTTGATCGGTCCAGACAACAACTCACGACCATCGATTGTCTCAACCAACATAGGCGGCTTAACGGAGCACAAAGGTATGGCATGCTGACGAGCGAAAGCTTCATCCATGAAATTAGTGGTGGCTCCAGAATCCAACAAGGCGTGTGCTGGAATGCCCTGGGCATGGTTTCCCAGAAGTATATTGGTTGCTAGGATCAAATGTCTCGGAGGACCGGGGTCTTCGTCTGCGGAACTGGAACTTGGTTTGGCGCCTGCCCGACCCAACGTTTCCATTAGGCCGGACTCTGGCCGTTTCCCGGCAAGGTGGCTTGAAACTGCTGAGTGGGAGGCCGAGCTGGAACAGGAGTAGGACCTGCCGTACCACGTCGTTTCTGGGGGCAGGCCATGACGAAATGACCCATCTCTCCACAGTACAGGCACAATCCCTCAGCTCTCCGTCTTGCCTTCTCAGCCTCGGTCAAGCGAGATCTGGCTACACCAAGATCCATGGGCGCATCTCTGGCCATGGGTACAGGACGCCTCTCAGTGTAAGCCGGCAGTGGTTGGAAAATACGTCTGGGTGCCGGGATGGGTGGAGTGATAGGTAGGGTCTGAAATCCTCTGCGTGGTGCAGGAACTGGCTTGGCACTTCCGGTGACTGGAACCATCTGTTTGACCAGGCGGGCATCCATGGCTTGCGTTTGCGCCTCAATAGGCAAACAATGTTGATATAAGGCAAGGCATCCAGGGTCGCAGGCATTATAGTATGTCTAAATTCATCCAAGATCTGGGAAGACAGGCCATCTTGAAAGATTTCCATGAGAGCCTCTTCATTCCAATTAATTTCTTGAGCTAGGCGGCGAAAATCTGATATATATTCCGCTACGCAGCGCGATCCTTGACGTAGCTCTCGTATCCGCCTGGTGGCATTTTGTCTACGAAGGGGGTCAGCAAATTCTCTTTCCATCAGCTGGCAGAATCTTGCATAATTGCGCAGGACAGGATCTTGTCTGTCTATCAGAGGAGATGACCAATCAGCAGCTGGACCAGATAGCAAACTTAAAATAAAAGCCACTTTAGTTTCATCAAGCTGGAAATCTGCTGAAGTTGAAGCAATGAATGTTCTGCATTGGTTTAAAAAAGCTGGAAATTTACTACGCTCTCCAGTAAACTTATCAGGCAATGCTAAATAACACCGGCTTCTTCTGGGAGGGGGAGCTGGGGCTGGGGCTACTGCAGCTTGCTGAATCTGCTGCTGCAAATTGCCAATTTGCAGCTGGAGACCTTGAACTAGTTGATACAAAGCAGGATTATCAGCTAGAAGCTGCTCCATGACGTCACTGGACTTGCGCAGTACTGAAAGCTCGGACTATGGTTTTGTTTTGTTTTATGGGGTTTTTTTTTAGGTCACGAGCAATCTGATGTATCTGGCCCTTCTCAGCTTAGTAAAGTCCACAGGAATATTTCTTTTAAGAGTTTTATTTAACACAGTTCAAGAGATACACTTCAAAGCGAGATGCTGGCAGTTCGTTTGCGGAACGGCCGAGTCTGACTTATTTACATTCAGCTTAAACATGCGCTCCCCCCTTCCAATAACTCACTCTTTATCTCTAAGGTTGTCCAAGACCTCATTAATCTTCCGTAGATTCCAAAAACACCAGAAAACTGAGTTCAAACCAACTCCTCGATGTATCAGGCTACTTCTTGATATTAACGTTGCTCGTGACAAAGAATTAGTCCCTCCTTCACCTTCAAATATAGTTTTCGATACGTCACTTCCCCCATTCCTTCCTTTTTCCACGTAACTGAAACCTCCGCCTATCAAACCTTTGGAATCTCGGATCAAGCCATATATTTTCCTGTTCCAAGTCTGACTCCCCGCTTCGAGATTCCGACCCAGACTGCATGTAAATCTCCTCACTGTCTGTCTCGGCTGCCGGGAGGGGAAAATACCCAGAGGGGCCTGGCTGCTCTTCCTCATCCTCTGACATTTCCCAAGCTGGTCTAGAGACACCCACAACAACATGTAACCTTTATTTGTGCTCACAAAGGGTACATGGCCTACATAGAAACCCAAATTATATGCCTGCTAACCTAAAAGGTATACCACATTGCTGTTGGCACACCAATTCTGTGTAGGTCTCACAGCCTTTAATGTTCTGAATAAAACTACCCAATTGGAAAAGTATGTTCAGTATTTCTGTAAGCCTTCCATATTGTTCAACATCTCTCCAATGCACTGTGCTAGTTTTTTATTTATTTGTTTCGATTTCTATGCCGCCCTATTCCGAAAACTCAGGGCGGCTTACAACATAATCAGTAGCATATAGAAATCAAATACATTATAAAACCCCTAAATTAAAACCAATAATCCAAAACAAACTTACAACAAACATACACTGGCTGGGGCAAGGTGTCAACTGCAGGCCTGCCGGCAAAGATGTGTCTTTAACAGTTTGCGAAAGGCGGAGATGGTGGGGGCAATACGGACCTCTGGGGGGAGTTGATTCCAGAGGGCTGGGGCCGCAACAGAGAAGGCTCTTCCTCTAGGCCCCGCCAGGTGACACTGTCTGGCTGACGGGACCTGGAGAAGGCCGACCCTGTGGGCCCTAACCGGTCGCTGGGTTTCATGCGGCAGCAGACGGTCCCGCAAGTAACCTGGTTCGATGCCATGTAGGGCTTTATAGGTCATAACCAACACTTTGAATTGCATTCGGAGACCAATTGGCAGCCAATGCAGCTCGTGGAGTGATGAAATATGGACATTTCTGGGTAAGCCCAATACAGCTCGCGCGGCTGCATTCTGCATTACTTGAAGTCTCCGAACGTTTTTCAAAGGTAGCCCCATGTATAGAGGATTGCAGTAGTCGAGCCTCGAGGTGATAAGGGCATGAGTGACTGAGAAGAGACTCCTGGTCCAAATAGGGCCACAGCTGGTGCACCAAGCGAACCTGGGCAAATGTCCTCCTCGCCACAGCCGAAAGATGATGTTCCAAATTTAGCTGTGGATCAAGGAGGACACCCAAGTTGTGGACCTTCTCTGAGGGGGTCAAAAACTCCCCCCCCCAGGATGATGGACGGACAGGTTGAATTGTCTTTGGGAGGCAAAACCCACAGCCACTCCGTCTTGTCAGGGTTGAGTTTGAGCTTGTTAGCACCCATCCAAACCCTAACAGCCTCCAGACATCGGCACATCACTTCCGCTGCTTCACTGAAGTGACACGGGGTGGAGATGTAAAGCTGGGTATTATCAGCATACTGATGATATCTCACCCCGTGTTGGCGGATGATCTCACCCAGCGGTTTCATGTAAATATTAAACAGCAGAGGGGAGAGGACCGATCCCTGAGGGACCCCACAAGGGAGGAACCTAGGGGTCGACCTCTGACCCCCTGCCAACACCGACTGCGACCGACCGAAATGTTATTGCATTCATTTCATTCATTTTAACTGCTAAACCAGTCCTTGATCCATTAATATGTGGGTTTACGTTGTGAAATTAATAGATGAGAAAAGCACAAAAGTATAGCATTTTAAACTATTTTAAAATTGTGTGCTATGGCACATAGTCTACATGGTTTCAATTGCCATATTTGCTGACAATCCTGGCAATGTGTTAGGTGTCATGTGGTATTTCTTCAGTTTTATTGGAGGACCATATCATGAAAGGAGTTGTTTTTAAAATGCATTTCAGCCTTTCTGGCCTTCCCACAAGCCACTGATAAACTTCCAAATAGTTGGATGGCAGATTCCCAATTGGGCACACAGTTGGTGATGAGCAGCTTTGGAGTGGTTATTCATATGATCCTCTGTACTCTGTGTTTGGTCGAAAAGATTCTATTGGCAACAAAGTTGGTTGTCTTCCTTGTCTTCACCTGCCCTGGACACCTATGTAGTTGTCCTTGAACCAGTTTAGTAAGAGGTTGCAGCTCCCCTGGCTGATATTTTTCTAGAGCAGCAACATATTCTTCCAATCCTGGGATAGGTGCGAATGCCAAGGCCAAAATCATTTTTGTCTTCGTGTTGAACTCCATGCCATTGTTGAGTTTGTGGGCAACTCCACTTTTTACCAAATGTTTCCTCATATTTAGGCGAGGTAGAAAAAAACAGCCTCTGGGAAGCATTCCCTGATGGCGTTCCAAATCAGTGAATGGACCGTAGCTGGGTGTTAGCAGGTTTTTCACAAAGTCTAATAGTTGTTCATACACTATTATGACATATACTGTTGGCAAAAGTGTGTACAACATTAGGTGCACACCCTTATACTTCTTTGCTAGAATCATATAAACCTGATCAAAGAATTTGCTCAAAAGAATTTGCAAAAGTGTCATCCGCATACCAGGTGTCAGATGACTAGAATATACAACCAAGTACTTCTGCCAGATGACTAGAATATACAACCAAGTACTTCTGCCAGATATTAGGAACTTCTAGATCTCTTTCCAAAATCACCAGGAATGGCTCTTCTATGCCCTATGTTGGTGAATACATCTTGTATTTCTTGGGTAATAAAAGGTCATCCAGGCTGATGGGGTCCGAAGTGCTACCTGTATTTAGTTTTGCCTCTGCCAGAGTTTTTCACAATCTTGAAGTTGTAGGTATTGCAACATAGACCGCTGGGCTCATGTTGGCCAGACAGGTATAAATAACTTGGAATATTCCTTTCAGTGGCTCTTCAGCCTGGTGCTTCATCTGGGTCATGAACATTGCCACTTCCACGTTCACTGATGAGAGACAATGGGTATTGTGTATTACGTTCGTTGAGGCATAGACCAGACCGATGTAATACAACTTTTTTTTTTTAGGGTAAACAAACGTCAAGTTTATGTTTTCAAGAGACTAAGCAGAGCAAGAAGTCCTTCATGTCATTTTTGCAGCAATCAAAAAAAAAAAAAGGACAAGCTGGTGTGAACTACACTACACCTCCGGTAGCTGGACCTTAAAAGTCACGATTGAGTTTTCTCCTAAGAATTCTTTTTGGAAAGGAACTGTATAACTTTGGAAAGTAATTAACTACCTCTGATCAAACACCAAACCCGTTTGTTAGGCTATTTAAAGGTTAGAACTTTGAAGTAGGAACATAATTATTTGCTACTTGAAATCAGAGGTGTCATATGAATTATAATAATGAATTGGCTTTCATTCCAAATGCCCTCAAAACTATTCAGAACCACTGAATAAAACAGCAATATATATTAAATTATCATCATTGAAATAAAGTGTTAATTTTTCAGTGTCTGGAGTCTTCTTTGAAGGCTGAAAACACAGAAGTGCTCTGTCACTCTGACAGCTATTTATATATATTGCCGCCACTAGGTAGCGACCAATCAGTTTAAAGGATATTTTCCTGCTTATTTTCAGAGTGCAGTTTCCCTCCAAAACAGTTGGAGACTCTTTCAAATATAAAAACAACTGTTTATAACAACCATAACTTTTCAAGCCAATACATAACAATTGGAATGCTCGTTGATCTTCATTACTCCTCCATTTCTGGTGTGAATTCGGGCCTTGCATTGGGTCACGTTGCTCACAGTGCCAAAAGGTGATGGAACAATCATCATTGCTTGGCCCATCAAATATGTAGAGCTATCCATCAGAAGGAAACTCTTCTTTTCCCCTCTGGTTTATAACCGTAACATCCATCTCTCGTGTAGCTACTGGACTCTTATCAGCCAAACATCTTTGGCCGATGGGATCTGCATCATACTCTTTCTGCTGGAGCAAATGCGGTAGGATTGAACAAGTCGTAATGGTACAAAGTTGGAAAAAGCCCAGCTGGGCACCATAAAGAAGTTGTCTGCTTGGCTTTGAATGGTTTGAGTGCTGCAGATATATAGTGGCCACCTCTTCTTGTCTTATTTGAGGATGGCAGTCGAGCTCTGCATTTTCAGCAACAGGGTTTCCTGTTAAACAATACAGAAAGCGGCTCCCAGGTGTCTGAAACAAATGGTCTGCTAAATTTTGATATGTAATTCTTCAGGAATGGCTCTTGGATCTTTTGGCAAATGCATGATTTGGGGCTTTTGGTAATTAAATACCAATTAGACTTCTCCGAAAATATTATGCTAGTGCTTTCAATGCTCTTTTAAGGCCAACAGGTGTTCTTGAAAGTATTACTTCATTTTATTATTTATTTATTTATTTATTTATTTATTAAATTTTTATACCGCCCCTCTCCCGTAGGGCTCGGGGCGGTTCACAACAGAATAAAAACATAAAAACAATAAATATTTAAAAATAAATTAAATTAATATTAATACAAGGCTGTTGTTAAAAACCCAATTCTAAAACCCAAACATCCTTGTTTAAAAATTTTAAAACCCCAGGAGATCTAGGCCAGGCCGGCTTGATTGAAGAGATGAGTCTTCAGTTCTCTTAAGGTGCGGAGATCATGACATGTCCGGAGTTCTGGGGGGAGCTCGTTCCACATCGTCGGTGCCCCCACAGAAAAGGCTCTCCCCCTGGGCGCCACCAGCCGACACTGCTTAGTCGATGGCACCCTGAGGAGGCCCTTTCTGTGGGAGCGAACTGGTTGATGGGAGGTATTTACTGGCAGAAGGCGGTCTTGTAAATAACTGGGTCCTATGCCATGGAGCGCTTTAAAAGTGATAACCAGTACCTTGAAGCGCACCCGGAAAGCCACCGGCAACCAGTGCAGCTCGCGCAGGATAGGGGCCATTCGTACCCGCCAGGGTGCCCCCACTACCACCCGCGCGGCCGCATTCTGCGCCAGTTGAAGCCTCCGCGTGCACTTCAAGGGGAGCCCCACGTAGAGAGCATTACAATAGTCCAGTCTGGAAGTGACGAAGGCATGGGTGACCGTGCGTAGCGCGTCCTTATCTAGGAAGGGGCGCAACTGGCGTACCAGACGAATCTAGTAAAACATCCTCCCGGTCACGGCCGTCAGATGGTCCTCAAGGGACAGCCGTGAATCTAGGAGGACTCCCAAGTTGCAAGCCCTTCCCGTGGGGGCCACTGACTCGCCCCCAATAGACAGCGATGGAGTCAGCTGGTTGTACCGGGACGACGGTAACCACAGCAACTCGGTCTTGGAGGGGTTGAGCTTGAGACCGTTCTTCCCCATCCAGATCCGCACGGCCTCCAGGCACTGGGTCAGCACGTCAAGAGCTTCATTTGGGTGGTTCGGGGTGGAAATGTACAGCTGAGTATCATCAGCGTACTGATGGAATTCCACCCCAAAACCTCGGATGATCTCACCCAGCGGCTTCACATAAATGTTGAACAAGAAGGGCGAGAGGACCGACCCCTGAGGTACCCCACAATCAAGGGGCCTCGGGGTCGACCTCTGACCCCCTGTCAACACAAACTGCATCCGGCCAGAGAGGAAGGAAGAGAACCACTGAAGCACGGTGCCCCCTATACCCAGCCCCGCCAGCCGGCGCAGCATGATACCATGGTCGATGGTATCAAAAGCCGCTGAGAGGTCCAAATAGCACCAGGATAGAGGAGCAACCCCTGTCCCGGGCCCGCCAGAGATCATCCACCAATGCGACCAAAGCTGTTTCCGTGCTGTAACCCGGCCTGAAGCCCGACTGGAATGGGTCCAGGTACGACGATTCCTCCAGGTGCTGAGGGAACTGTCGAGCAACCACACTCTCAACAACCTTCGCAACAAAGCGAAGGTTGGAGACAGGACGGTAATTAGATAGAACAGCCGGGTCCAAGGCGGGCTTCTTGAGGGGTCGCACCACCGCCTCTTTCAGGGCGGCGGGGAAGACACCCTCACTCAACGAGGCGTTGATAATTGCCTGGAGCCAGCCTCGCGTCACCTCACTGGAGGCCAGTACCAACCAGGAGGGACACGGGTCCAATAAACATGTGGTTGCTCTAAGACCTCCCAGCAACCTGTCCACGTCATCAGGTGTCACGTAGTCAAACTCAGCCCAGATACCGTGTTTCCCCGAAAGCAAGACACCCCCGATTGTCAGACGTATCGGGGGTGTCAGGGGGTCGGCTACCGTAAGCCATGCCCCGACTGTAACACGTGCCGCCGCCGCCGCTCACTCACTCACGTAAGCCATGCCCCGACTGCAACACGTGCCGCCGCTGCCGCTCACTCACCCCGCAGCAGGGGGACGAGGGGAGGCGCACCGGGAACCTCTCCTTGGCGCAGGGAGCTTCCTTCTGGCTGGGGCAGCAAGAGACCGGGAAGAAAACCCGCCCCTCCAGCTCGCTTGCTGCCCCAGCCAGAAGGAAGCTCCCTGCGCCTCCCCTCCACCAAACGCTCTGGATTGGCTTCGCAATCGGGAAGCTTCTGCGCCCGCAACTGAAGCCGGCGGGCCAGGGGGGAAAGGGCCTGCGAAGAGCCCCGGCGAGGCCCCGCTCGACCGGCACCCGGGCCGGGAAGGGAGGGGAGAGGAGCGCCGGCCGCCCCTGCCACACAGGGTCCAGCCACCAACGCCTGGGGCGTTGAAGCGGCGTGTGAGTGAGGCGATGGGGCTGGCGTGGTGGGGGGGGCGGAATGCAGAGCTTTGCGCGATGAAGCGGCGTGTGTGTGAGCTCTGCATTCCGCCGCTCACACACACGCCGCTTCATCGCGCAAAGCTCTGCATTCCGCCGCTCACACACACGCCGCTTCATCGCGCAAAGCTCTGCATTCCGCCGCTCACTCACACGCCGCTTCATCGCGCCAGCGATGGGGCTGGCGTGGTGGGGGGGGCGGAATGCAGAGCTTTGCGCGATGAAGCGGCGTGTGTGTGAGCTCTGCATTCCGCTCCCCCCCACCACGCCAGCCCCATCGCTGGCGCGATGAAGCGGCGTGTGAGTGAGGCGATGGGGCTGGCGTGGGGGGGGCGGAATGCAGAGCTTTGCGCGATGAAGTGGCGTGTGTGTGAGCTCTGCATTCCGCCGCTCACACACGCCGCTTCATCGCGCAAAGCTCTGCATTCCGCCGCTCACACACACGCCGCTTCATCGCGCAAAGCTCTGCATTCCGCCCCCCACCACGCCAGCCCCATCGCCTCACTCACACGCCGCTTCATCGCGCCAGCGATGGGGCTGGCGTGGTGGGGGGGAGCGGAATGCAGAGCTCACACACACGCCGCTTCATCGCGCAAAGCTCTGCATTCCGCCCCCCCCACCACGCCAGCCCCATCGCTGTCGCGATGAAGCGGCGTGTGTGTGAGCGGCGGAATGCAGAGCTTTGCGCGATGAAGCGGCGTGTGTGTGAGCGGCGGAATGCAGAGCTTTGCGCGATGAAGCGGCGTGTGTGTGAGCGGCGGAATGCAGAGCTTTGCGCGATGAAGCGGCGTGTGTGTTTTCTCCTGTTTTCCTAGGGGGGGAAGATGCCTCTCCCCCCCTCAGCCCACATACCGGTAACACACATCCCGTTTCTTCCCCGCCTGGCGTGCACCCAGTGCGGTGGTTGGGTGAGTGCTGGTGCGGGCGCTCGCTCGCTCTCTGTTTGGAATATGGTTGGGGAAATGGAACGCCAGCCCCATCGCCTCACCCCGCCGTTTCCACCGGGTGTGCGTGTGCGCGTCCATCGGCTGGGGCGGCGGGCGGCGGCTCTCCCTGCACAGCCATTGCATAACATGTAAAACAATGAAAAATGGTACGGTAAGAACGAACAGTGGAATACTGGAAGGTAAAACAGATTTATTCCATGACAACCATGTCATCACCCTCAGGAATATCATCATAAACATCCACACTCTTACCGGTAGGTTCCTGTGGATTTTCTTGGGACTCTTGGGAGGACATTTCTTGCTGAATCAGTGGCCCATATTTCTCATGGGTAGCAATGGCACTGTCCTGAAATGAGTAGGCTTTGTCCAGGTAGCCAGCTCGCAGTGCATTTGCAACACAGGTGTTAGTGATCTTATTCCAAGAATTTTTCACCCAGTTAACAATCTCTGGCAGTCTGGGCTTCACAAATTTCCCACGTACATTTCTCTCCATTCGGTTTTCAATGTAGTCATTGATTTCCACACGCAGATAGTCCTTGAACGGCTTGTTAATGGCGATATCGAGAGTCTGAAGATAAGCCGTCATCCCTGCAGGAATCATGATTTGGTCGATTCTCCGCTCACGAAGGAAGTCTTTCATGGTTTTGGCGCGGTGTGTGCTGGCTGCATCCCAGATCAGCATTCCTCTTTTTTTCCCGCGCATTACAAGCGGCAGCATTAAATCAAGCCACTTTCTTATAACATCTTGTGTGGCCCAGGCTTTTTCAGTTTCCAGCACATAAATGCCAGAAACCCGCTCAATCTTCTCCTTCTTGCCCTTTGCAATGAGCAGCGGTGTTGCTTTAGTGCCATCCAGACGAATCGTCAAAATGCAGGTGACACGTGCACTTTCATAAGCGGTGGAGGGAACGTACACTGAGGAGGCACCTTGGTGATCAATGGTGGTTTGAGCTCCTTGGCCCATGAACACGGCAGTTTCATCCATGGCGATCATGTTGCAAAGACTGTATTTAGAGAAGTCAATGTCATCCACAAACTTCTTGTAGGCTAATGCGCGTTTAACAATCTCAGCATCTTCCAACCTAAAGAGGGTTGTGGATCTTCTCAAAGACAGGGCATTGCGTTCAAGAAAGTTATCCACCCAGTGCTTTGATGCCTTGAATTGTTCATGGGAAATGTCAAACTGTGGCGAGACTGCAAGGGCATATTCCTTAATCTGAGCCCTGGTTACCACCAATGTCTTTGCTCTCCTGTCTGCAATCCACTCAAACACCAGGCTTTCCAGCTCTGTATACATTGGTTGCCGACCACATCCAATCTTGCGCCTTTTACCCATTCCTCTCTCCACTTTTTCACTCAGGTTAGTGTATTCTGCACGCCATTTTTGGACCAGTCGGTGATCCAACATTTTCTCCTTGCAGAACTGCGCTACATTTTTGCCCCAAGATTCTTCGACAATCGCTTTTTTATACTCCACGGTGTAACTCTTCCTTTTACCACTGGAACCGGAAGCACTCATGTCTAGGGGCAAAAATAATTACCTCAGCATATGGTACCGGTATAAGCACTGCTTGTGGTTCCGTATCACAGTCTCCCATAGGGTTACAGCCCCATACAGTATCCCACATAGCCTCCCATACGGTAGGAATTCCCTCCCCTTGTTGCTTTACCTTACGCAGGCAGCTTCAATCCCGGTATACCGTACCTGGTAGGTCAAGTCAGGAAAGCCGAATGTTTAGGGACAACGCATGAAGCAAATAAAGTTTCTCTCTGAGATTTCAGTCACTCTTTATTTGGTTAAAATCAAACAAAACAAGGTGAATAAATCACATACCGGTACAAAAAGGTTTACTGTGGCAGTTTACCGGTAACAATGGTTACATCCTCAATTTATTCACTTTTATGGTACCATATGTTTTACATGTCCCACTTACCGGTAACACTTATACGGTATAAGCTTTTACCGGTATAACAGCAGATGGTCAACACAGAAGTTATACAGATTATTATTGTCCTTGTTATTCTCGCCTCTCCACTCCCCCACCCCAAAGCTCACCCGCACACAGGCACAGATTTGGAACTTGATGTCTGTCATTCCCCCCCCCCTTTCTTGTTTTGGAGGCTTTTTTAAAAGTTCCCACTGTGTTGACATGGATGGCTATGAGCCGTAAGCACCTTTTGGCTGTGTTAATGCTGGATGATTTACGGTACAAGCCTTTAGGCAAGGCAATTACCGGTATTCAGATCAAAAGAGTGCATAAACAAACAAAAGAGTGCATAAACAAACTTCTCAGGCTGTTTGAGATAACTGAAGTTACGGTAGTTAAGCACGAAATTAGCCTACCGGTAAGATTTATAGATCTTTGACAGTTAAATGAGTTTATACCGATACCGGTACGTATTATCTTGTAATTATCTTGTAATCCCCTGACCTCCTGACTAAGCAGGAGATATATGACATGCCCCGAAGGCAACACGTGGGGATTTGGGGGATAAAAAGAAAGTGAGACGCTGTCTTGCTTTCGGGGAAACACGGTAGTAGTCTCAAGACCGGCCTCAGCCACTTCTGCTGGACTGCCTTCGTTGAAGTTAAAGCCTTCCCGAATCTGAGCGATTTTGTCATACAGGTATTGCACAAAATCCTCAGCTGTTCCCTCCAAGGGGTCCCCCCTCACCTCCCGATGAAGGAGGGAGCGGGTTACCCTAAACAGGGAGGCTGGGCAGTTATCTGATGATGCAATAAGGGCAGTGACATAAGAACACTTCTCTGCCCTTATTGCCACTAAGTAAGTCCTAATATGGTCTCTTACTCGTGTTCGGTCAGACTCAGAGCGAACTCGCCCTCCAACTGCTCTCTAGGCGTCTTTTCCGGCGCTTCATCTCCCTCAGCTCCCCGTTAAACCAGGGAGCTGAACGAGAACCACGCCGGTTCAGAGGCCGCAAAGGCACAACCCTATCCAAGGCATCAGCAGCTGCCCTATCCCAGGCAGCTACCAGCGCCCCGACCGAGTTGTGTGTTATATATGTTAGAGCCTCCGGTATTGGCCCAAGCTCCGTCTGGAACCTCTCAGGTTCCATCAGTCGCCTGGGGCGGTACCAAACAATTGGTTCCGCCTCCCTGCAGTGGGGTGTAGCGGTCCAAAAGTCCAGGCGTAGGAGAGTGATCTGACCATGACAAAGGTGTAATAACTATATTTCTTGTATCCAGATCACTCAGACACTGACCAGAGACAAAAACCAGGTCAAGCGTGTTTCCCCCCGTGTGTGTGGGACCTTGAATTACCTGGGTCAGGTCCATGGCTGTCATGGAAGCCATGAACTCCCGAACCTCCCCATACGCCTCGCTCGCAGACGGCAGATTGAAGTCGCCCATGACCACTAGCCTGGGGACCTCAACCGCCACCGCAGCGATGATGCCCAAGAGTTCGGGCAGGGTGGTTGACACGTGGCAGGGAGCCAGGTACGTAAGCAACACAGCCCTCGGACCCCCATGGTCCCACCTCACGAGGGATTCACAGCCTGCCGTCTGAGGAACAGTGACTTCCCTTGGCCTGAGACCTTCCCTAATCACAACCGCCACTCCCCCACCCCTGCCCTGAGTTCTCGGCTGGTGAAATGCAAGGAAGCCTGGAGGGCACATTTCCACCAGAGGGACACCACCCTCTGGTCCCAACCAGGTCTCCGTAATACCCGCCAGGTCTACAGCCCCCTCCGTAATTAAATCTTGTATCGGGGGCCTTATTAACCACAGACCTGGCGTTGCACAGCATCAGCCTACAACCCCGGGCCCTTTGGCTCTAAACAACCCAGATCACAAGTAGAGCCGCGGGGGTCGAAGCGCGGCACCGCTCGAAGATAGCGGGGGCGCGCTCCCATAAATTGACATGGCCCCCTACTCCCGCCATATCTGCCCCTCCCACTTACAAAACCGATGGGAACTAAATCACCTCTGCCCCCTCCCTGATCCACACCCTCGTGGTTCCGGTCCCACCCGTTGCCTGGCCCATGTTTCTCCTCCTTATTCCCACCCCCTAACCCTCCCTTATCCCGTAGACCTCCCCCCAGGCCTACACCATTACTATTATTAATCTTCCCACCCCCACCCCAGAACCCCTTAAAAAACATTTAAAACCCCTACTTAAAAACCTCTATAACCCCTTTTTTTGAGCATGCCACCTCTCAGGATTCCAAAATCCGTCATCAAGGTAGGCCTTCGAAAGAGATACAGGCCATTTCTGCGAGAGGGAGGCATCTCGCAGTGCAAGAAGGCTCGCCTTATTCTGCATCTAATAATAGCTTGGGTAAAAAACACAGAGATGAGGGTTTGTCCATAAATTCCATGGTCTTGGGGTGGGGTGGGGCCACGAGGCACCAGCATGTCCTCACCTCACCACGCCCTCAGCTGTCATTGGGGGGAGGAGGAAGCTCATCATCATAGGGGGTTCCCCTCATCTCTCCGGATCCTGGGGTATCGATCAGTTTTCATGTGTGATGCCTCTTGTGCTGGCCTGGCAGGCTGGAAGCATAATAGTTCTTGCTGGATTTCTCGCAATTAGCAATTTGCAACTTGCAACACTGTCATTGAGCAACATGGGGGAGGCTCCTCAGCTATCATTGAAGGAAGGGGGAGGCCAGCCGGCTCTCTCCCACGAAGCTCTCCCCCTCGTCACTCCACTACTCCAAGCTCTCCTCCTCTCAGAAGGGGGAGGAAAGAGGCCAGTTGCAAAGCTCCAGCATGTCCAGCATGTCCTCACCTCACCGCATCCTCCGCTATCATTGAGGGGGGGAGGGGGCCAGCTCTCTCCCTGCAGGGCTCCTCAGCTATCAGTAAAAACCAGCAGGCTCTCCCCCCAGGGAGCTCTTAACACACCGCAGGTCCGCTACTCCAGATCTTTTACAGCTACGCTGGCTCCCGGCTCCAATCCACATCATCCTCCGAGGCCTCGGCATTTCCAAAGACGCCATGCGTAGCTGCCGATGCCTCTGCTCGCCCCAGCTCAGTCCGGACTCCTGAAGCCCCGTTACAGCGCCTGGTGGTCGGCAGCATTTTCCGGTAACCACCCAGGGGTGTTTGATGGAAATATACCCCCTTGGGTGGGCTCCCCAAACCTCATCTCCTAGACCCAAGCATTGGGCACTCAGGCATAAACGTCCATCTTGCGCATGCTCATTATCAGTCTGCCTAGAGCAGCAGAACAGAGATGTATTTTCCAGCAAGTTTTTTTTTTCAGTGGAAGGAGAGGGCCTCAGATGCTGCTGCAAGAAAACCACTCTTTCTTTCTGGTGCTTGCACTTAAGCCTGAACCAAACAGGACTAGCTGTCTTAGGCAGCCAAACTATTACTCATTAGCATTGTAGTCTGGCTAATGTAATATCGCCATACACTAAATAAATAAGCAAAGGAGAAAATGCCGTTGCAAAAATTGGTAGGTAAGGTTGGTGTGATGTGTGCACTTGGGTGTGCTGGAAATCCTTGGTCTGATCCAAGTCAGGTTTCCAAACAATACAGGACAATTGCTTGAAGCAGAAGTAAAGTTTATTCAACAGCAAAACAGATAGCAATAGAAGGTGGCCATGAATTAAAAAGTTGGGTACTTTTTATCTGCTTTTTTGAACAAAAAAAGTACTGGAACTCATCTTGTTAATCTTTTATTTATATACCCCCGTATTTCTCGCTCTATTAGGCGCACTGCTGATAAGACGCACCTAGATTTTAGAGGAGGAAAATAGGAAAAAATATTTTGCCAGCCCGGCCCTTCACTCACCTTAGCAACACCTTCGTCCTTGCCCGCCGGGCAGCTCGCGCTTCCGGGAACGTGGGTCTGCGGTACGCATGCATACCGGTAACTTTTAGCCATCATAAGGACAAATTAAAGGATCCGCGCGGCCATCTGGTACCCTTTTCCTTGATCTAATACCAAGGAGGCGGTGCTGCGCACGCACGACACTCCACGGGGGTTGCGGGCGATGGGCTTAGGAGTCAGGTGAGTAGCGGGAAGGGGGATGGCTGCTTGCAGGTGGTAGCAGCGACGGCTCGCCACCTTTCCAGGTTGGACTACAGTTCCAAGCCTCCCCAGGTGGCCTTTTGGTGAGTACTATATCGTACTCCCTTGCCCTCCGCCCTCCGCCGATTCTCCGCTTCCCTTTCTCGCCCCTTGCCCTCCGCCCTCCGCCGATTCTCCGCTTCCCTTTCTCGCCCCTTGCCCTCCGCCGATTCTCCGCTTCCCTTTCTCGCCCCTTGCCCTCTGCCGATTCTCCGCTTCCCTTTCTCGCCCCTTGCCCTCCGCCGATTCTCCGCTTCCCTTTCTCGCCCCTTGCCCTCCGCCGATTCTCCGCTTCGCCCTCTGCTCCAGCGCCTCCCCCCCTCCCTGCCTGCATCTTCGCTCCATAAGACGCGGCTGATTTTTCATCCTACTTTGGGAGGAAAAAACCTGCGTCTTATGGAGCGAGAAATACGGGTAATTTTTTATATAACAGCCTCTTGTAGTGTGCTTGCATCGCCTCCTTAATTTGGTCCAGATCTACAGCCATTGCTCTGCGTTGTTCTTCCAGCTTTCTCTCTAGATCTCTGCCCTGGTCCAACAGCATCTGTTTTATATCTTCGCACCTTTTCTCCATCTTCTGTTCTGTGTCTATGCATCTTCTCTCCAACCTTGTACCCACTTCTCCAACTTTTTATCCATTTCATCCATCCTTTTTACCAGCGTCCCCAACATCTCTTTTACTTCTTGTAACGTGTGCTCTGCTGGGCAGGCCTGAGTTGACAGATGGGTCTGGGGGCCTGTGGTTGGATGGGAGGGTGTGGGTAGGGTGCTCCCTGGTGCTTCAGGAGGCTGGGATGTTTCAGGAGGCTGGGATGGGGAGGGAGCAGGTCCCTTTGTGGGCATCAGTTTGGTCTGCTTGGAGACCATCCTGTCTTCTGCCTGTTTGCCCTGCTTCTGGGTCCCTTGGTTCCCTTGGTTCAGGGGGCTCAGCTGATGGGCTTCTTTCCTCCCTTCTCTCTCCCAGTTCTCCCAGGACTTCCACCTCTTCCCTCCTTGGTGCTTCTTTGTCTTCTGGGTCCCTTGGTTCCCTTGGTTCAGGGGGCTCAGCTGATGGGCTTCTTTCCTCCCTTCTCTCTCCCAGTTCTCCCAGGACTTCCACCTCTTCCCTCCTTGGTGCTTCTTTGTCTTCTGGGTCCCTTGGTTCCCTTGGTTCAGGGGGCTCAGCTGATGGGCTTGTTTCCTCACTTTTCTCTCCCAATTCTCCCAGGCCTTCCACTTCCTCTTCCCCCTCTGGTCTTCCAGCCGCCCTCTTCGCCTTTAACAGCTCACCTCCCGTAGGTATTCTTTTTCTCTGTTGCTCCCTCTGCTCGCCTTCGCTCTTGTCGGCGTCCTGTCGGCTCCGCTTGCCTCCGCCTTTGTTTGCCACGCCAGGCCCCCTCAGCTGTAGTCGCGCTGTTCCGCTCTCTAATCTGTTTGTCCTGGGGGCCTCTTCAGGCCGGCAGACTCTCCCGGCGGGTCTCGCTTTTCAAGCCGATCTCCTCCTCCTCCGTCTGTCGTTCTTCTCTCACCGGCTCCAGCTCCCTCTTACAGCGCGGCGTCTTCTTCGGGCCTGCTGGCCGCCCGCCGCCAGCTTCTTCGGCTCCGTTCGCGGCTCCCTTGGACCTCCCGGCGGCAATATTTACCTGTCCGGGTAGGTCCGAGGGTCCTCTTCGCTCGAGCCCTTTCCCTCGTTAGCTTGCCCTTTCCGTGGTCTGGTATTTTAATTTTAAAATAAGCCCCGTCTCGGAGCTCTCCACGGAAGGCTCCGTTCCTCGTGACCGGAACCGGAAGTCAGATTCTAGATCTCAATGAGGCTGGAATCACTACCCTGCTTCTGCATAACAGGCAACCCGTTCCTCGTGACCGGAACCGGAAGTCAGATTCTAGATCTCAATGAGGCTGGAATCACTACCCTGCTTCTGCATAACAGGCAACCCTTAAAAGTGGACAACTCATGCTTGTACCAGAAGCTTTGGAACTCTGGATCTGGGCACTTGTCAGGCCATCCTGACAAAACCCATGTCAGCACGTGTGTAAGTGTGTGATCAGTGGCCGTTTCTGCAGCCACATCCCTAGCATTGAGGGGAGACTCAGGCAACTCTTGGATAGACAGAATATTAATGGCTGGAGCAGGATCTGGCTCTACTTGGTTCAATGATAGTATGATCACACCATCTGCATGGCCCATCTCCTTTCCTGGTTTGTGAACTAATGTATAGTCATATGATGACAGGAAAATGGACCATCACAGCATACGAGGAGAAATGATATGCGCGGTCTGTTTGTTGGTGGTAAACAACGCCAGCAGAGGCTTATGGTCAGTATAGATCGTGAAATGGCGGCCATACATGAAATCATGAAATTTCTTGATGCCAGCCACTATGGCCAGAGCTTCTCTTGTCAATTTGAGTGTAATTACGCTCAGCAGAAGACAGAGTCCTTGAATAATATGCCACAGGAACCTGTGTTCCATCAGCCTGCAGATGGTTGAGTACAGCTCCAACCCCATAAGGGAATGCATCGCATGTGATTGCTCATTGAAATGTGCTAACACAGCATTGGAAGTAAGCAAGGCCTTAACCTCATTGAAACTCTTTTCATGGACCTTCGTCCACTAGCCAAGGAGCTTGTCTAGGAGCCTATGTAATGGTTCTGCCACAGCAGCTTTGTGTGTGAGGAATGCATGGTAAAAGTTTAATAATCCTAAAAAGGCTTGCAACTCACTCTTAGACTTAGGGTTTGGTGCCTGTTGGATAGCCTTCAGTTTAGTTTCAGCAGGGTGGAAGCCTTGAGCATCAATCCTGAACCCTAAGAAATCAGTAGAAGTAACTCTTATCTTGCATTTATCTCTCTTCAGTTTGAGGCCTGCTTTCCGGAAACGAAGCAAGACAGCCTTTAATCTTTCAGCTAAGTTCTGAGATGATTCCCCAGCGATGAGGACATCATCAAAGTATGGACAGACCACAGGAATACCTTGAAGTGTGCGTTCTATGACACTTTGGAATACCGTATTTTTCGCTCCATAAGACGCAGTTTTTTCCCTCCCAAAGTAGGATGAAAAATCAGCCGCGTCTTATGGAGCGAAGATGCAGGCAGGGAGGGGGGAGGCGCTGGAGCAGAGGGGATGTGACGCAAGCGCCGTGTCACGTATGGCACCGGCGCATGCGCAGTACGGCGCTTGTAGTCCAACTACACTTCCCATCATGCCTGACCAGCTTTTTTCTGTGCAGGCATGATGGGAATTGTAGTTTTGCACCTTGTATACCGGTACATGTGGATGAAGAGAGAAGAGACTCAAAATATTTTTTTTCTATTTTCCTCCTCTAAAATCTAGGTGCGTCTTATCAGCAGGTGTGTCTTATAGAGCGAAAAATATGGGTATGCCAGAAGCTACATTTACCCCAAATTGCAGCCTCTTTACCTTAAATGCCCCTCTATGGGTTACAATGGTCTGTGCCTCTGCAGCAGCCTCATGAACAGGCAACTGTTGATATGCTTGTGCCAAATCAAGCTTTGCAAAAATACGCCCCCCCTTGAGGGGAGGCCAGGATGTGACTTACCACAGGTATGGGTAAGCATGCTGCTGTAATGCCTTGTTCAGTGTGCACTTGTAATCTGCACATATACACATATACGTATGTCCCTATTAGCCTTTAAAGGTGTTACTATGGGGGTTTCCCATGGACTTGAGTCCACAGGTTCCAGAATGCCTTGCTGGAGTAATTTGTCCAGCTCAGCATCAATCTTTCCTTTGAGGGCAAAAGGTACCCTCCTAGGCTTAACCCTGATGGGTGTGATGCTTGGATCTAAGCGCAGTAAAATGGGAGGCCCCTTATAGGATCCAAGCTCAGAACTAAATACATCTGCAAACTCCTTGCAAACTTCTGCAAGACTTAACGTTTGCACCTGGTGCAGTCCAGTCACTTGGATCACTTGTTCCTCTGCAAGCCGCCTTGAAAAAGGGAAAGGGTCTGGTAGTCGAACTCACCCTCCAGCGACTCTGTACTAGCAGGCTGGAATGCTAGTTTAGACTCCGTCTTCCCTCTGCAGACTTCTTCAGCAACTACTCAGACTCCTCTTGTTTGCAGAAGAATCCCACCTTTGTCGCCAGTGTTGTATTCTTGGGTTCGTTCGCAAAGATGACGACACATGGTGTATCCAACAATCTTTATTACTCTCTGTGTTCGCATTACTCACAACCAAAAAGCAACAGGAAAAGGCACACAGGCCTTTTATATGCCCCAAACCCTGGACACTGACAACCAATAGGAATATAGCGTTTTTGCACCTTGCGTACGCGCACAAGGCTGGCGCCGCTCTGTCTGGTCCCGGACAGCTTTTGGAATTGCCCGGGACCTTTTGCAACAATTCTGGGCCTGCTGAATTTCCTCATCAGCCCCAGGACACAACAAATACGCCAACTCATTCTTCGCTATTAAGCAATCTTTTTTCAATTGACTTTTCAATTTTGTATAAAATGTATGTCAGAGGTTGCCGCATTCCTGGCTCCAACAAGAAACAAGCCGTTTGTTCACAGGTGGTCGGTTTATTCACGGTACACTCTGTCTGGCATGCAGTATTCAAACAGCAAACAGTCAACGCTGGGAGCAATGGCCTCCCAGCTCTCTAAATAGATGCCTCCTGGCTGGCCCCACCCCCAACCCACCTAGCCAGCATTTGGTGTGAGCGCCAGTATGGCAGTGAGGCAGGATTTCAGCTCCCCATCGTTTCTCCACGCCGATCAGCTGCGTTCCACATGGTTCCCCTTCCAGTGTATAGGTACGAGGGAGGGAAATGGCTGTCGCTGCCATGTCTGCTGCTGGTCCCATCTGCTGCCTCGGACGCCTCCATCCCATGATCTTGTCCCCCCCGTCCCCCCTCCCGTTAGTGGCAAGCCCACAGGGGCTTGATAATATACTTGGGTCAATGGGATGATCCTTTCTTGAATCTTTTTCGTGAAGTAAAACTCCACGAAAGCGAAGATCGCATACAGCAGCAACAGCACATTTATAATAGGGCCCAAAGTTCTGTGTTTATTCAAAAACTTGTACCAGTATTTTTATTTTCTTATTGGCCTTGTACAGGTCCATGTTGCAGTCCTGTAGGTCCAAACTTAATTCTGATAATTCTTGGAGAGGCACACATCAATCCTAGGTCCAATAAAAATTCTGTAGATATTTTTCTTTTCAAGCCATCATCATAAGTGCATTTATCATTTTTATCTCTCGTAAGATCATGCATTGCTTCTTCAAAATGATACACAAGGGATTCAAAATTATTCCACACAGCCAAAACTGTACACAAACTAGATGACACCCATTGGGTACTTAAAATTCTTCCAATTTTCAGCAGCTCAGCCTCCAGTAATTCTGCACATAAATGCAACTCTCTGCTATTCTTTCATCAGAAGCTTGGGTAAGAAGCAGTGTAGAAAGGACACAGTAGGATTGATCTCAAGGCCCGTGGAGGTGCTGAGTGAGAGTTTTTATTTACAAAGAAAATGTATATGGCTGTCCAACTTGTGACTCTGAAATAAAGCCCCATAAATAAAACCCCTTTACATAATAGTGACAATCATCACCTAAAATTGACCCAGAAACAAAATTGGCAGCTAATGTAGCTTCTGCGGGAGAAGTAATATGATGAAATCTAGTCTTACAGAAAACCATGCTGGCCACCAGAGTTGACACTTGGTATACTTTTCAAGGGCAGCTCCTTATAGAGTGCATTGCCGTAGTCAAGACAGAAGATGACTAGGGCATGCTGACTGAGCAGCAAATAGACACTGCAGGAGGAGTTGAGTGTTTAGGAGCAATAGGTTGGCACTCAAGCTTATAAAAACATTAAGAAGGCTTATTTGAAGAGATGGCAGCAGACAAGGCAGAGGGGAGGGGGAATAAAGGAGTTGGGAAAGCAGGAGAAAGTGCATATGTATAACAGCTTCCTAGAGCAGGGGCCTGGGGTCCATGGCCCACGGCTCACTACTGGGCTATGGCGTATTTGGAATGTGGCTGAGTGAATGGCTGGCCAAAGTGTGCATGTAACTCAACTTTTGCAGGCCGGTGGGCACATGCATGCTGGCCTGCTGCTTGTGCAAGGGCTATGTGCATGCACTGGCCTGTCACTTGCATGCCCCAGTTCCCTCTCCCCCTCCCAGCTGGGCTGCCAAGCCACAAAGGTTGGGGACTGCTATACTAGACTCTGAGAAGTGTAATCTGAGTCAGACAGTCTAATTAAATGCCACATAGTAGTTTGCAAGTACAAACTACAGACTGAGAAGAAAGACTTGGTGAGGAACACATCAAGGTCGAAATGAAGCAGGAATTCACTAAGCACAAAGCCAATGGTGAAGTTGCTTCCAGTAATGGTGCAGTCTATGTACAGTTTAAATCCTCTTCCCACTTAACGTGCATAGCTGAGGCTTTCCCTGCTCAGCAGTTTGAGAAATTTATATGGCTTCCTCCTTGCTCACAGCAAATTTTATAAGCAATAAAAACAATATAATAAAAGTAAAAAAACAAACCCCCCACTCACCCAGTGACAACACACAGATTCCAATAATGAGGCACTGGGCTTGACTGTGGAGTCAACTCCTTGCCAAATTATTTGCTTGGTGCCTTGAAATCCTTCAAATAACCTGGTCCCAAACCATGTTTAAAATGGATAACCAGCACTTTGAATTGCATTGGTTGCCAACTTGTTTCTCAGTCCAACTCCTGAAAGAGAGGTGACACTTGCACAAACCAAAACTTGTGCCAGACTAGCAGGCTAGTGCAATTTGAATCAACTGAAGCTTCCAGGTAGTCTTCAAAGGCGGCCAGTGTAGAGAATATTACCAAACAGGAGATAACTAGAGCATAGGTGGCTGAAGACTGAGGAGCCTCCAGGAAACAAGAGAGGGCTGTCGGGATATTGCTTAACTCAACATGAGCAAAAATGTATCATTGACATAATGACATCTCGGCCCATGCTAACAGATGATCATGTGGCTTTGTATAGATGTAAAATGGGAGGAGAAAAACCACAAGTGCAAGTTAAAATTTGGGAAATAGTGTTTTTTTAACTTTTAGAAAAGATAAAGCCAGACTGGTTTACAAAAATTTTCCGGTAATACTTTAATATTGAAAATACATCTTTAA
This sequence comes from Bothrops alternatus, assembly GCA_034064705.1. Classification (NCBI taxonomy): domain Eukaryota; kingdom Metazoa; phylum Chordata; class Lepidosauria; order Squamata; family Viperidae; genus Bothrops; species Bothrops alternatus. Next base: position 3,573,169 of record JARGCV010000031.1, on the reverse strand, counting down.
ATCTTAGCTAATGTTTCCCCTTAGGAAATAAATAAATTTATTACGGTTCAAGACCAGTACAAACCCTTAGGAAAACTATACTGCAATGGTTTCACACAGATTAAAAATTACATGTTAGAAAAACACATACTTATGTATATCCTAAAAAGGCTAAAAAGATTGCAGAATTGATTTAATACTGCCATTTTATATAACTTGAGTATGAGTTAATGAATTTTAGGGAGGTTTTGAGAACCATTAAAGAAAGTGACTGTAGCTGCCATTTTGGCCTAACACTTTAAGACACTTTGCTCTTTTCTGTGGGTTATTTTCAAACCAGTGTCTCATGACAGCGTAGGAAAACATCTTTTGGACTTGGAAATTCTGGTAGGGTCCTGGTATTTTTATATAATGTGTTCTAGATCAGTAATATCACTTCTGCATATTGGGATGTTCCTCGCTTGAGGAAGAACTGCAAGAAGGGAATGTCTTCAACATTTTTGTTGCTGGCACAGTGTATTTTTGAAGGAATTGGTGAGGGGCAAGCAAAGTCTGAATCAAACATTGAAGTGCCAGTACCTTCAAATACTGTATGTCATCAATAGCCAAGTGTTTCAAGTAGTTGATTTTGAAATTTTAAAGGTACATTCTGTTCCTTTTAATTCTTGACTCCCTTGTTCTCATTTAATAACTGACATTTTGGAACTCTTGAATTGCTCATCTCCAAGTCCAGCCAAATAAGGAGGTGGACTTGCATCTTCCATGAGGTCCAAATCTTGTAGAACAGATGAATTGGCTGCTGACATGTCATTATCCAAAACTCAATGAGCTATTTATAATAAATAGACTGTGGTTCATAACCATGATTCTTGTTGACTCTAATACAAATCAAAACCTAAGTAATTGAAAGTGGTGGTACGTAAACTACCACACATTAACAGACTGTTGGCTAGTTCCTTGCCTCACATCTCTTGGATTTGTCTGACGGTATTGGTTGCAAGCACAGAACAATGTCAATATAGCATCTTACTTTGTAGACAAAAGTTAGGATGATTTTTCAGTTTCAAAGAATAAATGGAGGTCTTGACCAGGTTTCCACCCCTGTAACATTTATGTAAGTTCCATTAATACTAGAAAGGCATCATTTCCCACAAAGTTAAAGGGCAGTATGCTTATGGAGAGTCTCAATCATCCAGTCATGGTTGTCCCAAAGATGCTTTCCGAAAGGTACCTGGACTTTTTTTTCTTGAAAACATTTTCCTTCTTGTCCAAGAAGCTGCTTCAGTTCTGGCTGAAAGCTGGGGAATAGAAGGATTTATAATCTTTGCAGTCTTATAGTTATTAGCACCCTGAAGGTAGCTCATTAGCATTCTGAGGGACTTTATTTATCTCTGATATAATAGTAGACCAAACCTGGATGTCAAGCTTCACATAGACTGCACTGCCATATTGTCAATGGGGCCTTTGTGCTATAAGCCACATGCCCTGGATTTTAGTTTTTTCCTGAATTATTTCTGAGTTCCCTGTATATACATAAAGCATCGCAATTATGTTTCTTGCCATAAATCTTGCACCAATTCCTCTTTGCATGCAGACAATCCTTCAATATGAAAATAGTAATCTTTGGGCCTGAAAAGATCCTTTGTGGAGTAGACATTTAAAAAGACTGCTAAAACGCTGATCTCCAGGAGAAAAAAACTTTATTCACTACTAAGCTTTCATCAACAACTGTTGATCTTGGATGATGACCTCTGTCCCTGCGAAGTTGAACGTGTGGACATTCTTAATCATGTGTGCCCACACCTGAGACCATTGTTCATTACGTCTTAACTGCTAACTCATGTTCATTGACCCTTGTCCGAAGGCATTTTGCAGTTTCTCCGACATAAGTGCACAATCGTTGCAATTATTTTGGTAAACCACCAATGACATTTCACCTCTGGACAAGGGTTCATTGGGGCACATTCTTGTCCATAAGGTCTGGCTGGGTTTATGTGCTACTTTGATGTCACAGGTCGCGAGTATCCGTGCGGCTGTCTCAGATACTCCGCTGATGTACGGAAGTGTCACCCAGGTGGCAGTAGTTGATCTGTCACCGATCGGTTGTGGTTCTTGCTGTCAGCAGCAGCGTTGGATAAAATTTGCTGAATATCCGTTTTGCATGCACACTTGATAGAGGCATGTTTGTTCTTTGGACTTTGCTGCTGTCATGCTGCAGTGGGTGTTAATCGTGTTGAACAGCATCTGGATGCAGCTGATTTTGTGTGTAATAGGGTGGTTGCTATTGTTGTGTAAGATCCTGTCAGTACTTGTGGCCTTGCGATAAATGCCGGTAGAGAGGGTGCCATTAGACTCATGACTAATTAGTACGTCCAGAAAGGCCAAGGTGTTATTGGTTTCCTCTTCTGCCATGAATTGGATATCTGGATAGATTGAATTAAGCTTATCCATGAATCCAGTTTTATCCCGGCATTTAATAACAACAAAGGTGTCGTTGACATACCTAGCCCAAAATTTGGGTTTATAGTCGATCATTGCCTTATGTTCTAATTTCTGTAGAACTGCCTCGGCAATAACCCCTGAGATGGGGAGACCCCAAGGGCGTGCCTTTTATTTGTTTGTATATGGAGCCATTGAACGTAAAATATGTTCTGAGGCAAAAGTTCAATAAATGAACAAAGTCTTCTGAATTGGCCAAATTGGGATTCTGTGGCTCCTGGTCCTGCAACAGCTCTCTTGTAACAGACGTTGCTAGCCCTTGAGGGATAGAGGTAAACAGCGATATTACATCAAAGAAGACCATTACTTCATCATCCTTTACTCTTATTGTTTTTAATCTCTTCAGAAAATCTTCAGAGGATTTTACTGTAGTCGAGGTACCTTCGACCAGGTGCTGGAATCTTCCACTCAGCCACTTCGCTAATCCAAAGGTTGGGGTGCCTCTAAATGAAACAGTCATAACAGGACACCTGCTTTATGGATCTTTGGTAATCCATAAATTTGCGCTGTGGCTGAGTCCTTAGGTCAGATCATATTTAGTTCTTCCTCATGGACCTTCTGCCTCTTGAGTCTGTCGGCCACTTTGTTGATTTGGTTCCTGAGCGATGTCATCGGGTCCTTATCAAGGGTTTGATATGAGCTCCTATCATTAAGTAGAGCATGGATCTTCTGGTCGTATTCGAGTTTGTTCATGACCACCGCCGCTCGACCCTTGTCAGCCGGCAAGATGATAATTGAGCTGTCCTTATATAGTTCCTCGAGGACCATCCCTTCTGGTTTCAATAACGTATTATTTTGCCTGTGGTTGGTGAGGAGCCCTGTCAGACACTGCCTGACAGAGTTCTTGGTCTCCTCATTGGCCTCAATTAGAAAGATCGTTGATTCGAGGGCTACGGCAAAATCGATGGGTTTAGCATCCGTCAAATTGAAATTCAAACAGACTTCAGCCGGCACGACAGAAACAATGCAGCTGATTGTGGGATGGTGAGGGCCGAACAGATCCGTAATGCGTTCGTTGTCTAAACTCTTAGCTTCTCAGGAACTATAAAAACGAGCTCCCCAATCCTGTCTTATACTTTGACAATGTCAGCAGTTGCTGACGAAAGCTGAGTTTTAGATAAAATTTTTACTCTCGGTGATCTGCCTTTTTAGTTTTATTATGTATAGACCTGAGACTCACATTTTAAAAATAATTATATATATATATATATATATTCCAGGAGGTCTCCAATGGACATGCTCCTGTGTGCACTCCTCGGGAGTGCTGTCCCTTTTTGGGGGTGCACACGGGCGTGTTGGGGGTCTCTAGCTGCTCGCTCTCATCGTCTTTCCTCTCTCCCACCACTCACCATTGCTCTCATCAGAAAAGAGGACTTTGGACCACTGAGTAACGACCAGCTCTGTTTTTCTTTAGCCCAGGTAAGATGCTTCTGACATTGTTTGTTGTTCAGGAGTGGCTTGACAAGAGGAATACGACATTTGAAGCCCATGTCCAGGATCCATCTGTGTGTAATGGCTCTTGATGCACTGACTCCAGCCTCAGTCCACTCCTTGTGAAAGTCCCCAACACTTTAGAATGGCCTTTTCCTGACAATCCTCTCCAGGCTGCGGTCATCCCTGCTGCTTGGGCACCTTTCCACACTTTTTCCTTCCACATAACTTTCTAATAATGTGCTTTGATACAGCACTTTGGGAACATCCAACTTCATTTGCAATTACCTTTTGAGGCTTTTCCTCCTTATGGAGGGTGTCAATGGTTTTCTGCACAACTGTCAGGTCAGCGGTATTTCTCATGAACTATCTTGCTTTGCATATCGTATATATTAGTTTCACCTTTTAAGTTGCATTACTGAAATAAATGAACTTTTGCATGATATTCTAATTTTTTGAGTTTCACCTGAATATGCTGGTTGATGGAATTCTCATCGGAGAGCCAGGCTTCTTTGAGTAAGCAGCCACCCTTGGTGGTCTCATGGGATATAACCTCAACATTGGCCAGATCGAATGTATGGCCAAAGCTGGTCATATGGGCCCACATTTGTGAGTGCTGCTCCCACCTTTTAATTGCCAATTCATGTTCATGGACCCTAGTCCTGAGCCTTTTAGTTGTTTCCCCAACGTAATTGCTCATACAGTTGTTGCAATTCTGTAAACCACAGACGATTTTTGATTATTGGGGAGCGGCTCCTTGGGGTGCATGATCTTGCTTCTCAGGGTCTATATATATCTAATTTCATTAAAAATTGGAATCTTGGGTAAAGCCATAAAAACAAATGCGAGCACCAGGATAAAATTAAACTAAAAATCATTTAATACAATGCTGAGCTTTCGTCGGTCAGCACTACCGACATCATCAGAGCTTAAGAATAGGTCAATGGGAGTCTCTTTTTATAACACTGGCCGGTTTTGCGCATGGCTCCTGGACCTAGTCATCGGTCCATCCAGTAATCCTAATTGTTTAACTCCTAGGAAGTGGGGATGTCAATGTGCTGTATGTTTGATTCTGCCTTCCTGTTCTTTTGCCCCACTTGTTTCTGTGCATGTGGGGGCCTTTTCAGTGCCGTCTGCCAAGCATGTTCGAGAGAGTGGTGTGGGGGTTTTTGGCCAATGTGTTCTTGCATCTGCTCCTCTATTGGGTATTGCTCCACTCCAGGGGTGCTCCAGGGCATCCAGGGGATCTTCTTGCTGTTTACTCCGATCCCTCTTTCTCTTATCCATTATTCATAGTCCGCACCTCCACATCACCAAACCATCCATAGATTGTCCATTGGGCTCCGCTCCCCCACTTAACAACTCTCGTGCTTTTTTTGATCGTGTACAAACTCCCAGTGAAGGGTCTTCTGCCAGTTGTTCACAGATACTGTCTGATTGTCAATGGGTTGTGATGTTATTTTCACCCCGTCCTCTCCTAACTCCATGGGGTGAATTAAATTATTTGCACATGCAGCATTATTGGGGTGCATTCTTTGTCCCCCTTTCTCTATTGTCCTCTCAGTGAGCAACGTCAGTCTGTTATTGTTTTGGCCAGTTGTTCTCTCTATTGTCTTATTTCCCTGGTCTTGTGACAGGCAAGTAGGTTGTTTTCGTTGGGATTTGTGATGATGATTGTCCCACGTTCTCAGTGTCTGGTGTGCCCAGCAGAGTTCTACATGCTAGTTTATAGAGTTCTCATAGGAGAGCCGATTTTAAGTAGGTGGCCTCTTTTGGTGGCGTCTCTGGATAAGGTTTATACATTGGTGAGGTCAAATGTATGTCCAAAATTGGTCATATGGGTCCATACTTGCGAGTGCTGTTCACATCTTTTGACAGCCAACTCATGCTCATGCATCCTGGTCTTTAATCTTTTAGCGGTCTCCCCAACATAATTGCAGGGACAATCCTTGCATTTAATCCTGTATACTACTGACGACTTCTCATTGGGGAGCGGATCTTTGGGGTGCATGATTCTGGAGTGTAACGTCTGGTCTGGTTTGTGGGCCACTTTTATATTGTAGGGGGCTAGTAACCTGGCTGTTGCCTTCAATAGGTTGTTGATATATGGGAAGGGGACACATAGTTTGTGTTAATGTCCTGTTGGGTCTGTGGTTCTTCCCGGGGTTTGGATGGTCCGCTGTGGCATTTGATGAATTCCACTGGGTAGCCATTGTATTTACAGACACGGAAGAGATGGTTTCTCTCCTCAGCTCTTGCCTTGGCTGTGTTGCAATGTGAGTTTATACGTTTGAACAGTGCCTTATGCAGCTTGCTTTATGGGACACCCCCCCACCAATATTTATATATGCAGGTCTTGGCGTATTCGGGTCTTTTCCCATGGAAGATTGAGAGTATCTTGCCGACATTTTGACGAGGTCCCACTCGCCATCTTCAGGCTGGGGTCTTCGGTTTCATGCTTGTGCAAGCAAAGTGTGATCAGAGCTGCCGTCTCTCTATAAATATTGGGGGTGTGTAGAGTGCTGGCTTAGTTGCTGTAGGTGGGCTGGTTGGCTGTGTTGGAGTTGTTTGTGGATTGTTCAGCTGTTTGGTAACTTCCTGAGTAGCTGAGGTGCGGGCTGTGTGCCCATTAGTCTTTTATGTTGTAACAACCTGGGTAATGGGCTGTGTGGTGACATCCTGAGATCTAGTGTAGTGATATCCTGAGTTCTGTGTTGCAACATCATGGGTGGTTGGCTGTGTTGTAATATCCTGAGCTTTAGCATTGTAACCTCCCGAGTTCTGTGATGTGATGTCTGGAGCAGAAGGCTGTGATGTAACATACCGGGCTTTGGTTTGGTTCTGAGTTTGTGGTCTAGTTCTGTTCATGGCGTGTGTCCGTTTGCTTTGTGTGGGAGTCGGAGGGAGGTGTAGCATCTGGTGATGCCGTCGTGGTTTGGCTTCTGGTTGGTGGCTGCATTTCGTCTGAGGGATGGGTTTGGGCTTGGGTTTGGGCCTGTTGAGGGTGAATGGTGGCGGCGTACTGTGTTCTGGGTCTGGAGTCAGTTTTCGTGGCTAGGACTCGTTTGTTGATTAGGGCTAGTTTCCAGATGTCTGATAGGCAGGAGGTATCATCACGTTGATTCATGTTGTGGGGGTGTTTCTCTATTTTGACGGCTTCCATAATTATTCTCTTGTTGTGGTGTTCAGTTTTGGAGATTAGTTTGGTTCCTTCAAAATCAATTTCATGTCCTGTAGCTTTAAGGTGCGAGAAGAGGGAGGGAAGTTTTTTCTTCTTTTCTGACTGTTCTGCGATGCTTGCATTTATTCTCATATTAGACTGTCCAATGTATGTGGCTGGGCAGATTTTGCATGGTATTTCATATACTCCTTGGTTTTCTAGCTGGATCATTTCTTTGGGGTTTCTTAAGTTGTTGGCTATTTTTTGGTTGGTGCTGAAGGCTGTCTTGATATTGTGTTTGTGGAGAATTTTGCTGATTTTATCTGTGGTGCCTTTGATGTAGGGGAGGAGGGCGATGTACTGTTCTATACCTCGGTTCTTGGTAGGTTGGTAATTGTATTTCTTTGGAATCCATTGGAGATTAATACATTTGTGAGGGTGTAATTCAGTTTTCAGGTGGTCTTTGTCGACTAGGCATTTGGTTCTGGAGATGAGGGTCTTGACTACGGAGCCAAGCAAAAGAAGACAAATCAAAGAGGAAAAAAAGATCTCTTTAAATAAGTCAAAGTCAAATAGGAATGCCTGGGCATTCAGCCAACTGTCTGGGCAATTGAGCCATGTTCCTAGACTGAATAAACAACAGCTACTGAAGAACAAAGGGAAAAAGGCTTTCAGTGTAGCTACAGGAGAAACAATGTATCTTTCCCAGGTGTTTAAACAGGAAGAAGAAAAACTGTTAAAAGTGGAGAAAAGGTTTTGAGGTTTTAGTGAGTGAACATAACTGAAATGGCTTTCCCCATTAAAAATACTTTTTTTAAAAAAAGAAAGTAGGCTTCCCCAGTTTCATTAATGCTTAAAAAAACCTTTACTGTAGTCCAAATTAGTTTTTTCTTTTGTAGTGCTGTGTAGCTTAAACCACCGCTTCTGCGGGAGAGGGAAAAATCTCCTCCCTTAGGGGCTTTGGGCTGTGGTTAAAGACAAGCTATTTCAGATAAAACCACCTTCTAGAGAAAAGAAGAGCATATTCTTACCTGGCTTGGCTGCTTGCTATCAAACTCAGCTGTTTCTTCATCTGCAACAATCAGTTGTTAATGGCAGATCGCATAAATGCGGTCCGTCTTCCGTTAGTTACACGGACTGCCGGCCCGCATTCCTCAAAGATTCACCCCTCAGTGGCCACTTCTCTGGGGTGGCATTCAGCCCAAACGGACCCACCAGCAGCAGAATATTGGACCTAGGGAACAGAGAGTCGTTTCCCTGGGTCTAGACTCAGTGACGTCGCTAGAAATCTCACCAATCATATTGTTCTTAAAGGGTTCGCACTTAACAATGTGTTGGCAGCTTCGAGGCTGCTCTCCCACCCTCAAGTCGTTATTGCCCTGGTGCGCTTCTAATTGTCTTGCATCCGTCTGTATATTTGTAGGTTTGGAGATTATCACCTCTCGTCGCTCTCTTTGCCCGGTTTGGGCATGACTGGATACACATTGCTGTACGATGGTCCCCCAGTGCTTCCTGTCCAATGGCCATCCCCCGTTGTGTGTATGGAACCCTGCCTCCCATCATTGGTTCCTGCACAGATCGTGCTGGGGATTTCTTGCCTTTGCCGACCAGATGAATTTATTATTTTATCTAATTCTTCAAAAAAAAATTCTCTAATTTTATCGGGACTGTTTGGAACAAATATAATAATCTTGGTAATGTATTCATTTTGCAATCCTACCTAATAACGGTAATTGTAATTTCCCCCAGGTCTCCAAATCTTTCTTCATTTGTAATACCAATTTTTATAGTTATCTTCTTTTAAAGCCAGATTCCTAAATATTAGATCTTTTTTACAACTTGCAATTCCAGATTCTCTTCTAATTTCCTTTTCTGTTTTTCGCTTAGGTTTTTGACTTAACATTTTGGTCTTTTCTCTATTGATTTTTAATCCTGCCTCTAAAAAAAACCAAGTCCATCGGCAAATGCTTGTGTCTTACACACTTCTGTCTTAACCAGTACCCCTTTTATCTTCTTATCGGCTCTGATTTGCGTTAGCAGCACTTCTAAGGTCAGAATAAAAAGTAGAGGTGACATTGAGCATCCCTGTCTTACCCCTTTATTTACTATATGTCAAAACTTTTGGCTGGCCTTCTGTGTTTTTAATATATTGCCCTAATCATATTCTCAAATTTGTAAGAATTTCTTTCCCTATAGATAATGATCCTTTTCATTAAATGTTTGTCTACTCCCAGTATCTACTAGACCTGACCCCACTAACTTTTGCTGGGACCATAATTTCACTTCCAAGAATTGCTTGCCCTGCTACAGCCATTCCTTTCTTTCTCTGGCTTTTACAATGTTTGGACAAATGACCATTTTATTTATTTATTTATTTATTAGACTTATAAGCCGCTCTTCTCCAGGGGACCCAGAGCGGCTTACAACATAGATAAATAACAATCGCATTTAATAAGTCTAATATAAATTAAATTAAGATGATCATAAAGTTAAAACAATACCCCAAATTTTTTAATAAAAAAACATTCATCCAACATTCAACACCAATCATTCCCAGATCTGCCGACACAAATAAGTTTTTAATTCTTTTCGGAAGGCCAGAAGAGTGGGAGCGGTCCGAATCCCCGGAGGGAGCTGATTCCAGAGGGTAGGGGCCGCAACAGAGAAGGCCCTTCTCCTGGGGCCCGCCAGCCTACATTGACTGGTCGACGGGACCCGGAGAAGACCAACTCTGTGCTCTCTGACCGGTCGTGATGAGGTATGAGGCAAAAGACGGTCCTGCAAGTAACCTGGTCCTAGGCCATGTAGGGCTTTATAGGTAATAACCAACACTTTGAATTGCGAGCGGAGACTAATAGGTAGCCAGTGCAGCTCGCGGAGCGTTGGTGAAATGTGGGCATACCGAGGTAAGCCCACGATTGCTCGCGCGGCTGCATTCTGGACTAATTGAAGTCTCCGAACACTCTTCAAGGGTAGCCCCATGTAGAGAGCATTGCAGTAGTCGATCCTCGAGGTGATAAGGGCATGAGCGACTGAGCAAGGCCTCCCTGTCCAGATAAGGTCGCAACTGGTGCACCAGGCGAACCTGGGCAAATGCTCCCCTCGTCACAGCCGCCAAATGTTGGTCTAAGTGCAGCTGTGGATCGAGGAGAACACCCAAGTTACGAACCTTCTCCAAGGGGTTCAAAGTTCCCCCCCCAGAGTAATGGACGGACAGTTGGTCTTGTCCTTGGGAGGGAGAACCCACAGCCACTCCGTCTTGTCGGGATTAAGCTTTAGTCTGTTCTCACCCATCCAGGCCCTCACAGCCTCCAAACACCGGCACATCACTTCTGCTGCTTCGCTGACTTGGCACGGGGTGGAAACGTACAACTGGGTATCATCAGCGTACTGATGGTAACTCACCCCGTGTCTATGGATGATCTCACCCAGCGGCCTCATGTAAATATTAAACAGCAGGGGCGAAAGAACCGACCCCTGCGGCACCCCACAAGGGAGGAGCCTAGAGGTCGATCTTTGATCCCCTACCAACACCGACTGCGACCGGCCAGAAAGGTAGGAGGAGAACCACTGGAGAACAGTGCCTCCCACCCCCAACCCCTCCAGTCGGCGCAGAAGGATACCATGGTCAATGGTATCGAAAGCCGCTGAGAGGTCAAGAAGCACCAGGATAGAAGATAGACCCCTATCCCGGGCCCGCCAGAGATCATCAGCGCGACCAAAGCAGTTTCCGTAGAGTAACCGGGTCTGAATCCCGACTGCAAGGGACCCAGATAATCGGTTTCCTCCAAGGCCCGTTGGAGTTGAAGCGCCACCACCTTCTCAACAACCTTCCCCACATAGGGAAGGTTGGAGACAGGACGATAGTTCGAAAGAATGGCTGAATCCAGGGAAGGCTTCTTGAGGAGTGGGCGCACAAGTGCCTCCTTTAAAGGAGCCGGAAAGGACCCATCCCTCAAAGAAGCGATGACTATCTCCTGGATCCAGCTCCGTGATACCTCCCTGCTGGCCGAGACCAGCCAGGAGGGACACGGGTCCAACAAGCAGGTGGCATTACTAACAGCTCCAATGGCCTTGTCCACTTCATCAGGTGTAACAGCTTCAAACTCATCCCAAATAAACTGACTAAGACGAGCCCCAGTCACCTCGACTGAATCATTATCAGTCGCCACTGCTACAATGTTGGAGTCGAGGTCCCCACAGGTATAAAAACTGCAGGTCTCTCTAAGCTCCCATTGTGTTCCTGTGGATTGGCTAGGAGCTAAAGGCTTCTTTACTTATTTTCCCTTTCCGTCTTCCGCTCCTTAAAGTTCTTACTTGCTGGAACAGGATTTCTTAATTTCCTCCCTCCCTCCTCTGCATTTTCTTTTCTATCCTTTCCTGGCTTCTGTTGTGCCATGTATCAATCATTTTTTTATCATGGCCACAAACCAGCATTAGAAATAAAAGCATTAAAAATAATAAAAAATAATATAAAACAGACTAACATATTACAACTAGTGGTGGATTATTATCAGTGGGCAGTTAGACTCTGCCTCTTTTTGCATACAGTATAATAAACTTCTGCTACATTGAAAGAAACTAATTTATACTCTTGTCATCTGACAACAGTTGTCAATAGAAGACATCAATATTTCATGGGTATTTCATTAGATGAAATGTTATAAAGTGGGGTCGTCAATTTTTTTTAAAAAGATTTTTATTGATTTTTTTCCATATATTCAATAGTATTTATTCAACAAACATGCTGTCTGAGTTTACATTCGCTAATACATAATTTAGTTCCCAATCCTTTATTCTTTTCTCTAGCCATCGATAAAATAAGTACCAAGTTTGATAATATTTTGTTTCTTCTTTTTCTTTCAGCCTCAGAGTAAGTCTATCCATCTCCGCGCACTCTAATATTTTTTTAATTATTTTTTCATCTGGTGCTATTTCTTCATTTTTCCAGTATTGCACAAATATAATTCTTGCTGCTGTTGTAACATGCAAAGTCAAATATATGCTTTGTTTATCAGTCTTTTCTGGCATTATACCTAATAAAAAAAGTTTAAGTTTAAAATCTATGTATTCTCCCAACATCTTTTCTAGCCAAGCATGTATCTTTTCCCAATAATTCTTTGCTTTGGCACAAGTCCACCAAACATGGTAATTATGTTTGCGTTTCCAACATTTTTGCTAGTCACAACTGCTATATCTTTTCTGTCTTCAGGAGTATTTTGAAATCTTAAATAGTGTTCTGCTTTCTCCATTTCTAAAACTGCCACTGCTCGTTCTAGATTTTGATTTGCTTGTTTTAATTTTTTATTTTCTTGATTAATACTTTCATTTTTTGTCAATATCATCTGATTTATTTTCCATTTTCTGAATTCTTCGTTCTGATCAGTTTCAAATTGTGTCTTTATATCCAACATTTGTTCATTTAATTTATCAAAATTGCTCTTTGTCTCTTCATGGTTTCTCTGTATTGATTCTTAAATTAATTTTTTTATATAAATATTTTATTAGATTTTATATAGATAAGGAAAGGATAGGATCAATACGGGTATAGGGGGAATGGGAAAAGGAATTTGGGGTAGGATGAGGGTAGGTACAATAATGGGGTAATCCCCCATAATAATCTCAAGCTTTAACAAATAAGTCCATTTCTTTGTTGCTAATTGTAGGAATTCTTTTTCCTTCAATATAGATTTATTCAAAAACCATCTTAATCTTTTCCTAGCTTCTTTCCAAGTCATTTTAAATGAATTATGGTCTGCCCAAATATTTGGTTCTATTTCAACTTCTTGTATCATAGTCTTTAAATCATAAGAAGTCCATTTCATATCGATTCTTGGCCATTTCAACTTCTTGTATCATAGTCTTTAAATCATAAGTCCACATCATATCAATTCTTGACCATGATTTATGTCTGTTGGAATAAAAAGTATATTGTACTTTTTCTGGATTTCACTTTTAAGAAGGGTTTAGGTAAAGTATTACTTTTTTCCCTTGCTTGTGACTTGTAGTCTCGTCCTGCATCAGCAATTGCATTAAAGTCTCCAAGTATAATTTAAGTCCACAAGTTTATCATATAATTGCTGAAAAAATTGATGTTGTTTCTCATTAGGAGAATATATTGTAACCATCAATATTTGTTTTTGGTTCCACCATTAATAGTCTTCCATCGACATAAATTTGTTTTGGGTTCATCTTTTATGTATAAAGCTATCCCTCTTTTCTATTGTAGTGCCAAAGAAAAATAAAGTTTACCTAATTTTGATTGTTCCAAAGTTCTAGAGTGTTGTCTCTTAATATGTGTCTCTTGGAGACAGATTATTTTTAGCTTTTGTAACCTATTAAATGTTATACTCCTTTTTGATGGGGAGTTAAGGCCATTTATATTTATTGAAAGTATTGTGTGGCGTTTCCCGGCTCTCATGAATAATGACAGAGACTGGGGATTGTCTCGAAGTGGAAGCCCAGATAGAAATCCGGCACATCCTTTTATTCACATCTAAAAGCTGCTGGTTACATGACTGAATACAGTGTAGCCAATCACAGTTACTCATACACTTGGAAAGCCTCGACGCATTTCTCAGGAAACGAAACTTAATATTTCCTTGCTCCTCCACATCCTAGTGCAGGAGAGAATGGAAACCTATCCAGAAACAAACTGAGAAATGGAAACTTAGCGGAGAAATGGAAACTTATCGCAACATCTCATACTTTTTTTATTTTTGTTTGGAAACAAGGGCTTTCAGTCCATGTATTCGATATCTTCCAACTGAGGTGGCTGCTTATCCATTGGCATCTGCTCGAATCCTTGTTGAATAATATTCACTTGTTGAGACAATTCGTTCTTTGGCATAACTGATTACATCATAGCAAAAATTCCAGGCAGGCATTGAATACAACAACACAATATTACAACTATTATTACAATCATAATTATAGAAAAGGCCAGTTTCGTAAACCAACTGGAATTCGGTAAACAGGAGAATAAACTATCCCAACTAATCCAAGCATCGGTTCCTCATGAAAAAGGATTATTTTTACCATATCTTCCATATGACTAACAGTAGCAAAAATATTAGGAGCATTGTCCGAAATGTACATACAACAATGACTTTGAATAAGCACACACCCCCTTTTTACAGCGAGAAGAATATCCAATGCATAACGATTCTGTAGGGTAACTTTTCCCATTTGCTGCTGTTCTTCAGTCAATAATTTTATTGAACGTATGGTATCATTAAACATTGCAACAGTCCAATTATTCAAAATATGCAAATCCCTATAATTCATAGCAACTCCCCATATAGGAACTAAAGCCCTTGCTATCTGAATCCCCACATCACCCCCCACAGAAGGTAATTTATCAAGCTTATATAAAACAGGGATAACAGCTCCATATGTACATATACCAGACCAATTCTGGGGTATTGACCGATATGCATTTTTTCCACACAAAATCCAATCCTTATCCGACAGCTATTTCTCCGGAAATAGCTGTGCGATTGACACAACCTTGAGCAGAATGACGTAAAGCAAGGGAAACTCGTAAAGATTGAGTTGCTTGATTATAAAAAGAACAAGTTCACCACTCATCCAAGGACACGTGTTCTGACTGGAAGTTCGAGGCAATTCAGACACATAAGGCACTCCATGGAGAGGAAAAGTGCCCTGTGCTGGCATGTGCATACAAATCCAACAGTCAGATGCATTCAACAGTCCAGCATACTGAGAAATGTCTTTGATGTAGGCATTACTGTTCCAATAGTCCAGACCCAAATCACCCATCCGAGCAATTAGGGACCGATGTGTCCTCCAATTCACTGGAGTCTTTAGACTGCACACTATAAGGCCGAATGTTGTGGCCAGGAACCCAAATTGTGCAGCCTTCATGCATCGCAGCATATCCATGTCCCCAAGTAATAAGTTCTGCAGGCCCTTTCCACTGGGGGTCTGGTACCAGACTAACGGGCGAGCTGAAGCGGTATCTGTAGAAATAGAAAAATGTCTTCTTGCAGCTGTATTAGGTGGTGTTCCAGTAAGATTTAAAAAATTGAGAGTTTATAAAGCTAAATTAAGATGATTTTGCATTCCAGGTAGTCCGGGGCCATTTTCCCCTCTTTTTCTTTTAATTTTTCCAACATGGACTTAAGAGTGGAATAGGGAATACCAAATTTATGAATAACACCCCAGCGATTGCAAAAAAAAGTGCAAAAGCTTGACTGCAATATGCCGGGCTGTTATCTGTTTTTAATTCTTTGGGAATACCCAGAATGCTGAAAGTTCGAATACAATGATTAATTACATGTTTGGTTGCCTCTCCGTGCTGCGGAGTAGCCATGATGAATCCCGAGTCTGTGTCAACAATCACGTTACCCAGTATGTGCTTAAAAGGCACATACTGGGTAACATCCATTTGCCAAATTTGACATGCCTCAAGTCCACGGGGATTCACACCCATTGGAAGAGACAGTCCTTGTTGTGAACAAGTAGGGCATTGTTGAATAATAGCCGCTGCCTCCCCAGAGGATATGCCAAATTGTTTAACCAGAGCCTTTTTATTTTGATGGAAATAGCTATGACTATCCCAGGGACTAGATAATTGCATAGTCATAACATGTGTGGCTGAATCAGCACGGAAATTCCCCTCACTCAATATTCCAGTAAAATGCCCGCTCCATAAATTTGGTCAGCTATCAACTGGGCAGTACCTCTTTGGATTGCCTGAATACGATATTGCGAATTCCAAACAGCATACTGCGCTGGAGTCAAAACCATCTGCATTAGTGCCTTCCAGTCTCCAGGAACCATTTGATGAGCGTAGCCCAAAGCTTCAATAATTCCCATACTATATTTACTTTTCAATCCATAATCTCACTGCCTGTTTAATTTCTTTTAGAGTTCGTAAAGGCAGCGGTTTCCATTCTCTTATAGGATTCATTTTCGCATCCATGCCGACTGATGGGATATAAATTTGCCATGTCTTCAGCCTCTAATTCACCTGCCTCATAAGCCTTTTGTAATGTTTCTTGAATCCAATTAGTATGTCTAGAATCTATTGGAGCAGTGGCATTCAATTTTGGAAGAGACAAGTCTGTGACACTGGGTACTCTTACCATGATTTTCCATTCCCACTGATACATCAGTCGCATAAGTCGCAGGAGGAAGCAACTGAATCTCGCTATATTGAGGTGGTTTTAATAATGGTTTCAATAAAGCTTCTTGTTGAGTTTGTAGAGCCTCAAAAACTGCTCGCCATGTTAAAATCGGAGCAGGTGCCCTAGGAGTTTGATGTAAAAATTCTCCTACTTTGCGCCAAGTTTCAGCTTTTATACTTCCACTGACAGGATATGATGGAATATGTTTCCACACATATTCGAGGAGAGTTCTCAAATCTCCCTCCAAATTTCATGTCCTCAATCTGTTGGAACATAAATTGCCAACTGAGACTGTCAAATGCTTTCTGTGCATGCAAAAAAATTTTAATGCCTGTTTTCCTGGATGTGCTTCGTAATACTCAGAAGTTTTAGCTTTTTTCTTTAGTCCAAAATTGGCTCTGAAGGGTTTAGCGGAGGTTAAATTCCGATGTTTTAATATTTGTTTGGAGAGCGTCCGGCAGAGCGTCTATCCACCCTGACGCATGCGCAAAACCCCCCTGCTTCGTAATATTCTAATACTCATTTAACACTATTCTCGTATTATTTCTAATCTGTCTAGTAGGTAAAAAACCATTTTTGATCTTTCTGCCATTATAGTAGTGAAAATTTTATAATCAGAATTTAACAACGAGATTGGCCTATAATTTTTGATCTGTTTGGGGTCTGTGCCTTATTTTGGGATCAGGGATATGATATGGTAGTTTCCATCCAGGAGTCTGGTAATTTAGCTTTCTCCAACACATCATTATACACATCCAACAATATCTTTTCAAAGTCCTCAATAAGAGTCTTGTATACTTCCCCTGGAAGGCAATCTGGCCCCGGGGTTTTATTATTTTTTTGTTTTTGCATAGCAGTTTTTAATTCCAAGGCTGTTATTTTCCAATTCAAAATTTCTCTCTGTCCTTTTAATTCTGGCAGACCCTTCGTCTTTAAATATTGTTTAATGTTCTCCACATCTATCTCTTTTTCATATAATAATTCAAAATAGTTCTGGATTATTTCTTTTTATCCATTTTGTATTGTGACTCTCCATTCTTATCGTGTAATTCCTGAATAATTCTTTCCTCTTTCTCTCTTTTTAGTTTATAAGAGAGCCATCTACCAGGTTTATTTGCGTGTTCAAAGAAATTTTATTTTGTTATTTTCAATTCTTTTGTTTTTTCCTCTTTATCTACCATGTTTAATTTATGTTTAGCCAAAACCATTTCTGTTTTAATCCATCTTGGGGCTCTTCTTGTAATTTAGATTCCAATTTTTTAATCTCTTCCTGTAGTATATTTTGTGTTTGCCTTTTCACCTTGTTTTTTCTTGCTGTGTAAGCTATTACTAATCCTCCTAAATACGCTTTCGCAGTGTCCCAAATAATTTGTACTGATGATTGTTGTTTTATATTCTGTTTTTAAAAAATCCATTTCCCTTCTACTCCTTGCTATAAGTTCTTTTTCACAGAACCAGCCGTGCCGATTCTGGGGGGCAGCCCACCGCAGATGCCCCCGCCCCCTGCTTAGTAATACAAGTCAACTTCTTACTCTCCCATTTTTCCAGCCATTGATAAAATAAGTTCCATGTTTGAAAATATTCTGTATCTTCTTTTTCTTTGATCTCAATATAAGTGTATCCATTTCAGCACAGTCCAGTATGTTTCTTCATTTTTCCAGTGCTGAGCAAATACAATCCTCGCTGCTTTTAATACATGTAATGTTAGATGCATAACTTTGTTTATCAAATTTTTCTGGAATTATACCTAATAAAAAAAAGTTTAAAGTCTACATGTTTCCCTAAAACCTTTTCTAACCAAGTATGTATTTTTGTCCAAATTTTTTTGCTTTAACACACGTCCACCATAGGTGATAAAATGTACCAGGATTTTGATTACATTTCCAATGTTTACTACACATATTTTTAAACATTTTTGCTAACCTAACAGGTGATAGGTGCCATCTATAAAACATTTTAGATAGGTTTTCTTTATACAAAGTTGCCATTGTCAATTATAGTTTCTTTTCCAAAGATTTTGCCATTTCTCTATTTCTATATTGTATCCAAATTTTTTCACCCATATTATCATTATTTCTTTTAACTTGTTTGTCTTCCATTTTCACATTTAATAAAAAGTTATACAATTTCTTAATCAGTTTTTCATCAGAGGTCAACAACACCTGATCAACATTGCCTGATCTTTATAAAAGCCATATATTTTAACATCTTTATCATACTTCGATTGCATTTGCAGTTGAGGCCAACATGATTAAGTCAGTACCCTGATCTTCCAACTTTTTAGATTTTAATTTTCCATCTGTATTCAGAATATTCTTATATGTTAGGATTTTCTCAAATTTAACTAAGTTTGAACGCTTCCATCGTTGATAGCTATCCTGGGATTTTTGTACTAGATTTTTGATTTGATTAACCATTCAGGAAGCCTATTAGGGATACTGTCCAATTGGTTGGGTTTCCTCCGGGTTTATTTTATTCTCAACTAAAATAGTCATACTTGGCTGTCCAATAAATATGCATTTATGATTCTCCAACATTTTTTCTTACCTTTTCCTTTTGGCTAGTGCCTAGGTTAGGATTGTGTTTATTTTTCCTTGGGATGGTTACAGTATCGTATCCCAAGCTTGATTCAATAATTGTGGACGTCTTTTTATTCCAGCACAGCTATCCCAGGTTCAGCTCTATTGTGCCATTTATTTGGAGATTGTTGTATATTTTCTTTTTCCAGTTTTTCAATTTTTTCTCATAATTTACTGAACCAATTCTCTTTACCCTGCCATTACATCTACTAGGCAACAGTAACGGCTTAGTATCCTGCTTTAAATCTTTCGGTCTTTAATCCTTGATCATACAGGATTTTTTTTTCTTTCTCTGGCAGTTGCTTAAGTGTTCCTGGGTTGCTGAGATCTTGCTGGTCCAGTCATCGGGGTATGACCTGGGCGATCCCGCAACCTGTGATGGGCTCTATGCACGGGCCAATTCGTCAGAAGGCGCAGAAGGAAAGACTTAACAACAGAATTTAGTACAAGACGCTTCTGGATGCAAAGAGCAATCTCTCTATGCCCAGCAGGTCGTTTTATTAGGCATGGTCAGAAATGTTCACTTTGCCTGATCGCAGCAGGCCAATCAGCATTGTACATGATCATTTGAATTGACCAATCTACAATCTTGTTCATGAAGATTGCCTTATACGGTATAGCGCTTCTTACATTCTTTGCCAATTACCTGTCTTTATTTCAATATGACCTTATATGGTTACACTCTTGCTTTTTCAGGTAACTTCCTGTTCCTGTTATCTGAGCACGTACACACCCAGTATTTTTCCATTCTGCTTGCTTCCTTGTACTGTATAGTTTAAGTGACAGTAGGCATTCAGTAATTTTCCACTCCAGATACAATGAATCTTGCTTGATCCTATTCTATCCTATGGTATTATTACTTGTCCTTTTTGCCACTTATGTAGGGGCTTTCATAAATTCCTACATCTCCTCCCTTTTTATTTTGTATAGGGAACAGTACCATCAAATGTCCGAAAAAGGTCAAATTAGAGCAAGAGGTTCCATACAAAGGTTTAAGTAGGATTCAAAAAATATAGTAGAAAATCACATTGGATAATACTAACTTTGATAAAAATTCACAGTGATAACAGTTATACAATTATTTCTATTATATAAATTTCTCTAAGGATTTAGTACATCATAAAAAACTATCATATATTCAATTTATTTTTAAGAGAGGTCAGGTGGCGTTTTCTCATATTTCATTGGAAATCCTTCTAACATCATGTCGGCTTCCATTAACAAAACTTGTTTTTGTATGGCTGCTTCCACAATACTTTGAAGAGAGGTTTTTATGATAGGTATAAGACATGGTAATATCATAATACTAAGAAAAATCATAGCTGCAAATAACAATGCTTGTTTCCAGTTTCTGAATAATCCCCCCAAGAATCCTCCATCCAAAAGACCCGTCCATTTTTGCACTGGAACATGTATAATTCGTCTCATCTCTGATGTCAAATCTGCTACTACTTTACCCACTGGATTAATTTGCAAGCAACAATTGCTCAGATTAAATTTCCCACATACTCCTCCTGCAGCTAACAAATAGTCTAAGGCAAGTCTATTTTGATACACAGCTGTTCTTAGCTTGTCTTGCTCTGTAGCGATAATATTCAAAGCATTATCAATATTTCTACCAGCTAACTCTAACACAGATTGTAAACGAATAAGTCTATTAAGTAAATAAATTGGAGTCCTATAGCCATAGGATCCATCTTCTGCCCATGTAGCGGGACCATATGTACAAATAATACGTTCAGGTGGCCATTCATCATTTTTCCAATTTCTTTGCAAACATGAATACTCATTTCCCATGACTTGAAACCCACCTATTCCTGTATTGGTTGACCTTTTCTGTCGTTTCCATACATCATATACAGGTGCTCCCAATTGTTGAGCATTTTGCAAGGGGATAAGAAAAAAGGATGGTCTAATCCATCCTATTGTGCATGTGCCTGTCCAGTCTTTGTGTAATTGAGAATATGCGGTGTTTCCACAAATCCAATACATTTCCTTTGGCAGTGTCCAAGGTTGTCCCACTGTGGTATCTACCAAGCCAGTAAAATTATGTCTAGTGGGCTCGGTTAAATTGCTGGGTGAATACCAAGTATAATTGTTTACAACATCCCAATAACCCAAACAATTTAAATCTCCCACCATAATTCCTTCAGATATATTCCTTTTATAACATTCTAGTGCCACCAAATTGGTAGTTAGTGCCCAAGTTATGACTTTTTTCTGTTGTACTCGTATTCCTTTGGTAAAGTTGCCCTGACTTGACATGTTATTGAATAATTCTCCCCTGGCTTCCAAGGCTTCCCAAGGCCACTGATTTCCCATATTTGTTCCTCCACATACAAAGCAATTTTTTACTCCTAATGTCATGGCAACCTTACTTGCAAATTCTATAAACAGGTTCCGTGCCTTATCTGTCACTATTTGCTTTTCCCCTGCTCTTTCCAAAGTTTTATATACTGACCATGTTATTTCAGATTCATTTTTCCTTATCGTTTGTTGAATAGTAACATAACCTTCTGGATCCCTTCCTGTACCGTCTATCCCTATACCATAAGATACTTCTTTAGCTTGTCTAGAGGGCGGCCAGGTAACAGTCACGTTATTGGAATTCATGACCCTTTTAAATTCTCTAATTTCACCACATTCCTTACTTCCGTCATACCCGCCCCCCGTGTACCAACATACACATTGCCATCTGGTACAGTCTATGCGAGCGCCACAAGGGATCCAGGCGTTAGGGTGACCTATACTCCAATCTTTGTTTTTCTTACACAAATATTTGTGGTTATTCTGGTAAGTTGTTCTCCAACCAGCACTCCCACATTTGGTTGCTTGTGTCTGAGTGTCTAAAAGATTACATACATTAAATGAAATGTCTTTGGTAGCCCCAGTATAAAAAAAGGTAACCCTGTTAATCATTGACATAAGGGGTTGGGTGTCTGTAGGTAAACCTGAAAACACAGTGACAGTTACTAATAAGGGAGCTGTGGGTGATGAACACCATATTTTTGACTGGTGACTATACATTTCGTACTGGACATCGTCATGGATACAAAGTCCTAGTTTTTCCCCACCTGTGGGAGGTATGTTAGTGTGCAGTAGGGTGAACTTAATCTCCTTTCCCTGTACAGTTTTTGTAATACATTGAGAACAATTCCCAATTTGGAGTGATGTAGATTGTAGTTCCCGCTTAAAACGAGTTGTGTTAGGGGAAGGCACATAATATGATTGTTCATGGTGATTTTGTCCATAAGATATTATGTACCATGTAATTATGAGTGCAGCACAACTCATCCATAAAATTTCATATACATGATAAAAAAGATATTTACAACGCATTGAAGTACCTAAATAATCACATGGGGTCCAACGTACTCCAGGGGGCGGACCCCTCAGAACCGGGCAATGAGCCGGTGGTTCAGTAGGCTCACAAATGTGACATCCCTCTGGACAGTGATGAGGATTTATGCAGGGTAGCTTCATTGTTAATGCCAATCTGAAGGTATAAAAGGATGTAGTTCAGAGTACCTGACTGTAGGAGTAGGCTTGAGGGTTGAGACTCGTCTACCTGCTTTGTCCACAGTGATGTAATTTTCTAGATGATATTCAATTAGGTAGATATCACACTGGATTGGACACAAGAAATCGCAGCAACATTCAGTGCAGGCAAGACAATGGCAACAGCAACAAGCGTTGCATCCACAATCACAAAACCAACACATCAAGAAAACAACGATCCAAGCAGTGGTTCTTGATCAGTCTTGGGATCAGGAGCTGCAGGCTTGTTTGGGGGATGATATGGTTTAACACATCTACCCGGAGTCCAGAGGATAGGCTCGTCAAGGGGTTTTACTGCTGCGTAGCCTCGACCCCACGTTATTAACTCTGCTGGACCTCTCCAAGAAGGATCTGGTAGTTGCCTGTATAACACAAGAGGGTTGGGGGTGGAAACTACACTATGACCAAAATGTTGTTCCGCTCTGGAACGTTCAGGGTGGGTACCAATTAGATTTTTAAAATTCAGAGTATACAATGCTTTTGCCAATTGATTCTGGTAGGCCGGGAGGGTAGGGCCTCCTTCTCTTTTTCCTCCCTTTTGGTTTTCCAGTGTTTGCTTTAAAGTTTGATTGGCCCTCTCAACCAGTGCCTGACCAGTGGAATTATAAGGGATTCCAAATTTATGCACAATGCCCCATGTTTGGCATAATTTGGCAAAATTTGAGCTACAATATGCGGGGCCATTGTCAGTTTTGAGTTCTTTAGGGGTGCCCAGAACAGCAAAAGTTCTAAAGCAGTGGTTTTGAACATGTTTAAAGGCTTCTCCTCTTTGCAGTGAGGCTGTGATGAAGCCTGAAAAGGTGTCAATGATAACATGAATGTATTTCCATGGGGCAAAGGGAGAATATTGAGTGACATCCATTTGCCAGATTTCATTGCGTTTTAGTCCCCTAGGATTGACTCCCATGGGGATGGAGTGGCCTTGGCGACTGCAATCAGGGCATTGCTGGATTATAGCAGTAGCTTCAGCTCTAGTAAGACCGAATTCCTTTTGCAATGATTTAGCATTTTGGTGGAAAAAGGAGTGGCTTTCCCATGGGGTTGACAAGTGAAAAGCTTCTCTGGCTGCTTCATCTGCTCGAGCATTTCCTTCTGAGAGCATGCCAGGGAGTGGTTGATGGCTTCTGATGTGGGCTACAAAAAATGGGTGCACTCTAATTTCTAATATTGCTTTTAGCTGCACAAATTGTTTAAGGAGGTCTCCCTCTCCTGTAGGGGAAACATAGGCATCAAAAATGTGACTCACGGTGTGATAGACATACAGTGAGTCCACTATTAGATTTAGCGGCCTGTCCTTGAAGAGTGAAAAGGCAAGGATAGCCGCTGCCAGCTCTGAGCGCTGGGCGGATTTTTGAGGGGAGGTTATGTGCCTTTTCCATTGTCCCTCTTCCTCATATACACAGGCTCCCTTCTGCTTATTTCCATCAGTGAAGACTGATTGCTTGTGGGATAGGTTTACTGGCCTGTGTTTGGTTTAGCTTAAAAGGGACAGTATTGATCAAGGCTAGTCTGGGATCTGCTGGGAGATGATATTTGATTTCCCCTGTATAGTTTGCTAAGGCCATCTGTAGGGCCTGTGAATGTTGTAGATATTGTTCCCATTTGGGCAGTGGGATGGGGGTGTAAATTGCTGAGGGTTCTACTCCCATCCTCAAAATGCACCTGCTTCTAAGCTTGATCACAAGTTCTGATAATAATTCATCTTTTCCTGAGATGCTCTTCTTGGGGGTGTTTGGAAGGTGTGTCCATTCCGCAATTAGCATTTTTCCACTAGCTTTCTGAAATAAGATTCCGGTGGGTAGCTGGGCGGTGGCCAGTACCGCTATAAAGCAATCCTGATCCTCCATTACCCTATCTACCCATCGAGTCTTAAGAGTTTCATTTATTTTTTGTAGGCATTGCAATTGAGCTTCTCCTATGGTTAAGATGTCAGCAGGGTGTTGACCGTTCTGCAGTAGGCAGAATAGTGGTTATGGCCAAGAATGGTCTTGCCCAATTGAGATGCCCTAAAAATTGTTGCAATGTAACTAGTGTGGGGTGCAAAGGCAGAGTTAGTTCTGGCAGTAGTGGGACACTTCCTGCCTGCATAATTTTATGTCCTAAATAGATGTAAGGGTCGGTTGTTTGAATTTTCTCAGGTGCTATCTTAAACCCTCTATTCTGTAACATATCTAATAATTTATTTTTCCAATTTCCTGGGGGATTTTTGGCCCTAGTGGCTATTAATAAATCATCCATATAATGGTACAGTAAAACATCAGGGCATGTCTGGCGAAATTTCTTTAAAATATCATGTATATAGTATTGGCATATTGTGGGGCTATTTAACATACCCTGGGGTAAAACTGTCCACTGGAACCTTTCGGTTGGTCTGTCATAGTTACGGGTAGGAATGGTGAATGCAAAAAGTTTACGATCACCTTCCCATAAGGGGACTGAGAAAAATGCATCTTTGAGGTCTATTATGGTCAGATTCATACCTTGGGGTATTATATTTGGATTTGGCAATCCACACTGTAGCGCCCCCATTGGTTGGATGACCAAATTGACCTTTCTAAGGTCTTGTAGCATGCGCCATTTCCCTGATTTCTTTTTAATTACAAAAACTGGTGTGTTATAGGGGCTATTAGAGGCCTCTATCTTCCCTTCTTTTATTAATTGTGAGACTATTGATGTTAATGCTGATAATTTTTCTTCAGGAAGTGGCCACTGATCAATCCATATCGGGGTGTCATGTTTGAGTTGCATATTCATAAGTGGCATAGCCATTAGTCCCAATGTAATAAGGAACCAATTTGAGACAAAAGGTCTCTTCCCCACAGGTTCACATGTAAAGGTAGAATCACTGGTTTTAATTTGGCTGTTTGTTTAGAGTTTGGCATTATGACTTGTAGATAGTTTTTACTAGCCTGTGCCATTTGAATCCCACCCACGCCTTTCACTGCGGGGGAGGAAGTCATTGGCCACTCAGGCGGCCATTGAGCTTGGGCAATCACCGAGACATCAGCTCCAGTGTCCACTAATCCTGAGAAGGGAACCCCATTCAGCAGGATAGTGAGCAGTGGCTTTTCCATGGTGATCTTGGTGGTAAGCCAAGCTTCCCCATGTGGTTCTTCTAGATCGGGTTCAATTAATGATTTAAAGGGAGAAATAGCCACATGGCGTAGAGGATTTTTTGCATATGGGTTGAAGTCAGTGAGCACCGGAATGAGGTTTGCTATTTCAGCACCTTTTGGAATTTTGGTAGGTTCCGTAGGGTTCACAGCCATGGCTACAGATCCTAGATCAGTGGGATCTAATAGGTAGGTGGAAGCAACTATTTTTCTTGTGAGCAATTCCTTCCCCGCATAAAGAATAACTGCTGCTGCGGGGGGGAAGTGCAAAGGGCTGGTGTCTAAAGGTATATAATAAAATTTGCCTGGGGTGGGGAGATCATAATCTTCCTGGGCAGTCAATATGACTGCCTGTAACGTTTCATCACTATCCTCATTTTCTTTTGATCTAAATTGCACTCCTCTAGGCTCTAAATCATCAGCTGGAAGGACCTCACAAGTTTTAATCTTTTTGTTAACTGTGTAGCAATGCATCTTTGGGTGGGGGCTGATGCCTTGCCCCCTTTCTAGTTTCCCTGCTGGGGTAATGGATTGTTGGAGCGACACTCCCTTGCCCAATGGCCCATTCGGCCACATTTTGGGCACGGAGTTGTTGGGCGTCGCCCTTGTGACTGTCCTTCCTGAGTTTTATTATTGCGTAAAGCTCTACACTGGTTTTTAAAGTGTCCGGGTTTTCCACAGTTGAAACAGTTCCCTGATTTTGGTTTTTCAGGGCGTTGTTGATTGAAGTTAACATTTATAGCAGAAGCTAATGTCTCCATCTGATAGGCTTGAGAGCCAACAATGGAGGCTGCCTTCAAAAAATCTATAAGAGTTTTTGAAGCATCTACATTCAAAGGGCCTAGAACCTTTTTACAATCATGGTTTGCATTTTCATAAGCTAATTTTCTAACTAAAATCTCGTTAGCTTCTGAGTTTTTTATATCACGATCGACTGCCAATTGAATTCTCTCTACAAATTTATCATAGGGCTCAGAGTTTCCTTGTGTTATTTTTACAAAGGAAGAAGAGGTGGGAGCTCCGAATTCGCCTAAATTCTCAAAGGCTTGTACAGCAGCCAAGCCAGTTAACACTGTGGCCGCTCGTCCCATTTGTAACTGCTGCCCTCTAGTGGCAAAATTTCCAGTGCCTTTTATACGATCCAGCTGAACGTTGTGATTTTTTTGGGCTTGGTTATTGCATTCAGCTTCGAAAGCCTGGTTCCATAAAAGATTTTGGGTCGTAGATAATAACATTTTTGCTAGACTCTTCCATTCCGTAGGGGTGAGATGATAATTATAATTTATATTATTAAGCATTCCTCTAAAATAGGGACTACTAACTCCATGTTGGGAAAGGGCTAATTTTAATTCTTTTATTTGAGCAAAAGGTAGTTCTTGATATTATTATTATTATTATTATTATTATTTATTAAATTTCTATGCCGCCCTATTCCGGGAACTCAGGGCGGCTTACAGCATAAATAGAAATCCAATACAAACTAAATAGTACATTTATAAAAATAAATATATAAAAAGAAGAACCCCTAAATTAAGAACCATTCATTCAGCAAACATACACACAGACATACACTGGCTAGGGGCAAGATTTCAACCGCCCCAGGCCTGCCGGCAGAGATGGGTCTTTAGTAGTTTACGAAAGGCGGAGAGGGTGGGGGCGATACGGATCTCCGGGGGGAGTTGATTCCAGAGGGCCGGGGCCGCAACAGAAAAGGCCCTTCCCCTAGGCCCCGCCAGGCGACACTGTCTAGCCGACGGGACCTGGAGAAGGCCGACTCTGTGGGCCCTAACCGGTCGCTGGGTTTCGTGAGGCAGCAGGCGGTCTCGTAAGTAACCTGGTCCGATGCCATGTAGGGCTTTATAGGTCATAACCAACACTTTGAATTGCGTTCGGAGACCAATAGGCAGCCAATGCAGCTCACGGAGTGATGCTGAGATGTGGGCATTTCTGGGCAGGCCCAACACTGCTCGCGCGGCTGCATTCTGCATTACCTGAAGTCTCCGAACGTTTTTCAAAGGTAGCCCCATGTAGAGAGCATTGCAGTAGTCGAGCCTCGAGGTGATAAGGGCATGAGTGACTGTGAGCAGAGACTCCCGGTCCAAATAGGGCCGCAACTGGTGCACCAGGCGAACCTGGGCAAATGTCCTCCTCGCCACAGCCGAAAAATGATGTTCCAAGTTTAGCTGTGGATCGAGGAGGACGCCCAAGTTGCGGACCTTCTCCGAGGGGGTCAAAAGCTCCCCCCCCAGGCTGATGGACGGATAGATTGAATTATCTTTGGGAGGCAGAACCCATAGCCACTCCGTCTTGTCGGGGTTGAGTTTGAGCCTGTTGGCACCCATCCAAACCCTAACAGTCTCCAGACATCGGCACATCACTTCCGCTGCTTCACTGAAATGACACGGGGTGGAGATGTAAAGCTGGGTATCATCAGCATACTGATGATATCTCACCCCGTGTTGTCGGATGATCTCACCCAGTGGTTTCATGTAGATATTAAACAGCAGAGGGGAGAGGACCGATCCCTGAGGGACCCCACAAGGGAGGAACCTAGGGGTCGACCTCTGACCCCCCGCCAACACCGACTGTGACCGACCAGTGAGGTAGGAGGTGAACCACTGCAAAACAGTGCCCCCAACCCCCAACCCCCCCAGTCGGTGCAGAAGGATACCATGGTCAATGGTATCGAAAGCCGCTGAGAGGTCAAGTAGCACCAGGATAGTGGAAAATCCCCTATCCCGGGCCCGCCAGAGATCATCCGTCAGCGCGACCAAAGCAGTTTCCGTGGAGTAGCCGAGCCTGAATCCTGACTGTTGAGGGCCCAGATAATCGGCCTCATCCAAGGACCGCTGGAGCTGGAGTGACACCACCTTCTCAACAACCTTCCCTATAAAGGGAAGATTGGAGACAGGACGGTAGTTGTTTAAAACAGCTGGGTCCAGGGAAGGCTTCTTGAGGAGGGGGCGCACAATTGCCTCCTTGCAGGGAGCCGGAAAGGACCCCTCCCTCAAAGAAGCGTTGACAATCTCCTGAACCCAGCCCCGCGTCACCTCCCTGCTGGCCGAAACCAGCCAGGAGGGGCACGGGTCCAATAAACAGGTGGCGGAGCTCACAGCTCCAATGGCCTTGTCGACTTCATCAGGTGCCACCGGGTCAAACTCCTCCCACACAACAGGATCAAGACGAGTCCCTGTCATCTCGACTGAATCATTATCAGCCGATACTGCATTCCAATTGGAGTCAAGGTCCAGTGTATATGGATTTGGATTTGCCCCACTGTAATCGATGGGGTAAGCTGATATCATTTCCCACTCTTCCGGAGTCCAATTACCCTCCTGTTTTGCTCTTTCTATGCCCTTTTGAAGCGATCCTTCTATGGGAATTTCAGAAGTATCACTAGTGCTGTTACAACCCGTATCCGAAGGAGGGGAAGAGGGAACGAGGGGAGCGTATGGAGGGGGAACGCATGGGGGGTTTTCAAGGGAAGAAGGAAAGGTCTTTTCCGGTTCCACACTCAGAGAGTAACTTGGCGGAGGAACCGCAACTATATTAGATGTTAAAGGAGCCTTGTCAAGATGATTCTGTAGAGCCATCATGACTCCCTTCCATGTTAAAATATTTGGAGGTGCTCTTGGCTCTTTGTGAAAATATTCCCCTAACCGGGTCCAAGTTAACAAATCTAATTTTCCTTTGGCAGGATAAGA
The DNA here is from genome assembly GCA_034064705.1 of Bothrops alternatus. Classification (NCBI taxonomy): domain Eukaryota; kingdom Metazoa; phylum Chordata; class Lepidosauria; order Squamata; family Viperidae; genus Bothrops; species Bothrops alternatus. The sequence goes on along the minus strand of JARGCV010000031.1, from coordinate 3,543,994 downwards.
GGGAACTTCCTGCCAAATAAATTTAAAGAGGAAAATTAATTTTTTCTTAGAGGGATAATAATTCCTTCTTTGCAAAAAAATTCTATTAGCCTCAACTATCTGACCCACCTCAGTGATATGAGCCCGCTGCTCTTTTGTCAGATTTCCGCCCATACTTACGAAAACCGGCCGTAGTAAGAGATGGACTGTAGAGTGCGCTTCGGACGTGCCTCTCGCGCTGCACCCACGATGAAACGAAAAAACCTCTTTTAGGCTGCTGGTGTTGTGGTCATCGCATCGGGGTCACCACTTGCTGAGATCTTGCTGGTCCAGTCATCGGGGTATGACCTGGGCGATCCCGCAACCTGTGATGGGCTCTATGCACGGGCCAATTCGTCAGAAGGCGCAGAAGGAAAGACTTAACAACAGAATTTAGTACAAGACGCTTCTGGATGCAAAGAGCAATCTCTCTATGCCCAGCAGGTCGTTTTATTAGGCATGGTCAGAAATGTTCACTTTGCCTGATCGCAGCAGGCCAATCAGCATTGTACATGATCATTTGAATTGACCAATCTACAATCTTGTTCATGAAGATTGCCTTATACGGTATAGCGCTTCTTACATTCTTTGCCAATTACCTGTCTTTATTTCAATATGACCTTATATGGTTACGCTCTTGCTTTTTCAGGTAACTTCCTGTTCCTGTTATCTGAGCACGTACACACCCAGTATTTTTCCATTCTGCTTGCTTCCTTGTACTGTATAGTTTAAGTGACAGTAGGCATTCAGTAATTTTCCACTCCAGATACAATGAATCTTGCTTGATCCTATTCTATCCTATGGTATTATTACTTGTCCTTTTTGCCACTTATGTAGGGGCTTTCATAAATTCCTACACTGGGTGCAATGTGTTTGTGGGCTTTCTAAAATTATTCATTTATGTCAGGATGTACTCATTCAGATTTTTAGGGCCTTGTAGGTTTTGATACCAACCATCTTTAATGATGTCTAAAACACCATGAGGTTGTCACCCATATAAATTCAAAAGGGCTGAATCCTGTGGATACCTGGGGAACCTCCTTATATGCAAACAATAGAAAAAGACAGACATACTTTGGGTTCTGGCCTGCGTATTTCTTGAGCATAATCTTTAGGGTTTGATTCATTCTTTTTCTGTAAGAGCCCTGACCTCTGCATAGTAAGGACTGTTCCCAGGCTTGCATATACATATTTCGGTAGCACTGAATGAAACTTGGTGTTTGGAAAAAAAATTAGCAATCACATTTCTAAATGGAACTGCTTCTGGATGCTGAGTGGCCTAGTCACAGATGGTTTCTTCATTGACAGTTCTTCTCAATGAAATCCTCAAGGGTTTAGAGCTGAGGCTATGACAAGGAATAAGTCCATCCCACTGAGGTAGCTTGGTAAGATTGACCTCAAAATGGACATTGAAATCGGGGGGAAAAACCATACAACATTCATCAGAACAGATTTTTAAACTTTTTTTTTCTGGCACAGTTCACAAAAGGGAATGTAAAGTTCAGTTATCGTGACAAGTACTCTGAAGAGTACTTCTTGTATTTGCATGAAAGTTCTTTCAGCATTCTGTCACGTTGCCAATAGCCAAATGAGCCTCATGAAGTACGTTAAATAATTCAGAATCTGTGATGTAAAACTGGAGCACTTGATGCCTTCTCTAGACATTTTCTAAAAAAAATATAAAAAATTATGTTTAAAAGTCACATTTCTAAATGGAATTGCTTTTGGATGTTAAGTGGAATAGTCACAGATGGATGGATGGATGAATCCCCTCCGCAAGTTCTTGTCAATGAAATCCTTAAGAGCTTTGAGCTCAAGCTCCCAACAAGGAATAAATCCACCCCACTAGTAGCATGGCATTAGGAATCAAATTGATGGGACAATCATAAAACCAGTGTGGGGGGTAGTTGCTCTGCTTCCCTCTTTCTGAAAACATTGGCATAATCCAAAATCTCAGAGGGAATGTCCAGGGACGAAGGGGAAGGCCCCTCAGCCGCACACACCTGCAGCCAATGGGAGTGAAACTTTGGACTGTCCAAATGGATCATCCCTTCTGGCCACATGATTTGCAGGTCATGCACCTGAAGCCATTCCAGCCCCCTGCACGATAGGGAAATGAGCAGCTGCCAAGTAGAACTCCAGTCATTCCATGTGATTGTCCATGTGCATCTGGAGTGGAATGGTGGCTGCTGTCATGGGTCCTGACCAAAGAGGTCAATCATCTACAGTCCCCACCAGAATAGCGGGGGGCAACTTTGCATTGCAGGATCTCCCATTAAGCAGCAAATTCTAAATTTATAAAGTTTGTGGTTTCCTCTGAATCCACCATGGCCTGGGTCTGCACCTTTGCCCTATCAGGCTGTGTCAAGTCACTGCCAAATACCAAGTCAGTGTGACTTGTTGCTGGGTTGGACCTGCCAAAATTTTCACCCAACCTCATGAGCCTTCTAGGTCGGGCTCTTGGAGTTTCCCGACTTTTCTTGTCTGGGTAATTGGCAGGAACATGGATCAAGGAAACTGGACAAATTGTTCCAACAATGCCCATCTGCTTGGGTGGGATTAAATAGGCAATGCCAGTATCGGCGCTAATGATGGGCGAGGCTGTTTCTTCTTGAGTAACTTGGCCAGCCAGCATTGTGCCCATCTCCTCTCCACTCTGTGCATCCTTGGACGGGGGGGGGGGAGTTTGGACTCCATCTCATCCTTGCTGTCCACAGGTTGCTGCTCCCATTCTTCACCTGAAGCTTCCAGGTTAAACTGCCGCAGCAGCACTCTCTGCTCTGGCTCAGCCAGTAGTACTGGCTGTGGCCACTTCGTTCAGCTGGAGTTCCTCCCCCCACTCCCTGGTCCATGTCTCCACACACAGGCACACACCCATACTCACTTCCTCAGAGGTGCCAGGACCTGGTTCATCCTTCAAACTCATGTCTGGAGAGGAAGCCGGAGGCACGTCCATGACACATGGAGACTTTGGTTCTTTTGGCCTTACCAGTTGACACAGCAGGCAGGTTTTACGGTACAGGGTCATCTCCCCACAGGTACTAGGTGAACTTCCCATTTAGGCATTTGTCTCTATGGCTTCCCTTAGTTTTGTCCACTTTTCTTAAAGCTTTCACTTTGCTTCATTTCTCCTATTAATTCAGGATGGCTAGGAAGAAATCCAGATTGCTTCCCTTCCTGTGTCTCCTCCATCCTCGTCTTTGCCTTAAATTGAGCCCAAGTAGTTACTCACACTATCTTAGCCTCTTTCTCGATTCCTTTTCTTCAAGTCTAACTTTCACTTAGTTTTCTGATCAGAGACAACGCGCATGAGAGCTGGTGTCAGTATAGTGTGTTTATTGCACAAGTATGCATTATGATGGTAACATTCAGCCCTAATTTCCGCAAGAAATTCCCACTATCTGTGAGAGCACAGTTCCAAGGACAAGGTCCAATATATATGAGATAAAGGTTTGCAGTTCCAGAAGGCAAGACCCAGAGTTCTAAGTCCACTTAGCAGGGTCCCAAATCCACCCAATGATAAGGCTTGAAAGCCTTGAAAGGTAAGAACAAAGTCTGAAATCCACAGGGAAAGGTCAGAAATCCACAGGACAGAAACAAAGTCTAGAATCTGCAAAACAAAATCCAAAGTTCATGAAGTTGAAGAGATGGCATTGCAGAAGCAAAAGGTTGTCTCTGACAAATGCACCTTCCCCATGTCAGCCTATTCTTCATTGGAGACTTGCTGTTCATTGATGGTAACCATCAGTAGCCAATCCTCTCCTGCTTTGGCTAATGCAGGTGACTGACCATCGGGTAGATCTCTGCTCATGATACCAAATGGACCTAGGATTGCGTCTTCCTCAGCCCCTGAACTTTCTGGATGGTCCTGGGGATTCATGCCAGCCCGCTCTACTTTTTCCAGCTCATCTTCCTCTGGACCAACTTCTGATAGGACCATTGCAGTTAATGGAAAGTTTGTACCCATTGCTAGTTTACATGGCAAGTGAGAGATTACTCCTGCCACTATTATCTATTCCTTTCCCTTTGTGTGTGCTTTGGCTTTAAGCAGTGTGTCCGTCTCGGACTGTCCAAACACACTTGTAAGAATTTCTTCTAGATAATGATCCTTTTCATTAAATGTTTGTCTACTCCCAGTATCTACTAGACCTGATCTCACTAACTTTTGCTGGGACCATAATTTTTCTTCCAAGAATTGCTTGCCCTGCTACAGCCATTCCTTTCTTTCTCTGGCTTTTACAATGTTTGGACAAATGACCATTTTCCCCACAGGTATAAAAACTGCAGGTCTCTCTAAGCTCCCATTGTGTTCCTGTGGATTGGCTAGGAGCTAAAGGCTTCTTTACTTATTTTCCCTTTCCGTCTTCCGCTCCTTAAAGTTCTTACTTGCTGGAACAGGATTTCTTAATTTCCTCCCTCCCTCCCTCTGCATTTTCTTTTCTATCCTTTCCTGGCTTCTGTTGTGCCATGTAGCAATCATTTTTTTATCATGGCCACAGACCAGCATTAGAAACAAAAGCATTAAAAATAATAAAAAATAATATAAAACAGACTAACATATTACAACTAGTGGTGGATTATTATCAGTGGGCAGTTAGACTCTGCCTCCTTTTGCATACAGTATAATAAACTTCTGCTACATTGAAAGAAACTAATTTATACTGTTGTCATCTGACAACAACAGTTGTCAATAGAAGACATCAATATTTCATGGGTATTTCATTAGATGAAATGTTATGAAGTGGGGTTGTCAATTTTTTTTAAAAAAGATTTTTATTGATTTTTTCCCCATATATTCAATAGTATTTATTCAACAAACATGCTGTCTGAGTTTACATTCGCTAATGCATATTTAGTTCCTAATCCTTTATTCTTTTCTCTAGCCATCGATAAAATAAGTACCAAGTTTGATAATATTTTGTTTCTTCTTTTTCTTTCAGCCTCAGTCAGTCTATCCATCTCTGCGCACTCTAATATTTTTTTAATTTTTTTTTCATCTGGTGGTATTTCTTCATTTTTCCAGTACTGCATAAATATAATTCTTGCTGCTGTTGTAACATGCAAAGTCAAATATATGCTTTGTTTATCAGTCTTTTCTGGCATTATACCTAATAAAAAAAGTTTAAGTTTAAAATCTATGTATTCTCCCAACATCTTTTCTAGCCAAGCATGTATCTTTTCCCAATAATTCTTTGCTTTGGCACAAGTCCACCAAACATGGTAATTATGTTTGCGTTTCCAACATCTGACATGTTTTTAAACATTTTTGCTAGTCTTGCTGGTGGCAAGTACCATCTATAAAACATTTTATATAAATCTTTATAAGAGGTTGACATTGTCAATTTATAATTTCTTTCCACAAATTTTGCCATTTTTCTAATTTTATATTGTATACAATTTTTCCCCATCTTATCATTGTTTCTTTAACTTGTTTCCCAATTTTTGGGTATTCCAACAGTTTGTAATATTGTCTTTTAATATGTGTCTCTTGCAAACAAATTATATATGTGTTTAAGCCTCTGCCAGTAAATTAATCACAACTGCTGTGTCTTCTCTGTCTTCAGGAATATTTTGAAATCTTAAATAGGTTTCTGCTTTCTCCATTTCTAAAACTGCCACCGCTCGTTCTAGATTTTGATTTGCTTGTTTTAAATTTTTATTTTCTTGATTAATACTTTCATTTTTTGTCAATATCATCTGATTTATTTTCCATTTTCTGAATTCTTTGTTCTGATGAGTTTCAAATTGTGTCTTTATATCCAACATTTGTTCATTTAATTTATCAAAATTGCTTTGTCTCTTCATGGTTTCTCTGTATTGATTCTTAAATTAATTTTTTATATAAATATTTTATTAGATTTTATATAGATAAGGAAAGGATAGGATCAATACGGGTATAGGGGGAATGGGAAAAGGAATTTGGGGTAGGATGAGGGTAGGTACAATAATGGGGTAATCCCCCATAATAATCTCAAGCTTTAACAAATAAGTCCATTTCTTTGTTGCTAATTGTAGGAATTCTTTTTCCTTCAATATAGATTTATTCAAAAACCATCTTAATCTTTTCCTAGCTTCTTTCCAAGTCATTTTAAATGAATTATGGTCTGCCCAAATATTTGGTTCTATTTCAACTTCTTGTATCATAGTCTTTAAATCATAAGAAGTCCATTTCATATCGATTCTTGGCCATTTCAACTTCTTGTATCATAGTCTTTAAATCATAAGTCCACATCATATCGATTCTTGACCATTATTTATGTCTGTTGGAATAAAAAGTATATTGTACTTTTTCTGGATTTCACTTTTAAGAAGGGTTTAGGTAAAGTATTACTTTTTTCCCTTGCTTGTGACTTGTAGTCTCGTCCTGCATCAGCAATTGCATTAAAGTCTCCAAGTATAATTTAAGTCCACAAGTTTATCATATAATTGCTGAAAAAATTGATGTTGTTTCTCATTAGGAGAATATATTGTAACCATCAATATTTGTTTTTGGTTCCAAGTAATTTCCACCATTAATAGTCTTCCCTCTTCATCGACATAAATTTGTTTTGGGTTCATCTTTTCTTTTATGTATAAAGCTATCTCTCTTTTCTTTTGTAGGGCCAAAGAAAAAAAATAAAGTTTACCTAATTTTGATTGTTCTAAAGTTCTAGAGTGTTGTCTCTTAATATGTGTCTCTTGGAGACAGATTATTTTTAGCTTTTGTAACCTATTAAATGTTATACTCCTTTTTGATGGGGAGTTAAGACCATTTATATTTATTGAAAGTATTGTGTGGCATTTCCCGGCTCCCATGAATAATGACAGAGACTGGGGATTGTCTCGAAGTGGAAGCCCAGATAGAAATCCGGCATATCCTTTTATTCACATCAAAAAGCTGCGTGCAGGAATTCCGTGTTAACGAAATTCAGACGAGACGAGTTTCGAAGTTAGAAAAATAAAGTTCTGTTTATTCAAAACGGTTTGCAAAGCGTGGTGGAACCCTTACCAAGCACCTCACGGTTACAAGGAAGAGCCACACCCTTACAGAAGCGTTAGCAGAATTTATAGTTAGTTAACATCCCGCCCCCTTTTCATACATCACTAAACTACGTGTTCCAATCATACCTTGCTATTACAACTATTTCCTTATATGGCTATTTCTACTTACTTCCTCATAGCTACTGTGCCCATTTTCTATTGGCTAAATTCTACTTTGTTCTATGCATAGTCATGCACATTGCTAAGCATGGTCATGGGTCATGGAAAATTTTAAACCTTTTGAAAATACTCCACTCAATCCCCCATTTTTTTATTTGGCAATTTGTTTAATATTTTTCTGAATTTCAATCAATCTTCCTTTTTCTACTATACTTTCTTTCATTGGCCCAATTGTTTCCATACCTTCCAGTAACTGAATCTGATCCTCTATTTCTTTTAATACCATCATGATTTTATAGATGTCTGGGTTTTCATCATTCCTTCTATTGAACTTTGAACAATGCTCCGTATTACCGGAATTAAACAGGGTAACATCATTAATCCAATAATTGTTATACATCCCATAAATAAGGCTTGTTTCCAATTGGCAAATATTCCTCCTAAGAAACCTTCTTTATCTAATAATCCATGCCATGTTTGTACCGGTACGTGGGCTATTTTAATCATTTCTGTGGTGATTTGTTCTACTACTGTTCCAGATCCATCTATTTGTATACAACAATTTGTTAGATTAAACTTTCCACAGACACCACCTTCTTTAGCTAACAAATAGTCTAAAGCGAGTCGGTTCTGCATAATATATGTTCTAGACAATACACTTTCCTTAGCTAATTTAGTTAAAGCTCGAGCAGTTTGGTTAGTAATTATTTCTACTACAGCCTGTAGGCGTATTATACGATTTAGCATATATATAGGAGTTCTGTAACCCCAACTTCCATCCTGTGCCCAAGTTGCAGGACCATATTCACAAATAATTCGTTCAGGTGGCCATTCATCATATTTCCATTTCCTCTGAAGACATGAAAAGTCATTAATCTCTCTTCTAACAATTCTTCCTACACTCATATACCGGAATACCCAACAATTGTTTCCTTTGTATTGGCAGAAGGAAAAATGAGGGTGGGATCACTCCTAAAATGCAAGATCCAAACCATCCGGCAGGAAGAATATTATATGCAAATGCTCCACAAATCCAATATAATCCATCGGGAGTGATCCATTGTAAAGTATCATTCTCTGGATCTTTTAGAAAAGACAATTGCTCAATTTGGGATAACGAGTTTTTAGGCTGGGTTTCATTAATTTGGGATGTCCAAGTGTTATTTTCCCATTCATTCAAACACCGCATATATCCCATTGGTCTTGTTCTACCACTATTATTTGCCCTGGTATAACATACATTCCCAACCAAATTAATAGATAATCTCCAGGTCTCATTGAAATGAATTTTATACGTAAAATTCTTGTTCCATTGTTGTATTTCAGTATAGTTTGCTTCCCTAGCATGCCATGGCCATTCATCCCCCATATTTGTCCCACCGCAAACAAAACAATTCTTTAATATTAATTCGTTAGCCACTTCCTGTGCCAATTCAATAAACATATTTTTGGCCTTGGGAGGAAACAGGGAGTTGATTTATCTTTGTAATCTCCTCTTCATATTCCCAGAACACTTTAACAGATTGATTGCTTAATTTAGTGGATTTTACTTGTATAATTATATATCCATAAGGATCCTTTCCTGTTCCATCAATTCCTATACCAAAATAATAATATTGAGTAGATGAGGTCTGAGGAACTGATGTTTCTAGACATATCAGTGTGCATTGTCCCGATGAACAATCTGTAGATACTGAACCCATGGATATGTTAAATCCTGTTGGCCCCTTACTCCATTTCTTTGGCTCTTTCTCTGTATACCAATATGTGTGGCTAGGAGCAAAGGCAACGTGGCCAGTGCTTGCTTGGGGTGTTACCATTTGAAACAAATATTTCTTTTCTTTTACATAGTCCCTTTTCCACTGATAACTTCCGCAGCTTACTCCATACTCATCATTATGACCTTGTCCTATGCTTATTGCTTTACAAGTATCAAAGCAAACAGATATTTTCTGTTTTCCCCTTGTCTGATTATGGGCTATATAACCACATTGGCTTTGGGCATGTGTAAATAATGTTTGTATTTCTTCTGTTCCCCCTTTATATCCATATATATATATATGCTTCCAGTTATGGGTCCCAGTGCTTTGGGTTCATAACATTGAATTCCCTGTTTTGTATAACATCTGGAATATTGTGTTTGGTTTGAGATGCAAGGTTCTATTCTTGTATTATTGCATTCTGGCTTATAAGTATAATATAACAAAGTTTCCACTATTCTGGTCCCTTGTTTAGTTTTCTGAATACATTCTTTGCAATTCACTTGAGATCCAGTAATCTTAGTATTTCTCATTCTTCTATTGGGGGGGAATGTTCTAGGACTCTGAGGTTTCCTAGTGGTTGTTAATTCTGGTGTCCACTCCATGTTACATAGACCACTCCATCCTGTTTTTAAAGCCTTACTCCTTATAGTTCCATTGCAACTATATTCTATGTCAGGAAAATTAGGTATCTCAGTATGACAGATCCCTGCCCACAGAATATCAACAATCCTGGAGCATCTAGGATCATTTTCTGTTAAGGTTAATCTTTCTTTACACAAACTCTCAACTTTTGCTAATCTCTGCCTAGAGTCTGAGCATTTTATAGTTTTCCCTCTCATTTAGTACAATCTTTTCAGTAAGCTGAAACACTACATCACAATCTCCATAGGTCCATCCAGTTTGTTTGGATGATACCAACCATTGGAATTCAGTCTGCTTATCATAGTCATTTCTTATACATAATCGATCTTTTACTCTATTCCCCATACTTCTGGCTGTTTCGCTTTGTCCAACACACAGGTCTGCAGCAGTTCCTAGAAGCAGGAAGAGAATCAAAACATTCATTGTCTTTTAAATGTCACTTTTAGAGGGTTTCCAGAAACTGGAATTACGTGCCACTCAGCCGTTGGTTTCTTCACTCGAGTATAATGGGTCCAGCCTTTCTCTTTGGTCCTTATCGCTGTGTCTGTTACCAACAGCACCAAGAAAGGGCCTTCCCAATTGGGTTTCAAAGTCTCTCTTCTCCAAGTCTTTATCCACACCTCGTCTCCCACTTCAATGGAATGTACTTTGAAGCTCAACGGAGGTGTCTGTACGAGATAGCCAGTTTTTCTGAAAGAATCAAAAGTCTGGGACAGTATTTGCAAGTACTGAATTAACCCTTTATCTTTACTGGGTAATTGTCCAATTTGTATGTTCCCACCCCTCAAAGGGATGCCAAACATCATTTCATATGGTGTTATTCCCACATCCCTTTTAGGTTGAGTCCTTAACCTGAATAAAGCTAGTGGCAAAGTCTTTATCCAATTCAATCCAGTTTCCAAATATAATTTTGTTTACCTTGGTCACTATCAATTCTTTGTACAATTCCATATCTGGGGATAACGTGCTCTAATAAAATTCTTACAACAGTTCTAGCAGTTTCGTCAAAACAAGGATATGTTTCTACCCATCCAGTTAAGTGATCTACTATAACTAACAAATACTTATATCTGCCTAATTGAGGCATTTCAGTAAAGTCAATCTGCACATTTTGGAAAGGATACAACGCTAGAGGTCGCCCTCTCAATTGCTCTTTTACATGATTTTTATTCTCTGGCAAATGACACATTTCTGTGTTACTTGTTTAGCAGCAGTGTAAACCTTCAAGCCAGCATATGTTTTTAAGACCTCATCTATCAAAGCTTGCGTTCCCCAATGACTCCCTTCATGTAGTCTTTCCATTATTTGTCTCCTAGCCATTCCTTTTGTCCGTGTTTACAAATACATTGCTTAGTAAAGAGCTAACAGGAGCGCTCACCAAACTCTGCTTGAGTTTGTTTGCATACAAATCTTTATTCAAAACAACATAGCTCATTTATAATCCCAAAATTTTTCTCAACTCCTTCATTTTTTATTAGATATTATGTTTTATCAGTGTGTCCTGCATACAGACATAAAAACAAAAAAATGAATGAATAAATAAATAAAACAACAGTATAGGTGTATTCAAGTTTTTCTCATATTTCATTACTATAAGAATGGGTATTAAATTTCACATCCACACCACCTTCCTCCCAAAGCAAAATTCCAAGCGGAGAAAGAAGAGAGAGAGAGAAAGAAAAAAAAAGTTAAAACGAGCAGTCCCCCTTCTTTCTGTCTCTCTCTCTCGCTCTTAAAGCAATACAGCCAGCTAAAAACGAAAGAGAGGGGAGAAGGGGGAAGAAGTTTTGCAAAAATCCTTCACATGCATTTCTCTCACACATCCTCCATGGAACTCTTCTCAGGCAAACACTTGCCACCGCTTCTCAATTGACCCTTAAAACAATAAAATCTGCCTTTCACAACTTCTTCCACAGTCTGGGATGGGGAAGAAACTCACTCACAAACACACACTCGCTCACTCCCCCAACCTCCACAGTTTTCATGATTCCCAGTTTCTTCCAGCAATCTCACATTGCAGGCAATTAAATTCCTGCCTTTCGGGTATCATACACACACACACACACACTTGCACATCAGCATATTCACACATTCACTTCCATTCAAACTACTTGCATAAACAACTTCACATACAGATATTTCATTTCATACTTTCTCTTGACAAATCAATAACTATTGGCCCTTCATTTCACATTCAAAGCATGTTCTCTCCCTATTCTGGTATCCACCTAGAAACCTTCGAAATCCTCTTTCTCTGCTCCCATTACATACTGGTTCCTTTCATCCCTCCTATATTTTGCCTCAAAGGGACCCTGCTTCCTAAACTCTTTTCTAGGAGGTTTTTCCTGCTTCATCATTTGCTGTACTATTGCTACCATCATCTTACTTTTCTGCCTTACTTTCTCTGTACCCCTCTGAACATACACTTTCCTCTCTGTAATTTTCTTTTAATGGCAACATCTTTTCCCCGGCATGCCATAGACCCGGAACCCAGATGATGGCATAGTCCAATTCATTGTTTAAACTTTTGCATTTCTTCTTTTTAACATATGTATATAAATTGTGACATTGAAAATAATCATTTGACCCATTCCTTGGCCATTCTACGTTATCATCCTCCCACCAAATAAAACAACAAAGGTTAACCATATCTTCTTTGTTTAATCCTAACCTCAAAATCTCTCGATTGTAGGGTGGCGAACCCCATCCGGCCAATAATTTACCCAAAGGGCCATTAGGATCAATTTTGAGTTTAGGATTTTTACGGATCCGTTTTACACACTTCTTCCCTGAATCTTTTGAGTTAGTGTTACCTCCCATCTGGCCCACAGGTGGGGTTTGAGTATGTTCCTGTGTTCCTCCCGGTGGCCCCTATTAATCACACAACACCGTTCCTTGAATTACTTCCCAAGTATTCCCCTCATACACGCCGTCCTGCAGATCTCCCCGAGATCCCTCAAAATGACTTCCACCCGGCTCCGCCACCAGTTCTCACATTCACTACTCTATCTGACCGCCCTGGATCTTGTGTTCTGTACTCACCAGGGTCCGTGCACGGATGTTACCCGGTCTTTCTTAGACGCCTCGTTTTCAATTATTTCTCTTTTACTTTATAATTCAACTCCTATTAGTCGTCTATTTATGCTTTTAACGGGCATTCAAGAGCCGTTAAGGCCTCTGGGTGGTTCCCCTCCGTTCAAAACGGAACGGGGTGCACCTGAGGGGGACCCCTCAGAGTCCAGAAGTGGATTGAATCCCGGACGAGCCCCCAATTTGCGTGCAGGAATTCCGTGTTAACGAAATTCAGACGAGACGAGTTTCGGAGTTAGAAAAATAAAGTTCTGTTTATTGTTCAAAACGGTTTGCAAAGCGTGGTGGAACCCTTACCAAGCACCTCACAGTTACAAGGAAGAGCCACACCCTTACAGAAGGGTTAGCAGAATTTATAGTTAGTTAACATCCCACCCCCCTTTTCATACATCCCTAAACTACGTGTTCCAATCATATCTTGCTATTACAACTATTTCCTTATATGGCTATTTCTACTTACTCCCTCATAGCTACTGTGCCCATTTTCTATTGGCTAAATTCTACTTCCTTGTTCTATGCATAGTCATGCACATTGCTAAGTCATGCACATTGCTAAGCATGGTCATGGGTCATGGAAAATTTTAAACCTTTTGAAAATACTCCACTCAGTTACATGACTGAATACAGTGTGGCCAATCACAGTTACACATACACTTGGAAAGCCTCGACGCATTTCTCAGGAAACGAAACTTAATATTTACTTGCTCCTCCATATCCTAGTGCAGCTATCAGCTACGGGATAGCCTGTAGGAGAGAATGGAAACCTATCCAGAAACAAAGACTGAGAAATGGAAACATAGCGGAGAAATGGAAACTTATCGCAACATCTCATCCTTTTTATTTTTGTTTGGAAACAAGGGCTTTCAGTCCATGTATTCGATATCTTCCAACTGAGGTGGCTGCTTATCCATTGGCATCTGCTCGAATCCTTGTTGAATAATATTCACTTGTTGAGACAATTCGTTCTTTGGCATAACTGATTACATCATAGCAAAAATTCTAGGCAGGCATTGAATACAACAACACAATATTATTATTTATTTATTTAATTATTATTATTATTTATTTAATTTCGATGCCGCCCTATTCCAAAGAACTCAGGGCGGCTCACAGCATGATAGAAATTACAATAAACACATATCTATAAAAAACCCTTGAGCTAAAAGAAACCAATCACTCCACAAACATACACAGAAACATACACTGGCTAGGGGCAAGGTGTTAGCTGCCCCAGGCCTGCCGGCAAAAGTATGTTTTAAGCAATCTACGAAAGGCGAAGAGGGTGGGGGCGACACGGATCTCCGGGGGAAGTTGGTTCCAGAGGGCCGGGGCTTCCCCTAGGCCCCGCCAGGCGACACTGTCTGGCTGACGGGACCTGGAGAAGGCCCACTCTGTGGGCCCTAACCGGCCGCTGGGATTCATGGGGCAGCAGACGGTCCCGACAACTATTATTACAATCATAATTATAGAAAAGGCCAGTTTTGTAAACCAACTGGAATTCGGTAAACAGGAGAATAAACTATCCCAACTAATCCAAGCATCGGTTCCTCATGAAAAAGGATTATTTTTTACCATATCTTCCATATTACTAACAGTAGCAAAAATATTAGGAGCATTGTCCGAAATGTACATACAACAATGACTTTGAATAAGCACACACCCCCTTTTTACAGCGAGAAGAACATCCAATGCATAACGATTCTGTAGGGTAACTTTTCCCATTTGCTGCTGTTCTTCAGTCAATAATTTTATTGAACGTATGGTATCATTAAACATTGCAACAGTCCAATTATTCAAAATATGCAAATCCCTATAATTCATAGCAACTCCCCATATAGGAACTAAAGCCCTTGCTATCTGAATCCCCACATCACCCCCCACAGAAGGTAATTTATCAAGCTTATATAAAACAGGGATAACAGCTCCATATGTACATATACCAGACCAATTCTGGGGTATTGACCGATATGCATTTTTTCCACACAAAATCCAATCCTTATCCGACATAGCTATTTCTCCGGAAATAGCTGTGCGATTGACACAACCTTGAGCAGAATGACGTAAAGCAAGGGAAACTCGTAAAGATTGAGTTGCTTGATTATAAAAAGAACAAGTTCACCACTCATCCAAGGACACGTGTTCCGACTGGAAGTTCGAGGCAATTCAGACACATAAGGCACTCCATGGAGAGGAAAAGTGCCCTGTGCTGGCATGTGCATACAAATCCAACAGTCAGATGCATTCAACAGTCCAGCATACTGAGAAATGTCTTTGATGTAGGCGTTACTGTTCCAATAGTCCGGACCCAAATCACCCATCCGAGCAATTAGGGACCGATGTGTCCTTCTCCAATTCACTGGAGTCTTTAGATTGCACAATATAAGGCCGAACGTTGCGGCCAGGAACCCAAATTGTGCAGCCTTCATGCTGCATCGCAGTATATCCATGTCCCCAAGTAATAAGTTCTGCAGGCCCTTTCCACTGGGGGTCTGGTACCAGATTAACGGACGAGCTGAAGCGGTATCTGTAGAAATAGAAAAATGTCTGCTTGCAGCTGTATTAGGTGGTGTTCCAGTAAGATTTAAAAAATTGAGAGTGTATAAAGCTAAATTAAGATGATTTTGCATTCCAGGTAGTCCGGGGCCATTTTCCCCTCTTTTTTTCTTTTAATTTTTCCAACATGGACTTAAGAGTGGAATAGGGAATACCAAATTTATGAATAACACCCCAGCGATTGCAAAAAAGTGCAAAAGCTTGACTGCAATATGTTGGGCCGTTATCTGTTTTTAATTCTTTGGGAATACCCAGAATGCTGAAAGTTCGAATACAATGATTAATTACATGTTTGGTTGCCTCTCCGCGCTGCGGAGTAGCCATGATGAATCCCGAGTCAGTGTCAACAGTCACGTTACCCAGTATGTGCTTAAAAGGCACATACTGGGTAACATCCATTTGCCAAATTTGACATGCCTCAAGTCCACGGGGATTCACACCCATTGGAAGAGACAGTCCTTGTGAACAAGTAGGGCATTGTTGAATAATAGCCGCTGCCTCCCCAGGGGATATGCCAAATTGTTTAACCAGAGCCTTTTTATTTTGATGGAAATAGCTATGACTATCCCAGGGAATGGATAATTGCATAGTCATAACATGTGTGGCTGAATCAGCACGGAAATTTCCCTCACTCAATATTCCAGTAAAATTGCCCGCTCCATAAATTTGGTCAGCTATCAACTGGGCAGTACTTCTTTGGATTGCCTGAATATGATATTGCGAATCCCAAACAGCATACTGCGCTGGAGTCAAAATCATCTGCATTAGTGCCTTCCAGTCTCCAGGAACCATTTGATGAGCGTAGCCCAAAGCTTCAATAATTCCCATACTATATTTACTTTTCAATCCATAATCTCTCACTGCCTGTTTAATTTCTTTTAGAGTTCGTAAAGGCAGCGGTTTCCATTCTCTTATAGGATTCATTTTCGACTGATGGGATATAAATTTGCCATGACTTCAGCCTCTAATTCACCTGCCTCATAAGCCTTTTGTAATGTTTCTTGAACCAAATTAGTATGTCTAGAATCTATTGGAGCAGTGGCATTCAATTTTGGAAGAGACAAGTCTGTGACACTGTGGGTACTCTTACCATGATTTTCCATTCCCACTGATACATCAGTCGCATCAGTCGCAGGAGGAAGCAACTGAATCTCGCTATATTGAGGTGGTTTTAATAATGGTTTCAATAAAGCTTCTTGTTGAGTTTGTAGAGCCTCAAAAACTGCTCGCCATGTTAAAATCGGAGCAGGTGCCTTAGGAGTTTGATGTAAAAATTCTCCTACTTTGCGCCAAGTTTCAGCTTTTATACTTCCACTGACGGGATATGATGGAATATGTTTCCACACATATTCGAGGAGAGTTCTCAAATCTCCTTTAGTCAGCTGTTGTGCCAGGCCATTAAGTTTAAAATAAAAATAATTTCTCTTGGTTATCTCTCTGAGTTCCTCTAAATGCACTTTCTCTGCCTTTGAGCGATCTCCCCCCATACTTACGAATGATCAGTCTTCGTCCCGCGAAGAGCCGATGAAGTGCGCTTGGCCACGTCCGGGCGGTAAGTCTGAGGGTCCAAGGACATATAACCTCTTTGGATTATCACGTCGGGGTCACCACTTGTGGCGTTTCCCGGCTCCCATGAATAATGACAGAAACTGGTGATTGTCTCAAAGTGGAAGCCCAGATAGAAATCCGGCACGTCCTTTTATTCACATCAAAAAGGTGTTGGTTACATGACTGAATACACAGCCAATCACAGTTACACATACACTTGGAAAGCCTCGACACATTTCTCAGGAAACAAAACTTAATATTTCCTTGCTCCTCCACATTCTAGTGCAGCTATCAGCTACGGGATAGCTGTAGGAGTGAATGGAAACCTATCCAGAAAGAAAGACTGAGAAATGGAAACTTAGTGGAGAAATGGAAACTTATCGCAACAGTATTGCAATTTCCTCCATAATTTTAATTATATCAGGACCTCAGTCTTCTGGGAGAAGTTGTCTTTCTCTGGTCTTTGGGTCTAACATCTTCCTCTGATTGGGTCTTTATAGGTAGTTCCTCCTCCATTTGCTTTGATGCTTCTGCTGCAATTGCTCCCTTTCTTAGGGTCCACTTCACCTTTTTCCCAAAAAGCTCTTATGGTTGTTGAAAAATTCCTCTGCTTGACATGGAGTATCCAATCTATATCTTTTCGAGTCCCAAAAGATTAATAACTCTTCTGGGATCAGCCATCTAAAATTCACTCCACTGTTAACCAGTTTCCTTGTTAAAAATCGGTATTCTCTTAGGGCTTCTCTTATTCTAGGAATCTATTTAAGAACTACAAGTTCTTTGTCTTTATATTTCGGTGGTTGATCCCTTACTGCTCTCAGGATGTCATCTCATATAGCTCTTTTAAGGAATCTAACATGGGCCTCCCTAGGCACTCTATTTATTCTTGCATAATTTTGAGTTGACGCTAAAAACTTGATCCAATTCTCTTTTCATTTGGTCCATTTCCATTCCACGTAGATCCACCAATACATCCACTTATTAGTTCTAACAAATTATCATCCTTCTCTTCTATGATATTTTGAAATCTTAGGAAATATGATGCCCTTTCCATGTCCATGACGGCCATATTTTCTTCTAGTTCCGCATTGGTTTGCGCCAGTCTCTGATTTTCGTCTTGCAAAGCTTCTAATTTTTGATCCACCATTATTGATTTGTCTTCTATTTTTTGCATTCTTTGTTGGGTATCTGTCATCGCCTGTTGGAAGGCTTCCATTTTTTGGTCCATCTTGAGCAGACCATTTTTCAGATCTTCATAATTTTTCTCCATATCTTTTTCATTTCCATTTTAGAATCTGCAATTGCCTGGAGAATAGTTTGTGTGTCATTTTGTTGGGTTTCCTGCTGTAAGAATGTTGTAATAGATTTTTGAGGAGTCAGGCTCACCGAGGTTGAGGCAGGGGCCGAAAAGCCCTTCTTCACCCCTTTCGCCAAGTTTGAAGCACTCATCTTCTAATTGTTGTATTTATTTATTTATTTATTTATAATCCAATAACAGGCCCAATGGCTAATTTATTTGTAATCCAATAAAAAACACCCGATGGCCAGTTGTAATCCACCCAATAGCTCAGGGAATGAGTTATAATCCAGTGCCCTCCTATAATCAGGAGACAAGGCCGAACATGATTTAAAAGCAAATAGGAACAGAAGAAAAGGAGTAAAAATACAAGTAAAAATATCCCAATAGAGAGGTTATCAAAAAATCCAACAGAAAAATGTAAAAAAGGCAAGATCTCTTTAAAAGAAAAGAAAAAGAGGCAAAAGAAAAAGAGGTAAAAATATATACTAATATCCAAGAGGCAATGTAGGCGAAAAAAAAAAGAGGACAGTGTCCAAATTATAATCCAATTGCATTCTTCAAACTTCGAGCTTCAGCTCAAAGGTAGGCAAATTATTTCTAGAGAGGCCACTTTGCAGCAAGTGCCAACATTTTTCAACTGGACTGGTTGCTTGTTTTTCCAATCATTTGTGTTCTGTCTCCAACTATCTGCTGGTGATGGCAAACACAGAAGCTCTCCGCCTTTCTGTTACCGGTTCCAGGGGCTGTTTTGAGTTCAGAGAGTGGCTACTGCCGGCTCCCATTCCTCAAAAGTTCACCTGTCCAGGGTGGCATTCAGACTGAATGAGCCCGCCAGCAAAAGAAATTCGGACCCTGGGAAAGAGTCGTTCCCCAGGGTCTATTACTAGCAACATCACTGGAAACTTGTCTGATTCTTGAATTAATTTTAATGTGGTTTGCATCTCAGTTTGAGCAGTGCTTATTTTCTCACGCTGCAACATTGTTTCAATAGATCTTTTCTTTACTTTATTTTGACTTATATGCCGCCCTTCTCCTCAGACTCAGGGCGGCTCACAGCAAATAATACAAGTACAAAATATAAATCAGTTAAAATAATAATATACAATATAAAAAACAGTAAAACTATACCCACTCATACAACATACAATCCCAATCAAAGGCGCAGGGGCAGAGCGCAGCTCACAAGCCCCAAGCCTGTCTGCATAGATGTGTTTTTAAAAGTTTTCAGAAAGCTAGGAGGGAAGGAGCAGTACGAACCTCTGAGGGAAGTTGATTCCAGAGGGCTGGGGCAGCAACAGAGAAGGCCCTAGCCCTAGGTCCCGCCAAACAGCATTGTCTAACAGACGGGACCCGTAGGAGGCCAACCCCATGTGCCCTAACCGGTTGCTGGGATTCATGAGGCAGAAGATGGTCCCGCAAGTATCCTGGCCTATTGCCATTAAGGGCTTTATAGGTCATAACCAACACTTTGAATTGTGTTCGGAGACCAATTGGCAGCCAGTGCAGCTCACGGAGGGCTGGAGTGACATGAGCATGTCTTGGGAGACCCAAGACGGCTTGTGGGGCCGCATTCTGAACCACCTGCAGTCTCTGGACATTCTTCAAAGGTTGCCCCATGTAGAGAGATCCCTGGCTTGTTGGGCTAGATGTTCCAACAGAAGGTGCAGAGGAAGTTTTTTTTATAAGTCTAGTGAGATTTGATGTACTCATTTTTCAAGCCAACTATCTTAGGCTAAAACCCAAACCATGAAAAGAGTCAACTACTTTTAGGCTAGATGCAAATTTTCAAAGAGGAAAAAGGGGGAAAAGCCAACTGTCTTAAACTAAAATCCAACCATAAAATCGAGCCAACTACTTTTGGCTAAATCCAAATCCTCCAGTCAAATCACAAATGTAAAATGCCCACTATCTCCAAATAATTCCTGTTTTGGTTATATCCAGAGTCAACAGATAAAATTGTAGAGAGTCTTTTCTCATGCAAAATCATATAAAGGCACTTTATTTATACCAGCTGTTTCAAGCTCAAACACTTCAAGTTCTTTTATTATTTGGTATTACTGTGTATAGTGTTCCCAATTTTGGGAATTCCAAACATTTCCTATGTTGCTCTTTTATATGTACCTCTTGTAGGCACACTATATCAATACCTTGTTTTACTAATTTTGTTAATATTTGTTTTCTTTTGGCAGGGGCATTTAATTCATTAACATTGATCAATACTAACCTAATTTCTTCTTCCATTGTTCTACTTGGATATTCGTCGTGTTCTCAAACCCACTCCTTTTTCTCTCCTTTGTCCTTTTTCTTCCTTACTTTCTATCTCTCGTTCTATTTCTTTTGACTCCTGTGCCAAAGTTGTCCTTTTTGATGCTCCAAATAACAAGCCAACAAGCAGGAACGAAAGACTGACGGTAGTTTTAATTCACTCCGTACAAAAAAAAAGACAGCATGGGAGTGGATTCCTCCCAGTGCCTTACATAGGCTACACGCGCCTGTCCCATCCTCAGGAAATCTGCCCCACCCTCATTAAACCACCCCACCCCTGAAGCCACCATTCAGTACAGCCATAATCAAAAGAGTCAGCTGGGGTGTTAGCGTCCCTTAGTCCTGTCCAGCTGCTCTCTGTTGCCTTGCAGGGTTGCTTTGTTCTTCCCACACAGCAACTGAGCCCAGAGCGTCCATCTAGGCACCGCATTCGTTGGTTATGCGGCCCCACAGTTGCCTTCCGGCAATGGAGGACAACAACCAATGACCTCCCTGCCGGTGAGTGTCAGCCCCGCGAGGCGAGCGTTACGGCAGTGGCGACAGGCCTGGAGGCAGGTCAGGACTCAGGTCATCAAACCTGGTTGTTACCGAATGGGACATTGCTTTCGCCTCCTCCTGGCTATACGGGGGCATGATTGCCTGTATTACCTCCTCCCTCCTACTGTCATACTGAGGTAACGGACAATGCATCTGCCAGAAAGGTCTTCCCCCGGCACGTATCTGAGTTGAAACTCGAACCGGTGGAAATACTGCGCCCACCTAACAACATGTTTGTGAGATAACCATCAAGGGGCCTGCAATACCTCCAGGTTTTTATGGTCAGTCCAGACCTCAAACGGCTCCCTCGCTCCCTCCAAAAGATGCCGCCATGTTGCTAAGATCCACTTCACCGCAAATGCCTCTTCCAAATAGTCCATGCTCGTTCGGTTTCCATTAGCTTTTGGGAGGTATACGCACATGGTTGCAACGCTCCCTGACTATTTTTCTGGAGTAGAACTGCCCCTACAGCCACATCGCTGACATCAGACTGCACCACAAACAGCATTTCCGGGTCTGGATGTAGCAACACGTGCTCCCTTGCGAACAGGAGTTCAATGCCTCAAAGGCACGTTGGCACTCTGTTCTCCAGACCAATGGTTGTCCGGGACATGGTTTTGTTGTGGCTTTTCGAGTACGCAACAGTTAGGGGTAATGTCACCATAGCGAAGGAAGGAATAAAATGTCGATAGAAATTGGCAAACCCCAGGAAACTCTGTAATTGGCGGCGTGTCTTCGGTGCCTGCCACTCCAGTACGCTCCTCACCTTATTTGGGTCCATTTCGATCCCTTCTGCTGAAATCCTATAATCCAAATAATCCAGCCATGATTGATGGAACTCACATTTTGACAATTTGACATACAACCAGGCTTGTAACAGCTTTTGCAACAGGTCGCCCACTAACCTAACATGGTCCTCCATGGTCTTAGTGTATATAAGGATGTTGCCAGGTATAGAAGTACCCTGCGGTACAAGTGCTCATGCAGTACCTCATTAATCAGTTGCATGGGGCCCCTTGCAACCTGAAGGGCATCACCCGGAACTGGTAACTACCCAAAGGGCAGTTAAAGGCAGTTTTCCATTCATCACCCCTCTTTATTCGTACTGGTAGTATGCTTCCCGGAGGTCCAATTTCGTGAGCCAGCAGGTCCTTCATCAGAGGAAGAGGGCACATGTGCTCAACACATACCACGTTGATACCACAGAAGTCTACGCATAGCCATAAATCGCCGTCTTTTCCTGGAAGAGAACTGGCGCTGCTATCTAGTATCGGGCCGGCTGGATGAACCCTTGGGCAAGGTTCTTATAGATGTATCGCCATAACTCATCCAACTCACAGGGCGTTATAGGATACATGCAGGGTTTTGGTAGTTTGGCCCCTGGCAGTATATCAATAGCACAGTCTGTTGACTGGTGTGGCGGTAAACAATCACATTCCTGCTCACTGAAAACGTCCGCTATGTCCCTATACACCTCAGGGAAGCCAGTTTTTTGTACCGGTCGCTCCTGGGATGCTTTCACTCCCTCTGACTCCGTACCCAGTGGCCGGGGACTAACCCCAAGTCGTAGATGGTGACAGCCACCTTCCCACCAGATAGTGGGGCCCCATTTATCCAGCCAGTCAGGTCCCAAGATGACCTCCTCAGACATTGAAGGTACCACGATAAATCTAAGGACCTCCCAATTCTTCCCCATGTCCATTCTAACTGGTTCCATTATAAGAGTGGCTGGGGCTCTGCCCAAAAGGGACTAGTCCACCTGCTCGAAGCTAATCGGCTGAGGTAAGCCTTGATACCCACTCTTTCTACTACGTCCTTATTAACGAGACAGTGGGTACACCCAGAATCTATCAGGGCCTGGTACTCGCCTGTACAGCCCATATGTGGGCTTGTTAAAGTAATGGGGATTACAAAGGAGCAGATTGGCTCACTTACCATAGAGTCATCAGCGGGGTCCATATTGCCATACTCCGTCAACCGTTCGTCAGCGGTGGCTGGCACCTTTTCAATCAGGGACCGTTGGGGCATAACCCCCTCCACTTAATGAGCCACATGTGACCATTCCGTGGTCTTCTTGGGTGTGGGGACCAGTTTGCAGGACAGTAGTGGATTGCCCTGAGACACAAGGACTGGACATTCTGCTGCCCGATGCCTTGGGTCGGTTGCACCTGAAACATCTGAACACAGGTCTAAAGGCAGGCCTGGGACGTCGGCGTGCTGCTCCTGCTGTTTCCAGGCTCCCCCTGCCTTCTATGGCTCGTGTCCAGCATTTCCTGTAAGTTTGTGTCCGCCTTGCACTGTTCTGCAACCCCCAGTGTTTGTCTCCACCTCCCAGTTTGGGGCTTTCTCCCTTCTCGCCCAGGCTCCGTTTGGGATGGCTGCGGCGGCTGCCGGATCTCTTTTCCCCCGGTGTCTGTTTTTCAGGGGCCTCCGCATGCCGACCAAGCTCAGCGACGCCTTGGTGACATCCGACGATCAGCTGGGCGGCGGTGTGGCAAGATTCGGGGGTTTCAGGTGCCGGCTGGGACAAGGAGGCTGCTGCGTTGAGCAGCAGATGGTTGTGCTCCTGATCACCCTCCCACCGGTGATTGGCTAGACACATGGGGCTTGACATGCGGACCACAGTTTCACCTGGAAGGTAAAGAGAGATGGGTGAATCCACTTTTCCACAGCTAGTATCACCTGGTTTCCCTGGACATCGACGGTGAAACTCCTGCACGAGCCGGGGAGCATACATGTTCGCCACTCTTACCCAGGAGGCCTCGGAGAAGGGGTACCCCTTCCACCTAATAAGGTATTGCAGGTTGCCGTGGCAGACACCCCCCGGTCTGAGATGACACGTTGGGGTATCCCATGAAGACGCTAGATGTGCTGTATAAAGAGTCTTGCCAATCGCTGAGCTGAGGGTAATCCCTTGCAGGGGATGAAGTGAGCCTGGTTTGAGAAGAGGTCGATAACCGTCCACATCACAGTGAAACATATCTGTGGCAGCTCCACTACAAAATCCATAGCGATTTCCTCCCAGGGATGGGTTGGATCGGCTACCCTCTGTAACAATCCCATCGGTTTTCCTACCCGTGGCTTAGCAGTAGTGCATACATGACAGTTCCTCACGTATGTTTCCACTTTTGGTTTCATCTGGGGCCACCAGAACTGTCGCCACACCAGGTGTAAAGTCTTTAGGAACCCGAAATGTCCAGCCTGTTTGGTGTCGTGACACCTCTGGAGGACGGTCTGCCATAGGTCTTCGGGAACATAGTTTATCACCCTTCCAGGCTAGTCCCTCTCTTTGTGTTAGAAGGGCCGGATGGTCCCGTAGCCACACATCAGCTACAGCAGTCCATAGGTCCGGGAGTGCTATGTTCCTCGACATGCCTGATGCTATGCGAGCTACCCTTTGGGTCTTGGGTGGCATAATCTGCCTGTACCACCTCCTCCGTCTTACTGTGATATTGCAGCAGGTGAGACAGGGCGTCTGCAAGGAAATTCCTGTCCCCCGGCACAACTGTGATATTGCGGCAGGTGAGACAGGGCGTCCGCGAGGAAATTCCTGCCCCCCCAGCACATACTTCACGGTGAAGTGGAAACGGGTGAAGTACTGAGCCCATCTAACATGTTTAGGTAACAAGCATCGTGGTTTCTGTAATGCCTCGAGGTTCTGGTGGTCAGTCCGTACCTCAAACAGCAATGAAATGCCCTCCAATAAATGTCGCCATGTCACAAGTGCCCATTTAGCAGCGAACGCCTCCTTTTCCCAAATAGCCCATCCCCTTTCTGTGGTGAGGAACTTTCGCGAAGTGTATCCACCCCATCCCCTGAAATCCAAGGTAGTCCAGGCGGTCCTGGTGCAATTCACACTTCGACAGCTTCACGTACAACTTGGCAGCAAGGAGCTTCTGTAACATTTGCTGTACCAGGTAAACATGTTCCTCCAAGGTGGCAGTGTACATGAGAATGTCATTGAGGTAGACCAGGACCCCTCGGTAGAGGTGCTCATGCAACACTTATATTTATTATATATTATATTTATTAAATTTCTATACCGCCCCTCTCCCGTAGGACTCGGGGCGGTTTACAACCCAATAAAAACATATAAAACAATAAATATATTAAATTAAATTAAATAAATAAACTTGGTTGATCAATTGCATGAACACCACGGGGGCTCCTTGCAAACCAACTGGCATCACCCGGTACTGGAAACTGCCACGTGTGCAGTTGAATGCTGTCTTCCATTCGTCTCCATGCCATATCTGCACCCTGTAGTACGCCTCCTGAAGGTTCAGTTTGGTGAACACCCGCCCTTTTCCTAGTTGGGCTAGGAGGTCCTTCATCTGTAGGAGGGGGTATTGATGTTCAACACAAACTGCATTAAGGCCCCGGAAATCGACACACAGACAAAGTGATCAATCCTATTCCCAGAATAAGATAGGGGCCGCAACCTGGGAACGGGCCAGTTGAATGAACCCCCTTTTCAGGTTCAGAGCAATAAACCGCCACAGTTCTACAAGCTCCTTGGGTGCCATGGCGTACATCCAGGGCTTCGGCAGTTTGGCTCCCGGTTCAATTTTGATTGCAGTCCGTCTCACGGTGAGGCGATAGCTGGTTGCACTCCTCACTAAACATTTTGGCCAGGTCACTGTATGCCGTTGGGAAAGGGCCTTCCCCCTCTCTATGGCCGCACACACTGGGGCTTGCTCCCTGCGGCCTGGCCAGGGTGGTTGGGGCAATGCCAAGGTGTACTCTATGGTAACCATCCTCCCACCAGATGGTGGGTTCCTACTTATCCAACCAGGCCAGGCCGAGGATTACTGCCTCAGTCATTGATGGAGCAACAATAAAGCGGAGGACCTCCCAATGGCCTGTAAGCTCCAGCCTGACTGGTTCAGTGATGTGGGTAGCCGGGGCCCCTCCCAATAGGGACCCGTCCACCTGCTCAAAGATAACAGGTTGGGCCAACCTATGTAGCCTAATACCGCTTTCTATCACCACGGTCTTGCTTATCAGGCACCGGGTACACCTGATGTCTATAAGGGCCCGGCACTCCCTCCGGCGCTGCCCTGTGGACTTGTTAACACTATGGGCAAGACGAAGGGGGCCACGGGCTCACTCACCATCGGGTCGTCCACTGCGTCGTCCTCACTGTCGTCTGCAGCCGAATGATATCGTGCCACCGCCATGGTGTTCTCGTCTGTTGGCAGTACTTGCTGGAATGTTGGAGTCGTCGGTTGCATTTATTTTATTTATTTATTTATTTTCAAATTTCTATACCGCCCCACTCCTTGAAGGACTCGGGGTGGTGTACAGCCTAAAAATTTAAAAAACATATAAATATACATAATTTAAAATAATTAAAAGTAAATTAAATAATTTTGGCTGTAAAATCCCCATTTAAAACCCAACACTTACAAATCTTAAAAATATTTATTCAACCCCCCTAAAACATTCTAACCCTACTGGAACCGGAGCTTCTATGCCAGGCCGGCCTGTCGAAAAAGGAACGTTTTTAGTTCCCGGCAGAAGGTGCGTAAATCTGTCATTGCACGGAGTTCGGGGAGGAGCTCGTTCCATAGCGTGGGAGCTCCCACAGAGAAGGCTCTCCCCCTGGGGGCCACCAGCTGGCATTGTCTGGCCGATGGCTCCCTGAGGAGGCCCTCTCTGTGGGAGCGTACCGGACGGTGGGAGGTATTTGCTGGCAGTAGGCGGTCCTGTAAATATCCGGGTCTGATGCCGTGGAGCGCTTTAAAGGTGGTCACTAACACCTTGAACCGCACCCGAAAGACCACCGGCAACCAGTGCAGCTCGCGCAGGAGCGGTGTTACATGGGAGCGCCACGACGCTCCCGTCACTACCCGTGCGGCCGCATTCTGGGCCAGTTGGAGCTTCCGGGTGCAGAGAGCATTACAGTAGTCCAGCCTGGAGGTAACGAGGGCATGAGTGACTGCGTAGTGAGTCCCGGTCTAGGAAAGGACGCAACTGGCGCACTAGGCGAACCTGGTAGAACATTCTCCTGGCCACGGCCGTCAGATGGTCCTCTAAGGACAGCCATGAGTCCAGGAGGACTCCCAGATTGTGAGCCCTTCCCGTAGGGGCCACTGTTTCGCCCCCAATAGACAGCGATGGAATCAACTGGCTATACCGGGACGATGGTAACCACAGCCACTTGTTCTTGGAAGGGTTGAGCTTGAGTCCGTTCCTCCCCATCCAGTCCTGCACGGCCTCCAGGCACTGGGTCAGCACGGCAAGGGCATCGTTGGGGTGGTTCGGCGTGGAAATGTACAGCTGAGTGTCATCAGCGTACTGGTGGTACTCCACGCCAAAACCACGGATGATCTCACCCAGCGGCTTTACATAAATGTTGAACAGTAGAGGCGAGAGGACCGACCCCTGAGGTACCCCACATACGAGGGGTCTCGGGGTCGACCTCTGGCCCCCTGTCGACACAGACTGCATCCGGCCGGAGAGGAAGGAGGAGAACCACTGCAAAACAGTGCCTCCTATATACCCAACCCCTCCAACCGTTGCAGCATGATACCATGATCGATGGTATCAAAAGCCGCCGAGAGGTCCAATAGCACCAGAACAGAGGAGCAACCCCTGTCTTGGGCCTGCCAGAGATCATCCACCAACGCGATCAATGCTGTTTCCATGCTGTAGCCAGGCCTGAAACCCGACTGGAGCGGATCCAGATATGACGATTCCTCCAGGTGCTGAGGGAACTGTCGGGCAACCACACTCTCGACAACCTTCGCAAGGAAGCGAACGTTGGAGACGGGACAGTAGTTTGATAGAACAGCTGGATCCAGGGTAGGCTTCTCGAGGAGGGGTCTCACCACCGCCTCTTTCAAGGTAGCAGGGAAGACACCCTCACTCAAGGAAGCGTTGATAATTGCCTGGAACCAGCCTCGTACCACCTCCCGGGAGGCCAGTACCAGCCAGGAGGGGCACGGGTCCAGTAAATATGCGGTCACCCTAAGTCCCCCCAGCAACCTGTCCACATCCTCACGGGTCA
This sequence comes from Bothrops alternatus, assembly GCA_034064705.1. Classification (NCBI taxonomy): domain Eukaryota; kingdom Metazoa; phylum Chordata; class Lepidosauria; order Squamata; family Viperidae; genus Bothrops; species Bothrops alternatus. The sequence continues at coordinate 3,516,126 of JARGCV010000031.1, read as the reverse complement.
CGGGGTCAAACTCAACCCAGGTAATGGTCTCAAGACCGGCCTCCGCCTCTCCCACTGGACATACCCAGTTGAAGTCGAAGTCGAAGTCTTCCCATATCTGAGCGATTTTATCATACAGATATTTTCCAAAATCTTCAGCTCTACCCTCTAAGGGGTCTCCTCTCACCTCCTGATGAAGGAGGGAGCGGGTCATCCTAAACAGGGAGGCTGGGCGGTTATCTGATGACGCGATAAGAGCAGTGAGGTAAGAACACTTCTCTGTTCTTATCGCCGCTAGGTAGGACCTAATATGGTCTTTTACCAGTGTTTGGTCAGATTCGGCACGGCTCGATCTCCAACTGCTCTCTAGGCATCTTTTCCGGCGCTTCATCTCTCTCAACCACTCGTTATACCAAGGGGCCGATCGAGACCATGCCAAATCAGAGGCCGCAAAGGCACAACTCGATCCAGGGCACTGGCAGCCGCCCTGTCCCAGGCCGCCACCAGCTCTCCAACCGAGTCGTGTGTCAGAACCTCAGGAATTGGCCCAAGCTCTGCCTGGAACCACTCGGGTTCCATCAGCCGCCTGGGGTGGTACCATCTCACTGGTTCCGCCTCCCTGCGGTGGGGTGCAACGGTCAGAAAGTCCAAGCGTAGGAGAGAGTGATCAGACCATGACACGGGTTCAATGACTATATATCCCCTATATTCTGATCACTCAGCCACTGTCCAGAGACAAAAACCAGGTCAAGCGTGTTCCCCCCTGTGTGTGGGGGGCCCCCACCTGCTCGCCCACCGGGCTAGGTGAACGCAGATGTTGCTGCCCTACATTTCTAGATGCCCTTGGACCTGTTGCCTGGCCTGCCTGCTTGCCCACCGGGCTCAGCAGGCCAGGATTTTGCTGGTCCATGACCTGGTTGACCCGCCCCTCTGCGGAGTGGCTGGGGCCTCTCCCTCCCAGCCAGCATACTGTGGTGGGGTGGTAGTCCCCAATTCCCCTGCCTGCAGCTGAAGTGTGCTGGGTGTTGGGGTTGCTTCCTAGTCCAAACCCCCCTGAATTCTAGTTCACTAGAGTCTTGTGAGTTGTTGGAATACCCCGGTCAGTCTCCCTGTCTGGAGCACTATCAATTGTGGAAAGTTTGAATACCCCTGGTGTAACTCCCTTACTGTAGTGATCATGGATGTATGGGTTGATTCCCCATCCATTAAAATCCTGCCCAGGCACTGTTAGGACCCTGGACAGACTGTTGAATTTGATCCTCAGAATGCATATTCTGATCCTCCCCCCCCCAGAGCAGAGCCAGGAGCGGAAGGATGCGAACCCTGTCTTGCACGCAGCTGATCTATGTGCCTGCGAAGCACACGGCTGTCACCTAGTGTCACTTCGTATGACAAAGGCCCAGAGACCTTACAAACCACAGCTGTTATCCAGGGGTGACCCGGCCCATAGTTACATGCCCAAACTGGATCTCCCATTTGCAGTCTTCTTGGAGCCCTTGGTTGTGACACCTGTGAAACCACCCTATCAGGGTGCAGCCTGTCCAATTTAGTGATGAGGCGATGGCCCCAATGAAGTTCAGCAGGAGTCTTTCCGGTTGAAGTGCATGGTGTGGTGCAGTGTGCAAGAAGGAAATATGCTAACCTGTGATGCCAGTTACCGTAAGTCAATCTCTTGAGGGCATCCTTGGTAGTGCGCATCATTCTTTCAGCCATTCCGTTGGACGATGGGTGGAAGGGAGCCGAAGTCGCGTGCCGGATCATGTTGGATTGCAGAAAGACCTGGAACTCAGAAGAAGTAAATTGGGGACCATTGTCTGAAACCAGAACATCTGGAAGGCTGTGTGATGCAAAGATTCCTCGCAGCACCTGGATGGTTCTGGCAGTAGTTGTTGATGAAACAGGAACAACCTCTAGCCACCTGGAATGACTGTCCACAACAATCAGGAAGAATTGTCCCTGAAAGGGCCCAGCGTAATCTATATGCACCCTAGACCATGGGAACTGGGTTTCCTCCCACCTGTGTACTGGGGCCTGAGGCATTTCAAGCCGAGATTGTTGACACGCTTGGCATCTGTGCACCAGGGCCTCGATAGCCTTATCCAGACCAGGCCACCAAAGATGGCTACGCACAAGTGCTTTCATCCTGAAGATAACCAGGATGTCCCTCATGCAAGGAAGTCAAGATTCTAGACCTCAATGAGGTCGGGATCACAACTCTGCTACCCCATAACAGGCAACCCTTGAAAGTGGACAGCTCATGCTTCTTTTTCCAGAAGCTTTGAAATACAGTATCAGGGCACTTGTCAGGCCATCCTGACAATACCCAGGACAACACATGTGTAAGTGTGTGATCAGTGGCAGTTTCTGCAGCCACATCTGTAGCATTGAGGGGACACTCAGATAAGTCTTGAATAGACAGAATATGAACTGCAGGAGCAGGAGCAGGCTCCATATGCTGCAGGGGCAATCTACTCAGGCCATCAGCATGACCCATATCCTTACCAGGTTTGTGAATCAATGTGAAATCATATGCTGACAGAAAAATGGACCATCTCAGCATACGAGGAGAAGTGATGTGTGGGGACTATTTGTTTATAGTAAACAACCCCAGGAGGAGCTTATGGTCAGTATAGACAGTAAATTTGCGGCCATATAAGAAATCATGAGATTTCTTAATGCTGGCCACTATTGCCAAAGCTTCTCTGTCAATCTGGGCGTAATTTCACTCAGCAGATGACAGAGTTCTGGAATAATAGGCCACAGGGACCTGGGTCCCATCTGCCCTTAGGTGGCTAAGAACAGCCCCAACACCTTATGGAGATGCATCGCAAGCGATGCAAACAGACAATTTCTCATTAAAATGAGCTATTACTGTATTAGGGGTGAGTAAAGCCTTAACTTCATTAAAACTTTTTTCGTGGATCTTTGTCCACAACCAAGGAGCCTGTTTGTCCAAGAGTCTATGTAAAGGCTCCGCTACAGCAGCCTTGTGAGGCAGGAAAGCGTGATAGAAATTTAGTAGGCCCAGGAATGCTTGTAATTCACTCTTGGACTTAGGACTTGGGGCCTTCTGGATGGCTTGTAGTTTTGATTCTGCGGGGTGAATGCCTTGGGCATCTATCCTGAATCCCAGGAAGTCAGTGGAATTGACTCCTATTTTGCATTTTTCCTTTTTTAGTTTAAGGCCTGCTTTTCTGAAATGAAGCAAGACAGCCCTTAATCTCTTAGCTAAGTTTTGAGCTGACTCCCCTGCAATGAGGACGTCATCAAAGTAGGGACAGACCCCCGGAATACCTCAAAGCGTGCTTTCCATGGCGCTCTGGAATATGCCAGGGGCTACATTTACTCCAAATTGCAGTCTCTTGACTTTAAATGCCCCTCTGAGTCGCAATAGTTTGGGCCTCTGCAGCTGCATCATCAACAGGCAGCTGTTGATAGGCCTGTGCCAGGTCAATCTTTGCAAATATGCGGCCCCCTTTAAGGGAGGCCAGAATGTGACTTACCACAGGTACTGGGTAAGCATGCTGTTGAAGTGCCTTATTTAGTGTGCACTTGTAATCTGCACATATATGTATATCCCCATTAGCCTTTAAAGTTTAAGTTTATTCAGACTTATATGCCGCCCTTCTCCGAAGACCCAGGGCGGCTCACAAATTTTTTGTCAGAAATTCACTGTCAAGATTCAACCACTTTGGAAGCAACTATGCCAAGTCCCAACAAAGCACATGTTGACACTGCTAAAAGCAGTGAGTTATCAAACCTTTTGAGAGTTTCTGTATCTCTGCAAAACCAGTGGCAGAGTATACCCTGGCAATGGATCATGAGGTGGGGGGAATTAAGCAGGACGGGGAAGAAGAGAGAGAGACTGCAGCTTTTTCAAAACTGTGTCATACATAGAGAAGACAGAGACAGAGATGAATGTTAAGAAAAATAAGTAGCAAAAGAAATTTGATTAAAAAAATTCTCTCAAATCCTATACTACATCCTTCTTCTGCTTAGCAGAAAATTGTACGTACACAAAAATACAAATACACAATTTTGTAGAACAGTCTGATTTTAATATATTTATATATATTTATATTTATATGGGTGGCAGGTTAATTTATTATATGGAGCTTTTTGCACTTTTGGCTCATGTGCAACAAGGCTTATAAATTCAGCTTTAACTTTTCATTCAGGTTTTTATTTTTATTTTTCTTCTTTATATAGCTTTTTAAAACAATTGTTTTATTTTTTTCACATTTAAAGCAGCATCCAATCTGCAATAAGAACTGGTGGCAACAGCAAAGGGGCTGGAGAGTAGGGTGACAGACAGTCCAGTGTTGTTTGTGTGTGTATCTATGCATATGTCAAAAAGGACACAGAAATAAAAGGGATTGTGGCTGCAAGACAGTGAGACACAAATTACCTCTTGAGGTAGGCTGAACTTAGTTATTATGGCAGGCCAAAACAACACCAGGCAAAGTGTCGGACTGCCACCACAGTAGGAACATGGGGGGAAAAGAGACTGGAATGGAATGGAAGTTAGAAAATGCACAAACTTGGCTTGCCCACAAGCTATAGCAACCTGCAATTGATTAAGCTGCGATGTATTTCAGCTCATATACAAACTCACAATGGAAGGAGGAAATAAATCTGGTCCCTCCTTACCCTCTTATGCAAGGCATATTCACTTCCAATTCCTAGTATAATGTTTAATGCCTTCTCTCCCCATTATCTTAAAACATTGTTCTGGAATGAAAGATAACAGATTTCTTCCTACACTGCTGGTTCCTTTCAGCGCAGGAATCCAGCCAATATAGAGATGAAAGTACTAATTGGGGGAAGGGGAGGGAGGAGTCACTCTTAGACCTTTTTCACATTCATAAACGATTGCTGGGAATTGTTTATAACTTCTGTTCTGCACATAACAGGAAATGTAGATGAGAAGTACAAAATGCAACCTTCCAACAAAGCGGCACTTTTTTGCAGGGGAGAATAAGAATAGGAAAGAGGTGGACATGGACTTGCTACAGCACTTTTTTACAGCAATTCTTTTGTTAGGCTCTCTCATCATGGTCATTCCAAGATTATAAAACAGTCAGGCAAGTGGTCAACAGTTGTGTTTGATTACAATTCCAATGATTCCCAGCCCACAAGGGCAAAGTCAATTGGGGGGGGAAAGAGAGAGAGAGAGAAAAGCAACTATGGTTGCTATCCAGTTTGTTCCAGAAGCTAATTCACATTCTAGGCTGCCACATTCTCCCGTATCAGAAGGACAAATATAAACAAGACCAGAGTCTCCCACATAAAACCAGGTTCAGTTAGGCACTTTTAGAATTGGATACTAAACATGGGAAATAATCAAGCAGATTCTGAGCATCCTGAAAAACCAGGGAAACTGCTCAGTGCCACCTGCTATGGAAGTCAGTTCTTTCATTCACAGCAAATGGACCACACAACTCACTGCTGAAAGTCTCTTTCCAAAGTTAGTCTTGTTTTGAACACGGGAGGGTGGTAAATGGTCTTGTACAGTAGTTAGAATACAGTATTGCAGCTACTTCTGCTGATTCCTGGCTGCCAGCAGTTTGGCAGTTTGAGTCTCACCAGCTCAAGGTTGACTCAGCCTTCCATCCTTCTGAGGTCAGAAAAATGAGGACTCAGATTGTTGGGGGCAATATGCTGACTTTGTAAACCACTTAGGGCTGTAAAGTACTGTGAAGTGGTATATAAGTTTAAATGCTATTGCTATTTAGACATGAACTTCTAGGGTATAAAGCAATTGCTCCCCTTCAACAACATCACAAAGCAAGGCAGACTTCCTCAGCTTGATGCCTCTAGATAAACTGCATTTCAACTCTTATGGGGCTCTGTTGTGCTAGCTGGAAATTATAGAAATTGACATCTAACACAACTGGACTTGTGTTAAAGTTGAGGGGCTTGGCTCTTTGATCAAAATAGGAATTTGTTTAAATACCCTCTTGAGATATACATAGAACATCAGACTTTTTTGCAGAATTATCTCAAATACAGAACAAGTTGGAGCAGAAGAAGAGGGGGGAAGAAAAATGGCGCTCTGCTGCAGACGTCTCAGGGGAGCCTGTCATGTTAAGAAAGTTAACAGTGAACAGGGCTTTATTAAGGCGATTTTGAATCGATGGGAGGCCAGGAGGTATTTTCTCCTTTTCTAATCTTTGTAAAGCATGTTTTAATGTTTGGTTGGCCCTTTCTACTATGGCTTGGCCCTGAGAGTTATAAGGAATGCCAAATTTGTGCAAAATGGACCATATATTACAAAATTCCGCAAAGGAGTCCAGGAATTTCTAATAAAACCTCTTTAGCAGCTTGTACCACAGCAGCAGCAGAGAAGGGAGTTGCAGCAGCAGAGGAGGAGGGAGTTGATGGTGAAGGGGGTGTGACCTTAAAAAGGGGGCTGGCCACTTGCCCCCCCATCAGTTTCCCGAAGGTGTAACAGGAGCTGATTCTGGAGGCACAGGATTGGATCGACACTCACGTGCCCAATGAAATCCTTTTCCACATCGCGGACAGGCTGTTTTTGGGCGAGTAGGGGCTGGATTAGTGCTTCCTGCAAGGGAGTGACATTGAGCGCGAAAGTGGCCAGGCTTACCACAATTGAAACAATTGCCATTGCGAGGAGTCTTAGAAGCTACTAAGGCAGAGGCTAATTGCTGCATTTGAAAGGTGGTCGTTCCAACTGTTCGGCAAGCTTGCAAATAATCAGCCAGATCTGCCTCAGGGCGATTACGCACAGAAGCTAAAGCCTGTTTGCAATCTGCATTAGCATTTCCAAAGGCTAGCTTTAGCAACACCTCTTTTCTAGCAATTGGGTTGAAGATTTCTTTAAACAAAGCAGATTGCAGCTTCTCAATGAATGAATCATAATTTTCTGAGGGAGCTTGTCGGATGGCCACGAAAGACGAGCGAGAGACAGTGGAAGGATCGTCTAATTTAGTGAATGCAGAGAGAGCGCATTCACTGGAGGCTGTTAGCACAGGAAGTGGAAGGGCAGTTTGCGCAGCTACTGTAGAAAAATTTCCCTGGCCAATTAAGTGGTCTATTGTAACAGCTAAACCAGCTGGCAGGAGAGGTAACTTGACCACAGCTGCTGTGCGGAACTCAGCCTCCCACACAATGAATTGAGTTGTAGTTAAAACAATTTTTGCTATCGTGTTCCAATCACAGGGAATCATGGTATAGGTAGCAGAGAGAGAAGCCAGGAGCTCCTGGGCATATGGATTACAAAGACCATAAGTAGTAACAGCAGACTTAATATTTTTTAGCAAATTAAAAAGTAAGGGAGCAGAGACAGGGTTAGCACCAGTAAGATCAACCGGATAAGCAGAGGCAGTTATTAAGTCTTCTGCAGATGTAAGAGTTCCCTGTATGCGACCGCCTGAAGAATTCCCTGATGAACAGGGGACAGGGCGGGGGGACAGAAAGAGAATCAACACGTGTATCAGAGGAAACATCAGAAGAACTGCAGGGGGCAGTAGGAGTCATAGAGGTAGAATAGGGAGGAGGTAACGCCAGAACAGCATGTTCTGAGTCAGAAGGAGAAGTAGGGGAAAAGGAGGAGGTAAATCTTGAAAATGGACTTGCAAACAGGCGAGCACCGTCTTCCACGTAAGGAGAATCTGGAAGGGAGCTCTAGGTTCCTGATGAAAGTATGAGCCAAGTTTAATCCAATTAGATATTTTAATGATCCCCTTAATGCGTAGGAGGGACAATAAGTCCTAATAAATATTAACAATTTTTTAGCTCCTTACATGAAGGTAATTTATGAGGTTTTTTTAGTTGCATAATTGAGGCCCTGACAATTACACCAAGCTCGTCAAGATGAGCCCTTTGGTCCTTGGTGAATTCTGCCCCCATTTACTCACGGGAGGTAGGTCCTTGCTGAAGAAGAAGCCACGGGGGTGGGTCCTCGCTGAAGAAGACGCCACGGGGGTAGGTCCTCGCTGAAGAAGACGCCACGGATGCGCAAGATGAGTAAGAGGGTGTCAGGGTTGTTGTAATAAACAACACCGGCCCAGAGCACGTCGGGGTCATCATTTGAAGCACCTCATTGTGCCCCAATCAATGGCGGGTTCTTCACGATAGCCGAATTAAGGAGACAGCATGCAGGTTTCCTTGGGGTAAAGCGAACCCAGACAAAAGGCTGCCTCCCCTTTTTATTATCTGTTACAATGGGTGGTTACATAAGGCATCACATGGTTACAAACAGCCAATGACAAGATTATACCTGTAGCCAATGACAAAGCTTACACTGGGAAAGCTACACCTGTGGCCAATGGATTCAAATCTTGGTACAACTTCCCTCCACCTATTAGCCCCTCCCTCATTTCCTGTTGTTCCAAAACCGCATGGTCAAGCCACATGGCCTTTGTTCCTTTGTTCCAAGCCTCATGGAAGTTCCTTTGTCCCACCTATGCTCCGTCCAGCTCTTACACGATCCTAGGCCATCATAGCAACACCTTGGCTTAACCCCGATGGATGTGATGGTTGGATCTAACCATAGCGAGACTGGAGGCCCCTTGAAGGATCCAAGTTCTGGACTGAACACATCTGCAAACTCCCTGCAGACTTCTGCTAGGCTCTGCGTTTGCAAATTGTGCAGCCCCGTGACCTGGATTCCCAGGGCCTCGAACCAATCGAGTCCAATGAGGCTCGTGCATTTCCCCCCCCACAACCAACACATCTAGGGGACCTTCAAAATCCTTGTGCTGTACTTGAAGGGTGGCCTCCCCCTTAACACACACCTTGGAATTTTGAAAGTCTGTAAGTATTATGTTGGATGGTCTTAGTTTGGCTCGAAGGCCACTGCTTTCACAAATCTTTCTAAATGTACTGTTAGAAATAATAGAGCGGACCCAGTGTCCAACTCCATGGCTATGGGCACCCCTTGCAACCGTATTTTAAGGGACAGTTTTTTCTTTAAGGGCTTGTGTGTGCCTGTCCTCAAAATACTCCTGCGTGATGCGCAGAAGCCCACCCTATTTTGGCTGGGAACCCTGGTACCTTTCAGACGCAATTCTTCCTGAAGTTGTACCTTCTGATGACTCAAACAGACGGCTGCGATGTGGCCTCACTTGCCACACTCTTTGCATATGGCGGAACGGAACCTGCACTCAGCTCTCTTGTGGCTTTCTCCGCATCCGAAGCATTTGATTGCAGCGGGGACCTTGTCCAGACGCTCCTTCTGCTTCCTTCCTATTGGCTGATAAAGTTTATTCACCTCTTCTTCAGGATCCATGTCTTCTCCATCTTTGACATCCTCCCGATGGACTGTAACTGGCTCTTGAAGGCTCTTGTTAGGCCGCATTGACCTTACAGTCCCCCCTGCTGCTTCTTCAGCTGTCACCTCTCTCAGGGCATCTTGGAACGTGACATCCTCTCTAGCAAACATCTTCTGCTGCAAGTCTCTGTTCCTCAGCCCCCAAATGAAACGATCTCGCAGCCTCTCTTCCAGATCCTTGAATTCACATGGCTTTGCTGCTCTTTTTTTTAAAAAAATAAACTTTATTGAGTATTTACAAACTTTAAAAGTACAAAATTAACAATGTACAATACAATAAAACATGGACAAAAAAGAAAAAAAACATCAGACGCATTAACAGAAATTATATCTTAAATTAATATCTATAATTATAAACAAACAACATTTAACAATTGTATCAACTATTAGTTGATTCTTGTTTATATACAGTCTTGTTCTTAAATCTATGAGGGATGTAATATAATTGTATTGCATAGATTAAATAAATATACAGTTCAACAATTATACATATCATATATTTCCTATCTTCAATTGTCTGTATTTTCTCAATTTGGGTGATATGTCTTGACTTTAGGCAATCTCATAAAGGTATATCAATAAATTAGGATACATTTAGGTCAGAGGATGAATAAAGTTATTGTCTATGTCTTGTTTATTATTACACTTTATTTTAAGGTTCCAAATATTTTTTTTCTCTAGCCATTCGTACCATTTATTCCAGGTCTGATAGAATAATGTATCTTCTTTATCCTGTATTTTAAGGGTTAATTTATTCATCTCAGCTACTTCATTTATTTTGTTAATCAAATTTAAAGTTGATGGAATCTTTTCTAATTTCCAATTCTGGGCATAAATTAATCTGGCGGCTGTAATTATATGTATTATTAAATATCTGTCTTTTGTTATTTTGTATCTTATTATTCCTAATAAGAATAATTCAGGATTCATTGGAATTGTTTGGGCAGTGATTTGTTCTAAATATTTTTTAACTTTATTCCAAAAATTTTTGGCCAATGTACAGGTCCACCAAAGATGATAATATGTTCCGATTTTAGCTTTACACTTCCAACATTTGGAAGATGTATTGGAAAACATTTTTGCCAATCGGGCTGGGGGGAGGTGCCAACGGTAAAACATTTTGAGAATGTTCTGTTTATAAGCAGATGAAATAGTAAGTTTATAATTAACATTCCAAATTTTTTCCCATTCTACCAAATAAATTGTATTTCCTATATTTCTTGCCCATGCGATCATATTACCTTTAACTTCTTCTATCATTTCGTTTTGTAGTAAAAATTTATATATTTTGGAAATGAATTTTTGATCCGTTCCAAATAATATTTTATCTAATTTGTTTGCTTTTTGAAATCCATATTTTTGGTCTTCTATATATTTTGAATTGATTTGAAAATATTGCATCCAATCTAAAATAATTCCTTTTTCTTTTAAACTTTGAATTGAAAATAATTTCTTCTGTTAAAATTTGATGATATGTTATTATTGTATTAGGATTTAATAGATTGGGTTAAGTTATAGATTCGTTAGGAGAGAACCATCTAGGTATTTTAGTATAAAATTGTCTTTTAATTTGAAACCAAATTTCTAACAGATTTTTCCTTATATAATGTTGTTTGAAGTGTGCATATGATTTATTTTTTGTCCCAAATAAAAATGAATGCCAACCAAATTCAAGATTAAAGCCTTCCAGAAGTAATGTTCTCCTATTTCTAAGCTGTATCCAATCTTTAATCCAAACTAATGCAGCTGCTATATAATATAATTTCCAATTTGGAAGCTCCATTCCTCCCCTTGATTTGTGATCTTGTAAGTGCTTAAGTTTAATTCTTGCTTTCCTTTTAATCCATATAAATTTATGTATAATTTTATTTAACTTAATTGGAGCGGTTTGGAATAAGTACAATAACTTTGGGAGCACATTCATTTTTATTATTGCAATCTTACCTAATAGTGATATCTGAAGCTTAGACCATTTATCCAAATCTGCACTTATCTTTTGTATTACCGTATCATAATTATCTTTTTTAATTTTACTGCATTTGGCTGAAAGTATTAATCCCAAGTATTTGGCTTTCTTTACCGTTTTTATTTCTAAAATATTTTCTAATTCTTGGTTTAAATTAGTGTTCATATTTTTGGTTATTATTTTGGTTTTATTTTTATTAATTTTCAAGCCTGCCACATGGCCAAATCTTTCAATTTCTTCTAATAAAATTAAACCTGTTTCTAAGGGGTCCTCTACTATGAAAGCCATATCATCCGTGTATGCTTGTACTTTATATTCCTCTTTTTTTATCTTTAATCCTTTAATTTCTTCCTTTCTCCTTACATTTATTAATAAAGCTTCTAAAGCAAGGATGAATATCAATGGCGCTAAGGGACAGCCTTGTCGAACCCCTTTTTCTATTCTAATTTTATTTGTTAGGTCTGAATTTATGATAATTTTAGCGAATTGTTGACTATATATTGCTTTAATTAGGGTTATAGATTTACTTCCAAATTCCATTATATTTAATTGTGTAATAAAAAAAGGCCAATTTATTTTATCAAATGCTTTTTCTGCATCTACAAAGATAAGTGCAACTTGTTTCTCAATGTGTAAATCATAGTACTCTATTGCATTTAAAATCGTTCTTGTATTGTTTTTAATATGTCTATGGGGTAGGAAACCGTTTTGATCAGGGTGAATTAATATATTTAGTATTCTTTTAAGCCTCCCTGCCATAATTGCAGCCAGTATTTTGTAATCTGTGTTTAGGAGTGAAATTGGGCGATAATTTTGAATTTGATGTTTATTGATTGTATCTTTGGGTATTAAACTGATATATGCTTCTTTCCATGATTCTGGTATTTTACTTTTGTCTAACACGTGGTTAAATAATTCCAAGATCGTTGGTTCCAGGGAGTCTAATAAAACTTTATATAATTCCGATGGGATACCATCTGGGCTGGGAGATTTGTTATTTTTCTGAGCCTGTATCGCATTTTTTAGCTCTTCCGGAGTTATTTTTTTTATTTAACATTACTCTTTCTTCTTCTGTAATTTTTGGTAAATAAGTTTGTTCTAAATATTCAATAATTTTTCTTTGTTCAATATCTTCTTTTTTATATAAATTTAAGTAAAAGTCAATTATTATATCTTTCTTTTTTTGAGCATTATTTTGCCTTTCGCCCTTGTGATCCGTTAAAATTTCTATATTTCTTTCTGTTTTTTGTTTTGCTATTTTATGAGCCAACCATCTGCCCAGTTTATTTGCATTTTCAAAGAAATTTTGTTTTGTAGTTTTTAGGTTTTTCGTCATTTCATTTTGTGTAATGAGGTTTATTTTATGTTTACTTGTATTTAGTTCTTCTAGTATTTTCACATTGGAAGGGTCTCTATGTAATTCTTTTTCCAGGTTGTTTATTTTTACTGTTAATTCTTCTATATTTTTCCGGGTTTTTTTTATTGTGAAAGGATAGATATGCGATTGAAAGCCCTCGTATATATGCTTTCGTAGTATCCCATAAATTTAATATTGTGGTGTTTTCATTATTATTTATCTCTAAAAAACTTTTAAGTTCTTTTCGCATCATTATAATGTAGTCTTTTTCTTTAATTATCATCTGATTGAGTATCCATCTTTTATTAGTATTTTTTATTTGTTCTCTCCATTTTATCAATAGCGGGTTGTGGTCAGCCCATGTATTCGGTAGTATTTCTGATTCTGTTAAGTTTTTCATAAATTCTGGGTTGGCCCAAGCCATATCTATTCTTGACCATGACTTAAATGGATGTGAAAAGAATGTATAGTATATGTTATCTGGATGTAGAGCTCTCCAAGTGTCTTTTAATTGAAGCTCTTCTGCCATTTGCACAAAAGAGATAGGTAATGTTTTTCTTATTTTTTTCTTATTCATACTTTTATAATCTTTTTTCCTATCCACTACCGCGTTGTAATCACCAATAATTATTAATTTTTGGATTTCTGTTTCTTGAAGTTGTTTGTGAATTTTTGTAAAAAATTTTACTTGTTGTATACTTGGGGCATATATTGCTACTATCGTGGGGTTATTCCCCTGATCTATTTAAACAATTAAAATCCCCCCTTCTTCATCTGTATATATCATTTTTGGATTTAACCATGGCTTAATATATAAAACTATTCCACGTTTTTTGACTGGAGCTAAAGATACGAATGTTTTGCCTAATTTTAGACATTCCAATACATGTTGTTGACTTTTTTTAACATGTGTCTCTTGGAGACATATAATTTCTAAATTTTGTTTAATTAGATTATGAAATATTTTATTTCTTTTCTTAGGTGCCTTTAATCCGTTGATGTTTATAGATAAGAGTCTTATTTCATCTTCTGCCTTCTGTGATTGTTTGAACTTTCTATTTTCTTCCCTTTGCGCCTGCTTGCGCTCTTGTGGTTGCCCCTTCTCTTTCCTCATTGCCATGTTTGTTTTTCAATTTCAGATCAAGTAGGTTTTCCTCTGAGCTTGTTTCTTCTCTAGTGTTTTGTTCTCTTCCCCTGTTTTCTTTGAGTTCTAATTCTTCTATTTCCTTAATATTCTGGTCATAAAAGTCCCTAGCTTCCTCTATACTATTTATTTTATATTTCTTGTCGAATAAAGTGATCAATAGGCCTTCTGGGATTAGCCATCTAAATGGGATCTTATGTTTATTTAATTTAGAAGATAAAAATGGAAAGGGTCTTCTTTTTTCCCTAATACGTCTTGGTATTTGTTTTAAAATTATAATATCTCTTCCTTTATATGTATATGTATTTTTTCTGTCTATGTTGTAAACTTGATCTCTTGTAGTTTTCTTTGTAAAACGCACATGGACCTCTTTTGGGAGCATATTTCGACGAGCATAGCTCGTATAAACTCGGTATATTTCATCCAGATCCTTGATAACTTTTTGTGGTGTGGTACCTGTGATGCCTGCTATAATCTCTGCCATCATCTGAGGGAGGTTCTCATCTTTGGTCTCTTGTATATTCTGGAACCTCAGAAAGAAGGCTGCTTTTTCTAACTCAAGATTTAGTAAGACATCTTGCATATCTTTTGTGGTTGCTAACATATGAGTCTCTGTTTCATTAATTTTTGTCTCAATTTTTTCATTTTTATCTTCTATATTTTTTATTCTTTGGTCATTTTTTATCAGGTTCTCTTGAATTTGTTCTATCTTTCCATCCATTTTACTCACTCTATCATCCACTTTTTTGATATCCTCTCTCATTATCTCCATGTTCCCAGTCATTTTTTCGTAATTGCGGTCTATTGATTCCTGGAGCTTTATCATCATCTCTTGTAGAGATGTTAATGTTATTGAGGAAGACTGGGGGTCTGTTGATTTTTCTGGTAACATGCTTTCTATACTTCTAGCAGTTTGTGGGGTTGTTGGTTGTGGTACTGTTGTAGATTTTTTTGTAATTTTAGATTGATGCATTATTGTTATCTTAAATACCTTCTGAATATACTCCCAATTAACCATATACCTCTCTAATAAATTAAATTAAATAAATTTGTCTAGGTTTTACTTAATTAGACTTATAAAATTCATTAAACAGCAATTCTATGGATCAATAAATCAATATAATAATCAACAATATAATAGATCAATAATTCAATATATTGGTAATGCAATAATTCAATAAGTCGATATGCCCCCCCTTTACACAATCTTTTAAAACAGTTTTATAATTAATTTATTCCTCTTTGTATTATTCTTAACTCACTCAGTCTTGATGTATATAAGTTGTTAATTCAGTTTTCAAAATCAATCAAGATGATAACAGGACAATGTTTAGATGATAATCCAATATTCGGACAATTCAGGGATAAGAGTCAAATAAGATCAAAAAGTCAGTTCAGAGTCAATTCGAGTTAAGTCTCACCAATGTAAGGGAAGTCTCTCAGTTTATATTGTCCCACAGTTCCTTCTATAACACAAATCTATTACAAAGGAGGAGTCCTTTTTTCCCTCTGTCGAAGTTCTACACCGTAAGAATAATTTTGAAAGGTTCAATATGCCGGCTAGTACTGTTAATTTCTTAGCTCTCCCGTACGTTCTTCTTCCGGTTTCCTTTTTGCCTTGTCACCCTCCGATCTGTAATCCGTCAAACTTCCACTTTCCTTCGCACTTTCCAAGATTCTTCTTGCCCTTCC
Organism: Bothrops alternatus; assembly: GCA_034064705.1. Lineage (NCBI taxonomy): Eukaryota > Metazoa > Chordata > Lepidosauria > Squamata > Viperidae > Bothrops > Bothrops alternatus. The sequence goes on along the minus strand of JARGCV010000031.1, from coordinate 3,500,693 downwards.
ACTGTTTCTTTCCAGACCAAATTTCAATATACTCTACTTTAATTTTATTTTTATCTTGTTGTCAAATTTTAAATCCAAATCAGTACAATTTAACCTTGAAAGCGTCTAAGGTCGATCTCCAATCTCCCGTCCGACGCTCTCCTTTCTTTCACCCGTTCTGCTCCGTTAAAAGTTTTGGCTGCTACGTTACTTTTGGAGTTTCTGATTTTATCAAAACAGACATGCAACGCGAAGGGCTTCACTCACCAAGTCTTTCTGCCGTCTGCAATGTCTCTCTCTCAAATCTTTCACCATCCACTCTTTTCTTACTTTTCTATGTGACTGTTCTTCTTGCTTCCATTATCTGCGTAAGGTCGTCATGTCTTCGGGCCGGCCATAGGTGGGCCGCTTCGGCTTCGGCTTAAGTTGTTTCCGGCTCTCCCGGGGCTTGCCTCACCTCCACAGGTGCACCAGAAAGTCCTTTTTAAATTGCTAATCTCACCAGGTAGCAATCGCTCTTAGGCAACCAAAAAGAAAGCCAAAAAGCAGAGATCGGTCCCAGAGCTCCCCGGAGACGGCTCAGCAACGACGTGACGTCAAACCGGAAGTCCCCAGAAATGTTCAGTTTTTCATCAAGTGTTTTATTCAGTAATGAATCCCCCAAACCAGTTTCAATATCTTGTTTATGCTGTTGGTCTAACAATAATCTTATATTTGATAACCCATCATAGGTATCTGTAGCTGTACAAGCATCTTTCTTGCTGGATTCTTCATCTTTTTGAAAAGACACAATTGGAGCATATAATTCTGATTGGATTCTGTTAACAGCAAAATTTTGCTTAATTATATCTGTGTCATGCTTAGCAGATCTTCTGTCGCAAATAGGAAGAGAAAGTCCCTGAGTATATGGATCAACTTCACCTGATATTAAATATCTTTTTTGTGAAAGGTATTGCCTGTAGTCCTGTCGAAGTTCTTCCTTTAGTTTGTGTTTTTTATGTTCATAATCCTCCCCCAGAGGCAAGCTTAAGCCATAGTCATGCAAAGCAATATGTTGACTATTCGGTGGGATGTTTTCTTTAGCCATGGAGATTAATAATTCACAAGCCTTTGAAAGTTTCTCTGCACTTTTATTCTGCATCTCCATATATGGGGGATCATTTTCAAGTTTTGCCTTGTCCTGTAACAACCTCGCTTTGTGTTCAAGGAGTTTGTCTAGGTTCTCAGCCATCATTGTTTACTTTTGGAAATAATAATCTAACTGAAGATAGTACCTCGTCTGCAGCTCGCTCCGGAAAGGCCCAGGCACCAGCGGGTGCTTCACCAGCGGCTCCCGCCGATTTTTGGATGGTTGCTATTTTTGATGATAATTGAATAGCTGCTAGTAACTTAGAGACCAGCTCTGAATGTGCTATGGGTTGCCGTGACGAAGTCAGGAATCCCTGTTGTTCCCACAGGGCTCCAGTAGCATGGCAAACCCCAAACGCATATCTAGAGTCAGTATATACATTGGTAGACCTGCCCCTCACTTCCTCGCAGGCTTGAATTAAAGCTGCAAGTTCAGTGGCTTGAGCACTGTAGGAAGGAGAGTGGCACTGCCCACACTATTTCATGGAGAGAGACGACAGCTGCTCCTGTCACCCTGCTTCCTTCGTGTATGTAAGAGGAACCATCTGTAAATAGTTCAAAATCTGGGTTCAACATGGGGACATCGGTAAGGTCGGGTCAGGGTAGTTCTGTGTCTTGAAGAAGATGTAAGCAATCATGCAGGTTTTCCTTGGATTGATCTGTCAATATTAGTGTAGCCGGATTTAATGTCATACACCTCTCAAAAGAAATGTGGTCAGAGGTGAAAAGTTCTGCTTTGTATTGGGCTAAATGTTGCTCTGTAAAGACTTGTGTCTGCAACTTTAAGAGAATAGTAAACACATCATGAGGCACTTTCAGAATGAGCAGTTGACCCAGTACCAGATGTCTTGATTTTTTTTATAATTTTCACTGCTCTCAAGCAGGGGACTGTTCCCCTTGCGACTGGATCTAATTGTACTGAATAATATTCCACTGGACTTAGTGAGGGGCTGAATTGTTGAGCTAGGACCCCTGAACCCATTCCCTGGCTTTCATGAATAAACAATATAAAGGGTTTCTGATAATTAGGAAGACCCAAGGTTGGTGCTGACACCAGTGTTTGTTTTATTTTTGAGAAGGTAAGGTCTAATGATTTTGTCCAAGTAATAGAGTCTGGCATATTTTTTGTGGTAAGTTTATTTATTTATTTTATTTATTTGGGTTTGTATGCCGCTCCTCTCCGGGGACTTGGAGAGGCTAACAACATATATATAACAATGAATTACAATAAAAAACCCAAACAAAGATATCTAAAAAATCAATAAAAAACACACATTCAATTCAACAATCAACCACAATCATCCCCAGGCCTGCCGGCAAAGATGAGTTTTTAGATTTTTGCGGAAGGCCGGGAGAGTCGGAGAAACGCGGACTTCAGGAGGCAGTTGGTTCCAGAGTTGAATGAGAGGCTTGGCTAATTCTCCAAAAGAGGGAATCCATGGGCAGCAGAACCCTAGGATGCCTAGTAAGGCTCAGATTGTCTTTTTGAATGGGAAGGTTTCATATTAAGGATAGTCTTGACCCTCCCTGGGGCTAGTTTTCGTATTCCAGGAACAATGACATAGCCAGGTATGTGACTTATTGTTGTAAATATTCTAGCTTGGAAGGGGATTCTTTATGTCCTCTCCTTGCAAGGGAAAGAAGCAGGTGATGTGTATCAGCTCTGCAAGTTGGTTCAGTGTCTGACATAAGCAAAAGGTCATCCACATATTGAATTGGCACTTGAACCCCTGGCAGGGAAATGGATGATATGGCTGTTTTCAGAATGTGTGAGAAGAAGGTGGGGGACTCAGTACAGCCTTGTGGCAAGCGAGTCCACAATGTGTTGCTTTTTAGTTACATGCATGTTACTGTAACCCGGAATTTCTCGACCTTGGCAACTGTAAGGCATGTGGACTTCAACTCCCAGAATTCCCCAGCCAGCAATGTATAACCTAAAATGCATGGTTACAGTCATCTTTGAATCCAGTCATTGCAAAGCAACATTTATGGCACACCCCGTGTCCCAAACAAGTCATTTTGGGGCATACTCAGGAAACTATGGCCTGCCACAGGGGTTTTAAACCTTGGCATAGGGATTCTGAACCTTGGCAACTTTAAGACTTGTGGACTTCAAATCCCAGAATTCTGGGAGTTGAAGTTCACAAGTGTTAAAGTTGCCAAGGTTCAGAACCCCTGGCTTACTAATATGTGTGAACTTACATGGAATATCCTCCCTTTCTGCTTTCAAGGAAACCTGGTTTCGACTTGTCCTTAGGAAAGCCATAGTCCAGCCTCCCTTTTGCTCCATTCAGGGGCCTGGGCGGAACCCTTAAAGCCCAGAGGCTTTGGCGAGGGTGTCTCTCTCCAGGGCCAGCAGTGTCGCTCGCCCCGGGCTGCCCTTTGGGATGGCTGAGACAGGCTGGTTATTCTTCGCGCCCCGGGACACCCAGCTTGCCTTAGCCCGGCACTTGCCTGCCTGCCTGCCTGCCTGCCTTCCTCCCTCGGGGAGTCCCGGGCACCCACCCTATACCGTCAGCTAACCAGGCCCGCGGCCCCGATGCTGCAGGCATGGATGATATTGAACCTGGCCGGCTGCTCGGACATCTGCTTTAGCACGCAGTGCCAGCCGCTGCCCCCGCCAGAACCACCTCGGCTGCCTCCTATCCTGCGCAGCCCCACTGTGTGAAGCGGGGCCTGCGGCTCCCATTGCACCACCCGCCCACCACACCGATGGCGCACGAGGTGAGCACACTTTTTCACCAGGTCAGAGTTAGGCGCCGCTACCCACCTCCCACCCCTGATCCTCTTTTACTCACAGTTAGTAGAGTAGAAGATGGCGTTCCTTAGTTGCTCAGCAGGGAAACTCGCCTTTGCTGCAGAGAACTTCCAGCAACGTTTGCCGGCTGGGGATTTTGGCATGCTCAGCAGCCCAGAAGCAGCCTTTAACGGCCAGGTCTAGTCAATTCCTATTGGCTTTCGAAAGTCAGTAGAATAGTCTATTCTATTGGCGTTCGAAAGGCAATAGATTAAGAGTCTATTCAAATAGAGTCTATTCTATTGGCGCTCAAAAGCCAATAGATTAAGAGTCTATTCAAATAGAGTCTATTCTATTGGCATTCGAAAGCCAATAGAATAGAGGGAGTAACACAGCTCAGGGAAAAGTTGAAAAAATCCAGCAAAAGAGATGCCGGAAAGCTGTTCTGAGCATTCCATGCGCAAAAAAGGCCTGGTTTTTGGCGACCCCTGTGAAACGGTCATTCGACCCCCAAAGGGGTCGCGACCCTAGATAAACAAAAATGACATACTAAGATCTACCATGGATTTTATGAATACCTACATTTATATTTAGTAATCATTGTGTATTCTAATTCACCTTGTATGTCTCGTAAAGTGGACGGTTGTGGCTCCATCCTTTGTTGAGATCATTTTGAAAGTAGGCATTGAAAATTCTGCAAACAACTGATCACACTCCCATTCTGAAGGAACACAAACAAATAATTGTTAGGAGTCTTGCTTGTAATTTCATGTCTTGTGTTGCATATGATATGGATATCATATGGCTGTTGCTCCATTTCCTGCTGCTGCTCCTCACATGTGCCATGTGAAATGGATGGTTGTGGCTCCCCACCCCGTTGAGTTCCTTGTGAAAGATTGTGTCTTGGGAATTTAGCATGCAGCTGGTCATTTCACCATTCTGAAAATAAAGAACAGTAGGGCATGCCTCCTCCCATTTGTTACAGTAAATAGAGCTTGTTGACTATAACCTGAAGTAGGAGATCTTCCTTACACTTTGGTGGCTGGCTCTCATTACAAACTCTTAACAGACACTCTTTTTCTACAACAGGAGTGCCTGTGAATCAAATAGTATGCCTTCTAATTCATTCTCCTGTGTCCCTCGTAATGGGGAAACCCTGTATTCCGTCATATTTCTGTACCATTGTGAATCTGTTGGCATTGTAAAATTGGCATACAATTCATCTTTCACACATTCTGAAAGAAACACTGAAAACAGTCAGGCATCACTATTGATACAGAAATGGTGAAACTCCTCATATTTTTATGGCAAAAGGAAAAAAAAATACCTTCATAGACTTTCACACATTGTGAGTCTGATACCTCATCCCAATACACATAAAGCACAAGTTATAAATACTCATAAATCTACAACATACCACATCTTAAAAAGTAACCATAAATATACTTATATTAGTATCATCGACCCTGAAGAAGTCTTCTTTACTGGGCAAGGTGGCAGGATATCCAGCTAAGAGACCCTCAGCATTCTTTTCACTTTCAGCCAGATACATTTGTACCCCCTCTGTTGTTCTCGTCACATTTATTGCACCAAACGTATTGGATGTGTTAATTCTTAACATGTACTTTTGTTTTTGTTTTTGTTTACAAAATCATCCAGGCCACCCTCCCCCACCCATTGAGTAGTAAATGGGCATTACCCCCCAAAAAACAACAGTTTTGAAGAGCTTTAATCCACATTTTTTTATTTGAATTCATTGGCTTCACGTTAACATTTTCTTGTAAAAATTCTGATACATTCTGAGATATACTCTTCAGAGACATAGGAATCTCATTACGAATCTTTGTCATTAATGACAGTGGAGAATATCCTTCTCAATACATAGTATACAGATCTTGACTTCATCCAGCATGTCTCATGTGAAATATAATTTCATTTTGTCTGAAATATTAATGATTATCCATACAATTTGAGGTATAGAAATTTGAAGGCACAGTCTTAATAAGATCTGTTTCATTGGTTCCATCCATTTGGTCTTCCATTTTGTGGTCAACCCCATTAAGCAATAATGCAGTATCTTTATGATATGGCCCTTGACAATATGCAGAATACCTATGTGTTGTACTGAAAGAAGAAATGTTACAGTTATATAATGTTATATTAACAAATTCAACTAATAAAATTCTAATTTTAATAGAATGATTAAACTCACTATTTGGTGTTTGATAGAATCGGAAATGACAGAGCTTTGTGAGAAGAAATTTCTCTGGTTCGTTTCTCCAGCTGGGAATAAACCTTCAGCGCAGATGAAAGAATAGACACTAAATGAAGCAAGCTGCCAGAAAGTAGATTTTATTTCAGAAACCAGACAGTAATGATATAGCAATGGTTTCTTGGACTAGCTAGTAGTTTTTCCATGGTGAGTGGTCCAACTCATAAAAGAAATTATTGAGTAAACATTTAAAAACAGGCTGAACACTGTGACTTTTCTGGCCATTATTTTGCCATATATAACTATACCATATACCATATATCTCCCTATTCATTGATCTTTTATACCATTTACATATTGCATTTTATACTATTTATATATTTACATACATATTTACATCTATTTACAACATAACTTCCATTTCCATTCATAGTTCATATTATTTCTGATCTCTATCTTACACTCACTTTGAGGTTGAAAATCTACACTTTATCTCTTCTAGACGAGCTTTCTTTGTTTTGACTTTTTCTCCTCAAGTCTAACCAATAGCATGTCTTATCCCAAACTTCATAATACTCTGTTTCATCCTTGTCTTTAATTTCTAATGTTAGTCTATCCATCTCTGCACATATCAATTTTTTTTTAATTAGTTCACTCTCCATCAGGGAATTTCCGTTTTTCCAGTTCTGGACATAGACCAACCTTACTGCTGTTATAATATGCAACACTATATATGTCTCTCCTTTGTTAAACTTCCCATCTATCATTCCCAGTAAAAACAGTTCTGGCCTGGGATCTATCTTCAGTCCCAACATTTCCTCCAACCAAGTCTTTATTAGCCGCCAAAATTCTTTGGCTTTGGAACAAGTCCACTACATATGATAATAAGTCCCTAACACTTTCTTGCACTTCCAACACTGTGGTGACATATCTTTTCTCATCTTTGTCAGTCTTGTTGAGGATAAGTGCCACCTGTAAAACATTTTGTACAAATTATATGAGGCAGCCAAGGTTAACTTTCTGTTTCTTTCCCATAACATCTGCCATTTGTCTAAATCAATATTATATCCAAAATTTTGGGCCCATGTTATCATCACTTCTTTCACCTGCTCCTCTTCCATTTTATATTCCAATAAATATTTATATGTTCTTTTGATTGCTTTCTCCTCCATTCCTAATAATATTTTATCTAGTATTGTCAGATCTCTCCGTATATCCCATTCCTTTATGTTTTTCTTATAACGTGACTGAATTTACAGGTACACCCACCATTCCAATTGTACCCGATTTTCTTTTAATTCTTGTCTAGATTTAAGTTCCCCTTGTTCATTTAGAATATCTCTGTACGTAACTACTTTTCCCAAGTTCATGAAATTTGGATGCAGTAGCGCTTCCAGTGTTGAGAGCCATACCAGTGTTTCTATATAGTTCTGTTGTTTAACTTTAATCCACACATTAAGTAATGCTGCTCTGATATGGTATCTCTGGAAGTATTGATGAGCGTTATATCCCACAAAAATGTGTACCATCCAGATTGTAAATCATGACCTTCTAGAGTTAATAGCCTTCTGTCTTCTAAATTTATCCAATCCCGCACCCAGGTGAGTATTGCAGCTTGATAGTACAGCTCCCAGTCAGGTAGTCTGAATCCTCCTCTCTCTTTGGCTTCTTGTAGTAGTTTTAATTTAATTCTAGGCTTCTTCCCCTGCCAAATAAATTTCAATATTATTTTATTCAAATTTGCAAAATATTTTTTCTCTAATTTTATGGAGACATTCTGAAATAAAAAAAGTAATTTAGGTAAAATGTTCATCTTTATTGCTGTAATTCTCCCCATGAAGGAGAGTTGCAAATTTTTCCATCTTTCTAAGTCTTTCTTTATCTGATTGTTTAAATTAACATAGTTATCTTCTTTAATTGTAATACACCTTGCTGTTAGCTGTACTCCCAAGTATTTAACTTTCTTCACTATTTGGATATTTACTTTCTCTGTGTACTAGTCATATTTTTAACTATCATTTTCATTTTATCTTTGTTGATTTTCAGTCCAGCTGCCTCTCCATATTCTTCTAATATTTCCATTTAGATCCTATTTAGCCAAAAAGTCAGGACTCACTTTTCCAAGCAAACATGGAAAGCCAAAAGCCAAAAGCCCCACCCTCCTGTACTGCCTTGAATTCCTCTGTTCCCATCTCCACCTCATCCTCCCCTGGTTGGGGCTGTTGAGGACCTACTCCAAGTCGTAAATGACAACACCCCTCAGCCCACCACATAGTCAGGGTCCATTTTTCCAATCAAGCCAAGCCTAGGATCACTGCCTCAGTCATAGATGGAACTACTATGAACCGGAGGATCTCCCAATGTTTGCCCATATCCATCCGACCGGTTTTGTGACTAACGTGGCCGGGCCCCACCCAAAAGTGTCCCGTCTACCTGCTCAAACCGGATGGGAGACACCAACCGGGTTACTCTAATACCCATCCTCTCTACCACTTTCTTACTAACTAGACAGCGGGTACAACCCATATCAATTAAGGCCTGGTATTCATTAGACCGCCCCGTGATTGGGCTTGTTAGTGTGATTGGAATGGTAAAAGGCACAATGGGTTGACTCACCATGGGATCCTCTGCTGGGTCTCCATCATCATACTCCTCCAAAACCGGTATCTGATCAGCTGGGGACTGTTGGGGGATCCACCCTCCGCTTGGCAGGCAGCCCTAGACCTTTCTGTGGTCTTCTTCGGCATGGTCCCTGGCTTGCCAGTGGCAGTTGGTGTGCTGGGCACCACTGGGACTGGACATTTGGCTGCTCTATGGCCTGGCCGGTTACACCTAAAACACCGGAAGACACCCCCCCCGGAACGTGGACTAGGAACCAAGGTTTGTCTGCTGATGTCCTTTGGCCGGGGGTTCGGCGGTTCGTCCGGTGGTCACTGGAACTCCTGCAAGCCTGCATCCAACTCCGTCACCACCCGGGACCATTCTGGAAGTCGGCAGGGGATTCCCCTTACCTCACATGCACGGCATAGTTCTTTGTCCAAGCCAGTCAGAATTGGTGGATCAAAAGGCGCTCTGGCCATGATCGGAGCCTCCCAGCCGCCCATTGGAATTCACGTACGTATTCCCTAGCCGGCCTACCCTGTTGTCATAACCCCAGTATCTCTGCCTCTGCTTGTTGCACCTGGGAGAGGTCTTCAAACCTGGTTTTCAGGGCATCCAAAAACAGAGCAATATCAGCCAGCTCCCGAGCATGATCGCTATATAAATCAGCCGCCCAGGCCGCTGCCTCCCCCTGTAAGCTTGCCATCACAGCCACCACCATCACCCAATTGGACAGGTATAGGGTAGTGAAGCAGTCCAGATGGCTGAGGACATGGCTCATGAAAATAGCCAGGCAGTCTGGATCACCATCAAATGATACTGTAATTGGAGGGTGGGTTCCACACCACTGCTTGGGGCCAAGGGGCTATTGCTTGTGCTCCATACTGAGCCCCATCCAGGGTCACAGTGCGCTGGCCATCGGTTCCCGTTCCCCACGGCCCTGAAGCACCTGGCACAACCCCCGGCTGTCTAGATGGGTCTACAGGCGAGGCTCCAACCTGTCTACCCTCCCGACGGTGCTGGGACTGCTCTACCTGACCATGTCCTACAGGAGGGCCCGCCAGGGAAGGATGGCTGCTTGGCATCAGTCTGAGCTTTGGGCTAGCTAGGTGGAACCTGGAAGAATCAGATGGTAATCCCAAACCTGAAGTGACATGGGACTGCGGTGGTGGTGGTGCGAGGTAGCCCGTTTCCCCAAACTGGTCCCGTAAAACGTGCAAAGTATATTGTCCTGGAGCGGTTGAATAGCTCCACTCCTCATTCTTGTCCCTTGTCACACGTCTCTCCCACCAAGCTCTCAAGGTAGGCCCCACCCCCACAACTCGCTGTCCACCCCCTCGGGTGGTGTAGAGCCGGACTCAGCCACCACTCCCCCAAAGAAGCTGTCGATACTGGTTGTTGGGCCTCAGCTCCTGAAACCACGGGTTGCTGTGCCTTGTCCTTCGGATGTACCACCAGCTGGGCCTCCCTTGCTTCCACTATGGATGGGACTTCCAGCTGGCCTGTTGGTTCCAGGGACTCTTCCCCTGAGGTAGCTCCTTGCGTCCCCTCCGCCATTCCGTTCCACTATCCAGAGCCAGGAGATGTGGTATAGAATTGAGGTTTGGAGTGCTAACTTACTGTTAAGTCGTCCTACTTGAGCTTCCATAAAAGCCAGACACCAGGAACGCTAAACAACCAACAGCTTTAATTGCTAGGTGGAAACAAAGTTAGCACTGGGAGTGGCTTGCTCCCAGTGCCTCATATACAATAAGCGCACCCCACCCACACCAGACCCCACCTTCACCTGGCCCAACCCTACTCAACAAACCACAATTAGGGTACCGTTATAAGGAAGTGTCGGAGCCCCTAGATCCTCCCCCTGCCAGCCACAGCCCTTTTTGCCTTCCTGCTGTCCATACGCACACGGCTGCGCATGGCCGTTTTGCCAGTCGGTAACCCACCTAGTTCCCCTCGTCCTCTGGCTTCCTGGCCACCCAAATGCTGTCGGACCCAGTGAGGCTCGTTCGCCAAATGCCGACAGTCCAGGGGACAGCCCGACAATCAGCATATGGAACCGGACGGCCCCTGACAACGTCAACAAGCCCCACCAGCCAGGGACAAGGCAGTGCACCTCCGAACGACATCATCACTCCAGGTCAGTAGTCAGCGGTTGGCCACAATGGTGCCAGGAACGGTGAAAGCAAGGGAGGCATGAGGAGAAGCAGGGCGGCAACACGGAGGACGGGTAAGAGGAAACGACTCCAGATAGCTGGGCCTCACAGGGTCCGACAACAACAATATCTTTTGACTGTTCAGGAATTGCTTGAAATCTTAATTGGAACTGTTTTATCTGGGATTCCAAAATTGCCCTTTCATCCAAATCAAACAGATTATTTATTTTTTCCATTTTATGTTCATTAAGGTCAGCTCTAATTTCCACCTTCTTGATATCTCTAGTCAAATGTTGGCTGTCCCCATGTAATTCTTTTGGTAGAGTATCAAATTTGGCTTCAATGCTTTTTCTCATGGCCTAGATTAGCTTGTGCATTTTAGCTGTATATTCATCCAAAAATGGCTTTAAAAGTTGTAAATCTTCTGATAATCTCTCTGCCTTTTCCATTCTCTTCCTGGTAGCTATTTTTTAATATGTAAATAAAGTTTAAAATTTGATGTTAAACGCTTTAAAGTTATAAATCCAGTGAGTTTGGAAAACCATTTAAAAAGTAGAGGTTAACAATATCAATCTTTTGGCTCCCTCTTCTGATCAAACAACATTATTGTCAAGAATGCCTTAAGAGGAGAAATTCCCCCCTCCCCAGTCTCTGTAGACCAATCATTTTCGTCAGAAGTGCTCCTGGCCAGTAGGAGACCTCTTCAGATCTCCTACAGATTCTCCACACTGTTAGGCTTAGAACAGTTTCTAAACCGGAAGAAACTTCCCTGGGAAAGGGGAAGCTTTGGAAATCAACCCTCTTGCTCCCCTGAGTAGCTAGACGCTCTCAGACTGCTTCTTGAAAAAGGAGTAGTAATCAGGTTAAGTCCCTGACTGGGGTGGGGCAACCATGCAAGTAGAAGAACCCACCATTTAAATGTACAATAAAGGACTGCAGCAGGTCTTAAGACACTAAGTTTTCAATATATTTATCTTTCTTCCCAAGAGAGACTTCCTCTAGTTGCAGCTTGTAATTTTTTTGTGTGTGGAACTATCACCAATTCTGAAGCTCCATGACTTTAAAATGGGGAGGAGGGGAGAAGTTGGTTTTTCTGTGCCAAACTAAAGAAGCTGGAAATCATTATGGAAACTACCTTTGAAACTTAAGGATATAAATTTTTGGAGGACTCTATACTGCTGATTGATTTTGTGGCATCTCTTTTGTTCCTTTGCTTTTAAAACAAAGGACTGTTTAAACGGGTCTTTGGATTTGCTGTGAGAAGAGAGTGAAACAGTTCCAGCTGCAACTCGGAGATTTGTAAAGTGGACCAATTTGATACAATGCACTGAAAGTACCCTCTAATGTTGCCAGCTGATTGGTTGACAAAAGCAGAGGCGAGGATTCTCTGTTCCTTTGGGCAATTCAAATCTAAGTGGGCATATGCCATTCCTACTTCCAAGAGGTGAACCCAGAAAGCATTGGGTGTTTCCTTTTCTCTCTATGTTGTTCTTTGGAATTCCAACCAATTTAAGGGTTTTTTTCCCTATCTCTTGTAGGGCTTCTAGTAAGTTTGTCTTTGGCACGGTTGTACTCGTCCCAATGTTTGGCATTATTATAATCCCAATCTTGGTGGTTTAGTGGGTAGGCGACGCACACGGGCTACTTGCCCCGCAGTTATTATAATTGGTCGCCTAGCGATCTCTGTCTTTTCAACCAGTTTCAACAGTTAATCTTTTGTGAAGAAGATATGCAATAACTGAGTTACATCTACCCCGATGGATTGTGACTATCTATAATGAATCACAGTCTGAGGGTCAGGAAGGGGTATCTTTTTTCCATATTACCAGGTCAGATGCAGAGAAAGGTATGTGTCAGGACATACTCAAGCTGGCCTCTTCCCCTTCCTAACACAGGTTTATTTAGTGGTGGGGCATGGATTTTTGTTCAGAATGATTAAGAGAAGGGAATCTGCATTGGTTTCCACCTTACTTAGAGTTGGGTCTTTGGACCTGGAAAGCTCTGCCCAGCAGTACCAATAGGGGATCTGGTTTGGTTTTATCTTGGGCCTAAGTACTTTTAGTGTTTGAAAGGCAAAAGTACTTTTCTCAGGCCAAATTTGTCTCCCGGTGTCATCCCTAATCCTTGCACAATTTCCTTGCTCATTTCCTCTACATATCGGCCAGGATGGGCAATCGTCTCTCACCCCAAGCCACGAGCAAGTCTCCTAGAGAGAATCCTGGTGAGATCCTTGAGCTGGAGCTTCCCATGTCCCCCTCTTTCTGCTGTGGGGTTTAATCAGTTCAGCCAGGTCTCCCTTGCAGCCAAGCTTTCCGAAAACTTCCTGCTCCACCTGTCAGTCTTCAGACCAAAAAGGAGTCCAGGAGGGCTCTGGTTCCCTATCAGAGTAAAGGCACCTCCTTTTCTGGGAAACCTGCCTATGGTTTTTTGACCAAAAAGGTCTGGGAGACCTCTGCTCCCCTTGTAGAGAGTATGGGCACATCCTTCCATGGTCTTTCCTTGCCTCACGGTTTTCAAACTCGGGAGACTGGGAAGACCTCTTCTCTCCTAGCAGTGAATACAGGCACTTCCTTGAATGGGTCTTTGCTTATTGACCCTTGCTGGGGTCCTTGTTATTGATACCCAACACCTTCCTCTCATCTGTTGACTGCCTGGCTCTCTCTTCTTGCAGAAGGGCCAGCGCTCCATCCAACCCCCTTGCTTTCCAGGACCTGGTCTGGTGGAGCTAGCAGCAGACCTCGGTGCAGCTAGGAATGACACAGAAGGAACAGGATCCAGATATAGCCAGAGGGCAGAGCCCCTTGCATACACATGCTCTTCCACTCCCCAGGGTTCCCAGAATTATAAATTTAGCAATACAGATCCCTTTTCTAGGCAGCTGTTGCAGCTCTCAAAAACTCCCTTTACTACCCTGTGCCACCCAGGCAAAGTCCAGTAAGTTCACCCACATACAAAGGTGTCTGCTGCCAGCTCGGTTAGAACTTATCTGAGTTAATTGGTGGTCCCTCTGTGGTTGCCAATTGTTAAAAAAAACACTTTGGTTTGTCTCTAGCCGGGACAATATAGTTAGTGCTTGAAAACAAATAGACAGAAAAGCAAGCTGCCGGAAAGTTGATTTTAATTTTGAAAGCCAAAGACCGTATTGACAACAGCATTGGGGTTCCCTGTTAGCTGGCTGTCGGGGAAGGTGAGTATAATGAGTTTTATACCTTTTGGGGCTTTTATTATTTAGATGCTTGATGGGATTTTGTTTAGATTTAAGTGCACATTCTGATATGATAATCTTCCCTTATCTGGTCTCTTTGGGGCAGTGAGGGGCCAGCCTTGGGGAAGGGAGGGTAATGCAGATTTAATGAGTTTCTGTGCCCTGTTAGCTTAATCCTGTCAGTATTGAATGTTTTGGCTAGAACAGCGGTTCTCAACCTGTGGGTCGCGACCCCATTTGGGGTCGAACGACCATTTCACGGGGGTTGCCAAGCACCGCAGTCCGCCATTTTTTTTGGTCGGCCATTTTTTCTTTTTTTTGGTCGGCCATTTTTTCCCTATCGCGATGCGGGCCGTCATGCCGCGCATGCGTGATGTGCCCCGTCACGCCGCGCATGCGCGGTGCGGGCCCACCATATATTTTTTGCGCGATGCGGGCCAGGGTCGCACCGCGCTTGTGCGGCTCGGGCCGGGGTCAAGCCCCAGAAAAGGTTGAGAGCCGCTGGGCTAGAAGCATACTACTCAGCCTAGGCTGCATTCCTATGGTTTCACAGTTTACTTTTGTTATTGCTACAATGTATCAGTTCACAGAAGGCTCTTAACAGCTTATCTGAGGCTATTTCCTTAGATTCAGCAGCAGTTTTTTTTCTTTGCAAGAAGCTTTTTATTCTGCGGCTTGAGCTAGTAATCCAGTTATTTAGGAGAATGGCTGTTCTCTTCCTTGGAGGGGAGTTATATTTTTTTCCATATATTTAGTTTCCAATCAGCAAAAGTTTCAGACAGGAAGATTTCTTAGAGTTAATTTTCAAAATGTTCATCTATTCTTTTATAAAACAGTAAACACTCTACAGGAAATAATCTTTCAAGTTCATGTAGCCATTTAACTTAGCCTTTAGCTTTCCAAAAGCCACATTCTAGTCTCCCCTTTGTTATTTTCCAAAAATTAAAGTTTTTCTTTTTAAAAAAAAAATCTATAAACTTTGATAAAATTTCTTTTGTCAAGGGTAGAAAGAAAGTTTCCTGGCATGATGAAACTTGTCCTTCAGAAGGACAATAAATAGAAAAATAAATAACAAGCAACTTTCTAAAGTAAAGAGAAATGGACTGAACTTCAACTTAGGCAGGATCATTTTTTTCCAGTTCCCATCACTCTCGAACCCACTGGAGATTGCTATTTTCAATCTCTTCATAGACAGGTTCTGCAGGGAGGAAACTCATGGGTAATCCTAGTTCTCCCCTTTATCCAGGCATTCGAAGCAACCAATCCATTCACCGGCTCCTCTTATTGCTGAGCTTGTTGCTTCCACTCCTGAGCTTTCTTCAGTCTGCCACTGCTCCTTTGTTCACTTCAGAAGCTCCTCGTTCTCCTGCACCAGGGGTAGGCAACCTTGGCTCTTTTATGACTCGTGGACTTCAACTCCCAGAATTCCTGAGCCAGCATGGCTCAGCTTGGAAACTCTTTCCCCTCAGCATGGCTGGCTCAGGAATTCTGGGAGTTGAAGTGCACGAGTCATAAAAGAGCCAAGGTTGCCTACCCCTGTCCTAGACCAAATCAGTCTTGCCCTTTTGCTGAAATGCCTTCCAAGCCAGAGGTCTCAATCCCATTGTGCTTTCTTTCATTCCTTTATTTCACAATCAAATGAAGATTGTGAAATCTTTCCCTGCTTTCTGTATCTGTTGTTCCCAGGCAAAGAAAAAAAATAAGATTTCTAAAGCAAAACTGCTTTCTCTGGTCAAGACATCCTCTTTCTACTTTCAGAACTTGAAGAGCAACATCACCAAATTTATTTATTTATTTAATTAGATTTCTATGTCGCCCTATTTCAAGAACTCAGGGCGGCTTACAACATGGATACTCACAAGAAATCTAGCATTAAAATACATTATAAAAACCCCTTAATTAAAAACCAATCATCCAAGACAAACAAACATACACTGGCTTGGGCAAGGTGTTAACTGCCCCAGGCCTGTCGGCAAAGATGTGTCTTCAACAATTTGTGAAAGGCAGAGAGGGTGGGAGCAATACGGATCTCCGGGGAGAGTTGATTCCAGAGGGCCGGGGCCGCAACAGAGAAGGCTCTTCCCCTAGTCTGGCTGACGGGACCTGGAGAAGGCCGACTCTGTGGGCCCTAACCGGTCGCTGGGTTTCATGGGGCAGCAGACGGTCCCGTAAGTAACCTGGTCTGATGCCATGTAGGGTGATGCTTTACCTTCCGCAGGCAGCTTCAATGTGGATCAGACACGATTGCCGAATGTAGAGACAAGACAATGAGACAAGGCTTCTCTCTGGGGTGACTGACATTCGAATGCAATCAGCCTCCTCTCTTTATTTGGTTAGCATCAAACAACGTGAATAAATCACATACAAAAAGGTTTAGTCCGGCAGTTTAACAATAGCATAATATACTTTGTTTCATCAATGGTTACATCCTCAAATTGTTTACTATTAACTTTTCCTGCTTAGTCAGGAGATTCCCATAATTACAAGATAATATGTTTCCTACATCTAACTATAAACTAACACTTTCGCTTTTAACTGTCAAAAGTTTGTAAATCCTTGCGATGTGATCTTAGGCTAATTTGGTGTCTGTTTCAGATCGTTTCTGATCGTGCTGCTTATCTAACTTCAGTTATCTTAAACATAGTCTGAGAAGGGTTTGTTTGCTTATGTGTAAGCTAGCAGTTGAGGAACACTCTTGATCTGAACAATTGCCTTGCCTGAAGGCTTGTAAATCACGGCAATTAGCCCAGCCAAAAGGTTCCTGCATTAGAAGCCTTTCGATTTGAATACACAAAATGCTTACGGGCAGTTCAAGTGGGGTGCATTACAACAATTGCTATTTTTTTATTTTTTTTATTATTATTATTATTTTCAGAAGCTTTCTTCATCTTCGGAATACAATAAAGTTTTCTTCTCAGAGATGATATATGAGTCTCCCAAATTCTCCCCTAAGTCCCAAATGTGCAGTGCTTGTTTTTGAACAGCACTCTCAACCACACTGCTAATCACAGAACGTAACAGGGGAATCAAACAAGGCAAAAACATTAAGCCCAAGAACCCAATTCCTATCATAAACAGGGCTTGTCTCCAGTTGTTGAAAATGCCCAAGAAACCTCCTTGGTCCAATATCCCCGTCCATTGCTGAGGTGGGACATGGGCCAAGCGAACAATTCTGTCAGTAATTTCTTCTATGACCCTCCCATTGTCATCAATTTGCAGGCAACAGTTTGACAGATTAAATTTTCCACAGACCCCTCCTTCTGCAGCTAGCAGATAGTCAAGAGCTAGGCGGTTTTGAAATACGCCGTTTCTTAATTGGCTATGTTGTTTTGCTATCAGATTTAAAGCTACAGCATTCTCACGAGTGTTTAGTTCCAACACAGCCTGCAAGCGAATTATGCGATTAATCATATAAATGGGTGTTCTGTACCCATAGCTGCCATCTTGAGCCCAAGTGGCTGGACCATATTCTGTTATGATTGCCTCAGCGTCCCATATTTTGCCCTTCCATTCCTGGTCTTCGTATATGGGAACTTCCACATTCAGGGAACGTTTCCTTCTTTGATAGACTGAGTGGCTGAGCCTTTCACCTTCCCCCAATGGTATTAGGAAGAAAGCTGGGCGTATCTCTCCTATAGTACAGGAGCCAGTCCACTTATCAGGTAATTGGGAATAAGCTCGTTTTCCACAGATCCAATATAATCCTGGAGGAGCTTTCCATGTCCCTTTATAGGATGCACTGAGCATTTCTCCAGATTCTGTGGGCCAATTGTACATGGCTGTCTCATTAGGCAATGGCCACATGAATGGAATGTTGTTAACTGAGGCATTTGGCCAAAAGGAGACTGAGGAATCAGAGATGTTTATTTTTATCATTGCTTCGCATAGGCTGTCACCAATCAACAGAGTGCTGTGCTCAAATCTATGGACACACCAGCGGCAAACTAATGCCTGCCATAACTCCCACACACTATTGTTTAAGTGAGGGGGTTGTCCGGTAGCGTTATATTTTTTGGAAATATTCCATTCTGCGGCCTCCCACGGCCACTGGTCTCCTACATTTGTGCCCCCGCACACATAGCAGTTTGTAACATTTAAGGCCTGGGCTACAGTGCCAGCTAGTTCTATGAACAGATTCCTAGCAACATCCGGGATTTCAATAGGTGTCTTCATTTCTTTCCAGAATTCAGTATAAAAATTATGGGTGATTTGGTCTTCAGTTTCCATAAATTTTTGCACCTCTATTGTGAATTTTCCAGTTGGATCTGTGCCCCATCCATCTATCCCAATTCCAAATTGATTGCCATATCAATCAGTCATGGTGTTGAACCCTTTGATGGTAAAATTAATTTTGTTACAATGTCTCAATTTACAGTTTGCAGTAGTTACTACCTTACTTAATGTAGTATCCCACACATAAGGTACTGTGCTTTCCCACAGACTGGTTGCCCAATGAACACAACTCCAATAAGGGCACAAATTACCATACCCACACTCCGGTGACCCCTTAATAGGACAAATATACTTGTCATTGACAGCATATTCCCTTTGCCCTGTTAAATGGCCACAATCTACTATTTCACACACATCAATTATAATGGAGATAGGTGTATTCAGAGACCATATTCTTTGTTGATGCAGTGTTTTGCCTTGAGATTTTAGCTGAAGCCACATCTGTTCCGGATCGTGTTTGGGATCATAACATGTTTATGTGGTCTTACAATAACTATATGTGACATTCCCCTTTTTGCATGGGACCATCTCACCAGGACATTTGTGATGGGAAAAGTAAACCAGGGTCTCTTTTACCTGATTGCCTTCACGAACCTTAACCACACATTGACTACAATCATCAGATGGTTTCCTAGCAGCTCGTGGCTTGCGAGGAGGGGGCACGATAATGGGTTTTTTGCTAGTCAAAACTTGAAAGGGGGTGGTCATCATCATGGAAGGGGGGGTGGGAACAATGCCTTGGTTCCCTATTTTTGAATTTTTTTCAGGAGATTGCATATAAACTGTACAGAGACCTTCCCAATACCTTGGTAAAGAAGAAACATGAGAATCATTACATTGAAATGTCAAAGGACTATTGAAAAAACTATAAGTCCCACAATTTCCTGTCCACAAAATATAAGCAGCCCAAGAACAAGTACGGAGAGGGACTTTATCCCCACATAAATCCAGTGCATGTTGAACAAAATCCAAAGATCTGTTGGAGCAAATCCACTTCTTTTGATGTGAAGAAATAGGAGGAAAGACCCCCCCAAACCAGGTTGCAATCACTATTGACCATGGTGCGTAACTGAAAGGGCTGACCATCAGATACCTTGGTGGACCAGATGCAAAAGGGAAGATTAGAGAAGCTGCGTTTGGAGCGAAGGGGGAAAACATCATTGTGATGCAGTATCTGGGCTGCCGGGTGATCCAGACGGAAGGAACTGTGTCTTCGGAAGGAATTGCGTTTTCTGATGGTTGAAGCAGTCAAAAGCCAGGAAGGAATTTGGGGGAAAGCAAAACTGTCACGGCTAGCAATCAGACTGCTTATTTCCCTCCAACTGCCATTGAGTAATCCTCTGCAGGCATATCGACCTATAGTTGTGAGAGAGATTTTCAAATGCAGGGTTAGATGACAGTAGCCGGCTATTTGAGAACGGTGGGGAAACCACCATTGAGGCTCAGTCATTGTGGTCACTTGAAGCCGGTCAGGAGAAGGTTTTGGTTCCAACAGCCACCGATAGGGTTCAAAGAAAAAAGTCAGGGGGCAAAGTTCTGCACGGATGTCAGAATAGCAATGTATTTGAGCAAATGTTCCAGGCAGTTCAAAGAGATGAGTAGAGTAGATCCAAAAGGTCTCACTGGCAGCATCTCCTGCGACACATAGAAGCAAATAAACGGACCAAAACATGATGTTTTCCTGAAGCAAAGGAAGAAGCGAGAAGTCAATTCATCCAAAAAGCATCGAAAAATTTAGCGAGGCATCCTCCTCCTCCGGAGCAGGCACGGGCGGTGGAAGATGACATGGACGAATGCAGCGGCCAGGAACCCATAGAGCAGAGTCTGGTAATTGAATGGCTGCATAGCCCCGACCCCAAGTTATGAGTGGGGCTGGTCCTTTCCAGGTGGGGTCAGGCAATGGGAGGATTGCTGGTAATAGACAAGCGGGCGTTGCTCCGTTTTTGATGAAGAGAAGTGACGCTGGGCAGCAGAGAGGCTAGGCTTGCCTGACTCATTCAGGAAATTTAAAGTGTAGAGAGCCAGGTTGAGCAAATTCTGTAATACTGGCAAATTTCGAGGGGGAGGAGGGAAATCTAATTTTGCAATCATGTTTTTCAAGGTCTGGTTAGCACGTTCAATTATAGCTTGTCCCTGACTGTTATAGGGAATTCCTGTCTTGTGCTCTATTTCCCATTTTTGACAGAATTGTGCAAACGCACGACTTGCATAGGCAGGGCCATTGTCCGTTTTTACAGTCGGGTTTGCCCAACACTGAGAAGGTTTTTAAGCAATGGTTGATGACATGCTTCACCGTCTCCCCCCTTTGGGGGGATGCCATAATAAAGCCTGAATAGGTGTCAATGGAAATGTGAAGATATTTCCACGGGGCAAATGCAGAACATTGTGTCACATCCATTTGCCATAATTGAGTGGGCTCAAGACCACGGGGGTTCACTCCTAATGGCACAGCACGGCCCTGCAGGCTACATGTCGGACATTGTTGCACAATGGCAGCTGCCTCTCTGTAGGAGAGAGAGAATTGCCGCACCAGAGCACGGATTCCCTGATGAAAATAAGCATGGCTTTCCCATGGAGTGGGGGGGACAGAACTGACAGGCAACAGTGAAGAAGATTTTACAGGCAACAGAGAAGAAGCATTAGAAGCAACTGAATCTGCTACATTGTTTCCTTCTTGTAACATGCCAGGAAATGGCTGGTGGTTTCGTATGTGAGCCACGAAGAAGGGAAGGGTGCGCTTTTGGATTAAATTTTGCAAAGAGGCAAACAGCGCAAGCAGATTACAATCAGTTGAGGGAGACAGGTAAGCATCCAAAATAGAGTTAATAACTTGACACACATAGAGACTATCTACAATCAGGTTGAAAGGAGTTTCAGAAAAGTGGTTAAAAGCTAAAAGAGAAGCATATAATTCGGAGCGCTGAGCAGAAGTTTGAGGGGGGGTGATTAAAGACATCCATGTTCCTTCTGGTATACACAAGCCCCATGCGTTTTACTACCATCTGCAAAGACAGTCACAGCATCTGAAATGGGCGCAGACCTTATCACCGATTTGAAAGAGACCGGGACCACCTTAAGCAAAGCAATCCGGGGGTCCGCTGGAGGATGGCAGGACACAATCCCCGGCCAATTAGCCAAGGCAAATTGCAAGGAGTCCGAGTTAAACACCAAATCCTCCCATTGAGCTAGTGGGCAGGGAACAAATAATGAATCAAGGTCTGCCCCCGTCAAGGCTTTTGCTCTAAGGCGGCCTCTCCGAATTAGAGTAGCAAACATCAAATGACTGGGGTTGATTGAATTATGGGGGGTGTGCGGCAAATGTATCCAACAATTTTTAAGGATTTTTTATTTTGAACTTGTGCCAGTATGCCAGTGGAAGGCCCTTTGTATTAAGCAGAATGAGAGATAAAGAAATGTTGGGAGTAATGCGGTCCACCCAAACCTTAGCTAGAGCGAAAGAAACATTTTGCAAAACTTCCCTTGCCTCGCCAGGCAAGAGAACTTGATCAGAAGGCTTCACCCCCCTAGTAAGGGCGGAAAATAAAGGTGAAAGCTGCAAGGTGGTGAGACCTAAATAAGGATGGATCCAATTTATGGCTCCCAAGTATTTTTGGAGTTGCAATAATGTGAGAGGTTCTGTAAAAGCCAATTTTGGGGGCTGGGGCACAGATCGGAATGCTAAAACTTTATGCCCCAAATAGGAAAACGGTGATTTTGTCTGATTTTTTTCAGGGGAAACATGAAAGCCCCCTTGCTTCAAAATAGTTTGAAGCTGTGGCAAATAGGGGAGCAGCACCCCAGGGGGGCCTGGTCCAGCAACAAGGATATCATCCATGTAATGATAAATCATTAGGTGTGGATTTTGCAATCTGAATTTATTCAGAACCTGATCCATGACAAATTGACAAATGGTTGGACTATTTAGCATACCCTGTGGCAAGACTTTCCACTGATATCAAAGCAGTTGGTCTGTGAGAATTTTGCTCTGGGACTGTGAAAGCAAATAATTGCCTATCTTCCTTATGCAAAGGAATAGAGAAAAAGGCATCTGAGAGGTCCACCACCAAAAGCTGAAAGTCAGCAGGAATTAAGTTAGGATTCGGAAGACCGCATTACAAGGGTCCCATAGGCTGAATTATAGAATTGACGGCACGGAGGTCGTGAAGAAAACGATACTTTCCACTCTTTTTCCTAATTACAAAAACAGGGGTGTTATAAGGGCTAAAGGATTGTTCCAAATGTCCAAGAGCAAGCTGCTCTTGAACTAATTTTAAAAGCGCAGTTTGCTTTTCCTGGGATAGGGGCCATTGATTCACCCACACAGGTGTGGGTGTCTTGAGAGTTAATTTCAGAGGTACAGCCATTAGGAAAAGGTTAATTAGCTTGTAGTTGACTCATTAGGTCTCGGCCCCATAAATTAATGTGAAGGGGAATGACCACAGGCTGAATATAGGCAGTGTGAGCCGAATCAGGCGATGTCACAGCTATCCAAGCAAGACTTTTACGTGCCACCTGTAGTCCCCCCACACCTCTCACAGAAAGGGGCCTCTTCTGTGGCCCACTGAGCGGGCCATTCTTGAGATCTTATGACTGAGACATCCGCCCCAGTGTCTAAAATGCCAGAAAATTGGCGGCCGTTCAAAAGGAACGTGGCCACGGGATGTGGCTGGGCTAAAGGGTGTTCCACCGCGCATAATTCCGGTGGGATAAAGTCCATTAACAATATAGTAGCCACAACTGAGCCTTGCTGAATGGTCACAGGCAGATTAGCAGAGACACAGAGTGACAAAGAAGACAGACACTGAGAATCACAGGAGCATGCCTTGACATGCTATTTCATGTGTCGGAAATACCAACAAGGGCAGAGTGGGGGGCAATTGGAGCTTTAATTTTGGTTCTAAAGGCAAAAAATAATTGTGAGCAGGCAAATTTAGCAACAATGTTTCCTTTGCAGCCATTTCAAAAGTTTGGGAATATTGATCAGGGGGAGGATTTAAATCTCCGACCTTGGGGAAGGGGCTAGCCGGTCGCCCCGCTCCTAGTTTCCCTGATTGTCGTTGGTTATGGACCGACAATCTTTTGCCCAATGAAAGCCCCTTTTGCACTTTGGACAAACAGTTCGTGGTTTAGAGGAACGTCCGTCCTTCCCTGAGGCAGCTCCCCCCAGGAGCCCGGCATTCAGCTTTAAAGTGTCCAGGCTTCCCACAATTAAAGCAGGTTTGAGATGACCGATTCTGAGAACTTTGCCCAGAATGTCCCTGCAAGGCAAGAGCCAATGCAGACATTTGAAAAGTGGTGGTACCAGTATGTCTACAGGCATCAAGATAATCTGAGATGGTAGCTCTCTGATTTACAATGACCCCTTTCAATATGCCTTTGCAATCTGCATTAGAATTTTCATAAGCCAATTTTTTAATTAATTCATCCTGTGCTGCGGCATTTTCAATCTGCCTTTTGACAGCTGTAATAAGTTTATTGACAAAATCAGCATATGGTTCCTGGGGTCCTTGTAATATTTTTTGCAAAAGAGGAAGTAACCTCGGTGGAGTCCTCCAAGACCGAGAAAGCATATAATACTGCTTCGTTAATTAATGCAAACACGGCAGGAGGAAATTGTAGCTGATTAGTGATCGTGGACTGAGTACCAGTGCCCATTATGTGGCGTATGCCAATGTCAGCAGGGAGCAAGTTTTGTCGAGCCATTCGATCAGCTTGCCTTTTCCAGGCAGCCTCAAATTGTAGATACTGCGTGTTATTAACTATCATTTGGGCAATATTCTTCCAATCTATTGGGAGAACATGCTGGCTGAGCGCAAATGCGCGCAATAAGCCTTGGACATAAGATCCGGAGATCCCATATTGGTGCACCGCCTCCTTCAAGTTCTTGATGATTTTATAATCCAAGGTTTCATATCTGGGTCTTTGCAGGCCAGGATTAGCAGGATCGGGCACCATGCCTACTGGAAAAGCGGCAATGTCTGCTAAATCATCTAGTTCTATGACCCCCTCAGCCTTGGCTTTAGCAATTCCCCTTTGCAAGGAAGAGAGAGGGGCAGGTTCAAGACATATAGGAGAAGAGGAAGCAGGTGCAGATGCCATGGAATACAGATCAGAATCAGTCAATTGAGTGCAATCCCCAGCCTTGGTGCTCAATGGTTCATATCTTGGGGGTGGTTCTTCTGATAGGGCAAATTTAGAGTCTGATTGTAATATTTTATTTGATGTCTCAGAGCTTGTTAATGTCTGAGGATCTATCAAATCAGCTTGTTTTGCACAGTGTAAAGTCAACATGGACAATACGGCTAGAACATTTGGCGGGGCTTTGGGCAGTGTATGGAGCCAAATGCCTATGCGTCTCCACGTGGCAAGGTCTAATTGCCCCTTCTCTGGGTACGTAGGGTGAAATTTTCCCAAAAAAGTCAATAAAAGATATAATTCTTTCTGAATGACAGGGAAAACAGCCTGATTATTAAGTTTCTGAATATAATTTGCTCTCCTGACTAAGCCATGCAATTCTGTCAGGTGCTGAGCCCGACCTTTTGATAGCCTCTGTCCCATACTTACGTAAAGACGTGCGCACAGTGGCCTTATTCCAGGCGAAGTAAGTAGTGGGGTGCCAGAAGGATGTGATTCCGCATCACGTCGGGGTCACCAGTTGATGCTTTACCTTCCGCAGGCAGCTTCAATGTGGATCAGACACGATGGCCGAATGTAGAGACAAGACAATGAGACAAGGCTTCTCTCTGGGGTGACCGACATTCGAATGGAATCAGCCTCCTCTCTTTATTTGGTTAACATCAAACAACGTGAATAAATCACATACAAAAAGGTTTAGTCCGGCATTTTAACAATAGCATAATATACTTTGTTTCATCAATGGTTACATCCTCAAATTGTTTACTATTAACTTTTCCTGCTTAGTCAGGAGATTCCCATAATTACAAGATAATATGTTTCCTACATCTAACTATAAACGAACACTTTCGCTTTTAATTATCAAAAGTCTGTAAATGCTTGCGATGTGATCTTAGGCTAATTTGGTGTCTGTTTCAGATCGGTTCCGATCGTGCTGCTTATCTAACTTCAGTTATCTTAAACATAGCCTGAGAAGGGTTTGTTTGCTTATGTGTAAGCCAGCAGTTGAGGAACACTCTTTTGATCTGAACAATTGCCTTGCCTGAAGGCTTGTAAATCACGGCAATTAGCCCAGCCAAAAGGTTCCTGCGTTAGAAGCCTTTCGATTTGAATACACAAAATGCTTACGGCCAGTTCAAGTGTGGTGCATTACAACAGTAGGGCTTTATAGGTCATAACCAACACTTAGAATTGCGTTCGGAGTCCAATTGGCAGCCAATGCAGCTCGCGGAGTGATGTTGAAATGTGGGCATTTAAAGGTAGGCCCAATACTTCTCGCACAGCTGCATTCTGCATTACCTGAAGTCTCCGAACGTTTTTCAAAGGTAGCCCCATGTAGAGAGCATTGCAGTAGTCGAGCCTCAAGGTGATAAGGGCATGAGTGACTGTGAGAAGAGACTCCCGGTCCAAATATGGCCATAGCTGGTGCACCAGGCGAACCTGGGCAAATGTCCTCCTCGCCACAGCTGAAATATGATGTTCCAGATTTAGCTGTGGATCGAGGAAGACACCCAAGTTGCGGACCTTCTCTGAGGGGGTCAAAAACTCCCCCCCAGGGTGATGGACAGACAGATTGAATTGTCATTGGGAGGCAAAACCCACAGCCACTCCGTCTTGTCGGGGTTGAGTTTGAGCTTGTTAGCACCCATCCAAACCCTAACAGCCTCCAGACATCGGCACATCATTTCTGCTGCTTCACTGAAGTGACACGGGGTGGAGATGTAAAACTGGGTATTATCAGCATACTGATGATATCTCACCCCGTGTCGTCGGATGATCTCACCCAGTGGTTTCATGTAAATATTAAACAGCAGAGGGGAGAGGACCGATCCCTGAGAGACCCCACAAGGGAGGAATCTAGGGATCGACCTCTGACCCCCTGCCAACACCGGCTGCGACTGACCAGTGAAGTAGGAGGTGAACCACTGCAAAACAGTGCCCCCAACTCCCAACCCTTCCAGCCGGTGCAGAAGGATACCATGGTCAGAGCCCCCTTCGCAGCCATATTCCAGCCGTAACCAAGGACTCTGCCGAACTGTGAATGAGAGATCCGGTATTTCCCCAAGCATCCTCTGAAAACTCTCTGGGTCCATCAGATGTCTGGGGCGGAACCACCTAATCGGTTCCGCCTCCCCACAGGGGAGGAGTGGAGACTTGAAAACAAGCCGTAGCAGAAAATGATCTGACCATGACATAGGCAAGATATCTAAGCCCCTTAAATTCAGATCATTGCTCAACTGTTCTGAGAGGAATACCATGTCGGGAGTGTGTCCCCTCTCGTGAGTCGGACCCTGAACTACTTGAGTCAGGTTCATGGTTGCCATGGTGGCCATAAACTCCTGCGCTAACCCAGAGGATTCGCTGAGTGACGGAACATTTAAGTCCCCCAAGACAATAAGCATGGGGAACTCAACCGCCAACCCAGCAACCTCCTCAAGCATCGCAGGCAGGGCTGTTGACACACAGCTGGGGGGCAGGTACGCGAGCAACAAGCCCACCTGAACCCCTAGGTCCAACTTCACAAGGAGCGACTCACAACCCGCAATTTCAGAAACAGCGAGCCTGCGTAGGCTAAAGGTCTTCTTGGCTATAATAGCCACTCCTCCCCCCCTTCCCTGGGGTCGTGGCTGATGCCATACCTGAAACCCGGCTGGGCACATCTCAGAGAGAGGAACTCCTCCCTCCAGGCCCAGCCAGGTCTCGGACACACATGCGAGGTCGGCCTCCTCAATTGCTTTGTCCTCTTGAAAAAAAAACACTTTTCATCTCTATGCATAATGTCCCATTCTTAATGAAAAACAACATGCGTTGCATATTAGCATATATGTAAACATTTCAAGAAAGATTTTGGAGTAATATTTGAGGAGACAGGTTTTGATTTCCTCAAATGTTGAATAATAAAAATCCTTTATTTGTTTATTCATTACAAAGTAAAAGCTTCTTTGCTACCTAGGATTGCCAGATACATGTTGAGATTGACCAGGACCATAATGAGGCATGAGGAAAGGATAAAGTGAAGTGCAACTTTAAGAACTATTTAAAAATGGTGCAGCCCCAAAGAAATAATAAGGTACAGAGCAAAGTATAAAGTAAAATATAGTGTTCGGAGATGGTTTGAGGATCTGAAAAAAAAAAGCTTTAAGGCATGGGACAGGAATGTGTATGATTTGGGGAAGTTGGAAGTCTCAGGTATCCTTTACTATGCTTTGCCATTCAGCTGAGAAGGTTGGTTGGGGAGAAATATCATAGTAGTTCCCAAGATGGACTAGAGTTATAGTTTCAACAAAATAGTGTGTTGCCAACCAATTGGTTCTATTTTTAGATCCAGAGACAATAAACACATCAGTAAATAAGGAGATTGTAAGGTCCTGCCTCAGCTATACCCTCAGGAAAGCACAAGGTTTCAAAAAGGATCTTTTACTGAGAAAAAGTGATTGCAGAGAAGTAAGGAGGAATCTGAAGTTTCCACGCAAAAGCATTAAGCTAAAAGTCCCATTTCACAAGCCCCACCTCCAATGTCCCCAGTCCATTAGGAGCCAATCTGCTGGCGTGAAGATGTGAGAACTTTGAGCTGAAAAAGTGATAACCAGCTATTCCCTGGCGCCTCGTCCTTGCTAGCCAACAGATGGCTCTGAGGGCTCCTTCCCCCTCCCTATTTCCTATGCAGATGCATCAAAGCAAAAGCACAAACAATTTAGAAATATCCTCAGTCCATAATTCATGCTCCCCCCCTCCATTTGGAATGGCAGCATTCCAATAGGGATCTGACAAAGATTTTACACTTTATTGGTTGCTGTAGCAGGCAGGTTTAAACAGAAACACAAAAGTGTAACATGTCAACCAGGATGATAACAAATATTTATTCAGCTGTTGGGCATCCCAGTAGAATGACAGCAGAGAAACCCCAAGATGGCCAATGCATCAATACGATGCCAAAGCGCTAAACCCAATCGGGGTCTTCTATCCCTATCTTGCACCAGGGCCTGAGAAATTAATCATTTATATCTGGTATCAAACTCTCATGACCTTGTTTGCATGACCTCAGCTCAGCTAGATGATATATCTCTTCATTATGCAAATTAATAGCACCAGGCATGTAGACCAAGAATCTAGTAATGGTGCAAATAAGCAGGTACAAACTTAAGTAATCTTGGTGTTCCCCTTAATGTAATGCAGCTGTGTTAAAGTGTTTCCCTTATTTTTATCTGTTAGCACAGCGGTTCTCAACCTATGGGTCGCGACCCCATTTGGGGTCGAACGACCATTTCGCGGGGGTCGCCGGACACTGCGGTCCACCATTTTGTTTTGGTTTTTTGGGGTTTTTTTTTGTTTTTTTCGTCGCGTGC
Organism: Bothrops alternatus; assembly: GCA_034064705.1. Classification (NCBI taxonomy): domain Eukaryota; kingdom Metazoa; phylum Chordata; class Lepidosauria; order Squamata; family Viperidae; genus Bothrops; species Bothrops alternatus. The sequence continues at coordinate 3,471,964 of JARGCV010000031.1, read as the reverse complement.
GTGCCGCGCATGCACAGTTCGGGCTGTTGCACATGCGCCGCGCATGCGTGGATCGGCCCGTTGCGGTCTGCCATTTTGTTTTTTTTGTTGCGCGTGCACCGCGCATGTGCGGATCAGCCCGTCGCGGTCCGCCATTTTGTTTTTTTGTTCTTTTTCTGTTGCACGCGCCGTCATGCGCGCTTTGGGCTGTCACGCACGCGCCGCGCATGCGCAGATCGGCCCATCGCGGTCCACCATTTAGTTTGGTTTTTTTTTTCGTCATGCGCGTGCCGCACATGCGCGGATCGGCCCAAAGCGCGCGCGCCGGGGTTGTGCCGTGCATGGGCGGGGCAAGTGGGGTCTCAACCTGAAAAAGGTTGAGAACCACTGTGTTAGCAGGAGTGAGAAAAAACCCCAAGCAATTTAGACAGCATCACAACTCAGAATGAAGTCTATTCTAAAATTTTCTTAATAGGAAGGAGAAATTGAAATATGTCACTACATTCAAAACACAATAGTCTTCTGCAATGTCACTATAGCAATGTGTATGCATCACACACTATTTAGTTTGAAAAGGGTGGAAAATGGTTTCTTAGTGGTATTGATTAACTACTATAAGTTTCAGTAAAATATCACCATGTAATATGGCTTAATTCTTCTCCTGAATTGAGTTTGGCATGGAAAAATATGTTTACATTTCCTCCCTTGACTTTCATTTCTGTTGCTGCATCAGAATTCATCAAGTGTATATGTTTTCTTTGCAAGAATAAGCACCATTATACCTTCAAAAATTGCTTGTCTTGCTACAGGTGGTAAAGTTCTATGAACCCATAAAATAATGCATAGTTTTCACCAATACTTTGTTTCTGAATGTATCTTGCTACTGCTTTTGAATCCTTTGTTCTTATTTCTGATGTGTTTCAGTATATACCTGACATAAATCCAACAGTTATCAAACTGATTGCTTATTTATGATTTAAATTCATGCATTTCTCCATGGAGCCAATGGTGGCACAGTGGTTAGAATGCAGGCTACTTCTGCTGACTGCCGGCTGCCTGCAGTTTGGCAGTTTGATTCTCACCAGCTCAAGGTTGACTCAGCCTTCTGCCCTTCTGTCAGAAGTTTTTCCTTGGTTCGGGTCTCCAGCTGGGAAGCAGACCTTCAGCTCAGGTAGAAGAAATGACAGGGAACGAAGCAAGCTGCCAGAAAGTAGGTTGGCAGATAAGTCGTAGGGGGCGAAAAGGGGCTATGGGTCTCCCATCCGGGACTCTTCAAAAGCCTTCCTTAAATTCTGCCTCGTATTTTCTTTTCCAGTATTCTTCCTCCCCATTTTCCAATAAATCTTTGTATGGGATTTCTATGTCTATCCTTAGGGCAGGGGCTATTGGATTTGCTAAAAGGGGCTGTGTGGCAGCCCATTTGGCTGCTTGATCTGCGAAGTGATTGCCTTTGGTGATTTCTGAATCATTCCTTTGATGTGCTCTACAATGTATGATTGCTAATTTTGAAGGCAACTGGATGGCAGTTAATAATTTAGAGTCTAATTTAGCATGAGCAATGGGCTGTCCGGATGCAGTCAGGAACCCTCTTTGTTTCCATAGTGCTCCAGTAGCATGACAGATCCCAAACACATATCTTGAATCGGTATATATGTTGGTAGACCTGTCCCTCGCTTCCTCGCAGGCTTGTATTATAGCCACAAGCTCAGCGGCTTGAGCGCTACAAGAAGAAGGGAGGGGCATAGCCCACACAATTTCATGGAGAGAGACAACAGCTGCTCCTGTCACTCTCTTCCCTTCAAGCATAAATGAAGACCCATCTGTGAATAGTACAAGATCCGGGTTTTCCAGGGAGACATCAGTGAGATCAGGTCGGGGAAGTTCTGTATCTTGGATAAGGTGGAGGCAATCATGCAGGTTTTCCCTGGATTGCTCCATTGGTAATAATGTAGCCGGATTTAAAGTCATACACCTCTCAAATGAAATGTGCTCCGAGGTGAAGAGCTTGGCTTCATATTGAGCTAAGCGCTGCTGGGTAAAGGCTTGCGTTTGTGATTTTAAAAGGATAGCAAACACATCATGGGGGACTTTTAAAACAAGGGGGTGTCCCAGAACTAGATCCTTGGATCTTTTTACAATTTCTACGGTGGCTGCTACTGCTCTTAGGCAGGGAACCATTCCTTTTGCCACCGGATCGAGCTGCACTGAATAGTTTGCTACAGGTCGCTGTGAGGAACCAAATCGCTGGGCTAGAACACCTGATCTGACCCCCTGGTTTTCATGGATAAATAGAAAAAAAGGGTTTGTATAGTCAGGAAGACCGAATGCTGGTGCTGATGCCAGTGTCTGTTTTATTTTAGAGAGAGTAAAGTCTAATGATTTAGTCCAAGCAATGCGGTCCAGCATATCCTTGACAGTTAGCTGAATAAGGGGTTTGGCTAATTCCCCAAATGCTGGGATCCATGGGCGGCAGAATCCCAAAATGCCCAGTAGAGTTTGCACCTGTCTTTTTGTCTGAGGGGGTTTCATTTTAAGAATGGTTCCAACCCTTGCAGGTGCTATTTTTTGTGTTCCCAGGGCAATAATCTAGCCCAGGTAGGAGACTTCCTGTTTTAAGTATTGCAGTTTAGAAGGTGAAGCTTTATGCCCCTTTTCTGCTAATGTTAAAAGCAGGTGATAGGTGTCAGCCTTACAGATCTGTTTAGTGTCTGAGGCCAGCAGGAGGTCATCCACATATTGAATTAGTGTGGATCCCCCTGGCAAGGAAATGGAGGCTAGATCTGCTTAGAGGATTTGTGAAAAGAGAGTGGGGGATTCTGTATAACCCTGAGGCAAGCATGTCCATGTGTATTGTTGATCCTCCCAGATAAAAGCAAAAAGATATTGAGAGTCCCGGTCTACCCGGATACTAAAAAAAGCTGAACAGAGATCTATGACGGTAAAGCATGTAGCTGAGGCTGGAACTTCAGTGATGATGATGGCTGGGTTGGGGACTATTGGGGCACGGGGTATCACATGACTGTTGATTAATCTGAGATGGTGAATAAATGGAAAAACAGGATTTTCATCCTGGTCTAATTTTGGTTTGCGAACTGGAAAAATAGGTGTGTTACAGGGGGAGGTGCAATGACGGAGTACCCCCTGTTTTAAGTATGACTTAATTAGTTTTCGAATGGGCTCTATGGTTTCGGCTGGGATCCGGTATTGGGGAATGCACAGGGGTGGTCCCTTTTTCATCTGAATCCTAACAGGGATGGCTCCCTTTAATAATCCTACCTCTGTACAGTCCCAGCCCCAAAGGGAGGCAGGGAGGTGTCTAAGATCTTCATGAAGCTGTTCTTTGTTCAGGGCTAGAAATTGCTTGCACTTTGCAGGAATATCTAATACTACTCCAGTCTTATTACATTTTATGGTGGCCCCCATTTTGCACAGCAGGTCCCGGCCCATAAGGGACAAAGGAGACTGGGCAAATGGTAAAAGCATGATCTACAGAAAAGGGGCCAATTTCTACTTTTAGTTCCTCAGTGAATTCTACTGGGATGATTTCCCCCCACTCCTATAATATTATCCTGGGCTCCAGGTATTTATTTATTATTTATTACTTTATTGTCATTGTGTGTGTATACACAGTACACACATACAACAAAATTTACATGACACCCAAAGACCAGGTCCCACACACATAATCCCCAAACACACTCCCACCCACTATAATTCCCCACCCCAAAACCACCCAGCATCCACCCAACAGACCAAGTAGTACTATCCAACAGTTCACTGATGATGGCCCTTTAGTTCATTATTAAGTGCAACTATAGCTCTGGGATAAAAACTATTCAGAAAATGGGTGGTCCGAGTTTTAAATGTTCCATATCTTCTACCAGAAGGCAACAGTCCAAAAAGATTGTAAGCAGGATGGGAAAAATCTCTAAGAATGTTACACGACTTCCGGTTCCAGATCGCGGCGCCTCTAGCCACACGGGGAGACTTGTCTCCTTGTTTGGCTAGTTTCCCTCTGCCGGTAGACCCCTGCGGGGCTCGAAAGTCACCCTGGAGGGCGCGACTACCGTCAAGGAGGCTATGCTTGGCTGCGGAGGAGCGGCGGCTCCTCTGGCTGTCCGAACTGACTCTGAGGGCTGACGGAGAAGAAGATCATAAAATGGCCGATCACCTAGCTGCACCAACCGCAAGTCACAAGAACAACTAAGCATGAAGAACCACCATGGTGAATCCAGATGAGACCTTTCCTTCTCTCGCTATCCTGACCTTTCCTGTAAAGAGTTTCTATTTTCCTTTATTAAGAAAGCGGCAGCTGCCTATATGTGGAAAGAAGAGCTAAAAAGAAAAAGATTAATTTTGTGTGTGTGGTTGGTTTTTTTTTACTATTTGACTTCTGTTGGGTGAATTTCAGGGGAAAAGAAGGAAAAAAGGGACATTGTTACTTTCCTTTTTTAATCTGATAATGTAGGAGACATTTTTTGTTGATTTTTTCTTTCCTTAACTTGATTAACTTGGAAAAAAAAGAAGAAAAAAAAGACTTTATAGTCCACTGAGGACATCTGGTGGTGAAAAAGCAAAACTCTTAACTGTATTTCTCCCTGTTATCTGAAGAGGGATTGGATTTATGTGATAATAAAAGAGAAAAGATAACTGGACAGCTGGGTGGTGAAGCTGGCTATTAGACCTTTGGAGGCGGATATTTGTGGATCTTTCTCAAGTAGTCTCTAATAAAGGAATAGGCAAAGCTACCACCAAAATGGCTGAAAGTTATTCACATTTTGACTATGATTTAATATTGGAAAAATTATTAGAATTTACAGAAGATTTCAAAACTTATTGGAAATCTTGGAGAAAATCCAAAGATGCCACCTTGGAATCTTACATTGATTGACCCTCTAATAATGAACCAAGTTATGGAACAAGGAACAATAGAAGATAAACAGAATAGTCCTGAACAGACCTACATACAACTTAAAGAGACAGAGATACTATTCTTACAACCTAATTGTGAATCTGCATTGAGAGAAAATGTAGAAACCACTGAATCAACTAATGCTACACGTCACCTACAATTGATGGACAATTTTGATGACCAAGAAATAACTGTAATTGACTCAACTAACTACCAAAAATAACAAAGATTGATACCCAGACACAATTTTTCGGAAATTACAATAAAGAGGAAAAGGAAAGAAAATTTGTTCAGTTTGAACCGGTTAGGAATCCTCGTAATCAAATCTTGAGGTTTGATAACTGAAAAGTCTTATTATGGGAACCAAATTGGTATAGAAAGAAAGCTAGAGTCAGGTTTAAATGTGACATAAAATGTTATTTGACGGGTTAAAAAGGCTTTAGAAATTGTGTCTGATTTAATGACGAATGAAGGATGTAAATTTACTGTTACTATGGTTGATAATTATTTGAGGGAGTAAATCTTTCTAGAGGACAAAAAGACCTTATAGATGTAGATTGACTAAATGATTGAATATATTTTTTAAAAAAGGAAAAAAATGGAAATGTATTTTTTTTATTTTTTTGACTTATACAGTAATTTTAAATTTGATAATTATGTTGTAATAGAGAAAGAGAATATGTTTGATTTAATTAGGAATGAAAGATGAGAATTTCCTGATATTATAGTTGATAAGTATTTGAAGATATAAACTCTATTAAGGCCTTTAAAATTTTTTTTTATAGATGTAGATTGATGAAATGATAGAATATATTCTTAAAAATAGAACTGTATTCATTGGACTTATATTATTATTTTAAATATGATAACTATGTTGTAATAGAGAGAGAGGAAGAGCTATTTGTGATAAGGAAAAAAAATCTGTCTCAATGAACGATCTTGTATTAAGGATACCTGAAATCACAACTATATACTTACTAAAATGTAATTGGAGTATGACAACTGTAATTAGTATAGCCTAAAAACAGGATATAGATTATAATCGCATGTGTTTGATGATTTTTGTTTGATTGAACTTTACTTAAAATTGTATAAATTTTAATAAGCAATACCATATTCAAGAAATAGAGAGGAAAAATTTGATAATTAATTTGAGCTATATTTATATGACTTTGTCTTTGAATGATTGGACATCCTGATCACCACGTTGTGTCCTAAGCTTTTGGGGAAAGATGGAAAAAATCAGTATTTTTTTTATATTTTTTATTTTTTATTTTAAAAAAGAAGTATATACCGAGAAGATTAGATAAAATAGAAGTATTAATGTAAGAGAAAATTAATCTTATTGTATATAATACAGATAGGGAAATTTGGAGAGAGGAGTTGCTTGGTCATAATCCCTGAACTGTATCTGAAGAGGGATGAGAGGGAAGAAAGGAGAGGAGAGAGAAAAGAGTAAAGGAGGGGAGAAGGAAGTAGGAAGGTTGGAGGAGAAGTGGAGAGAAAGGGAAGGAGAGTGGTGAAGAGGGGAAGAGGGAAGTAGGGAAGAGAAGAAAGGAAGAAAGAAGGTAGAGAAGAAGGAGTGTGGATGTGGTGAAAGGGGAAATGGGCGAGCAACACCAAAAGTCGTGTAGGTATTTATCTCATTTCATTAAAAGTATTTTATATATGAATGTAAAAAGCATGTATGGTAATATCTCATAAATATCATGGTATATGTATTGGGGAGAGTTTGGAAAAAAAATGAAATTGAGAAAGTCTTAAAATAGGTTTAACAGAAATTTATGATAGAAATGGAATATATTACATTTATATGTTTTTTTTTTGTGTGTGTGTGTGTGAGGGAAATAGAAAGATGAAAGTGAATGTACTAAGTTGAGCTGTTTATGTATGTTTTATTTTGGAATTTTTGTTTACCCAATCACCACAGTGTACTTTAAGTACCTATTGTTAAAATCATAAAACCAATAAAATATTTTTCAAAAAAAAAAAGAATGTTACACAACTTCCTCAAACAACGAGATTCGAAGATGTTATCCAGGGCTTGTAGCTGGAGTCCAATAATATTCTGGGCAATTTTAATAATTCTCTGTAGAGCTTTTTTGTCCGCTACAGAGCTGCTCCTATACCATGCAAGAATGCCGTATGTCAAAACACTCTCAATGGTGCTGTGATAGTAGGACAGAAGTAGATGTTGAGATAGATTTATCTTCCTGAGCATTCTCAAGAAGTACAGCCTCTTCTGTACCTTCTTCACAAGCATGTTAACGTTCATAGACCATGAGAGGTCCTCCGAGATATAAGTGCCCCAAAATTTAAAACTACCCACCCTCTCCACCTCCACACCATTTATGTACAATAGTAGATGTGCATGTCTTTTCCTCCTAAAGTCGATTATAAGTTCTTTAGTTTACGGAGCCTTTAAAGGGAGGGGTGATGATTAAAGATGAGGTGGCTCCTGTATCTATCAGACATTCATATTCCTTCCCCCCTATTGTGATAGTGACCAGGGGTTCTCCATCCCTGCCATTTCTTAAGGGAATAGCCAGTCTGGAGAAAGTGGCCAGGAACTCCTCTTTTCCTGTTTCTAGTCACTGATCTTGAATGTCATTTCTTCTGCTTTGCTCCCAAAGGGGCTGTTCCTGGTATCTCCCTATTTTGGAATGATCTCTCTTTAGGACAAGGAGCTTTGGGTGGCCCATAGCGATTTTGCGGGCAGGGCTTTCTACAGCTGGATTTACAGTGGCCCGTTTCGCTGCACCTATAGCAATGTTGGCATTTATAGTTGGACATTCCTTCTTCTCTGCATCGTGGATATGGATGCGGATTTTCAAAAGGCTAATTATCTATCCGACTGTTTTCATTGTGTATAGCTGCAAAAACTTGCAGGTCTTCCCTCCTTTCTGTTCTCTTTTTCCTGTCTCTTTCTCTAAAAATCTCTTTCCGCTCCTTTTCTTCCTCTTTCACTCTCTCTCTCTGGTCATAGACAAAATTTGCGATTCTTCACAACTCTGAGAGTTTCAGACTAGACCAGTTTGACACAATTCAATGGAAATGTGTTTTAATATCACTGGTGGATTGGTCTACAAAGGCAGAGGAGAGGATTCTTTGATCTTTAAGAGAGTTAAGATCTAAGTGAGCATATGCTAGTGCTGCTTCAGAGAGGCGGACCCAGAAAGCGTCTGGGTTTTCAGTTTCTCTCTGAGTTGTTCTTTGGAACTCCTGCCAGTTTAAGGGTTTTTTCCCTATTTCTTGGAGGACTTCCATTAGATTTTCTCTAGCCCAGTTATATTCGTCCCAGTGGTTGTCATCATAATTCCAATTAGGACGTTCGGTGGGCCAGGCAACTCGGACTAGGCTCCTTGGCCAGGCATGGCTATTGTTGGTCGCCTGGCTATTTCAGCAATTTTTTCATATAGTTTTAGCAGTTCGTCTTTTGTTAGAAAGACATGCAACAGTTGTGTCATATCCCCCCACGAAGGGTTATGGCTGTCTATGATAGATTTTAACATCTGGATCACAGCCTGGGGGTTTGACCTAAAAGATGGAGTGTCTCTTTTCCATATAACTATATCGGATGCAGAAAATGGTGTGTGTGTTAGCACATATTCTAACTGTCCTCTAGCTCTTCCTGGGACTGGTTTACTCAGGAGAGGGGCCATTATTATTGGCCCAGGTTTGTCTAAAGGGGTTTGGGGAACTTTTCCCGCTTCCTCTTTCTTTGGGGCAGGGTTGTTAAGCCTGGCTAATTCTGCCCAGCAATACCAGTAAGGGATCTAAGAGCTTTTAGTGTTGAAAAATTAAATGTACCATCTTTTGACCAAATTGGTCTCCCAGTTTCATCCTTCAGCAAAGCCCACTCATTACAAATTTTTCTTGCTCGTTTCTTTTTCATGCCATCCAGGACAGGCACCTGCCTCTCATCCCATGCTTCGAGCAAATCTCCAATTAGTGTCCTAATTTCAACCCTCGAACTGCAGCTACCCATGTTCCCCTTCTGATGTGGGGTTCAAACTGGCTCAGCTGGGTTTTTCTCCTTAGCAGCACTTCCTAGCCACTCTTAGCGACAACCAACCTGCCACCCCACCTCAGTTTTTGGGCACTAAAAAATTGCCCAGGAAGGATTCCGGTCCCTATATGGAGTAAGTGGCCCTTCCAGTTTAGGGACCCCCGTTATTTTGCAGACCTCAAAAATACGTTGTCCGAGGAGGACCTGCCGCACAGGTACCCGGCCTCTGTTCACACACCGCCTATCAGTTTTCAGACTTAGGAGAAGTCTGGGAAGACCTGTGCTTTGTTCTCTCTCTCTCTCTCTCTCTCTCTCTCTCTCTCTCTCTCTCTCTCTCTCTCTCTCTCTCTCTCTCTCTCTCTCTCTCTCTCTCTCTCTCTCTCTCTCTCTTTCTTTTTCTTGCAGTTGAGTATGGACACTTCCTATAGGTGAGCTTTGCTTTATTGATCTCTGCTGGGATTTTCTATTGACACCTCCCGTTCCTTAATCTTAATTCAATCACATACACATGCACTCAGCTCCTTTGCTCTTTTCTACCAAGCAAGGTCTCACACTCCGTCTTTAACCCCCTATGTGTTCCAGATTTCTGCCGGTCACGGTTTGGTGGAGCTAGCAGCAGATCTGGGGGCAGCTGAGAAAAAGCACAGAGGAGGTGAAATCCTAGTGGAGATCACAGGAGGAAACCCATTCAATTACACACACACATCAAACCCTATTTCTTAGAATTTGAATAAAATTTGCGGTACTTACCTACTTTCAGGCAGCTGTTGAGCGCAAGACTCAAAGAGTCCCTTTACTACCCTTAGCTTCCTGGGCAGGGTCCGTGGGCTTACGTACAGACTAAAGGAGTCTGTTGCCGGCGTGGTAGGAGTCCAACGGGCCCGGTCTGGTGGCTGGGTTGGCTGGAGTCCCTTCCTTGGTTGCCAGAGTTGTCAGAAGTTTTTCCTTGGTTCGGGTCTCCAGCTGGGAAGCAGACTTTCAGCTCAGGTGGAAGAAATGACAGGGAACGAAGCAAGCTGCCAGAAGGTAGGTTTATTTACAGAAACCAGATACCATTTATTTATTTATTTATTTATTTATTTATTTTATTTGGACTTATATGCCGCTCCTCTCCGAAGACTCGGAGCGGCTTACAGCATATATAAAACAATATTCAATCTAAGTCCAAATTTAAAAAAGCATTAAAAATAAAAACACATTCATCATTCAAACAACAATCCACAATCATCCCCAGGCCTGCCAGCAAAGATAGGTTTTAAGATTCTTTCGGAAGGCCGGGAGGGTGGGAGAAGCGTGGACTTCAGGGGGCAGTTGGTTCCAGAGGGTGGGCACCACAACAGAGAAGGCCCTCCCCCTAGGACCCGCCAGACGACATTGTTTCGCTGATGGGACCCGGAGGAGGCCGACCCTGTGTGCTCTCACCGGTCGAAGGGAAGTATGTAGCAGAAGATGGTCCCGTAAGTATCCTGGTCCAATGCCATGAAGGGCTTTATAGGTAATGACCAACACTTTGAATTGCGCTCGGAGACCGATAGGCAACCAATGCAGCATGCGGAGAGTTGGCGAAACGTGGGTACAACGTGGAAGGCCCACAATTGCTCACGCAGCTGCATTTTGCACTAATTGTAGTCTCTGAACACTCTTCAAGGGTAGCCCCATGTAGAGAGCATTGCAGTAGTCGATCCTTGAGGTGACAAGGGCATGTGTGACTGTGAGTAGAGACTCCCGATCCAAATAAGGGCACAACTGGTGCACCAGATGAACCTGGGCAAATGCCCCCCTCGCCACAGCCGACAAATGATGTTCCAATGTCAGCCGTGGATCGAGGAGGACTCCCAAATTGTGCACCTTCTCCGAGGGGTTTATGAATTTACCACCCAGGGTAATGGAAGGACAGATTGAAATGTCCTTGGGAGGCATCACCCACAGCCACTCTGTCTTGTCAGGGTTGAGCCTCAATCTGTTAACGCCCATCCAGCCCCTCACAGCCTCCAGACACTGGCACATCACCTCAACCGCTTCACTGATTTGGCCAGGAGTGGAAATGTACAGCTGAGTATCATCAGCGTACTGGTGGTATCTTACTCCATGCCGGTGGATGATCTCTCCCAGTGGCTTCATGTAAATGTTAAAAAGTAGGGGGGAGAGAATCGACCCCTGAGGCACCCCACACGGGAGTAACCTAGAGGTGGACCTCTGACCCCCCACTAACACTGACTGCGACCAACCAGAGAAATAGGAGGAGAACCACCGTAACACGGTGCCCCCCACTCCCAATCCCTCCAGCCGGCACAGAAGGATACCATGGTCGATGGTATCGAACGCCGCTGAGAGGTCAAGAAGCACCAGGATCCCGGGCCCGCCAGAGATCATCCATCAGAGTGACCAAAGCAGTTTCGGTGCTGTAGCCAGGCCTGAACCCAGACTGCAGAGGCCCCAGATAATCGGCTTCCTTCAGAGACCACTGGAGCTGAAGTGGATACAGCAGAGGTTCCTGGATTAGCTAGTAAATTCCCAAGGTGAGGGGATTTGTTTTTATACACCTAAAGTTATTGAAATTATGATTTGAATTCTGAAAGGATTTTTGTTAAATTAATTCTATCTCGTTTGTGTCTGCTTTTGGCCGGTAGCGATTAATGCTGTCTCCAGGAAGTTAATGCTGTCTCCAGGAAGGATTCTTTGTTCATGTAAATATGTTCCTATATGGTTCAGGTCTTGTTTTTGTTAGTGTTGCAAAAAACCCATTGAGGTTGATGTGTCTTAATTGTTGCGCTGAATTGTTGTGCTGAGATAGGCGTTGGCAGATTCCCTTTCTTTTTTGGTTTTGGCAGTTTGCCCAGAATAGCTCAGGGGTAGGGGAGTGAGGATGAGAGACAGGAAAAACTTCGTGTCTTTTTAAATTTGGTTTGACTTGTCCTTTAAATGGTTCTTTTCCTGAGGTGTACCCCCTCCTTCCTGGGTTCATCTACATTCAAGATGGCAGTTTTAAGGGTCTGGGTTTCCTTTGTGATATTTAATTATAAGATTCTTTTTATTTTAAAAGGAAATTTCTCACTTGTTTTGGGGTCTGAGCTAATTTTAAAGTATTCTCTCTTGGCGCCAATGGTTAGTCATCTCTCACTTCCGAGGTCAGTAAAACGTGGTCCCAGACTGTTGGGGGCAATTATGCTGACTCTGTAAACCGCTTAGAGTGGGCTGTAAAGCACCGTGAAGCGGTATATAAGTCTAAGTGCTGTTGCTATTGCTATCTTATAGAGCAGAGGACCCAATCCCCAGTCCATGAACCAGCACCGGTCCACGGTATGCCAGAAACTGGGCCATGCAAACAAGTGAAGCCCCATCCATGGGATGAAACTACGCCACCTCTGGTCCACAGAAAAACCTTCACGGAACTGGTTCCTGGAGCCCAAAAGGTTGGGGGTTGCTGTTATTTAGAATAATCCTAAATAGAAAACAACCTAAAACTACAAAAGAAACTTGTTTAGGTAAGCAGATTTGAATGTCCGTCTTCATTCAGCTCACTTCTCACCATCTCACCTCTTTCATGCAGCCCCAATAAAATGGCTAACTATTGCTTTGATTATATATTTCACAAAGCCATTCAGCATTATGCAAGGGATTATACTGTGAGGAATAAACTAATCACCATAGTGATATCTCAATCTTCTTGAAACACTTTCAGGTGTAATAAACATTACAAATGCTCTGATGTAAATCCTACCATTTTCTCCATGGTATGCTTGCTTCTTTTGTTTTCCAATAAACAATGGCTGCAGTTGTTGTTTTTTAACATTACACCATCCAGGTGTAATGTTAAAATCTAATTGATGTCTGTATTTGCAAAGCAACAGTGAATAACAAGCCAAGATGTGTTACTGCCCCATTAAGTTAACAAACTGAGCATTTACAATTCTGTTAATAGTTCTACTGTAAAGTTGGTCACTTAAATTATTGGTGTTTTTTGCTGCTGTTTTAGCACTTGCAGTGTAGTCTTTGAAAGGAAGCACAATGGGGATCTTCCCCCCCCCTGCAATTCCTTTAATGGTGACACTTGCTATAAACGGTGGTTTGTCTTTGATGTGTAAACCATAACAAAGTATATAATCATTCTCTGAATCTGCTGTTGTGCTTAAGAAAATAGATGTATCTGGAATCCTCTTTCTGAATTTGTGCTTCATGTTATTCACAGAGTCTTAGATTTTATTTTCTCAACATGGGTTATATATTATAATGGTTTTAGCTGTTAATTAGAAAACTAGGATTGTAGAATGTAAAGTCACTTGCATGTCAGGCTTGACTCTTGGTGACTTCATGAAAACATCTAGGCAATTTTCTGGGGAACAATACAGAAGTGGTTTTCCTTTGCCTTCTTTCACAGTATTGTTTTAACATTCTAGTCCAGGGGTGTTAAACTCGCAATGTCATGTGTGACATATTACAACTTTTTCTCCATTGCTGGCAATGGGATGGGTGCAGTTTTGGCATGACGCATCCGGCCTGCAGGCCAGCAGTTTGACATCCCTGTTCTAGTCCATTCTATAGCCCTGATATTTACAGATAAATTTATACCAAAGTTCTAACTAGAGCTGGTCCTACTTAGTTTGTTTAGATTACTATGAGTTCCATAATAAAGTGTGCTCTGTAACAGCTGGCTTTTAAAACAGAAGTGGGGAAGCAGCAGGTATGGATAGGTAATTTAAAAAGTTACATGCATATAGAGTTATTAGCAGTAGGATACATGCTCTGCAGCTCACATTTTATCAAATCACCATTTGTCCATACTAAGATGACCTGTAAAAACAGCTCCCCTTAAGAAGCAGATCACAAGTATAAATGACTTCATCTGTAGGTCATGAAACAAACTAACAGTAATGAAGACAACGAAGTCCTAACTCCATCTGTCAAAATGAGTGCAGTAGGGATGTTAAATTATCCCACTCACCACGACCCCACTCCAAGTAGTGCAGTATCCAACATCATTCCTCAGGGACCCCTGTATTAGTGCAGTCAAGCTCATTATTGGCATCAGAGTTCTGCTACACTAACAAAACCTCTGATTTCACCCGATTAATCAGAATAAGGCAATTTTGAAACTAACTATCCTGAAGAAAGAAAGTTGAAAAGTAGGTGGAGTCTTTATAGTATAGCAACATCTCATCTCTGTACCTGACCATTGGCCCGCATCACTCCTGCCTGTGGTACCCAATTGGGAGCAGATATGAACTCATACAGAGCCTCATTTCATATCATACCAGATCTTCATAACCATTATTAAATCAGCCCTTTGTTGCTATTTCTGAGGACTAAGTCAATCTGAAAATATCAATAAGATCTTGATATTAGATTGATAAAGAGTAACATCAAGGATCTATGGTAGCTTGATTGAACTCCCCAGATTACCCTGCTATGTAGAGGAAGCAAAGGTAGGAACCATTATGACTAGAAAAATTCTCCTTCCATGCACATATTTGTCTTTTCCCTGTCCATTATATTTCCCTCTGTTCCTTACTATTATAACAACCTTCACAACTTAATGGGAGTCTTTAGCAACTACAGATGCTCTGACTCTACTCATCCTTCATGATCTAGTTGCTACTATAACTTCTATTCACTGGGAAAAGCTGGTGTGGTAGAAGAAGAGGACGCCTCTCTAGGGGAAATAAACAGACATTCCAGCTTAGAGTGTTTGGGGGAGGAAATATCTGAGGTTAGGGTCTTAGGTCTATATCTGCCATTTACCAAGGGAAAGGTAGACAGTCTGAGATGATTCTTGTAATACAGGTGATCAGCAATAAAGCCTACTTTGGGCGTATTCATGGATTGATTCTGGTTACTTGCTCCTGACAGCTGAAGTCAAAATGCTCCAAAGAGAGAAGGTATAGAATAGAGTAACAGAGTTGGAAGGGACCTAGAAGGTCTTCTAGTCCAACCTCCTGCTCAGGCAGGAAGCCCTATACCATTTCAGACAAATGCTTGTCCAATCTCTTCTTAAAAACTTCCAGTGTTGGAGCATTCACAACTTCTGGAGGCACATTGTTCCACTGGTTAATTGTTCTAGCTGTCAGGAAATTTCTTCTTAGTTCTAGGTTGCTTCCATCCATTGCTTCTTGTTGTGCCCTCCAGTGCTTTGGAGAATAGCTTGACCCCCTCTTCTTTGTGGTAACCCATGAGATATTGGAACACTGCTATCATGTCACCCTTAGTCCTTCTTTTCATTAAACTAGACATACCCAGTTCCAGAAACTGTTTTTTATATGTTTTAGCCTCCAGTCCCCTAATCATCTTTGTTGTTCTTCTCTGCACGCTTTCTAGAGTCTCAACATCTTTTTTACGTCGTGGTGACCAAAACTGGATGCAGTATTCTGAATGTGGTATTATAAAGTGGTATTAACACTTCACATGATCTTCGTTCTACCCCTCTGTTATTGCAGCCTAGAAGTGCATTGGCTTTTTTGATGGCTGCAGCACACTGCTGGCTCATATTCAAGTGATTGTCCACTAGGACTCCAAGATCCCTCACAGTTACTATTGAGCAAGGTACCTCCTAGTGTATAATGTACCTGTGCATTTGGTTTTTCTTGCCTAAATGTAGAAACTTACTTTTTTCACAGTTAAATTTCATTTTGTTAGATAGCACCCAATGTTCAAGTCGTCAAAATCCTTCTGTATCTTAATTCTATCTCCTGCAGTGTTGGCTATTCTTGCCAGCTTGTTTAACAATCAGTCTAACTTCTTTACTGGATCCAAATTCATTGAAATCTGATATATTTGAATTTCAGATATAATGGAAGCATGCACATGGGCATGTGTACATTGTGATATTGAGGAATTGTTCAGAAGGATTTTATGAAACCTTCACCTTGAAATGATAATATTTACAAAGCAAAGTATGAGAATAAAACCTAATAAGCATTCTACTGTTTAAAGAAAGGTTTCTAGCCATGAAATAATGGAAAACCTTTTGTCACTGCTCAGTGAAGACAGATCCAATAATAGAAGTATTAAGACTTGTTATTTACTTTCAAAATATCAAGCAATTGCAGAGAAAGGCACTAAAGGGATGTGTTGAGAGAAAAAAAGGAGAGAAAGAGAAACTATCCCAAGTATAAGTGAAAATATCTCATTTTCTAAAAGCTGGACATATTTTGGACAAGATCATCTATCAAGGACACTGACAGGCAAAGTCATCAAAAAAACTTATACAATTAAATCCATATGGCATGTGATTTCTCTGTGGCCGCATAACTGGAGAACTTGCCCCACCATTGCCCAGATGCCCTTGCTTCCCCCAAGTATTTCTTTGCTTACCTGATTTCCAGCCCTGTTGCATTTCTCTGTCGCATTTCTCCATCATGTTCTTCCACTACCATGTGCAGGCAAACAAAAGAAGTTTATGGGACTAAAAAAAAGGTCAATCGATCAATTCCAACTTCTTGCAAAAAATAAGTGATCTTGTGAAGTTGGAAATGATTGATTGAACTTTTTTTTTTAGTCCCACAAACTTCTTTTGTTTGTGGGACTTGCACACAGTGGTGGAGGAATGCAATGGACCTGGAAATTAGGTAAGCAAAGAAATGCTTGGGGGAAGTGAAGGCATCTGGGCGATGGTGAGACAAGCTGTCCAGGTCTATGGTGGCAGAGAAATGCGACGGAGCTGTAAAGCAGGTGCTTTCTAGCTCTGGTGCTCTACCTGCCGCTTTGGTGGCTGTGGGCAGAGCTGTGAAGAAGCCCAGGTGGCCAAAAGCGCCAACAGTATGACTCTGAAGGGGAGTGAAAGGAAAGCGGCCCTTGAGCCATTGGGAGTCATGGAGCTGGCAACCCATATTCGGTGGTGCCGTCCTCACTCACCTCTGGGGGAGGATGATCTGGTTTTCGGAGTGGGCAGGACAGCCGCTCTGGGATCAGGAGTGACTGATGGAAAACCAGGTGGACTTTTAAGGAGTGTGGTAGAGTCAGCTGATAGGCCACTGGATTGATGATAGCCTCAATGGGAAAGGGGCACAGAAAGTGATGGTCCAGCTTCCTAGCTGGTCAATTGGATGGGAGGTGGTTGGTGGACAACCACACCTGATTGCCCATGGCTAAAGCTGGAGTGTCCCATTCGGACTGCTCCACAACCTTTTTGTAGTCCTCCTTGGCTTTGTCCAGCTATCACTGGACTATAAGCAGTGGACCACTTGTAACTTGGCAAGATAATCCTTAACAATGGGTACAGGGGAGTCCATAGGCATTAGAGGGAACAGCCAGGAGTGGTAACCCACATTGGCAAGGAATGGAGTCATACTTGTGGAGGTACATTGGGAATTAAAGGTGAACTCAGCCACTGCTAAGTAGTTCACCCAGTCATCCTGTTTTTGGTTGATAAAACAATGCAGGTACTTCTCCAGGTTTCCTATGACCTCCGTCCCTCCATCCGATTCCAGGTGATAGGCTGAGGACAGGCACACCTGAACTTCAAGGGCCAACAGCAGTTCCTTCCAAAATGGGTGTCAGCTTTCCTACCGGATATTTGCAGGAAAAGGAAAACACAGGAACAACTTCATCCAACAAACTCCAGTTTACTTGAGGTAAAGCAATGACGTTCACACAGACCTTAGCATTCAGGTTCTATGCTTTACAAAGTTTGTGCTGAGAGCAACTACCTCCCAGCGCTGCTTAAATACACTGTTGCAATTACTACCCCACCCTCCACCTATTAGTGATTAGCCACAACCTTGCCACACCCCTACCTAACAAACCACAACCCCACCCTCTTATCTCCCAACCAGCACTTGGCAGCAATCAGAGAAAGCCTCAATCACATCTGAGGCATCTCTGTGCTGCTCTTCCATAGCAACCGCCCGTCAACTATTCACCAGTTTGCCGCCCATCAGCTGTTTGTCGGCTCGCCCTTCTCCTGCGCAGGCATGGCAGCTTATCTGCACATGCGCGGCGTCCAATGTTCTCAATGTTTTATGGAATCACTCGTCTGCTGCCTCAGCATCCAAAACGTCCACTGAAAGGATCCGCGGCTCATGTTCTCTTCCCAGAATGGTGAGCTGCTTGGACCCTGTGCTGGTTCTCCTTCTCCATCACCATGCTGTCCCCCCTTCTTTGTGTGTCAAGCCCGGGAGGGCTTGATAGGTGCCCCCCCCACCAGGTGTCCTCCTGGAAGTAGGCAAATCACATATAGTTAGGTTGGTGTTGTGGATGCAGGTACATCTCCCCTCCCCCCTGGTTTTTGGGGATGTTTGCGGTGATATCTGCATCGAGGGGCATCAATGTCTGCCTCCCTTACCCATGATGCCTCGGATATTGGGTATCCCTTCCAAAGTACCAGGTATTGTAACCGACCCCATCGATACCGTGAATCGAGTAATTTCTTGATTTTGTAATGACCTCCCCCAACTGGACCAGGGGGTTGTTGTATCTGTCTAAATGAAGGTTTTGTTGCCGGTTTTAGTAGACCACTATGGAAGACTGGGTACACTTTACCAAGGCTGCGGGGCAATTGTAATTTTACTGTTACTGGATTGATAACCCATTCTATTTTAAATGGCCCGATATATTTTGGTCCTAGCTTCTTACATGGCCTGTGTAACTTTAAGTATTTAGTGGACGGGTACACTTCACCAACTTGAAAGGGTTTTTTGTGGACTTCTCTTCTTGTCAGCTTGTTTCTTTGATGATTGTTCTGCTTTTTGTAGTGCCGTTTTAACTGATTTCCATACGCTTTTAATCTGGAGTATCCAATCGTTTGGTTGTTGCGACCCAGCACCCCCCCTGAGGTAATTTGGGAATAGGGACAAATTCTATACTGTGTACCACCCAGAACGGAGTAAACCCTGTGCTGCTGTGGAGGGTGTTATTATACGCCACTTCAGCGAATGGTAGAAGATCAGCCCAATTTGTTTGCTGATAATTGATATAACATAGAAGATATCGTTCGACCATTGCATTGGCACGTTCAGCTGCTCCGTTTGTGCTTGGGTGGAATGCGGAACTCAGTCCCTGAGACGAACCAATAGACGTGATGAAGTTTCTCCAGAACTGGGCGGTGAATTGCACTCCACAATCTGATATGATACGATGAGGTACTCCATGTAGATGATAGATATGTGTTATGAATAGTTTTGCTAAACGCCTCACTGATGGTAATTCTCAAAGGGGATAAAAAGTGCCTGTTTTGAAAACAGGTCTATCACCGTCCATATTATTGTGTTCCCGTGGCTGGCTGGAAGATCGACTATAAAGTCCATGCCAAAGATGGTTAGGATTGGACACTTGTTGTACTAGGCCCGACGGTTTTCCCACCCGGGGTTTTGTAGTTGCACATATGGAACATTTCCGAACGTATTTCTTTACATCCGTTTTAATACTTGGCCGCCAAAACTGTTGTTTGAGCAGGTGTAGGGTTTTTAAAAACCCAAAATGACCAGCTGATTTTACATCATGGCTTTGTCTAAGAATCTCCACCCGTAGGGATTGTGGGACATATAATTTCTCCCCCTTCCATGCTAACCTGTCTTTCATAGTCCGAGTATGGGGATGGCTCGTTAACCATGGATCAACTGTAAGGGCACCTTGCAGAGTTTGTACCATGTCTTCCACAGATTGTACCACCAGAATTGTATCCCTGGACTGCACATTTGGAGGTATGAGGGCTTGAACCACCTCCTCCCACTTACTATGGTACTGTGGTTTTCTAGATAGTGCATCCGCTATGAAGTTCCTCCCTCCAGGTACGTACTTAAGTTGGAATCTAAACCATTGGAAATATAGCGCCCATCTCACGTGTTTTGGAGCGAGTCATCTAAGTGTTTGTAGTATTTCCAGATTTTTGTGGTCAGTCCAGACCTCAAAGGTTTCTTTTGCTCCTTCTAAAAAATGACACGATGTGGCTAAAGCCCACCTTATCACGTACGCCTCCTTCTCCCAAATCGCTCACCCTCACTCAGTGTTGGTTAATTTACGAGAGGTGAACGCACAAGGTTGCAATCTTCCTTGTTCGTTCTTTTGTAAAAGCACTGCCCCTACCGCTACGTCACTCGCGTCGGTTTGTACTACAAAAGGTTCATCTGGATTGGGATGTCATAAGACTGGTTCTCTTGAAAACAAAACTTTTAAAGTTTCAAATGCTTGCTGGCACTTGAGTGACCAGGGTAATGGCTGGTTTGGACAGTGTTTGTTACCTTTGGCCTTTGTACGCAGTAATTCTGTTAATGGCAATGCCATTTTAGCAAAAGATGGAATAAATTGTCTGTAAAAATTTGCAAAGCCGAGGAAACTTTGCAATTGCCGACACGTCCGTGGTGGTTGCCAGTCTAGGACAGCCTGCACTTTTGTTGGATCCATCTCTACCCCTCCTCCCGATATTCTGTATCCTAGGTAGTCCAATTTACTTTGATGAAATGTACATTTTGATAGTTTAACGTATAATTGTGCATCGAGGAGTTTGCGTAGCACTTGGCGGACTAACTGCATATGGCTGAATATATGAGAATGTCATCAAGGTATACAAGAACCCCTCAATACAAATGTTCATGCAGCACTTCATTTATAAGCTGCATAAACACAGCAGGAGCCCCCTGTAACCCGAACGGCATTACTCTATATTGATAGCTTCCCAATGGACTGTTGAATGTGGTCTTCCACTTGTCCCCTTCCTTTATACGTACCCGGTAATACGCCTCCTATAAATCCAATTTAGTAAAGATTTTTCCTTTTGCTAAATTGGCCAAAAGGTCTTTCATGAGTGGAAAGGGATATAATTTTTCCACACAAACTCCATTTAGACCCTGAAAGTCCACACACAAATGTAACCCCCATCTTTTTTCTCCTTAAACAAAACAGGAGCTGTGACCAGCAACTGGGCAGGCTGGATAAAACCTCTTGCTAGATTTTTGTCAATATATCTCCTCAACTCCGCCATCTCATTAGGAGTCATAGCATACATAAGAGGCTTCGGGAGGGTTGCCCCTGCCATTATATTGATGGCACAATCGGTTGAATGGTGTGGTGGTAGCACATTGCATTCCCATTCGTTAAACACATCTGCAAGATTGGCATATTCTGATGGAAACTCAACTTCCCTTTCCTCCCTGGTTATTTGGCCAGTTATAATCTCCTCTCCTCTTTTCACTTGCTTATGAGGAGGTGGCTGAGGACCCACACCAATCTGCACTCTGCGATACCCTCCTTCCCACCAGATGGTTGGGCCCCATTTGTCCAACCAGGCTAAACCTAAAATCACGTTTTCCATCATGGACGGAACTACTACAAACCGTGTCATCTCCCAATGTTCCCCTAACTCTAATCGCACAGGCTCAGTGATATAGGTGGCAGGCACACCCCCTAGTAAGGACCCATGTACTTGCTCAAATCGTACTGGTGTGTGTAAGGCCCTCACTCTAATGCCTGTTTGTCGCACTACATGTTCACTAATGAGACATCTAGTGCATCCAGTATCAGGCAGTTCCTTCCAAAATGGGTGTCAGCTTTCCTACCGGATATTTGCAGGAAAAGGAAAACACAGGAACAACTTCATCCAACAAACTCCAGTTTACTTGAGGTAAAGCAATGATGTTCACACAGACCTTAGCATTCAGGTTCTATGCTTTACAAAGTTTGCTCTGAGAGCAACTGCCTCCCAGCGTTGCTTAAATACACTGTTGCAATTACTACCCCACCTTCCACCTATTAGTGATTAGCCACAACCTTGCCACACCCCTACCTAACAAACAACAACCCCCACCCTCTTATCTCCCAACCAGCACCTGGCAGCAATCAGAGAAAGCCTCAATCACATCTAAGGCTTCTCTGGGCTGCCCTTCCATAGCATAACATCTTCGGCTACTGCCCATCAGCTATTCACTGGTTTGCCGCCCATCAGCTGTTCATCAGCTCGCCGCCCGTCAGCTGTTCGTCGGCTCGCCCTTCTGTGCAGGCGCAGCAGCTTATCTGTGCATGTGTGGTGTCCAATGTTCTCAATGTTTTCTGGAATCACTTGTCTGCTGCCTCAGCGCCCAGAACGTCCACCGAAAGGATCCGTGGCTCATGCTCTCTTCCCAGAATGGTGAGCTGCTTGGACCCTGTCCTGGTTCTCCTCCTCCATCACCATGCTGTTCCCCCTTCTTTGTGTGTCAAGCCCAGGAGGGCTTGACAATGGGGCTGTAAACTGTGTCCCTCTTCCTGAGAGAACTTTGTCAGGTAGTCCATGTAACCGGAAAACATCCTGGACAAAGAGCTGGGCAGTGACATGGGCCGCCGAAGCCCACAGCAAGGAATAAAGTGTGTCATTTTGATCAACATGGTGACCACCTCAAGGACCGTAGTGAATCCTGATGAAGGCAAGTCTGTCAGAAAGTCCATGGAGACCCCCCCGGGCCTGTCAGGAGTTGGCAAGGGGTGCAGAAGACCAGGGGTGCCCCCATTGCATGCTTGGCCTGATGGCATCAATCGCAAGATGTAGCATAGGCATGCATGCCATGCCATAGGAGAGGCTAACAGAAGGTGCAGGAGACCAAATCCAATGTCTTAAACAGGCCCCGCAGTGGGATTATCATGGCATTGAAATAAGACGAGGCCCCAAAGCGGACCCACCAGGACATACAGCCAGTCACAGAACCAGAGGAGTCCATCCATGAATGTCCATGGGGAGTCCAGCCTCAACTCTGCTCATCGGTCCACCCATGCATCCTGTTGCTGGGCCTCCTGGATTCACACCTGCAAGTCCACCGATTTCTGGACCATCTCAAGGGACCCCATGGGCAAAATTGTCCAGAGTGGAGGCTTTTCCTCCATGTCCACATATTCTGGTTTATGGGAAAGAGCATCCACTCTCTGCGGCTGCTTGGAATGTACGTAACATAGAAATTGAACTGAGCAAAGAAGATGGACCATCGAATCTGATGCTGGTTCAATTTCCGGGCAGCCTGCAGACACTCTGGGTTCTTATGATCAGTGCACACCTCAATCTGGTGCCGGGTCCCCTCCAAGTGATGCCTCCTGACCTCAGTCGTCACCTTGATGTCCAGCAACTCTTTTTCCAAGATAGTATAATTGTGCTCTGCTGGATTGAGTTTCTGGGAATAATAGGCACAGGGAAAGAGGGTGCCGCCGGGTGCATGAGCCTGGAGTAGCACCGCCCCCATGGCAATGTTGGATGCGTTGGCCTCTGCAACAAAGGGATGGTGTGGGTTGGATATTTCAAGATAGGCTCCATCATAAAAGCTTGCTTCAGACTCTCAAGCACTCCTTCCTCCATGGTGCTCCACTGGAAAGAAGTCCATTTCTGCAGGAGCTGAGTGAGAGGTGTAGTCAAGGATGCGAACCAAGGGATGAAAGTCCAATAGTAATTGGTGAAGCCCAGGAGCCATTGAACATCCTTGGCCCAACGTGGAGGCTGCCAGTTACGTAACTCCTCCACCTTTGCTGGGCTCCATGGCTATGCCCTCGGGGGAGATGTGGTGACCTAGGAACTCGACAGTAGTCTGGAAGAACTGGCATTTCTCCAGCTTGGCATAGAGCTGGTGCTCCCGAAGCCATTGCAGAATCAGCTGAAGGTGTTGTTGATAGCTCTCCTGGGACCGGGAGTAAATCAAAATGTCATCCAAATAAATGACAATGAACCAGTCTAATAGGTCCTGGAAAATATCATTCATGAAATGCTGGAAGACAGCAGGTGCATTGGTCAAGCAATGACCGTGTATGAAAAGCCTGGCCAGTCATTGGGCTGATGGCAACCCCTTGCAGGGAATGAAGTGAGCCTGCTTTGAGAAGAGGTCAACAACCATCGAAATCACAGTGTAGCCCCGGCTTCCTGGCAGCTCGACTACAAAATCCATAGCGATTTCCTCCCAAGGACGGGTTGGGTCAGCTACCTTCTGCAACAATCCCATTGGCTTTCCCACATGGGGTTTTGCAATAGCACAGACGTGACAGTTTTTTACGTACATCTCCACCTCAGGTTTCATTTGGGGCCACCAGAATTGTCGCCGCACCAGGTGTAAAGTTTTCAAAAATCTGAAATGTCTGGCCTGTTTGATGTCATGGCACCGCTGGAGGACGGTCCGCCGTAAGCTTTCAGGTACATAGAGTTTATCACCCTTCCAGGCCAGCCCCTCTCTCTGTGTTAACAGTCCTGGATGGTCACACAGCCACACGTCATCTAACATGGCCGCTCGTAACTCCAGGACCGCTACGCTCGCCGCCATACATGATGCTATGCAAATGCAAGCTACCCCTTGACTATAGGGGGGCATAATCACTTGCACCACCTCTGCCCTCTTGCTGTGGTATTGTGGCATGTGTGACAATGCGTTCACGAGAAAATTCCTGCCCCCTGGCACGTACGTCAAAGCAAAGCGGAAACGAGTAAAGTACTGAGCCAACTTGACATGTTTGCGCAACAGGTGCCATGGTTTTTGTAATGCCTCGAGGTTTCTGTGGTCGGTCCACACCTCAAACGGCAGCGTAGTGCTCTCCAGTAGATGCCGCCACGTTGCAAGTGCCCACTGTATGGCAAAAGCCTCCTTTTCCCAAATAGCCCACCCCCTTTTGGTTACGGTGAATTTAGGGGACGTGTATGGCTCCAACAGTCATGTCACTGGCATCAGTTTGTACCACAAAAGGGGCATTGGGGTTTGGGTGGAGTGACACAGGCTCTATGGCGAAGAGGGCTTTGAGTTCCTCAAAAGCCCTCTGACAGGCCATGGTCCAACCCAATGGTTGACCAGGCTGTGGTTTACTGGCCAGATGTTTTGTCCACAACAGCTCCATCAAGGGGTGGGCTACGGTGGCAAAGGAGGGAATAAACTGCCGGTAAAAGTTAGAGAACCCCAAGAAGCTTTGCAGCTGTCAACACTTTCTGGGAGCCTGCCAGTCCAACACTGCCTGTACCTTGTGGGGGGTCCATTTCTACACCATCCCCTGAAATCCAGTATCCAAGGTAGTCCAGGCGGTCCCGGTGAAATTCACATGTCGACAATTTCATATACAGTTTAGCAGCAAGGAGTTTCTGTAACACCTGTTGTACTAGGCAAACATGCTCCTCCAAGGTGGCAATGTAGATGAGGATGTCATCGAGATAGACTAGGACCCCGCGATAGAGGTGTTCATGCAATACTTGGTTGATTAATTGCATGAACATCACAGGGGCCCCTTGTACACCAAACGGCATTACCTGAAATTGGAAACTGCCGAGTGGGCAGTTAAACGTTGTCTTCCACTCATCTCCGTGCCGTATTGGCACCCTGTAGTATGCCTCCTGCAGGTCCAGTTTGGTAAACACCCGTCCCTTGCCCAACTGGGCCAATAAATCCTTCATATGCAGGAGGGGGTATAGATGTTTGACACAAACTGCGTTGAGGCCCCGGAAGTCGACACACAAGCGAAGTGACCCGTCCTTCTTCCGGAATAGGACCGGGGTAGTGACCCGGGAACAGGCCGGCTGAATGAACCCTCTTGCCAGGTTCTGATCAATGAACCGCCGTAGTTCCTCGAGTTCCTTGGGTGCCATGGTGTACATTCGGGGCTTCGGTAATTTGGCTCCCGGTTCAATCTCGATTGCGCAATCCATTGCATGGTGAGGTGGTAACTGGTTGCACTCCCTCTCACTAAATACGTCAGCCAGGTTGCTGTACACAACTGGGAAAGGGACCTCTCCCTCCTCCGCTTGTGACTGGACCGTGGCCACACATACTGGGGCCTGTTTCCTGCGGCTCGGTCCAGGTGGTTGGGGCCCAACCCCAAGGCATAACCTGTGGAAACCACCCTCCCACCAGATGGTAGGACCCCACTTATCCAACCAGGTTAGGCCCAGGAATACTGCCTCGGTCATAGATGGAGCAACAATAAAGCGGAGGACCTCCCAATGAGCCCCGAGCTCCAGATGGACTGGTTCTGTAACGTGGGTGGCCGGGGCCCCTCCTAACAGGGATCCGTCCACCTGCTCAAAGTGGACGGGGTGGGCCAGTCTTTGCAGCCTGATACCGCTCTCTATTGCCACAGACCTGCTTATTAGACACAGGGTATACCTGGTGTCTATAAGGGCCCGGCATTTCATCCATGCCCCGGTTTGTGGACTGGTCAACACTATAGGTAGGACAAAGGGGCTTACTGGCTCACTCACCATCGGGTCGTCCACTGCATCGTCCTCACTGTCGTCAGTGGCCGGACGATATCTTGCCACCGTGTGGCATCCTCGTCCGCTGGAGGTACTCGCTGAAATGCCAGAGTCGTCGGTTGTTTCACTGCTCTTGACTTCTCTGGGCCTTTTTTTGGTGTTGGGGTGGCCCCTTCAGTTGTTGCAGGGCTTTGTGGAGTAGGAGCTGGACATTCAGCCACCCGGTGGCCTGACTGATTGCACTGGAAGCAGCGGAAGGAGGGCCCGCCAGGAGGACCAGGAACCTTAGAGAGGTCGGCCGGCTGGCCCTGTCCACCATCCCATGGACTCCCTGCTGGCTGTTGGGGACAACCGGTGTCCCCTCCTTTCCGGAATTCCCTGAGCCCAGTGTCTAGGTCCATCGCCACTCTGAACCACTCCCGAAGATGGTTTGGCACACCTCTGTAAATGCAGGCCTGGCGTAACTCCTGGTCGAGGCCCGCCCGGAACTGATGGATCAACAACCGTTCTGGCCACAAAGAGCAGAGCCGCCCTGCCAGCCTTTGGAAGTCCCGGACGTATTCTGGTACAGCCCAGCCCCGCTGTTTTAGTGACAGAAGCTCCTCCTCAGCCCGCTGGAGACGTGTCCTCAAACTGAGAATGCAGGGCTTCCAGGAACAGGCCCGCATTGCCCAATTCCCAGGCATGGTCACTGTAGAGGTCAGCAGCCCATGCCGCTGCCTCCCCCTGTAGTCCTGCCATAACCGCCACTACCATCGCCCATTGGGATGAGTATAGATGGGCATAGCGGTCTAGGTGACTGATTACGTGGCTCAGGATCATGGGCAACCGGTTGGGGTTCCCATCGAATGAGATGGGTATGGGCAGTGGACCCCACGTATGTCCCGGGCCCCATGGGGTCACCAGGTGCACTACCCCCCAACCGCATCTGGAGTTGATGAGCCTCAGGGTCCAGGACCAGTACCCTGGAGTCGTGATGTTCTGCCCGAGGGCAGTCCCGAAACATCACTCCCTGATCCACCTAGTCACGCTGCTTGAGGCTGCGTATCTGTTGCCCCAGTCCCAAGACCTCCGACCATGGAAATGCTCACTGACGGTGGCAATCAAAGCCTTGGACTGCTGAGCCGGAAACCAGATGACTCGGTGCGCCCGGAGGACTCATCTATCCGCTGCCACGATGAAGCCCCTTGGTACCCAGCCTCACCAAACTGGTCACGTAGCATATCCATGGTATACTCGCCAAGTAACTCCATTAGTCCTCCTCGTCTGCGGTCACTTGCCTCTCCCTCCATCCCATGAGAGACAGCCTGGCAGACAGTATGTGTGGCCGGCCGGTATCCAGGTTTGCCAAAGCAGGACTCTGCCACCACGCCCCCATGACCTTTGGGGCTATGGCTTCCTGGGCCTCACCCAAAGGGGCAGTGGCCTGTGTAGCCTTTGGTCTAACCACTGGCTGCATCCCTTGGGCCGCTGTTTCAGTTGGAGCAGCCTCCTCCACCTGAGGAGCGTCTTGTTTGCCCTCCGCCATTCCCTCAGACAGGGGTAATGGCAAGGAGCAGCAAACGGGGGGGGAGTGCTGACTTACTATCAAGCCCATCTGTTGTCGTCCAGTTGAAAGAATCCAAGGAACGCAGGTATGAGGTGCAAGCGAGGTTTAATCCTTAACAAACAAAGTCAGCACTGGGAGTGGTTTCCTCCCAGTGCTTCATATAACTGTGCCACGTCCTATACCCCACCCCCAACCACTAACCACCATCCGCCCAGCAGCCCTAAAACCCCGTCTGTCCGGTTCTGCCTTTCCCCCGGTTTAGCCCCTCCCTTTTGTCCCTCTGTCCGTTCACCCGGGTTGGAGCTTTCTGCCGACGCTACACTGTTGCTGCCTTTGGCCTCCTTCAGACCTCCGTGGTTCCTTGCCAGCATTCCCCTGGTCGGCAATGGGTTCTCATGGCTCTCTGCGTCCAGCAGTGACTGGCCCCGCTGCTCAGCTGGTCCACTGATGGGCCTGAGCTCCCAATAGCCAATGGCAGTGTTCTCGGCGGCGAGCGGCCTTCCCCATGGCCCGTCGTCGGCGTCATGACGTCCCTCCACCAGCCGGCAGGACCCAGCAATGCCCGGTCAGCTCCTGATGCCCAGCTGGATGGTTAGGCGGTGAGGCTCAGCCCCCTTGAGCACCGGCCAGGGTGGGGTGGCGTCTGGCATGGGAACGGCGTCCGGTAGCTGCGAGGTGTGTTTTGAGGGTAGGGCAGCGTTCGGCGTCAGGGCAGCATGCGGTGGCAGCAGGCTTTGTCCCGAGTCACCCCCCCACCGGTGAATGGCAAGCCCTGTGGGGCTTGACAGTGGGTATCTGTTGCATGTCATGATGGAGGCAAGTTTGCAGTAATCGCATCAGAGTCTCAATTATCCTGATTTCTTCTTAATAAACAGTATGGGGACAGACAGTGGGGAAGCAGAAGGCAGAATGAAACCCCTCACCAAGTTTTTCGCCAAAAAGTCTCACAGTGTGGCCAGTTTGGCCTTGGACATGGCATAAATATGGCCAACCGGAAGTGGGGCATCAGGGCCCAAGTCTATCGGGCAATCATAAGACCGTTGTGGGAGCAGTTGGTCTGCCTCTTTCTCGCTGAAGACATCAGCAAAGTCAATTCAGATGGCAGGGCTGCCCAGGCGAGACTAGGGACTTGGGCGCACATACTTGGTGGTGATGGCCGGTGCAGTGCCAGCTCAGGAACACATTGAGGCTCTGGGACCAATAGATCAGGGAATTGTGCGCCCGAAGTCAATCCATGCCTAGGAGTACTGGAAAATGCAGGTTGGAGGCAATGTAAAATTGGATAGCCTCATGTGTGCTAATAAGCATCCGCAACAATAGTGTGTCGGCTGTATTTGGGCCAGACTGCAGTAACCGGTCTTCGATGGTCTCCACAAGGAGCGGGGGAGACACCAGGCATTGCAGAAGTGACCATTTGGCTGCAAATGTGGCATATATAAAGTTTGTGGTAGCCCCCAAGTCTATCAGGGCGTGGGCTAAAACCTCCACTTTCGAGGTAGGGCTTATATTAGGCCCACCCCTGAAACTCAAGCTAGGGCTTCCTGTTGGGGTAGGACTTACTTGCGGAGAAACACAGTATTACAAATTTTCAGACTGTTTAATGCTGAGGACTTTGAATCAGAGCCACCTTTTATGCAGTCATTGTTGGCTCTCCGTTGGGTGTTATGTGTGCCGTAAAGAAGAAGGAACAGAGTTGACCGCTAGATGAGATCTATTACCAAAGCAAAGAGTGGAAAAACATAATTTAAGTCCAAGACAAGCAAAACATATTTATTCCTTATCTGGTCTACCTGATGGAGCTGATACATAACTAGTTTTGGTAGCTTCAGCTCCATGTCTTCAGTATACCTGAGCAATGTTTCCAGAATGTCAACTCCTGTGGTGGTATGCTTAATATGTATCAGTTGTATAAACTCCTCAAAAATGTCAAAAGTTGAATTTACTGCATATACAGATCCTGAAAGCTAAGTGATGTCTTTGATATCTCTACTCTCACTGAACACTATTGAGAAGAAGTGGATATTTTTGCAGTAGTTCTTTGAATAATTTTTCAGATCCACTGATGTTTCTTCTATTTGTTGTATAACTGTTCTTGAAGAGAAACTGACATATGAAAATAGACCTTTATCTTGGGGCACAGAATGTCTATAATTAACATCATTCACCAAATCTCCATCAATGAAAGGTTTCAAATTTTCTGCTATCAGTTTTGACACCACACGTGTTTCTTTCCAATTCCACACTTTGTGCTAGGATGCCAAATTTTGTTTTTCTAGGCTCAATGTAAGTTTATGAAATTCATCTTCCTTTCTTTGCCCATCATATTGATTGAATGTTGGCTGTTTTGTCTCATAGTGCTGCTTGATGTTGATATCCTTAATCATAGTAACATTAATTCAGATTAAATTGTGAAGTGCATAAGCAGAGTGACGGATGAAATAAAAGAAAAGCCCAAAATGCAGGGGACAAGGCAAATGAAAGGAAAGGCTTTCTGTCACAAGGCAAGCTTAACAGAATAACATAGTTGGAAGGGACCAACCCCTTGCTCAAGCAGGAGACCCTAAACCACTTCAGACAATCTCTTCTTAAAAACTTCCAATATTGGAGCATTCACAACTTCTGCAGGCAAGTCGTTCCACTGATTAATTGTTCTAACTGCCAGGAAATTTCTCCTCATTTCTAGGTTCTCTCCTTGATTAGTTTCCATGATCCATTAGTTTTTGTTCTGCCTTCAGGTGGTTTTGGGGTCTTCATTTATGCCAGTGATACAATGCCACTGTTACACAGTAGAAAACGGGAGCTATGAAGATTCAAGCCAATTATTTAAAATGAAAGCAATACTGTTCCTCAAATCTTCTACAATCAAAAATCTAAAAGCTTTTTTATTTTTATTTCTATATACAAATTTCAATGCTACATACACCAAGATCCACATGCATATATATCCCTTTTGTATTCTAGAAATGCAACCCACAAGTTTTTGACTTTAAGTCATTCTTGGGATAATACTTTTTACAAATATTTATATATATTTATTATATTATATTTATTAAATTTCTATACCGCCCCTCTCCCGTAGGACTCGGGGCGGTTTACAACCCAATAAAAACATATAAAACAATAAATATTTTAAATTAAATTAAATTAAATAAATACAATATTTTAACCTTAAATAGCTCATTTCATTTTTTAAAAACACCTCAGAAATATTAATGTGATCTTTAAATCCTAACATATCTCAGTTTGGTTTTCTAATCTCTTTCAAATGATATTTGGGGTAGGTTGGGATGAGATGGAGAATAAGACATTTTTTACGTTGCATTGATAAATATGTGCTTCACTTTTTGTCATTCCAGATGGGAAAAAGTTCTTTTTATGTTAATTTTTTTATATTTGCTACTAAGAAAAAAATTAAGAAATTAAAATGAAACAAAATGCAGTAAAATGTGTATATAAAATACTATAAAACTGTAAAGCTTTGATTTTTGAAGATACTGCATTTTCATTTTACAAAGCCATAGTTTATCAGCGTATTCATTATCCTATAAAAGTCCAATTCAAAAACAGAAAGTGAATGCATTTCTTCAATATAGGATTTTCAATCTGTAGGGATTTTTCCCCCAGTTAAATTTCCTCACCTCCTTTGCTACATCCCAAGTACAATATATCCAAAGTTCCTCATACTTCAACAAATTTCATATATTCAGGATATTATTTAATCTTATATTTAAATCTTAAACCTCTTCTGAGGACTACATTGATAAATGTACAGATATTAAGATGCATCAGTCAAAGAATAAGTACAAATCAAGTATATCCAAGTGTATTCAAGGTTTTTGCATCTCTGGCATTTAAAAAAATGACAGCCAGTCTCTTGATTATTTACTGAGATGTCGAACAGTCAAGAAAAAGAATTTTTGATGAATTACTCTCAATTTAAAAGCATAGGACTCTCATCTGCCATTCTTTAAAACGCAAGACTGTTAATTTCTTCAAACAGGATTTTCTAACTCTTTATACCAAAGTTCTTGTAAATTATTGATCCTTAAATTAGAGATACCCTTCAGTAGTTTATACAGCTGAGTTTTTAAGTTTAGATTTCATCAAATTATTTTCCAATATGCCCAGTCTTTTAGGAGTTTCAAAGACTAGCAGTGCTTCAGATCAATGCTTCTTCCTTGGGGGTTGTCCTGCATGATTACAGAATCTGCTTGTTTGCGCTGCGCTCATCATTTCACACAGTCTGCAGCATCTCTTACATTGAACTTTGCAAGCTGCAAAAGTTTAGTCACTCTAGCCAGTGTATTTTTAGTTGCCTTGCTGGTGACTTTCTACATTTAATTCTAGAACTCTTCTTG
The DNA here is from genome assembly GCA_034064705.1 of Bothrops alternatus. Classification (NCBI taxonomy): domain Eukaryota; kingdom Metazoa; phylum Chordata; class Lepidosauria; order Squamata; family Viperidae; genus Bothrops; species Bothrops alternatus. The sequence continues at coordinate 3,440,053 of JARGCV010000031.1, read as the reverse complement.
CTAGAGAGACCTAGCTGCTGTATGTGTCCATCCTATCACAGACAGTTTCTTGGGATCATTGGCAACACCAAAGGTTGTTCATACATCTTCATCTGTTACTTGCCTAGTCTTGTTCAGCTAACTGAATGGCCTCGTATTCTCATTTTTAGATTAGGAAAGACTGCACATGTTTCTTTGTCATTGTCCAACATCCTGCTCCATTTAATGCTACTGGTATGACAACTGATTGGTAGCCCTTTTATTTCAGATATAGAGGGATTTAATTACTGCATAGATCAGCCGTAAGTTCATACCAATTTATTCAATTAAGCTGGGCAATTGGGCAATTAATAGTGTGTTATTATAGGAACATGTATTTGGGTCTATTTTCTTCCTTGGCTTTATCAATCACACAGCAAACAAAAAGATCCAAGAAGAAAAATGTGTAACATACAGTGTAAGGACTACAACAATTTTGTAGGACAGATATGCAGAAGTTAAAAAAAGACCAGAACATATCTCCTCCAACAGCTAGCATCCAGATGAACAGTCATTAATACCAGTCTAACGAGCAGAAAACTATACCCTGAGAAATAATCAAGGGGAAAACCACACCCCCACCAAAACTGGTGAACAAACCCCACACAACTCACACTGATGATATCTAGTTGGGTAATAAAATGACTCCAAGCAACCAGCAGGACAACAACAATTCCATTTCTTCAAAAGTTATGCCAGATGTTAGACTGGAAACAGGCCAGCTTTGAGCAGTGGTGCATGAGAGAACTGTTCATTGCAGATTGTCTCAGAATACTGCTTTCACTGGCAAATTGTATCCGCTTGCCCTGTCTTGTGTTTGATGCTGATGATATACCTTAACTTTTTTTTGTGAAGTTTTGGTATATTTTAGTGAGAGAGTAGATCTTGTTTGTATCTTCAGGCAAGTCTAACTGGTTGTACATATCTTGGTCGTATTCAGACTTTGTATTGGTCAACTCTTACTTTTCAGGAGACTTCATTGTTGGTAATATCTATGGTTATCTGCTAAATTTTGGAGACACTTTGTTACCAAAATGGCCTGCTGCACACTGCAGTTCCACCACCAGGTCTGTTTATCGAGTGTTAGCCAAATTGCCTGGTTCCTAAGGTGGTTAAAATCAGTTTATATTTTATGCGAACAAACTTTCAGGAAAATGTGACATTCTTTGTAATATAAATTCACCTGTCCCAGTGACAAGATTGCAGAGCGTCTTGATGCTATATAATCTTCTTATGCTGTCTGGGAAAATATAGCTATTACTCTTATTTGACACATGTCAAAATATTTGTATAGTCCTTATCAAGTTATTTAATGCATCTTGCTTGATAAGCTGCCTCTGCCCCCCAGCAGGGAAGTGAAAAGTAAGCATCATACAATTATCTATGGCTTAAAGTCTAAGCCCATGTGTGTACTTCCATAAAATAAGTTAATTATTTTCTTAAACAGAAAAAATAATGCACACAAGCACTTAATATAGTTAATGGATTTATTTACATTGTAATTCCTTATTCTTCTTGATTTAATGTAGTTACAAATTCATTAAAATTGTCCTTCCTCTTTTCTTAGATTTCCAAGAGTTATGGTTGGTTTTAGACAGTTCAGAACTATTTAGGAAATGATTTCAAAGAGAATTTCCATTGCCCTTTGTATGATTCAAATGCTGAGTAAGAACAAAAGTGAAGGATGTCTCATAATTTTTGCAACCCATAAGGGAAAGTGATAATCACTAGTACATATTTCTGGAGGATTTATGCTTCGTGCTAGCTGCAAGAAATTTTCAAACTTGTTTCTTCCAACACAGAATTGTTACAAAAGATAAATAGTAAAATAATAAAGAACAGAAAATGGGGAATTGTATTTATTTCTGTGTTTTTGTGTCTGCACGCGCATGCCTTCAAGTTAGTCTTGACTCCTGTCAACAGCCTAACCCATGGCAAGATTTTTGGAAGTGACTTGCCATTCCATTTTTTCCTAGGGCTGAGGAAAAAAATGGGGAACTAGAATTCATAGTCTCCCAGCTTATAGCTTGGTAACCCTACCCCAAACTGGCTATCTAAAGCAGAGAATGGAAAAGCAGAAAATTCATAGCCCATAACATATATAAAAATGTTAAAATATCTTCTAAAATTTAAAAAAAAGCATTTCAATGCTTATAGTGACAGAAGAAGAAAACTAATTCCTTAGCAATGGAGCTTCACTGTTTGAGATGGAGCTCTTTAAGAAGACATCTTAGCCCTCTTCAGGTGTTCACCCAGGGCAATTCAAGGGGGTGAGGCAATGAGAGCACAATTGTTGACCTTGTGCTGTGTTTCCCACGTGTACCATATCTCACCCTCACAGCTTCAGATCTTGAGCATTAAAGGATTAAAAGACTGTTTTGTCTTTACTCCTGTTCACTTGGATGTAAGTAGATACTGTATCTCTGGATTGTGTCTTCTGAAATCTGCTTTCAAAGTTTGCTTCTCAAATTAGGCAAGGTCTGAAAGTGTATGGGTGATGCAGACATATTCATGCTGGCAGAGACTAGGTGGGACTAGCTTTCCATTTACTTATTTAATTTATATGTTGGTCTTTCTCCCAAGGCAATGGTAATAGTATATCAGGAATCTGGTAATACATTCTTGCTAACAAATGTTATTAAAAGACACAAGCTTTTGTGAGCTGTATTCCACTTTATCAGGTGTATAGAGCAGCTAGATATATGTAAGATTTAAATTGGGGTGAGGTAATCCTACATCCATCTAGCTACTTTGTGCACCTGAGGAAATGAGCTACAGCTCACAAGCTTGCATCATTTAAATAACATTTGTTGGACAGAAGAGGTGCTACCAGATTTGTGATTTTGTGCCACCATAGATTAACATGGTTCGCATGCTATAGTGATATACTAAGAGATCAATAAACATTATTTATGGTTAAAGCAATTAAATAATCAACAACAACAACAACACTACTTTTTCAAAAAGACAAAAGTTAGATAATTTTAAAGAAGTTATCTGAAAGGCAAAATGGGGAGCAGGCCTATCTTCAATGATGATTTAAAAGAAGGAATAATGGAAGATTGGCTGCCCAATTTTTTTCTGGGGAAAGTTACATAATTGGAGACCTGCCATTGAATAACCTCCAACCTTGCATTCAAACTCGCTGGTGGGAACAAGCAACTAAAAAATGAGTTTGTTAGCTCATTTGCTAGATAAAAGAATGGCCCTCTAAGCAACAAAAAGAGATGCTAACGAAAAGCCATGGATATTTGCCTGGAATTATGGACATGTTATTTGATTAAATAAAGACCAATCACTTTTTCTGAGATTCTGCAACAGGTTAATAATACATAATTAAAATTGTGATAGGAGCCCCAGCTTCACTTTACTGGGGCATAGCAAGTAATATTTCAGGTTGAAGCCATAAGGGTGGAAATCAAGTTTCATGCCCAAAAGGTGTGGTCTTATTTTTAGGTGTAAGTGGAATTATGCCTTTTTTCAAAAGGTCTCATAGTTCCTGCTTACAAGGGGAAAAATGAATTCAGCAGACATTTCTACCAGTTGTGTTTCTCCACAAAAAGATGCTTTTATCCTCAGGGTACTTCTTAAATACATTCTTCAGGCTTTGAAATGATTTATTTTTCCAGAAGTTATCAGTTCTGAGAAATAGTTACAATAAGATGGCCTTGCAGCTGGACTCTGTGTGTGAAGGAATTCCTGCCAGGGAGGGAAAAAATGTGAGCAATGGGATTTAAAACTAATGAAGGCATTTGGAGAACTTTTCAAACCAAAAGCACTGTTAGGGATAAGTGACTTCATTATTTCTGCAAAGTTTAAAAGTGAATGTCTGCTTTAAAGGCATTTTAGAACTGATCAAAAGTAAGGCATGAAATTACTACTTATGCAGTGTTTTAGGAAGCAGAGAAAAATTAATAGTAGCAATTTATAGAATGCTTAATATTCTTTAATTTTTTTATTAAATATACTTATGTTTGCCTCCTGTGATAGTTAACCACAGAACCATGGTCATTGCTCTGAAGGTTGCTTCCAGACTGAAGGAGACAGTAAATACAGGTTGATCATTTAATTGAAGATTATGTTGTGAAAATGCTATAAATTGATTCTCTACTCACTTCTATCACAAAGTTAACCTAACTGGAATCTATTCACCTACATCATTAGTCAAGAGTTAGGTTCTGTCTATAGTTTTACCTCCTCCACCCTGTCAAAAATTGGAGGTCTTGGCAGAGAACTTTGGAAAGAGATAAGAGACAAATAACCTGACCCTGTGCCATGTAGAGCTTTAAAGGTGCTAACCAAACCTTGAATTGCATCCAGAAACATACTGGAGCTACTGTGACTTGTACAACATGCATGTTACATGGGTGAACTTTGGTGCACCCAGTATTGCACGTGTTGCTGCATTCTGGACAAGTTGAAGCTTCCAAATGTTTTTCAAAGTCAGACCCATGTATAAAGCATGGCAGTAACTCAACTGGAAGTGATTAAGGTTAGTGAGCAGAGCCCCCTGATCCAGGAATGGGCAACAACAGTTACACAAGACAAATTTTTGTAAAGGCCATCCTAGCCACAGTTGTTCATTGTTCATTGAGCGGGACCTGTAAATGCAAAATATGTTCAAACTTCAGTAGCCCACATGCATCCTCTACTTTTTCCATTTTTTTCTAATAATCATCAGTATATTGTCAATGGCATATAATGGAAATCATTGTATAATGCCATGATACAGTGACATAATCCCATGTAATTGTGTGAATGGATATGAATAAAAGTTGGACTGTGTGAACCCCACCAAAGTCAAGGGGTAGAAGATTTGTTCTGAAGATTTCAGTCTATGCAGCATATGGAGAAGTAATACAAAATGCGGTTCTCATAAGAAAAGTTGGTTCCCATGTGAACTGGATGAGGCACTTAGTGGAAAAGTACCAGGAAGACTGAATGGGTGGAATGTTGCAATGTACCCGCAGATGACTAGATTGCTTGATTCATACAATATTAATTTGTTAGATTCATATTTTGTTTTTTAAAACAGCATATGGAGGACTTCTCCAGATTTTGCTTATAAAAACAATGCTATGAAGCAGAATTAGAGTTAATGTTTCCTTCCTTAATGAATGTGCCTCCTGAGCCATGACACTGTCTCCTTCAGAATCTTCTTTCACAAAATTTGGGGTTCTGGGGAGACGACTAATGTATGTGTCAGAATAGTCATAGGGTGTGGGCTTGCTCTGCATTTTCTAAGCAGTTGTAATCTGTCTTAATCAGTCAATCAGATATAGCAATTTTCTTCAATGTTTGCTGGAGTTCAATATATTTTCCGTCCTGTATTTATTCTTGCCAGCTAACTGACAATATTTGGGGAGACTGATGTTTTGAAAGGGTTGGAGGATCTGGAAGCAGGAGAACGAAAACAGAAACTTTTGTTGGTCCAAATTGTGGTAGAAAATGAAAGTAAAAAGGACAGGACCCAAACCACACAAAACTATCTATGGCAGCGGTTCTCAACCTATTTCAGGTTGTGACCCTGACCTGCGCCGCGCATGCGCGGCGCGACCCGGGCCTGCACTGCACATGCGTGGTGCGACGGTCCACATCGTGCATGCACGGTGTGACGGTCTGCACCGCACATGCACGCCGCGTGTGCGACGGCCTGCATTGCGCATGCGCGGCGCAACGGCCTGCATCATGCATGCGCGGCGCACGCACGATGGCCCGCATCGCACATGTGTGGTGCTACCCTGCGCATGCGCAATGCTGCCCCCTGCGCCGGCCGAGGGGAAAAGGGAAAATGGCAGACTGCGGTGTTTGGCGACCCCCGTGAAATGGTCGTTCGACCCCAAATGGGGTCGCGACCCATAGGTTGAGAACCGCTGATCTATGGACAGTGCAATGCTGATCTGTAAAGTATTGTGAATTTGTATTCATTGGCTTTTTTATTATTATTATTATTATTATTATTATTATTATTATTATTATTATTTGGTTATTTATTTAATTTCTATGCCGCCCTATTCCGGAGAACTCAGGGCGGCTCACAACATGATACAAATCACAATAAAATACATAAATATAAAAACCCTTAAGTTAAAAAGAAAAACCAATCATTCCACAAACATACACACAAACATACACTGGCTAGGGGCAAGGTGTTAGCTGCCCAGGCCTGCCGGCAAAAGTATGTTTTAAGCAATTTACGAAAGGCAGAGAGGGTGGGGGCGACATGGATCTCCGGGGGAAGTTGGTTCCAGAGGGCCGGGGCCGCAACAGAGAAGGCTCTTCCCCTAGGCCCCGCCAGGCGACACTGTCTGGCTGACGGGACCTGGAGAAGGCCCACTCTGTGGGCCCTAACCGGCCGCTGGGATTCATGAGGCAGCAGACAGTCCCGTAAAGCGAATGAGTGAGGATTTAATTTGTTTTTAGTTGAAGGAAAGCCAGAACATGGGATAAAGAGTTGCAGTAGGAGCAAGATAGTGTCAACTCCTAACATAATCATATATATATATTTGCGTAATAAATTCTGCAGCAATCAGTCATGTGTCCTGAAACATATAGCACACCAGAGGATGACAGACTTCAAAGCTTCTGATGTTAGGAAATATCTTTTAGTAGATGGAAAGTGGAAAGTTTTAATGGTCTAAAAGAACATGATCTTGACTGCTGATAATGTCATTGAATTCTTTTAGGTTGTTAATTCTCACAATGCAATAAAGTGAATGTAAATCTTGAGATTGAAAGAAAAAAAACACCCCTCCAGGTAGCTTCCTTCAATCTTAATCACATACATTGTAAATTTTAATGAGCATAAATGAAGCCACCTATCTCACTTTCACAAAAATATTTTCTTTCTCTGACTCTTGTCAAATGTTGTGTTTGTCTTGTCTTTAGCATTTATGTTACTGTTTTCTGTAGATTTTCGTGTTTTCCAATGCAAGCTGCTAGTGAATACCTTTCTTTATGTCAAAATGTATCATAATGGATAAAAAATACAATATTTGTGGTTGCTGACCTTTATCTCAAATAACATATTACAATTTTAATACTGCAAATGCCCCATTTACAAGTATGGTGGAAACCTCAGGAATGTTAAGAGTTTTATTTATGATGCTGCTGGTTACATTAAAGAATCAGTGACGTTTATCACCCAGATTGCTAATGTTAACCTCAATTGAAGCTACTCCTTTTCTTTAAAAAAGGGAATATTTGCTAAATGTTGATGCTTGCTCTACTGATACGAATGGCATTCAAGATTCAGCTGCTCATTTCCTTTTGCAATGCAAGTACAACTAGTTTGCTTCTTGGCTTCAAGAAGCATATTGGAGAACAATTTTAAGCTTATTCTTTAGGCTTAAGCAGCTATATTGTGAGAGGATATGCTGCACTTCCTCACAATGTTGCTAATGCACACATAGGCACGTATTCCCATCTGTAATTAAATGCTACAAGCATTTCAAATGAAACCATGAATTCACATGCCTATGGATGAATTCACATTCATTTTAGACTGTTCATGGTCTAGTATTCCTTTCCTAATAAAAGGAAGATTTTCAGGATATTCCCCTCTCTGCACACTCCATAGTCTTATTTGCTTTCTCATTCTCCACCAAGTGGCACTGTGGAGAAAAATATTAAACCAGCTTAGCATATATTTAAATGTTGAGTGCTTATGGGTCTCCACTCCTGTGGATCTGGGCAAGGTAGAGGGTTTGCATCAAAGGTGATAGGGAAAAGATTGTGGATGCATCAGCATATGTTTTATTTTCACCACTCTTGAAAAGGAGTAAGGAAGTAATCCCAGAAAATTAAGTATACTTAAATTAGGAAGAGCAAAAAAATAATAAAAAAATAGGCAAATCATCTTTGAAATACTGTATCACAATTCAGGTAAAAGCAAAATTTCTGACAAGATGTCCATAAAGGCTGTGTGTCTTGTGATTTCCTGATCACTACATAAAAAGAGGAACCAGGGCAGTGAAATATTAAACCTTTCTTCACATGCCACTCTCATTGCCTTTTGGAAAGATGCAACCAAGCAGACTGCTGAAATGAAATATATATTACTTCTGTATATTCTAATAGCAACCAGAGGCTTATTATTTAAAAATAGCAACAGCTGGAAATCTGCACCAACTAGCAAGTCAAGTAGATTCCAGATCGCATGCCCAGAATCTGGGGAAAACTCAACTGTCCATGCCATGACCCTAGTTTAAAGCAAATAGCTTCTTAGTTTGAGCCAAGACGCTTTCTGAGCATTTGAAAAAATTTCATCCATTTATTTTCACTAAATAGAAAGTTTATGACCTTTTGGGGTTTTGCACATAAGTAGAGAAAAAGGAAATCTAAAATCAGAACCTGGTATTTGTATTAGATATGGCTTTCTATTCCTGGCAATTAATGAAAATGCAACTTCTATACCAGTGATGGCGAACCTTTTAGAGACCGAGTGTCCAAACTGCAACCCCAAACCCACTTATGCATCATCGGGTGCCGGGTGGGGGTGGCCCATTGGGTGGGTGTGGCTGCGGTAGTAGCAGCAGACTGGGTGGGACTAAAAAGTTTAATCAATCAATTCCAACTTTGCAAGATTTTTTTTTCCGCGAGTAGTTGAAATTGACTGATTGATTGAACCTTTTTTTTTGTACATGGCAGCAGAGGCCTAAAGCAAAAAGGTTTTATAAAATCCAGCTGAAGGCCTAGGACTGGGGCGACGGCACTCGTGCCCACAGAGAGGGCTCTGAGTGCCGCCTCTGGCACCCGTGCCATAGGTTTGCCACCACTGTTCTGTACCTTCTCTGGGTCTTGTTACATGCATAATTGCATCCAGGGAATTCTGGAGTAAAATCCAATGAATGGTGTGCTTTGTTCTTTACATTAAGGCTCATGCAAAATCCAGGACCAGTTTTTCAGTGGAGGAAGAGTATTTTCACTATATTTTTGTCCCCAAATTCTACATATGTATGCTTGATATTATGGGGGTAAAAAAATCCAGAAACTTAGTAAAGGATTATAAGTACTTTCTGCATGATTATTGAAATGGCTTTCCACAAAATTTGCTTTGATGGAGATCCAAAGGTTGGAACTAGAGTCTACTTTGATGATTCTCACACATTTGTCCACAGGTCCAAATCACCCCAGTGTTTTTCACTGTGATCTATAATTTATTGATTGATTGGACTGGATTTTAGCCTACCACAATCAGAAAACTCTCAGCAGATTACAATTAGTAATTTGTAATAAAATGTCTGCAGTAAAATCAAAGCAAACAATCCAAAACAAAAAAATATTGATATATAAAACCACCTCAAATTTACATGAATCTTGGGTGTCAACTATATGCAATACATATTGTCCCCTTTGGTAAATGAATCTCTTTGTAATCAGCTTGAGGCATTGCCAGTCATGAGGAAGGGGACCCATTCTTGAAACCCTAGACCAGAGGTAGGCAATCTTGGCTCTTTTATGACTCATGGATTTCAACTCCCAGAATTCCTGAGCCAGCATGGCTGGCTCAGGAATTCTGGGAGTTGAAGTCCACGAATCATAAAAGAGCCAAGGTTGCCTACCCCTGCCCTAGACTTTTGTGTTTAGAGTATTTTCAGGAACATCTTGCATTAATTTTCAAATGTCTTCTCTATATGGTTCCTACACTGTGAAAGAGTGAAATATTGATAGTTATCACAAGGATTTATGAAGGTGAAGGAGACCATCAGTTTTAGGAAGCTAGAATAATTTGTGCAATTAGACATCTCTAGAAAAGTGCTAAATATATGTTCAGGGGGGGAACCATGCTTGTATTAAGTGTATCAGAATTCTACTTAACAAAACTGAATTCAATTCCTCTAACAAAAAAAAAGGCCCTTGAAAAATTCCATTCCTGGTGAACTTGAATATAATGTGGCCAGGTTACTAGAAATTTATCTTTGTTTCATTTTTTAATACTAAGTTTGATTTATGAATTTCAGAGGTAATGAAAGGATATCTTCTGAGTATGCCACTGATTAATTTGGACCATGTATTAAAATTAATAGAAATGACCGCATCAGGTACAGATACTGTTATCTCATACACTTATATAGTTGTTTATTAATAGGACATAGGTTTTTTTTCTCTTTAAATCTTTATGAAATCCAAAGATGGGCAGCAGAGGGAGCTGTAGGATTGTCATTCTCCATATATTATCTGCATTTCCAAAATTTATTTATGCAAAAAGTCCCTGTCAATACAGACAATACAGATACAGAGGGAATCCTTCTCCCTTTTAATTATACTTTTTTTTATTTGAAGGCAATCACAAGTGATTGTAATGTTGAACATTTCTTTTGCACTTTTTAAATCTAACCTCTTCAGAACATGTTCCTTCACTATGGGAAGATTTCTGAACCTTACAATTCGTCTGTCTTTATATTTCCCCTGTGACCCAAAAGAAACTTTTGAGATGACAACTAATATTCAGAAAATGGAATGAGGAAAAGATTTAAATCAGAGTTGAAGATTCCTGCTTGGTTTTGCTCATCTCTTTTCAAATGGAGAATTAGATCAGTTTGTTTTGTAATTAGAAATTCAGAGGTTGATGTCTCTTTCCCCCATTATTTTGAATTAAGTCATCCTGGAACACTAATCAAGAGCTAAAAAAGAAGGAAAAGGTTACCAGTACTTTTCTGCACTAGTTGAAGCATCTTCTCCATTCATTCAACCAGTGATGTCCCAAAATAATAGCAATGTGGATGTGTTTTTATATCCGTTCACTTAATGGCCATATGATGCTAAAAAGACATTATACATCACTAGAGTGGAAATAAGCTGAGTCTGCTAAAATTATTCCTGTTCTTCCAATCTGTTTTTCCCCCCCTCAACTGGAAAGAAAGAAAAGGTTTAATCTGTTGTCTTTGAATTTTTTCCCCCTTAACCAAAAGGCCTGGCCCTGAATCATATATCTTGCTCAGCTGACTCCAGATCAGTATTTTCATGTATCAGGAAACAACATGTATCTTTTAATATTGGAGTTCCCTTTCATCGATTAGGGACTTAGTTTGGGAAATTCAAAAGTAATTTGACTTTCTGTTCTCTGAACACATTTTAATTTTTAATTTAAATTTTAATTTAATTTTAATCACATTTTAATTATTGTCAGCTAGCTGTATACATCTCAAACGATAAACCCAAATCCTTACAATTTGTCCCCCAAATTTTGTAAATAGATCAGAATTGCATAACAAGGTAGATTGTTACAATATAGTCATAGATTTTATAAAATGAGAAATCTAACAGTTTTTTTCTGAGAACTTTGAAGCTGATTCTGTATATGCTGAATAATAATATATTTCCAGTTAAATCAATTGTTGAAGGAAAAAATCTTCATCAGGGTCCAGTCCAAGCTGGAAATAAACAACATGGTGACTGTTTTAGAAAGAAGGTTGTAGTTTATTGAAGAGGAGAGCCAGACAGAAAGATGGCTCTGGAAAAAAAAGTGACCACATGGAGCAGAGTGGTGGGCTTTTATACCTTCTGGGGCTCTTGAGGTTGTTTCCTGTTCCTGTTTGAGGTTTTGTATTTCCTGTGTCATGTACTTTGACCTGAGTCTGAGTGTGCCCTTCTGGTATTCTGATGGTGGTGGGTTAATCCTATTATGTCCCAAAGGTCATATCCTGCTTCCCTGGGGCTGTGCTGATGACTGTTGGATTTTTGTGTGTGAGGGATTGTTGATTCTAGGGATCTTTCTTTCTAATTCCAGCTTCCTAACTCCAATCTTGCTGACAAGATTATCACATCTGCATTTCTGCAGACCTGGTTTCTGTCTCGGGCAGAGAGATTTGGAATGGGGGGTTGGTTTCTGCCTTTAAAATCCTTTGGGGAAATATATTCTGCCTTTGGGGAAATATATTCTGCCTTTTTAATATTTCACCAAATATTTCTTTCTCTGGCTTCTTCCCACAGAATTAACAGTGAAGATGCATGAATAATATTGCACAGTGGGGAAGAACAATCAAATCTGCAAATATATAGATCATTCAGGAAGCACTGTCTCCTACCATCTTCTTTAAAAATGTTTTTTTCTGTTCGTAGAGCATCTTTTAATATAAAGATTGGCAAGCTATGCTTCGTCCATCCCTGTCTTGGGCTGCTTGTCATGAATGATATGATGCTTTCTCTAATATTTTTCTTGATTGGCATCCTTACAAAATTGTGAAATAAGAAAGCATGAAAGTGTTATCTCCAGTCTCTGCCCCTGGTCTATGGCCCTCTTTTTCAGGGCTTCTTTATTACGTTTTTGAAATGATAAATATAGGAACTGAATAATCAAATACCCAGTAATCCAATATCCTGAGTTTCACTGTATGCAGACATCAGAGAATATTCACGATGTCCAAATTATCATCAATCGACAGATCCAGGAGCAGAGTTGCCACAAATTTCCTGGATCTGTTTTGTTCTGCTCCCCTCTGGGACTCTTCCGTTGCATCAATTATTTCCAGTGCTGCTGCATGCCCTGAAATATAGACATAGCCAAAGCTTCTGTATTTTCTCTTAATTTTCAGTAAAGGTTTTTTTGTCAGCGCACCAGGCCTCTCAACCTGACTAGAGTTGTGATTTCCAAGCAAAAACTTGCTTGTATTTTCTTTCTCTCATGGTCCTGATGCCCATTGGAGGCCATATCTAATGTCTGTTTTTTGTCTCAGAACTGAAACTGGGAAGCGACACTGAGTTTTGCTTCTTGTCGTGGACAAACTTTGCAGTTTCACAAGGTGATTCTCCTCTGCATTGAGCAGGGACCTAACTGATTGTTACACTCAAGATGCCTAATGGATCCTGATGGTTTTCAGAGATTGGCTATGGAGTTATCCTAGAGCCTGGTGGGAAGTTCAGCCAAAACTCACCCCCCCCCCCGATTATTGCTGAAATAGGAGAACCATTGTGGTATTTTTCCAGATTGAATCAGAACAGCTTCTCCACTCTTGCAGACCTATTGTGCTCCTTAGTTTTCTGAGAAACTTAGGGAGCAGAAGAGATGCCTAGAGTACCACTAAAGGAGGACCTATCTTGAATATGTCACTCATCAGTAAGAGCTCATGTTTGAGTCTATATGTTGGCAATAGGGATAACAGAAAAGAAATACTTTGAATCTCTTGTGTCTGCTGAATGCCCCCTAATGAATCTGGATAAGGTTCGTGGTGGATTAAAATGTCTCTGAAAAAGTAGACATGGCATTGTGGTGATGACCAATGGCCAGATAAAGAATTTTGGCTGATGGAACCTCTCCAGATAAAGAGAGACTGAGAGATTGCCCACCTCCACCGCTAGCAAGGAGATTGCAGGAATTATGGGTGACACATGAGTTGAGCAGCCAGGAGACAAGGAAGAAACAGAATGTCTGCACCCACATCCCAGTCTTTAAAGGACACTGGGTTCATTCAAAGCTGCATTTTCTTAATGACTTTTGGAAACAATTTACATTTAAAGAGAGATCTTCAGACTATCAGGAAGGGGAAAATAAGGCCACTGGATACAACTGCTGCACCTGAGACTTGGCTTCATTCATATAGGTAAGAGGACACATCAGTGAATAGTTCGAAGTCTGGATTTTCAAGGGGAACATCAGTTAGGTCAGGCTGGGGCAGTTCTGCATCCTGGATAAGGTGAAGGCAGTCGTGCAGGGTGCCATCAGATTGTTCTGTGGACAATAGGGTGACAGTCTTTTATTTTCTTCTTTTATTTCCTCCATCTTTTTCTTGATTTCCTCTGATTTAGTGATAAATGGGGTTCTCCTCTGCATCGGTCCGGGGTTTCCTCACTGGGAAAACTGGAGTGTTACATGGAGATGTACACTTCCGAAGGACCCCTTGTGGCATGTATGCCCTGATTAGCTTCCTAATCGGCTCACTTGCCTCTGCCTGGATCTTATATTGAGTTATGCAAGGGGGTGGCCCTGCCTTTACCTGTAGCTTAACTGGTGTGGCACTCTTTAGTGGCACACATTCAGAGTCCAATCGCTAGGGAAGAAGGTAGGGCTTACAAATCTGGGTGCATTGAGTTTTCCTTACTTGGGGCTTGGGTGACAAAGCAGTGAATTTTTTTGATTGGTATGTCTAAGGTGAACCCACCTAGGGAACATTTTATGGTAGCTCCCAACTTACATAAAAGATCTCTGGCTAAAAGTGAGAGAAGGGGTTGGGGATAAACCGTGAAGGAAAAGGGACCAATTTCCATATCATTAGTGAATTGAAAGAAGGCAGAGCGGAGGAGGGAGACATGAGGCCTAGAATGGGTTAGCAAGGTTATTATTGGGAGGGGAGGGGGAAGCAAACTTGGTGGAGATATCAAAAATCATTTAGATGCATTTCACCAATAGGGGACCGGAGACCAAATAGGTACTAGGAGGAAGGGGGACTGAAACCAGACTGGCATGAACGGAATGGAAAAAGGAGAAGTGGTCTGGGAGAGGTGAGCTGAGAGCCACACAGAGGCCTGTCAGGCTGGAGTCCAGTCACCGAGGCAACAACGGGGGAGGGATCAAAGCTCCTGCATTGTAGGGGTCTAACAGGGGACCAGGGACCAGGCAGGCATTAGGAGTAAGGGAGACTGAAACCAGACTAGCATGGAAGGGGGGGGAAGAGGTCTGGGAGAGGTGAGCTGAGAGCTTTGGGGAGGCCTGTTAGACTGCAGTCGAGTTGCAGAGGCAATGACAGGCAGGGGAAGGGTCAAAATGGGAAGCCTCTGCCCACCAATTCCTGCCTGTTGCTTCTTTTTTCTTGCTGTTTCCTGAAAGATTTTTCTGCTAACTTTGGAGGGTCCTTCCCCATTTCTGTGGATTTGACCAATTGGGGGAATGATGAATCCCTTCCTTGATTCAGTGAGATTTCTGCAAATGGATGTGCTTTGAGAGAATTTATAACTCTAAAGAAATGTAGAAGTTACAGTCCAGCACTGATCATCCTCACATGCTTCCTGTTGTGAACCAGCCCCACAAACTCTCACGAAGCAGCAAGAAAAATGCTCCATTTCACCAAATAGGGTGGGGGGAATTCATTTAGCCCCTCCCTTCCCTGCCAAAGTTAGCAGAGAAACCTCTCAAGAAGCAGCAAGAAAAAAGGAGTGTTTCTCTAAAAGGGAGAGAAATCCACCCATTGCCTTTCAAATTTTGCCGCTTCTCTGCTTCACCCACAGACAAAAGGGTTCTGTTGCTGGCTAGATGAAGGCTTTCCTGGTCCAACAGTCAGGTGAGCTGGGAGTCCCTTTGTGGTCGCCAAAGTGTTAAAAGAATTGGCTCGAGTTCCCAGCCAGGAAGGACAAGAATGCTGCTAAATAAAAGAAGCTAGCTGCTAGCAAAGAAGGTTGTCTTTTTTTAAAAAAAATATTTTATTATTTTTCCACCATACACCATACACCAAAACAAACTAAACATACATAAACAAAAATCTTTTCTTTTAACAGAACCGTGCTATACGTTCTAACCATTCTATTACATCTAATTTACATTTTATTTACATTTGATAATTATATCTTTTTCTTTCTCTGTTCTAGACAGTTATAACATTTATTCCAAATTTCATAAAATTTGGTCACTTCCTTGTCTTTTAATTCTAATGTAAGTTTATTCATTTCTGCGCATTCCAAAATTTTATAGATAACCATGTCATCTGTCGGTGTATTTTCACTCTTCCAACATTGGGAATATGCTATGCGAGCTGCAGTCAATATGTGTATAATGATGTGTTGGAGTTGTTTTTCAATCTTTAAATTTATTATGCCCAAAAGAAATAATTCCGGTTTGAAGTCCATTTTTATCTCAGTTATCTCCTGTATCCAATCTCTTATTCGTTCCCAATAATGTTTTGCTTTGGGGCACAGCCACCACATGTGATAAAATGTTCCTTCTCTGATTCTACATTTCCAGCACTTCAGATCTATATTTTTATGCATTTTGGCCAATCTCGCCGGTGTTAATGCCATCTATAAATCATTTTATATTGATTCTCTCTATATGCAGTTGATAGCATCAATTTGCAATTTACATTCCATAAAAAGAAGGTTGTCTTTATTGGCAAGGACAGAAGTGACTTCAGTAATTGGTTCTGGGACAGTTGACCAATTGGTTCGGTGAATAGATGGATTTTTATATATTTCAGGTGTTTTGCAATTTCGGGGCTTGAGTTAGAGTGTCTTTTGTTATCTGGTGCTTATCTAGGGTCATGACAGGCCTCCCAGGGTAGGGTGATGATAATCTTATATGTTTGCTTAACCCTATCAGTTTGATTTAATTGGTTTCGGCTTGCTTCTATTCTGTTTATTTGGAGATTGCTATTGTAGCACTTACCCAATGGGGAAGTTGTGGTTTTATGAGTGAAACATTGTATCCATGAATGAAACTTAGTTTCATTCAGGCTGCTAGCTTGAGGCAGTCTCATGACACAAAAGTGGAGATCGCTCCTTTGCTTATCAGTGAATTTCTTTTCCTTTTATTTTTGGCTCTTGCTGGGGCTGGGAAGAAGGGAAGCTATTGCTGAGGCTGAGAAGGAGAAGGGAGGGTCTTACCACACTTATTTCTTTTTCTCATTTACTTTTTTTTCTCTGAATGTATTCCTTGTTATACATGTAAAATATTTTAATAAAAACTATCTAAAAAACCCCCCAACCATTTATGCATCCAGTCCAAATTATTTCCAGAAGAAATTTGTTTTTAGTTGTTTTTGAAGTCAGAGCTAACCTAAAACCTGGTGAGAGGCCATACCAGAGAGCAAGCACTGCTACACCTCCAAATTTTACCTACCCACAAAGTGGGGAACTTCCAATTATTTTTATTTATTTTATTTATTTTATTTATATGCCACCCATCTTGCTAATCCAAAGAGATTCTGCAGCTTATGAATGCAATAAAATAGAAATATAAGAAACAATTACCAATATAGAAACAATTAAAATTACAGGAATGAAATAGAAAAAAAGATTTTGCTTTTCCTGGCAAAATTAAATTGAATGGGCCAGTTCTGTTGGACGAACATGTTCCCAAATCCTACTGCAGGTGTCATGAAAACTTGGCAATAACCAAAAATGTTATTTCTGGTTAACTATCCAACAGAAGATCCTGCAGTTAAGATTATGTTTCTTCTTCTGAGATCTATTATCTAGAAGAGCAGCCAGCAGTGACAGGAAACCTTACTGTAATTATTTCTTTTAATTCTACAGGTATACTTAAGTTTCAGATATGAAGATGATCTCTTAATCTATAATGATTAGAATTTTGGAAAGTTCATTTGGCATCTTGTCATATGTTTTTAATTATTTTCCCATGCTTCTTTCTTTACCTTTTATCTTAAGCTGCACACCTGATGTCCCTGGGAATGTTTAATTGCTCTTTCAGTGCACAAGAGCGGATGGATTTAGTTTCACTTGGGTGATCCACTCTTGAAGGTACCTTCCTTTCTAAACGAGATTCCATTGTCTTCCCCAATAGGAATTCATGTTATGATGGTATTAGGAATGGAAAACATGCTTCCTTGTTCAGTGAGTTTCTATTTTTCTTGCTTAGAAAATAGGACACACATTTCTGGTGCAGCAAATATTCTTGCTGATCTCTAAAAATAAAATCACTTATTTTAAAAAATGACTGCATCTGACTTCTTTTAAAAAAAGAGCTTGCACTTATTTTCTTAACTGAAGATGATGACCTCTTCTGTCATTGTTTTATTTATTGATTTATTTATTTAAAAAAAATTGGTGCGAATCTTTGCAGCAGAAAGCTTTTCCCCCGGTTCTTCCTAGAATGGCATTATGGATCATACAGCACCATTCCAGGAAGCCTGAGAGAGCAAGCTTCTGGGTCACAAAGAGATGCTGTTGGGGTGCCTTGTACCTTTCAAACAATGAGTGTAGTTTCCTGTTTATGCCCCCACACCATTAATTGCTTTCCCCGAGGAAGGAGGCAAGCTCTAGTTGGCCAGACCATTTGTCAAAACTTGACTGGTTATAAATTACTTGATCTGCTCACATCTTGGCAGTGCCTGGTCCACTGGGAAGGAGTTAGCAGCTTTGCAAGGAGAACTCTCTCACAGACACATACCCTCTGCTTCCCTAATGTTTCTTTTGTGACATCTTGAGCTCTGGCAATGGAACCATGGCTCTTTAGCATCCAGGTTTCTGCTCCATAGACAAATATCAAGAAGCTTCTTATACCAGAAGATTTTAAGAAAATGGAGGTCAGGATGCTTCTTCACCACCAGTTGGTTATCTCTCATGCTAGCCCCCATCCCCATTAAAGGAAATAGGGGCTAAATTCAGGGGGTTGTAATGTAGATCCCTGCCTCCCTCCTCTCACCCAATTTTCCACAAGGTTGAGATTCTGAGTGGCTTGAGTTCACAAAAGTTGTTGGTTGGTTGTGAGGGACATGTTCCTTTTGGGGGCCTTGGGAGTTTTATGCAGGCTTGTATGTTTTTTAACTGTTTTATTATTGTCGGTAAATGTCCTAGAGTTATGATACACAAGGTGGGTGGTTATATCAATCTTTTAAATACATTTTGAAGCCAGGAGGTGAAATAAGGAGTTCTGTTTTTAGTTATGGACTATGCTTTCTTCTGGAAGTTCGCAAAATTAGCACTAGAGCATCAATTTCTAATGAACAGATGACATACAGAGTTGATGTCTTTAGAAAACAGGATCTTTATCTTTATCTTTATCTTTATTTCGACTTATATGCCGCCCTTCTCCCCAGACTTAGGGCAGCTCACAACAGAAATACAAGTACAAAAATATAAGTAATTTAAAATAGTAGTACAATATAAAACTATAAAACTATACTCACTCATACAACATACACTCCCAATCAAAGGCCCAGGGGCAGAGCGCAGCTCACACGCCCCAAGCCTGTCTGCATATATGTGTTTTTAAAAGTTTTCAGAAAGCTAGGAGGGAATATCCAATTGGATATCCAATTTCTCCTGCCGATCAAGGTAAAATAGCCATGGAGAGCAGAACACAATGACCAGAGGGAAGGAAGTGTGCCTGCATCAACCTATTATGGCCACTGAGTACGTTGTCTCCAGTATCATGGAGGGGTCTTATAATTTCTTTGTATGGCCATTCTTGTATCATGAGAAGAAGAAAAATGCTACTTTTATATCACAGTACCTAAACAAAACTGAAGGCTGCCTTTATGGTAGGCTGGAGATAAGACAGAAGATACATTGTGAAGATACATCCACAGCAGCTAGCAAGCTCTGAGGAAGAGCCCTAAAGTTGTGGAAATCATTGTAAAATCAATCTAAGCTGGCCTTCTCAAACTGGATTCTTAGTTGATATTTAGCTACAATTTCCATAACTCTAGGTCAGAGATGTCCAACCATAGCAACTTTAAGACTTGTGGACTTCAACTCCCAGAATTCCCTAACTAGCCTTGCTGATTCGGGAATTCTGGTACTTGAAGTCCACAAGTCTCAAAATTGCCAAGGTTGAAACCTCTGCTCTAGACTATTGATGATGACGTCTAAAGATAACAAGAGTTATTATCCAATAAAAATCTGGACATCCAAGGATAACAGAAATGAATCAGAGATATTTCACAATGTTATGTTTATTGAAGTGGGCTAGATGTAAGTAGCCTGGATTTTTTGCAAAAAAGTCCTATATTAATGTTGTTCCAGCTCTACCTAGCTATTTTGCAGGGATATTATTTGGAGTTATTAGATATTTGTTGTGGGGAAAATAGGAGAAGGAAAAGTATTAGGCATGTTTTCTGCCTTGAGTTCTTTATAAAAATAATAAAGGCAGGATTTTTTTTTTTTAAAAAAATCTAAATTCTAAGTCTAGTGGATTGCCCTCCATTTAAATCCATTGCCTTCTATTTAGCAATGCGCGCACTTTCATTCATTTGCTCATTGGCTGTAGCTCTGTGACAAGTCTTCCCTCTCTTAATTTAATTTATCCTTAAAGAGTTCTAAAGGATGGATTATGTATCTTCATTCACACTGAGGGTATCGAGGATTGTTGTTAAAATAAGAATGAGATCCAAGGAAAGTTTAAAAGCAGGAGTGTCCAATTCTAGTGACTTTAAGAATCATGGAGTTCAACTCCCATAATTCCTCACATCATCCAACTTCCTGTGGATAGTTAGGATCTCAATGAAGGAGAATATGGCTCAGGGTTGACATGAGGGGGCCTTGGTGCTCTCTAAGCTTGCTTGTTTTCTTGCAGACGTTTCATTACCCTGACTAGGTAACATCACCAGTGCTAGTAAGGAATGCTATTTGCTGTCAGTTTATATTCTGTATACTGACAGAATATAAACTGACAGCAAACAGTTCTCCTTACTAGCACTGATGATGTTACCTAGTATGGGTAATGAAACGTCTGCAAGAAAACAAGCAAGCTCAGAGAGCACCAAGGGCCCCTCAGTTAGGATCCCCTCTACTGCAACTGCCTTTAATAATGATGATATCTCAACCATTAATAGCTTGTGTTCGAATGGAGCCATGGGGGAGGGGGGAGGGGATGCTGTACAGACAATGTGGAACTCCATTTACAGGTAGTCCTTGACTTATGGACATAATTGGGCCTGGAATAATGGTCATAAGTGATTGTGGTAAATCAAAGCACCCAATGACTGGAAACAAATTTCTGGCTTTTTTTAGTGGGTAGTTGTTAAGCGAGTGCCATGGTTGTTAAGCAAACAGAGGTTGTTAAGTGAATCTAATCCTGTGAATAGAAAATCAGCAAAAAAGGCCAGAAACTGGTAAAAAAACATGATAAATTATGGTCATGTGACTGGAACATGGCAACGGGTTGTAAAGCTGACCCACATGCAGTCATGTGACCATGTGGGGGCAGTGGGTGCTTTATGAGCCCTAAAGCACCCGTTCCATGGCTATTGTAATTTTGGTTGTAAAACAATCGGTTATTAAGTGATGTGACACTTAAAAAAATCTGTTCAGATCTGGATTCAGAAACAGAACCACATTCCAGTCTATATTTTAATCTACAAGGTGAAATCTGGGCGAATTTGCCTTGTATTGAATGAAGTCCTTGAATATCTATAACTGACACACATCTGCCAAATCAGATTCTTCAGAGCAAATATCAGACTTCTGCCTTCACTCTATGTAACAGAACTGTTTTGAGGTCAGCAGTTGTGCTGGTCTGTAACAGCAGAAGCAGTGATCTGGTGATACCTTATACATGAATAAATTTATCATCACTTCTCCCAAAAGTATTTTTCCAAAAGGCAACAGGACTTTCTTGTTATTGTTTTTGTTTGTTTGAAAACATTTTGCTCCTCATCCAAGAAGCTTCTTCAGTTCTGAGAATTCTTGGGCTACCTTCGTGGATGAGAAGCGAAATGTTTTTCAAACAAACAAACCAACAAACAAAAGAAATTCGAGTTCCCTTTTGGAAGAAAGTACCAACAATGACATGGATGATTGTGAATCTCCATAGACACTTATCATCCCTTCCATTTTTGTGAGTCTGTTACTCCGTCAAGTACATGCGGAATAGTGCCGAAGGCAACCACTTCTCAACTCCACGCACCTCAATAATCTTAATTTTTAATTTCTGTAATTCCTATGTTATTAAATATACAGAGAAGGCAAGTGATCTACTTTCTGAGCAAGGGTACCTGTATGACTCACAGTTGCTTTCTTTTGCCTGTGCTGTTCAATGTTTTATCATTGACATCAAGCAGATCGGGAGGGCTTTTATATTTTCTTGATGGGATTTTCTCTCCTAAGCAGCAATGCTGAACTGTCTTTCCTTCTTTTGCTAATATTCTCATTTCACTACAGAAAGAAAATGCACCCCTTCCCCATTTAAAAATAAATAAATAAATGTAGCCACACAGATTTTCAGGCTTCCAAAAAAGATCTCTCTCTCTCTCTCTCTCTCTCTCTCTCTCTCTCTCTCTCTCTCTCTCTCTCTCTCTCTCTCACACACACACACACACACACACACATACACACACACACACACACACACAAATCCGCCATTTGATCCTGCAAAGTAAATATTGTATGGGTCAGCCCCTGTTGCTGAATCTCAAGTGTCTGTTAAAGTAGGGGAAAGAGAATACTTTTAAAAACTAGTTGGGAAAAGCAACACCCTTTGTATCAATGGAGTGGTTGGGTTCTTTTCTATCTAGCACAGCTTGCCCTGCTTATGCAAAGGAAATATGTGAATTAGTATTTCTTTCAAAAAGAATACAGAGCCTAAAAGCTTTCCTCATGTTCCTTTCATTTAACTCTCAAAGTCCAGGTCTTGTATGGGACACAGCAAACTATACACTTTCAGAGCTTCTAATGAACATTATTGTTTTCAATTAAAAAAAACAAAACAAGATAACTCCCTTTCTTGATTTTTCAGTAAATTAACATGCTGACGACAATTAGTATACCGTCTGATCTATTATTTTGGCCCTGGGGTGAAAAAGAAAAAAGCACATTGTTCTAGTGGCTAGAATATTCAAAACCTTTTTCATTTTGGTATTACTGAATACAGAAGAGCCGAGCTGATTTGAGTTTTGCAGCCAATTAACACTGGGATAAAAGAATTCAGGCAAACTGCTTGCATACCTTTTGCAAAAACCCAGTTTGCTCATTCAGTTCGGGGATTTGAGGTTCAGAATGTGAGTTCAGAAGCTTTTTGAATGTATGTTTATGAGAATCTGTGTCTGGAACAATTTTGCGCAATTTAAAAGGTTTATGAGCTTGACCATTAATAACCTTCTGTGTGATTAAAAAAAACAACCCAACTTTTGCTTTACTGGCTCTATGATTGAAAGCTAATTTTTTAAAGCCTCCCAGAGCTTATTTAAGGCTTAATAATGGCAACCTAGTATTAGAACTCTGTATATTAGCACCCATTAAGAATTCATTTAGTCTTCTTGATTAGCACAATATAGAGCAGCTTTTCAGTGAGAGAAGTATTAGTAACTCATTCTTTCCTGCTGAATCACATCTACTTTGATATTAAAAAAAAAGGATTGAAGGAAATTATAATCATGCAGAAGTTAAAAGTGGCAATCATTCACTGAAATTAATGCAGTCACACTGCTACTTGTAGTATTGATATTGCCATCACATAATCTCTTAATAATATGGAAAGTAAATAGAGAGGAATATAATTCACAAAATAGAACATTCCTGATTAGAGCAGAAATAAAAGTACTTAATCATTATCTACGTTTCATGAAGCTCTGTTGATGAGGGTAAATCCTTAAATTCCACAGTGCAAATGCTACCTTTTGATTGAGCATAATCAAAATAAATTAGTATATAGCAAACCTGCATGAGTATTTATAAATACACAAAACCTTATGAACACTTTACCTCCCATTCACTTTTTTTATTTGGGAAAAATATGCATTGCTTGTTGATGAAGAAGTGCATCTAAGTAGCATTCAGGAAGAAATGGTGGCGGCTAATCCCAAATAATTTATTCTTTAGACATATTATTATTTTATAAAGTTTTCATTCCCCATCTCTCTCTCTTGGCCCAATGCAATCCACAGGGTTGCTGTTGTAGGGAAAATAGAAGGAGGAAGGTATGTTGGATATGTTCACCACCTTGAGTTATTTGCAAAAATAAAAAAATAAAAGTGAGATATAAATGAATACATATTTGTAGGCCTGTGCTTTCAGCTTTATAGTGGGTGGAATCAAACCCATCATTAACATTCTAATTCAGCCTGGAAAAAGTTCTTTTTTCTGAAAAACATTTTCTGAAATGAAGATTATATTCTAAGATAAAAAAGCCTATAAATGCATAGATACAATACATCTACAAATGTTGCACATAAAGATTATTATTATTATTATTATTATTATTATTATTATTATTATTATTATTATTATTATTATTATTATTATTATTATTAATTCGATTTCTATGCCGCCCTATTCCGGAGAACTCAGGGCGGCTCACAACACAGTAGAAATCAATTTATTCTAAGATGATGGTAGGTACATATTAACTATGCTATCAGAATAGATGAAAACATCTAGAGAAAACTATCAAAAGTTTTCTTTCACAGATTGTAATTTTTTTTTTCTAGGATCCTTTTTTTCTCACTTGAATTTTAAATTGTCACCAATGTCCTTGATAGCTTTGATGCCCTCCATCTTACATGACCCTGGCAATATTTAATTATCAGCCTAAAATTTAATGAGCCTACTCTTCAAATTTTGTGTTCCAACCCTATCACAACACTAAGTTGTGTAAAATCTAAGCTACTTTCTCGTTTCTTTTTTTTTGAGGGGGTGGCAACTAAATCAAGTGACCTGTTGTTGCTATTGTCATAAGGATGGGTATATTTAGAAGCGTATTCATATTCCCTTCCTGTGATTACAACTGTATCTTTCATGGCCATTTGTCTTCTGCATTAGGACTAGAACCCAACATTCTTTCACGTTTGTCCTCCCTCCCCCATTTTAAAGCAAATTGGAATGTAGGTTGTGGCCTTTCTATCTTTTTAAATGTTGCCTTTCTGAATGTGTGTGTGTGTGTGTGTGTGTGTGTGTATACATGCATACATAGCACCTTAGATGTCACTGCCATCATATCACTAGGGGTGACATGATAGCAGTATTCCAATATCTCAGGGGTTGTCACAAAGAAGAGGGAGTCAAGCTATTCTCCAAAGTACCTGAAGAAGGACAAGAAGCAATAGGTGGAAACTTATCAAGGAGAGAACCAACTTAGAACTAAGGAGAAATTTCATGATAGAACAATTAACCAGTGGAACGGCTTGCCTCCAGAAATTATGGGTGCTCCATCACTGGAGGTTTTCAAGAAGAGATTGGACAGCCTTCTGTCTGAAATGGTATAGGCCAGGAATCCTCACCCCGTGTTGTGGCCCACTACCAGGCTGCACTATCAGAGGGTGAGCACATGGGTGTGCACAAAGCTCCTGTCGTGCTAGCAGCGGCCACTTGCGCTCATGCATGAAACTCCACTTGTGCTCCTGGTGACTACTTGCGATCGTGTGTTAAGCTCCCCTTGCATGTGCCCGCTGCTTACACAATTGGAGCTGCACGTGCTTGTGCATGCCCACCTTCACAGCGAACTATCCCCTCTCTCCCTCCCACTGGGCTGCTAAGCCAGGAAGGTTGGGGATCATTGGCATAGGGTTTCCTCCTTGAGCAGGGGATGGACTAGAAGACCTCCAGGGTCTCTTCCAACTCTGATATTCTGTTGTTCTGTTACATACATTAGGACGCTATTGTATTAATTAGAACAGCAAAACAAAATCAGGGTTGAAAACATTGACCCTAGCTTCCTGTGTGCTAGATCAATATTAATAAAACTCTGGAAGTAAATGATCCAATTTTTTTGAAAGCCAACTTTTGAATATGGGGACCAAAATGCCCAAGCACTTTCTTTTGTTTCATTTTTATATATTCTTGGAAGGATGAAAGCTGGTAATATCATAACACATCCATTCTGTTAAAATACTTGTTCAATATACCGTTCGTGACAAAGGACAGGTTTGTTTTAATATCAAAACCGTCAGCTTTTATTTGAAAGTTCAGATATGTTAGCATTCATCTGACTCCTGTCACTTCAGCTTTTCTTCATCTCTAGTTTTGTGAGTGATATCCTCAGTGGAAAAAGTAAACTGTAATAAATATTTATGCCCCAAATCCAATACAGATAGTATTATAAGGAGGAGTTCCTTGCAGCTGTGCCTGAATCTCGGGAGAATTTTTTCTCTGCGGGGTTTTCTTGGGAATCTGGTGGCCTGGAATCTCTCTGAGAGTGACAGTATTCAGTATTGCCTGTTGTTCCTACACAAAAAGTATATGCAATCCTAAGAGAAGGAACACCTCTTTTCTGACATGCTTCAAGCCACTTCTAAAAGGGAAAAGGGCATCTGTATTTGTGCTGAGAAGAAAATACATCATCCTTTCTGTCATGACCATTCAACTTAGCTGCTTTGTGCTCATCTAGCATTCTTTACGAAAGCAGAACAAATTCAAGGAAATGAAAACCAGAAGCCCTAATCTGAGTACCGGAAGTGTCTCGGCTTACTAAAGTACACTTCAGACTATTGAAAATAGACTGAAAAAGTCCACCTATTATGGTAGGACAAACTTTCCACAAAGACCGAGTTGCTTTAATTGAGCCAACACTGAATACAGTAAACCATAAGCCTTTCATCTACCTCTGTACCCTCATAGATCAAATGATAAGGACCAGCTGTGGCTTCCAACTTCTGGCTAGCTAAGAGAAAGAAAGTTAGGAATCCTAGTTCAGATATCATTATAAACAAGCTATGAAAGGATCTTTTACAGTTTGCACTGCTGGTTCTCAGTCCTTATTAAATATGAGTTGTTCTCCCCTACCATCGGGTTGAATAAGATCCTTCAAAAATGATGCTTTGCAACACCCAGGAGCCTGTATGAACTACGCTTCTTCTAAATGTTAAATCAGCTGCTGCTGCTGCTTCTATATTCATGTAGCTACTTTCTACATTTTTTCCCAACTGTCCCTGTAAACAGGTTCATAATTTTTCTAGCTTCCTCTTCAAACAGATTCAGGTTATGCTCAAATGTGCACAAACAGCTGGAAGCAGCTTTGTGCATGTTGTTTGTGTTGCAAAGTACCTCTTTAGAAGGATTTGAAGAGCCTCATTGAACAGGATATTGTGGCTGGACTAATACTGTCTATAGCATTAAATCATAATGTCACTTGCTTGTTCTGGGCTTAGCGTAATATGCGAATTCCCTCCCCTGTTCATTATTTTGGAACAAGGCCTTGGTGGCTTTGCTAGCCACTTTTTTTAAAAATCCTGGCTTAATATTTTGTGCGGACAAAATCTATGAAAATAAGCCCTAAAGGCCAGAAGCCCAAGTCAACTTGCCACATTACCTTCTGATTGCTCTTTAGCATTTGAATCTTTTGGTTCCACACAGAGACAAAATATAAACTCCAAAAGAATTGCTAATCCCTCAACATCTGTTTCTGCATTTGTATTTATAGTATGTGTTTATATGTGTATTTATGTGTGTGTGTGTGTGTGTGTGTGTGCAGGTGTAGAGGTATAGGTGAAGGTGTGTTGGGGAAGACTCCTGAGAATACTGTGAATGTTCTAGAAAACAAACTGATAGATCATTAAACAAATCAGCCCAAAGTTCTCACTTGAGGCCCAAATGATCAGACTCAAATTACAAAGAACAAATGGGTTCTTTAGATACATTATGCAAAGGTCCAGTTCTCTGGAGAAGACTCCAATGCTGGGAAAGATGGAAGGAAAGAGAAGAACGGGATGACCAGCAGCAAGATGAATGGATTCAGTTACAGTGGCAATGAGTGCATTGTTGGAGGAAAAAAAAGGTTAGGGATAGATTGTCCTGGGTAAAAAGCTCTCTGTGTAGTCACTAGGAGTAAAAATATGACTTGATGGCACATAATGAACCGAAAACTTATTCATACTATTCAAATTTAGTTGAGCTATAGAAGTTCCATTTGATTCATATAGTCTCTGTAAGAGATGACCAGGCTGAGCCTAATGGAGGGGTCAAACGTGTCATTAGTCTCAAGTCCCTTTGCCCCTACAAGAGATCTAAATCAGCCCACCTTAAATTCCATTGACTCTTATCTACTGCCAATTTGCTTTGACCCATTAGTGGTTCAGAGTCCTGTAGAGAGCATTAGCAAGCAATACACCTTTATACCCATTTGAACTGCCTGGACCTTCTGATTATTCTGGCACTTGACAGTCTCTTTCTTTACTATTTCCTTTTTTTTTTGCAATATACAAGAACAACAAGATGTGGACAGTATTTCTTGATTTCCCTGTGTGGACACTGACAAAATCTCAGAAAGGTCTCACCTTCAAAATGATCCATGTATAAAGTCAGACTTGGCAAATTAAAATGGAAGTGGGAGTAATAATAGTGAACCAAATTGGTCAGTTTTATTCTACTTATTCTGTCTTCTTTTTCAGGTGTGTATGGCACATACAAAACTTGATCGCACACTAAAATAATTCGGTGTGAAGGTACCTATTGATGAGATAAAATGGCCAGACCCTTTCTGAGAATAAAACATTCAATTTACCTTTTGCCTCTTAGTTTTTAGCATTTTCCTCTTAAAAATCAATTCACATTTCAAGCCTTTTCAGCTATTCTTTCTCACTGGCTTATTCTTAGATTCTTCTTTAGGATTTTTTAAAAAACATATTCATACCAGTGTAAATATGGGAGTTCTGTTAGTCCTAGCGCTATTTCTTGTAAGAATTGCACTATTAAAGATTTAATTTAATTTAAATTTAAGAAATATTTGAAAGTACAACCAAGAAAAATAGCAGAAAAAGAAATAATGAAGAAAAAGAAACGGAAGGAAGATTTACAAGGTATGTAAAACTGAACAAGAATTTTCAAAGTCATATTAGATTACTATATACAGTGAACTTATATCAATGTAGCACTTCAAAACCATTATTAACATCAAATCAATATGCAATAATTAACAAAGATAGCCAGTGTAATAAGAAGCTTCAGCCAGAATGAACAATTAATAATAAAAGTTTCTATCTAATCAAAGAAAGTCTATCCTTATTGTAGTTAATAAAACCAGATCCAATATTTTGAAACCGTATGTTAAGAGAATCCCAAACTTCAGATGTGATACAAGTCCATGGGCATTATTATTGTTTTAATCATGGTTTTTCTGTTAGCAAGAAAACCACTATTTGTGTACCTCCCCACACACAGACATTGTTTTATACATTGTATTCTAAGTTTTGCTGAAATTGAAAATGACTGTATTAACAACAGATAGAGCTTGCTTTAATAATAATAATAATAATAATAATAATAATAATAATAATAATAATAATAATAATAATAATAATAAAGTTGGAAGGACCTTGGAGGTCATCGAGTCCAACCCCCTGCTCAGGCAGGAAACCCTACACCATTTCAGACAAATGGCTGTCCAGTCTCTTCTTAAAAACTTCCAGTGTTGGAGCATTCACCACTTCTGGAGGCAGGTTGTTCTTCACACAGCTTCTAAATACAGGCAGTCCCCAACTTACAACCATTTGTTCAGTGACCTTTCAAAGATACAACAGTGCTGAAAAGAAGGAGTTATGACTGGTTCCAAAAATCACATCCATTGCAACTCCTTGTGGTCACGTAATTAAAATTTGGGTGCTTGGCCGTCTGTCCACACTTATGACTGCAGTCAGCTCTTCCTATGTGTCTGATCTTTCCTCTATGTCTGCCTTTTTGGTTGCCCTGCATTCTGACACACCCCTGCTCTTCCCTGACCCTTCCCCCCAAATAACTTTCATTACTTCTTCCTCCTGCTGGTGGGCCAGAAGCCAGATGCTGGGCGAAGGTGCCTCCCTGGGATGTGCATGGCAGCAGAGCCTCGTCTGCCAAAGGAAGCTTATCAGGCTTGGCTGGGGAGAGGACAGCAGGATGGCATGGGGTGGCACTCTCTGTCCCTGGGTGAGGTAGGAGAGATGGCAGAAGCTTCCTGGGCAAAAGGGAGGCTGTGAAGGAGGGGGCTGCATGGGGTGGTGGCAGACAATGCAGGCTTCTTGGAGGCCAAGAGCACTCTCTGCGGCTCCTGTTTGAAGTATTCCTGGAAAACCAGCCTGAGGGCTTCAGCAAGAGATGGAAGACAGCTCAGTCCAATCATCTGATAACAGATTAGATGATTGGATTGAAAGAAAGAATTAAAGTGTAAGAAGAATAATACTAGTTACCGGGGCAATTGCTATAATTTTTGATCTACCGTTCTTCTGTGCAATAAAGCCTACTTTATTTAAGTGTCCAGACTGAGGAAATAAATCAGTGGACAAGTACCAAGGCAAATGATAAAGTGATTTTCCCCAACTATTTTTAAACCCTATGGAATATGTCTGAGAGATTTAAAATGTTTCAAATGTGCAGATAATTCATATTAAATATTTCCTGTTTTATTTTTATTAAGTCACACTTAGTACCAGGAAGGCAACTAGAAAGGGCAGACAGATAACAAAGTCATAAACTATACCTTAATTGAGGGAAACCTGGCTTTGAAATTGAGCATGATGGAAGACTACATTGGTTTTTTTAAAAATTAACTCAAGTGAAATGAGAGGCCTGATTTACACGTTCTGTATCCAAGAATGATCAATAACCTTCGCAAGTACACTCTAGTAATTCCTTTAATCTCATCCATCCACCTTAGCTATCATCATCCCCATCGAAATCCCTTAACTTTACCAATCATCTTCATTTTTAGTCTAGCCCATCCTCTATTCGCTTCTTGTCTCCCAATGTCTCTGAACAAGTCACAACTAAAGCTGAGAAATATAATTGATAATAAGTAAAATAACAAAACAGATGATGAGAATGTCTCTGGAGGAGGGAGTGCATCACTGTGTCTTTCCAGGTAGGAGATACCACCTCCTCCATCAAAGAGGCCAACATCATAGCATAGACCAACCTCAGATCACCTCCCTGGATGCTTTTACAGCTCTGGAGGGCCCTGAAATGGCCAATTTGACAGCACAGAGATTTGTGTCCATCAGAAGTTAGTGGTTCAAACTCAGCTTACCTTATACCCTGACTGCCCAGTCAGAGTCCATGTGAATCTGAGTGACTGTATCTGTCAGAATAATTCTCACAGTGCCCCCTCCAGCAAATAGTCCAAAATGCCCTTCATACCCACAAGGACTGGGTCACTCTGAAAAGTGCCATTGGATGGCAATCTGCATATGCAATAAAAGCAGAGAAGAATTGGTTTTTCACCAGCCTTATCACCAAGAGACTTCCTTCAGCAGTGCTTCAGGTGTAGCTTCTGTCATCCGAAGTTCCTCAGTAAACCAAGGGGCATCTGGGAATTGGTAGACAGGGAGAATTCACCAGTCTTCTGGAAGATCAAGCGGGAACTTATGATTTGGGGTGGGGGCTGGAACAAGCTGGCTAAGAGTTCTGCCAATCATTCTGCTGGCTCAAGTTTTATCAGCCGTCTGGAATGCTGGTAAACCTTGGTCTAAAAATATCCTAGGTGACCAGTTAATGGGATGGAAGATGGGATAGGATGAAGCCAGAAGAATTTTCTTAATGCCTACCATAAACTCCCTCTTGCTTCACTCATTCCTCTCTGTTGGGTTATTTTTGGACATGGTTCTATCAGTCTTCAGAAAGCTCATTAGACCCATATTCACAAACAGCCTAAATTTACAGCTTACAAGTGCAGAACACCTCTGTCTAGCAACATGTTACTTGATCAACCTGAAAGCTTGCTAAAGCCTAGACCCCAGGAACCTACCCCCACATGCACTCATTCAAGCATGCCCAGTCACGTTTTAAGGACAATTGCATATTTGCCCCTCTGGGTACTGATGCTGGGTGGCATGGGAACAACACCACGAGAATCATTTTAAATTGTCCCACAGTAAAGACACACCCATTCATCCATTACTGAGGCAGATTTGAATTCTGCCTCTGGGGCAGCACAATAAAGCTGGCATATTTTTCTGCCAACTTAAGGACCAGGGGAATGCACATTAATGGCCATGAGGAAGATCCCATTGAATGATTAGCATTTTAACCACCTCTTCTTTTTCAGCTTTCAGCAGTTCAATAGGCATTTCATTCATTTTCAATCTGACAGCTGATTTATTACCTCTCTTGCTTTACTTTCTAATGGAGTCAGTTCTTGAATATATTCTCTTCCTACAGATGTTTCTGTCGTTCTGTAATTCTATTTGAAAAGGGTTTCCATGTATCTTTGCATATTGCTGCCTCTGTTAGAACTCTTCCATAATTACTCTTCCTCAAGTGTGATATTTTTTTTCTGTATTTATTGACATTTTAAAAAAAATCTGAAATCTTTTGTCCTTTCTCACTTGTCATTGAAAGCCTGCAGTTCGGTTTTTACGTGTTCTCCTTATTGACACTTTTTTGCAGGCTATTGTGACTGCTTCTTCTGAAATCCATTTGTTTCTCTCTTTTTTTCTTTTTGAAATGTGTGGGGATTTTTTTTCTCCATCTCAGTTTCCACAATGCCTCTTTTCTCAGAATTCCACCAGTTTTCTTTTGCAACAGCATACTAAACACTTCCCTATAATAGAGGAATCGTAATTGAATAAAATCAAAACAAATTTTAAACTCCTAGAAAAACCTACCGGTATGTCAAAAGCAGACGATTCCATGCTTGTGCTTGGTAGAAAGAGAGAGATTTGGAGATGAAATATTTTTTCACTTTTGTGTAATAATTACTATATTGTGAATTGCTCACAATCCATAGACACATCCCTCTTTCCCAACCCCCACACAGATATTGTGGATGTCTGTTGATTTCTAAAGCTTAATTGTCAGCATAGATCAGAGCATTTCTTAAGGACTGGGTATAAATGAATTTTATTCCATTTTTTTCTTCCTTTTGAGATGGTAGAATTGCAACCCAAGGAAAACATTTTACTTTTGTGCAGAGTTTCCATAATGCTACATTTCTATTTTTTTCCACTTATATGTGCAATTATTTTTCCTTAAAACAATTCTTCAACTTGGCCTGACAATGTGACCTTTGCAGGACAGTTAGGGATATGGATTAAACAGCATAATCCCCAAACTTGACTTTTATAATGAACTTACATTTATTGTCTTCAGATGAGAAAATAATTACAAGGGAAATGATCACAGGTGGCATTCTGGATCAGACATAATCTGACCAAGAGGGTGATAGAAATTCCCCAACATTTCCAGATCACATTCCACCTGCTCAGAGATAAGCATGAAGTCCAAGATATGACTGATTACATATGTCAGGCCAAAGATTACCTGAGACAAACTCTTGGTTGCCATGGAGGCCTTAAACCTAGACTAGGCCCAAACCCACTCCACAAACAGGAAGATTTTGAACGCTGAAAAACAAACGTATCCTATTTAGCAATGTCAAAAAAAATTGACTTTAAGTGG
The DNA here is from genome assembly GCA_034064705.1 of Bothrops alternatus. Lineage (NCBI taxonomy): Eukaryota > Metazoa > Chordata > Lepidosauria > Squamata > Viperidae > Bothrops > Bothrops alternatus. The sequence continues at coordinate 3,407,134 of JARGCV010000031.1, read as the reverse complement.
GAAGAAAGCTTCATAAACCAAAATCTACCCATCACTCAGCATCTCCCCACCTCCATTTTAGTCTATCAGCCTTGAATGACATTCCTTTCAATATCTGTTATGGAGAATATCATTGGGGTGGCTTTATTTTGTCCAGGTGGCTTCTACTGGTATCAGGTTGGGAAATCAAAGAACCAAACGAGGTTTCATCCAACAGGTCTCTCCATAGATTTTGATGACAGGGTAATCTTGAGCAACATGACAAAGCGATATTAACTGCAATTTCAAATCTGTTTACATCCCCTCCACCTTCCATCACTTTCTTCCCTTTATCACTTTGATCACCATCACACATTCAAAGAAAACAATCCAGCAGATGTAGAAATTTCTGTGATTTCTGAATCACTAGAGAATAAAATAGCTCTCTGCTAACCCATAGGATGCTCCTCTTGAAAGAGAAGGGAGCATACAAAGAGAGCATGCGAGAGAAACAAGTTTCCCAGCTCTACTTCATCCATTGCAAAGCTTTCATTCCCTTGGACTCCCATTATTGAAAATCCAATTATTTTACCAGTAAAATCCTTATTTAAAAAGCCAGGTTATTACTATCTCTGTTCTAAGTTCAGATGTGCAAGGGAGGCATCCTTCCCATACAGGAGAGATAAGGGTGATGCAGGTTGCCTGGACATTTGGACATTTCACTTCCTTGTGCAGCCTTGAGTTTTTCCAGCTGTTAAAAGTGCCAGGAGGGGGTGGGAAAGGAAGTCTGAGAAAGAAGGGCAAAGGAAAGCAACGTGATTGATGTAGGAGTAATTTGTTTTGCAGCACTAGAAGCATGCAGTGAGCTAGAGAAAAAAAATAATAGAGCAATTCAAAGAAGGACTTCCAGAGAGAGGTATTTTAAAAGAGAATATTTATTAGAAAATTGCCATTGGACAGGAAATACCTGCAGGGGTCTTGCAAAAAGTTAATGGGGCTGTTATAGCAGCACAATCAAAGCCTTCCCTGGATGCACACCTGCAATGCTGATGCATGTACCAAAGGAGTATGGCTTTGTTCGTGCTGTTGTGACATCCTGACTGTTTTGAACTCCCCAAGTATGCTACTATACCTGGTCTAGCTATATTCAGACTAAAAGAATGTGTGGACAAATAGTCTGCTGCACCTCAAGGAAGTATCTACTGTATTACTGGAGAAGAAGGAGTGAACCTAGAATTGGTGACAGTCCTGAGAGTATCAATCTAACCCAGTGATGGAGAATCTTTTGGGCTTTGTGTGTCAAAAATTCAGGAAATGCTCAGCACTCTCCAGGATCTGCCATGTGTTGCTTCATACAATGCTCTCTGTCTGTTGACATATCCCTGTTTCCTACTTGAGGCTGCTCTAGGTCACACAAGGCCTTCATTCTTGAAGTAGCCTTGTACAATGCTCTCCTAAGGCCTCTGCAGCCTTTGAAAACTTCACAAAAGTTTATGAGGTTTTCGCAAATGATTTTCCGAGCAAAGTCCTTTCACATGACTTCTAGAGGATCCAGACGCAGTGGGAGAGTGTACCCCATTCTTTCACAGCCTCTGAAAATCGCACAAGAATAGGTGTGCTTCCAAGAATAGCAGTTGTCCAATATTGGTGAATGCTGGTGTGTCACCCAAAACATAAATGACACGTGTGTCACAGGTTTGTGGTCACTGATATAGCTGAACAAGGACAGGCCAGGGAGGGTCAAAGGCAGGAAGGTAAAGGCATAAATGAGAGGAATCTCCACACAAAGAGATTCAGCTATCTTTATTGCTCCCAGTGGCCAGGAAAATGGCTGCCGAGTTTCTTGAAGTATTTTAGGAAGAGTGCTCTGCACAGACCTAGTTCTAAGCACCTGCCATAAAAGAGACTCCTACTCATCTCTGCATGCTTTTGGTCTCTGCTGTGAGAGACTGAACTGCTTTCAGTACAAGCAGTATTCTTCTGCAGGATACATTCCTTTTGCTGGTGTCAAATAAGAATTACTTTGTCTTATTGGGGTAGGGCTTATTAAAAATTTCCGTTATGCTCAAGAGACAATGCAGGAAGGACATTTGCTTTCCAAATGTGTAAAATGAGACTCGCATTAAGACTGGATTGCATCTAATCCAGGTCAAGACCATTTTTCTGCAGGCAATAATTTAAGCTGCACTTTTACGTTATATTATTCATTGACTTATCACAGTAGGATGCTTTGATGCCTAGTAATAAAAAATAAAAAAGAGCCTCAGACACTTATAGAACAATGGAACTAGCACAGGTAGGAGAGGTTGAATTTCTTCAGGAAACAGAAGGCATCTTTTGCAATTAAACAACAACAACAAAGCTGGGCAGATGGGCTGCCCAGCATGTTCTGACAAAGTCTTTCTCTTCTTCTCCACCTACTGAGAGAGGAAGAGAATGATTTGCTTTTGTTGGAGAAGTTGGTCTCCACAAGTTCTGTTTCTGCCAGCCGTTACCAGAGGTGAACTTCTGGGAATTTTATCAAAGCAAATATTTGGGAGAGGCAAGTTATTTGATGGACTGTTATTATGTATTGTGAAGGAGTTGTGTATTGTTTGGAGTGTTTCTCAACCCATCTTCCTTTCTGCCACAGGCTAGAAGTTTGAGGTTAAGAGTTGAAACACATGTGGAAGTCAGCCCCATGGACAAGGCAACAGATTGGGGCAATTTATTAATGGAAGCGTTGTGAGTGAGGGATCCAAAAGATTAAGAAAAACATTTTTTTGAATGGCATGAAGACGCATATACTTCCATGAAAAGTTTATTTTTTCTAAAAATACTAGAATTTAGGTTGCAATTGTTGTTAGTTGCGAAGTCATGTCTGACCCATCATGACCCCATGGACAATGTTCCTCCAGGCCTTCCTGTCCTCTACCATCTTCTGGAGTCCATTTAAGCTCATGCCTACTGCTTCAGTGACTCCATCCAGCCACCTCATTATCTGTCGTCCCCTTCTTCTACTGCCCTCAATCTTTCCCAGCATTAGGCTCTTCTCCAGTGTGTCCTTCCTTCTCATTAGGTGGCCAAAGTATTTGAGTTTCAACTTCAGGATCTGGCCTTCTAAAGAGCAGTCAGGGTTGATCTCCTCTAGGACTGACCGGTTTGATTGCCTTGCAGTCCAGGGGACTTGCAGGAGTCTTCTCCAGCACCATAGTTCAAAGTCCTCAATTCTTTGGTGCTCAACCTTTCTTCTGGTCCAACTTTCGCAGCCAACATTGCAACTGGGAAAACCATGGCCTTGACTATATGTACTTTTGTTGGTAGGGTTATGTCTCTGGTTTTTAGTATGCTGTCTATATTTTCCATAGCTTTCCTCCCCAGGAGCAAGCATGTTTTAATTTCTTGGCTGCAGTCCCCATCTGTAGTGATCTTGGAGCCCAGGAAAATAAAATCTGTCACTACTTCCATTTCTTCCCCATCTATTTGCCAGGAATTGAGAGGACCAGATGCCATGATTTTGATTTTCTTAATGTTGAGTTTCAAGCCAACTTTTGCATTCTCCTTCTTCACCCGTATCAAGAGGCTCTTTAGTTCCTCTTCACTTTCTGCCATTAGAGTGGTATCATCTTCACTTTCTGCCATAGAGTGGTATCATATCTTAAGTTGTTGATATTTCTCCCAGCAGTAGAACCATGTTAGTCAGGTGGCACTTTTTCAGACTAATAATAAAGAATATGATTTTTCAATAATCACTTCAATGGGAAATAAAAATTGCACTACTTTATCTATATGGTCATCTAGAAAAGTCACTTTTGTTGTTTTCAACATTTCTGTACCCCATAATAATTGAAAGTAATCTGAATCAAACTCTAAAGCACTTTTTATGTTGTGATCGTTTTCCAAACAAAATGAACTTTATCTTGGATGAAGGAGTAAATGCACCAATTTAACCTGAAGGATATTTGGATATTCTATTTAATATCCCAATCTGAATATAATTTCCTTTTGTATGCATATAGAAAATATTTTTAGATTATTTTTGTTATCTCATTTCTTGATTTTAAATGTTGTGGCATGTGGAATAGATCCTTGAGAGTTTCATTTTTTAAAAAATGTACACATATTGTTTAAATTGAATGTATCTTGCTTGAGTAATTATGATTTTATTGAACAGATGGGACAGGAAAATGGTAGAATATTTTCATATTATCAGGAACATAGATTTATCGTTGTCCATGGTATTGGATACAAGAAAAAAAATTATTAGAGGTTGCATCATTGTATACACTTCTCATTAAAAAGCAATAATTGGTGAACATTAAACCTCTAAGGAAAAAAATTAAAGAATCATTAATTCTTTATGTAGCTCATTCATCTTCTGAACAATATAGCTTTTTAGTTTCTGCTAAATATGAACTTAAAAAGTTGTATTAAGATAAATGAACCAATATAATATCATAGAGTATATTCCTGTTTCAGGGGAAAGTGTATAGAAAACTTAAATCAGTTACCAAGCTCTTCAAATTCTATAATTCCAAATTCTAATCTTTTATCAAAAGATTATGAAACAGATTTTATAGTTTCTTGTTCTCAGAAACTGTTTGGAATAATAGTAATTTATAACAAAACTTGCTTCATATGAAATGTTTTTGGCCAAAAATGGGACTGTACATCAAGTTTATTATTGATGATATTTTATAAGCATTTAAAAGGCTATAATACAGCCTGATTAAAAGTGCTGCAGAAGGTCCAGACCCAAGTTTCTATTATATTCAGATAAAACATTTCCTATTTTTTTATTTGGCGGTCTCAAACATTCTAATCGGTCTGACTTCATTAGATACTTAACAGAATAACAGAGTTGGAAGGGGCCTTGAATGTCTTCAAGTCCAAGTTGGGACATGATAGCAGTGTTCCATTATCTCAGGGGCTGCCACAAAGAAGAGGGAGTCAAGCTATTCTCCAAAGCGCCTGAAGGCAGGACAAGAAGCAACGGATGGAAACTAAGCAAGGAGAGAAGCAACCTAGAACTCAGGAGAAACTTCCTGACAGTTAGAACAATTAACCAGTGGAAAAACCTGCCTCCAGAAGCAGTGAATGCTCCAAGACTGGAAGTTTTTAAGAAGAGACTGGACAGCCATCTGTCCAAAATGGTATAGGGTTACCTGCCTGAGCAGGGGGTTGGACTAGATGACCTCCAAGGTCCCTTCCAACTTTATTATTATTATTATTATTATTATTATTATTATTATTATTATTATTATTATTATTATTATTATTAACTTCCTCCTCAAGCAGGAGACCCTATACCATTTTAGACAAATGGTTGTCCAATTTCTTCTTAAAAAGCTCCAATGAAGGAGCGCCACAACTTCTAAAGGCAAGCTGTTCCAATGATTAATTGTTCTAACTTTCAGGAAATTTCTCCTTATTTCTAGGTTGCTTCTCTCCTTGATTAGTTTCCATCCGTTGCTTCTTGTTCTGTCTTCAGGTGCTTTGGAGGACAGACTTACCCCTCTTCTCTGTGGAAGCCCCTCAAATATTGGAACACTACTATCATATTACCCCAGTCCTTCTTTTCATTAAATTAGACATACTCAATTCTAGCAACCATTCTTCATATGTTTTAGCCTCCAGCCCCCTAATCATTATTGCTGCTCTTCTCTGCATTCTTTCCAGAGTCTCAACATCTTTTTTATATTGTGGTGACCAAAACTAGATGCAATATTCCAAGTTGGCTTTACCAAAGCATTATAAAGTGGTATTAACACTTCACATGATCTTGATTCTATCCCTCTTTTTGTACTTTTTTTTGGTACCTTTTGTAGAAGTTAAGGCAACAGTTCAGTCGCAATTAGATATCTTCATGAGAGCCCTTCTATTCATCTCTGGCTCTCAGCAGATGCAAACTTCAACTCCCCTCTAGTTCTTCTGTTCCCTCTGGATATGAGGTAGTATCACTCATTGATGAGGTCAGTTGATGATAACAGCCAAAGGCTAGGATCTGCCCAAGCTCTTCATGTTTATTTTGGCTTGTGTGGCAGGAAGGTTCAGACCCAGGTTTCTACAGAGGCATCTGTATGTGGAATGCCTGATAACACTTTCTGAAGGACTTGTCAGGTCTTACGCAGTTTTCTTCTATACATGGTGTTGGCAATGTTTGGAAAAATGCTAGACACAGAAGGAAAGTTTAATTACATGCTTGCTGCTATGTCTGCATCATCGCAATCCCTGTGGAGGGCTGGGGGGAGTGAGGTAAGGAAGATGTGGAAAGCTTTGGCAGCTTCTGGGCATGCTGCCTTTGGGGTGTAGGACAAATCAAGGAAACCTGAAATATCGTCTTTTTGACTTCTTGTTATTCCATTGGAGCTTCCCCCAATATGTCCTGGAGGTGTGTGGAGTGGAAACAGAACTCCAATTTTCCTGTAGTGCTAAAAACCCTGGTGGGGAATCCAAAGCAAAACTGGTGGAGAAGGAAAGGGAGGAACTGCTTGGGCCTTCTGGCTTTTCATATTATTGTGGTCTAGTTCCCTTTATCACTTGCAAATTGCAGAGAATGTCTGATGAACCAAAGTAGCAACGTTGCCCCATGCAGGAGTGGTCCTTGACACAGCACACATCTACATTCATAATCTAGAATCCTTCTCACTTCCTATAGTTTATTTTTGTTTGTATTGGTCTTGATTGCTCCTTGATGCCTTCTTTGAGCAATTCCTGCACCATCAATTCTTTTCGCAGGTTCCTGGTTTTCTTTTTCCCCCAGCTACTTGCAGTCTTTTTGGGCCACCTTTCCAATAAATATTCTTTACTTATTCATTTACATTTATTAAGTTTATATGCTGCCCATCTCGCTATCCATGTTGATTCTCTAGCAGTGCATTCATCCCTTTCACTATTTGTCTCCCCTGCCCATCAAGCTCTCTCAACATGATCTTTCAGAAATCTATCTTCAGAAATGCAATACTCTGACTAACAGGTCACAGGCATTAGAAAGGTTGCACTGGGACAGGGGTAGGCAACCTTGGCTCTTTTATGACTTGTGTACTTCAACTCCCAGAATTCCTGAGCCAGCCATGCTCTGTTAGCCGGCCTAAGTTTCGTACTAGGCTGATGCTCTTTCAAAAGAATGCTAGACTTATGTTAAGAAATAGTCCAGGTGAGAAATCACAGAGGCCGAGCATCTTTACAGTGGTTCTTACCCACTGTCCCTTAGCCACACCCCTATCACACATGAAGGGAAATGATTGGTGGGTCATCACCCCACCAGTAGTTGGGGCTTGATGGGTGGAGAAAAAAAGGGAAGGGAATCTACCAATCACTTTCCTCAATTTGTCCCCTATCAGAGCTACACAGACTGCATCACTCACTGACCTCAGTACTGTGGCAGAAGGGGATTTTGGCCATTGAAGTGGCACATATTCTGCCAGGTAAAGAACTGGTGTGTTGCACTTTAATGCAGCCATCTGTCTGTCCCCATTAACTATGCAAGCTTTAGAATGATGCATGTGAATGTTCTGCTTTTCTGAAGGTCACCTTAAAAAAAGATTTTCAGAATGAAATGAATATTCAACAGAATATTCAGTTTTGTATTTATTGAATATTGAAGAATGCTGATCCCCAATCTTATTAACTTCCATTTGTTTGGACTACAATTCCCAAAGTTTTCTGCCAATGGCAACAGGTTATGAAAGCAGATGCCCATGTATCACATGGCCTTCAAGAATGTTTGGTAAGTATTGATTGCTGAGAGAAGCAATTCAAAAGTTGGAACGTTAACTCATAAGAACTGGGTTCATTCAAGTATCTCTGTATGCTGTGCTGAAATTAACAGCATCGTTAAACTAACACTAGATTGATCTTTTAGTTATGGAGGCATGTGTTCTGATTAGCTGTCATTGGGGATCTCTGAAGAAAGTGGATCGTTTGTGCAAGAGTATGATTAAAGAACAGCAAGGCCTTCCAATGGCCTTCCAGTGTTGATTTGTGGGAATGAATTAAATTATGTTTTCATTGTCTGACCAAGGGCAAGGAATTATAAATTTGTAACTCTGTTTACATACATATTTTTTCTTTTTTGAATCATTAATTGGCTAAAATAAGAGACCTCTTAAGATGATTCTCTTCTACTAAACTCATCCTTGTCTAACTCTATATTATTGGCAGTATGACCATGAACCTGATTTTGCTTGTCATGGCAGTAAAGTCACAGGTGAACAAGGAGACTTTCTGGCTTTGGTACATCAAATAAGAGGTTGTCTCCTAAATATCGGGCCATCCAATGGTGCTGGAAAGGAATGGAGTTTGGGATGATTGAAGTCTGCAGACTTTGCAAATGCTCTCCTTGTCCTCTGGCATGGAGTTTTTCCACCCCCCCTCACACATCATATATAAATTGAAGGTTGCAACTTGTTCAGATGACTGAGGAGCAGCATTTGTGTTCAGTGGGTGGAGCCATATCTGCAGGCATGGTCAACAGGTAGTGAGGACTTCTGAACTTGAGTGGGAGGCCCCATTAAGGACCCATGTCTGGGGGAGCTTTATGGTTGTGGAGGGCTTTATGGTTGTGGAGGGCTACAAGATTTTCCCTACAAGAAGATGTTTGTTAAATATATGATTAATTTGTATATTTGTGTGTTTGTGCTTGTGCTTACAGCCAGCTATTCCTATTGATTTTCTGGTCAGTTCTGTATTCAGTGTGAAGCCTGCTAATACACGGTATTTGGATCCAAGGCTTCCACCGCATCAAAATCTTATGTTATCTGTAGCCAATAAAGCCAGGGCAATATTTTTCCATGCTCTGAAGCAAACCGTCAAGCCTCTTATTTGTAACTTTTTCACCCCTCTTCTGCTCATCACTTTTAATGCTCCCAGGCAAGATGACACCAGGTCACCAAAGTTGCCATGCGCTCTCTGTAGTTTTCTCCTGAGCTCTTTAAAGTTACTTCTTTCCTCCTCTTTCACTGCTGAAGTATTGATTGGCCACAAAAAGGGGATTGCTGGTCCAAATAATGCTGCTGGTGTATTTTAGGAGGATGAGACCTTTCGAAAGTGCAACTCTTTGTTAGGTGTCTGAATCTGAATTCAGCAGAGACTTTCGCAGCTGATGGCAAAGTTTGCAGCTGTTTTTCAAAGATGTCAAATTCTTGTCTATTCCACCTCCACGAACTACAAGCACTAATCTAAGACTGTCTTCGAGGCCAAATCTTCACCACATCGGTCTAGTTGCTTTACAACTAGCTACTACATCCAACACACCTACAGTCTTTGTTCAGAAAGTCTTTTATAAAGAGGACAACGATGTGGTAAAGAATGATCAGTTATATTTTGTCCCAGGTGTAGCCCTCTCAAAATCAATAGCATTTCTAATTTACCATTTGCCAATACAATAGGAAAGGAAAATATCAGGGGTTTTTTTTTTCCTTTTGGGGTAGCATATGGGATAAAGCTGAAGTGCCCAGGCAATCCTAATCTCTCCCTTTCTCTTTTGTTATGCAGGGTTAATTACTTCGATTTTGAAGAAAGTTGGTATTGAGGTTTCTTTCTAAATAAAGGAATCTATGCCCCCGAATATTAGCTATTATGAAAAGAGAATGTCGGCTCTTATGAAACCGGCAATTACTTTACTTAAAAAGTAGTCGGCAGGCCTGAAATCTGCCATTTTATGAAAGAGTAGGAAGTGCTGTCTCCAAATTACAGAGGTGAAGCTGACAGTCTGACAGCTAAAGGGCAGAATGATTTATTCGCATGTAAAAATAACTCACACCTGTCACACTTGTATCCTCAAAAACTATTTGTACTCACGGTAGCATATTAACTAGTTCATTTCTTTCTACTGGGCATGGGAAGGGCAGGCCTAGGAGAAGGACAGACCACTTGCAAAACAACATTAGAAATTTTAAGTTGCAGAGGAGTCTTGCATGCACTACCCAATGTTGAGTCAGATTTTTCCTGAAATCACTTACAAAATGCACCCATCCATCCATTAGTTTTACTGGAGATTAAATAGTGGGGTTTCAGGAAGCTCTATTGGGACATGGCTCTTCAGTCAAGCAGCATGGTTGTGATTATTTAAATAAGCATGTTATAGCAGGAATCAGGGTTTGTCACAAACAAACTGTGACAGATTAAGTTTATTTCCTTTGATAGAATTACTTGCCTGGTATGCTCTAGCTATAGTGTACTAGAACTCAACAAAATCTTTGGTAGAATGCCTTTATTTTATTATTTTGTTTTATTTTATTATTTATTTTTTATTTTATTATTTATTTATTATCTCCCACTTTTATTAGTTTTATAAATAACTCGCAGCCAACATATCCAATGCTCCTTTTTCGTTTTATTTTCCTCACAAAAACAATCCTGTGAGGTGGGTTGGGCTGAGAGAGAATGACTGGTACAAGATCCCTTTCATAGCTAAGGTGGGACTAGAACTCACAGTCTTCCACTTTCTAGCCTGATGTCTATTCTGCTTCATGAAAAGGTAAAATATGGACCAGATGGCACCTCTGTTAGATAGACTTCAGTTAGCTGAAGTCAATAACTGCATCCAATTAGCAGCAAGTTGAAGGAAATTTTTGTATTAAGCATCATAGGACTTGATCCTGGTCCCTGTGCTGTTACACTTTCTTTTCATCAAGAACCAGGAGAACTGTGTTGAATTTCTCCAACACAGAAGTTTAAGTTGAGGAATTGTAAGGAAAAAAACCCCCTCTTTTTAATTCTTATTCATGCTTCATAGAATTCCATCAAATCAAACAGATAAACCAGTGCAGTTTTTGACATGGTCAATCATCTCTTTTTACTGGTTAGTATCAGTTAAACAATCTACCACTCCCATCCAGGCACAGCTTACTGTGGTCTTCTGCCTTTCAAATATCTTCAAGTAGTTCAATCATAACAGCCTTTCAACTGCAAGTGGTAAGATTTTAGCAACTTGCTTTGGACATTTTGGACAAAATCTTGTAAAAAATAGGCTGGAACCACATCTATCATTTCTGTGTTCCTGGTGGGCTATATAATAGCTATGAACATTAGCTAGTACTTCAGAATTTTATCTGCAGCCCAAATGCTCCTTGGTTATCTGGAGTAGAATTCATTCCATGTTCTTTTCCTGCTATACCATTTCAGTTCCCAGTTTCTTTGGATGTTGTCTGACCATTCCTGCACTCAGTTACAATTTGATCTGTCATGATTTTCATTTCTAGCCACATTTTCCATTCCAATCACAAAAAAATGTTCATCACGGAAGATTTTTCAATTAAAAGTTGGAAAAAAATGTTTCAAGTTGGCACGCCAGCCCTCTTGGTTTTCGCTCTGTCAATGCTTGAGTACAATTAATGATTCTCATCTTGATGTAATCAGTTTCATTCAGTTCAAAGACTTAATTGTTTATCTTTTCCATCTTTATTTATCACCACAGCCTACCTCTTTCCCATCTTCTAGCTTTTAACCAGCTTTGTTAGCTATTCTTTTCTCTATCAATTCATGAGCTTCAGAATGGATGCAGATAATTTCATTTCATGGTCTATGACACATGGCATTAACTAGGTGTTTCTCAATCAAATTCTTACTAATTTACCATTCTTTCATCATTAAAGAAGAAAGAATCTTATATGACACGATTTCATAATCTTTTTTCAGATATGAATACTTGGTTTTACTGGTGGTCATCTTCAGAAGGATATTCCTGTTGGTGCACAAAACTCCGTAATGTGATTACTGAACTTCCCTTCATTTATACTAATGACAGAAAGGATGTAAGTTTAGATAAGACCAGCTCTTGATAATGTAATTATAGAGCCCCAAAACAAGCCTTAAAGCAAGAATGGGATACCTGTGGCTTCCCAGACATTAATGGATTCAAACTTAAATTAAATTTAGCCAACATGGGAATTGCAATCAATCAACATGTGAGGGCTACAAGTACTGCCTTAGTGTAGATACATTATAGTTCTCTAAAATGACACTTTTCTAAGGGGGTAAAGTGAATTAGTTAACATTAAAGACATGTATACATATATGTACCTATTCAAAGGAAGATAGTACCAAAAGATTGCTATAGAATTATCAAGTTTAGGATGTGGTTTGCTCATCTCAGAAAATGTCAGCCTTTTAATGGATTTTCCAAAGCATTAAGGAACTATTTATGTATTTCTTCCCTTACTCCACACAAAAATGCTTGAATGTAAACATTATCCATCTTTACTACAAAATACTATTTTTGAATACTATTGCTGGTTTCAACATCTACTATCACATTATAGTCCAAAAATAATTTCAGAAGCAAACCAAAGTATTAAGAGATCTGATTGAATTTGAAAAACTTACCATTTTGAGTTTGCAGAATGGAGATATCATATGCAATTAGACAATGGCTGTCAAGACATATTGGGTCCCAACTTGTGATAAGATTTGTTGAACAAGTATTATAGAGATATTCTCAATGGATACCTATTTTTGGAGAGTTTTTGAAAAGATTCCATTCACAATTTTAAAGAAAAGCAAAGATGATAAACTGGGAGCTGTTTTTATTATCAGGAATCATTTAATGGTATTTGATCCTGGATGGATCAGAGGATTGTTGTAGTATGCTTATGAGAAAATAGAGCCCACTTGTGACTTTCTGCAAGTATTATATATATATGGTAAGTCCAATTGGTTGGTTGATAATAGATTTCTACATTTGTGATACTTTTTAAATGTTATATAGCACTTTTGCAAATATAGATGTAGAAGTTTATAGATTACGGACCTCTTTTGCAAGAGTGGGGGAACAATTCTTGTCATTGAAATATATGTATCAGTGTTCAATTGGGAGGGACATTTTGTATGTGTATGCTTGATATTTTGTTTTATACACTTTTTTGTTTCTTTTTTTAAATTGTATTTTTTTCTTTTCTTGATTATGTATTTTAACCTTGGAAATAAATAAAAAATTATACATGAAAATTTCCCACCCAAAATTCAAATCAGTTATTGGTGATTATTTATGTGTGATGTGGAAATACTATTCAGAAAGTAATCAAGTGAAAGACCATAGGATTAAATAAATACAGTATGTAAATAGAATGACATGTGACAGTGGGAGTATTGATGGAAGAAAAATGTCAAATTGATATTCAGTGTTACACTATGAATTGGTGCAAAATGTTTTATTCATGATATGGCTTGCAAAAACAGACAATTTGTTTTCCAACAATTCCTTAAAAATTTATTCTCTAAATATTGTTGGAATTATAACCACCAAGTTGCTTTTTTTTTTTTACATTTGACACCAATCTTATAAAGCTCAACAATTTGGAAAAGAATTTATCGTGGGGAAAAAAATAATTTCTAAAGGGTTAATTCTCTGCCCAACAAGCCATTATCCTTCAGATATTAGAAAATTATGTATACCTGATGAATTTCAAATAGAACAAAGCTAGTTATGTGCTGCCTCCTGGTGGTCAGATTAAATAAAAACGTCATACAGGATATAAAAAAAAATAAGACATTTTCCCCTTTTCAAGAAGGGATGTAGAAGACATATAAAACCTTGTAAAATGAGGACAGAGCTTAGAAGAGAAAGCAGACAGTATATTCTATAGCAAAAGTAAATTTCTTTTTGTTTATTCAATCATGTCTGATTCTTATAGACTGCCTGGACAAGTCCCTGCAGGTTTTTTGGCAAGGTTATTTGGAAGTGGTTTGCCTCCTTCCTAGGGCTGAAAGTAACTGGCCCAAGGCCACTCAGCTGGCATTGAGCCTAAGGTGGCACTAGAACTCACTGTCTTCTGTTTCTAGCCTAATATCTTACCCACTACACCAAACTAGTTCTCAAAAGCAAATTACCAAATTGCTTTTGGATTACAATCTCAAAAATGGGTTGTATCTCATTCAAAGTGTGGATTTTCGCTAATAGAAGATTATGGTATTTAAACTTCTTATGATTTGTTAAGTTAATTGTTTAGGTTAGGTAGAAAAGAATACAGATATAAAAATCCTGTTTGATAATTTATTGTTTGAGTTGTCCTTTTTAAATTTCATAGTTACTGTATAATAACCCAATCTATATCATGTTATTTTAAAATGTTATAATGTTATCATGGTTGTACACAATACATATATATATATATATGCATAAACTTATCATGGTGTACATAAACATAAACATACACATACACACATATAAATATAGTTACACATACATACACATTATACATATACATACATGCACGCACACACACACACACATATACATAGTACAGAATAACAAAGATATATATTAACATACTAAACAATCATCTATCTGTCTATCTATTTGTCCATCCATTTCTTCCCTTGTTTTTTCCTTGATGGTACTTGTAAAGGAGGAGGAAAAATAGATGGGAGAAGCCTTAGTAAATGGCATGTAGGTAACTGCTCTTGCATGATTTGTAATATAGGATCCCTATAGGTTCCAGATATGTTGGTTAGTTGTTTGTTTGCACTGGAGACTATTAAAAAATCAGAAAGCAGAAATTGTTAAATATTTTGAATAGCAACTAAATGGATTGAGGCTTGAGCTGTAGAGATAAAGCTCACTCAAGGTGTTTAGCCCACCCTCTCCTTCAGGATTGTTATTGTGGGAAACCCAATTAAGTGATACTGCTATATAATCCCACCTGGAAAAAAAAAAGCTGAAAGAGAGATAAAATATTTTCATTTTACTAACCAATTTATTTCCATTTAAAGTGATTATTAGAACAAGAACATTAGGATATAGCAGTTTTAGTCCTTGGAGAGCCCAAAGAATAGGGCTTTCTCTCCCTCCCCTCAATATTTCTTGCATGATTTTTTCTCGATCTCATCCCTCCCATTATATTTGTAAATGTAGCATAATAAACAATGTGCTATTAAATTTGTCCAGTACTTTATTCATCCTGATTTAATAAGTCAGTTCTTTTGACTCTCTTCATCGCAATGTTTAAAACATTATAAACAATACTTATCTGTTTATACATCTGTTCATAATTTTCAGAATAATTTCTGTTTTCTTCTTTCTAGCTGGATAAAATAAATTGCTCCATATATGTTGTAAGCTGAGAAACACAATTATTTTGTTTTTCTGCATTCATTCGCTGCTTTCTACATAGCATTCTGGGATGTGAGGCTGGAATGGCAAGAGGAATAGGGCATAGATGTTCTTTAAAATATTAAAGGATATAAATATGGGGTAAATAGAATTGAAATCCCATTAACAGAACAACATTATTTTAGTGGGAGTTCACAAATGCTTTAAAATGAACTGCATGTGGGATATAAAGAATAAAAAAAACCCCTTGTTAATAATTCTTAAAAGTCAATTCCCAGCTCACCCATAGGTCACTTTATGATCTCAGCTAAGTTGAATTCAGTGCAGCAGTGGAGCAGATCAAGGATGAAACATTTGAGAATTAATTTTGAAACAAGACGTTGGGCAGAGGGCAGATTCAAAAAGGAAGATCATGGGTGTTAGACATTACCATTTTCTTTAAACTGTTCTGATTTATTTGAGCCAGTTGCTTCTATTTTATTAGCTTTGTTCATTAGCATTAGTTGATATTGCTAAGACCAGATTGATCAGGTTAATCACTGTTTCTCAACCTCAGCAACCTTAAGATGTATGGACTTCAATTCCCAGAATTCCCCAGCCATCCAGGCCAGATATCTTAAAGCTGCTAAGGTCGATAAACATGAGATTATCAGGGAAATCTCTTTCAGAATTAGACTTCTTAGTGGAGCCCAAGGAGGAAAATGAGAAGATGTGGGCTGTTCTTCAGCAATTAAATCTAGAACGTTTGGCTCCAAGTCTCATGTTGAATTCTGGCATCTCTAGACAAAGCATCTTAACAAAACCTCCACTTGAAAAAGAGATACACGGTTAATTGATCTGAGTCTGATTCAAGACTCAACACATTTTTTCCTATTATATTCCATTCCTCATTGCTCTGATGGAATTAGAGGCATTGCTGCTGTCCTAAGAAGACATAGATTTTGGCTGTGTGACAATTCTAAGGGCATATCCACATTGTATTCTTAAACTGCTCTCGTCCAGCGACTTGGCTGCTCAGCTGATCTCTCTCCCTATTGGACAGTTCCCTGTTGCTGTATTCTCCCAACTTGAGAACCAAGAAAGCAATGGCCTATCATCTTTCTCTGGATGAGTCATACTGCATATACTTATTTTTATGCTTGTTTTTTCTGTATCTGTATGCAAGGTTACATCAAACGTATACACCACGTTAGAGCATCAAAGGTTAGGCATCAAAGTGAACATATATTTAAGGACAACAGCCATCTTTGAAATAAAAATTCATTTCTAGCATTTTTTTTCAGGTCTGGTTTAATAAAAGTGTGCTGTAGCTATAGTTACAGTAATGTGGTAGCCATAACATTTGATTGATGTACTATGTTTCATCAGTTCAAAATCCAACAAAATATTTTTAATTAGTATTTTTCTTTCCATGAACTATTTATTTTTCTTCTTCTTTTTTTACAAGTCACTTGTAATAAAAGGATTATACGCCAACTCCAGTTAGTGGCTGCTTAAAAGCTAAGATGAAACTGTAGTGGCACAGTGTTTAAAATGCAGTACTGCAGGCTACTTCTGTTGACTGCTGGCTGCCAGCAATTCAGCAGTTCGATTCTTACTGGCTCATAGTTGACTCAGCCTTCTATCCTTCCGAGGTTGAAATGAGAAAGGACCCAGATTGTTGGGGGAAATCTAAACCATTTAGAGAGGGCTATAAAGTATATAAGTCTAAGTGCCATTGCTATTTCTATTTCAACTGAGGGGCAAAATGATGACATGATACACTGGTACCCCAGTGAAAAAGTAAATAGCTTATTTTATAGTAATAATCCCAAAAATATGCTTCTGAAGGGTTATGAGCTGGTGACATCGCAGGCAGGAATTACAACCACTATGCCATCTGTACACTTTTGGGAACAATAGCTATTCCTCTGCAATCCCAGCAGAGATCAAAAAGCTACAGTGCTACGACAGTTGACTTAGGTGAGGGTAAATTTTCTTCTTTGTAAAGTTACACTGAAGATGCAGAAGAAAGTCAAATGCAGCAAGCAACCAGTTCAAACCAGGAAACACAACTACTAGTATGGAACAGGAAAACATGGGTGGAACTACAATTCTCATGGATTACAGACAAGTAAATGATGATGTCATTTCTCCCTACTCTCCAGAAATAATTACAACAAAGCAACCTGATAGGGTACATATGCCTTTAAACTGACAGGCCTCCTCCTGTTCTTAATGGTACATTATAATCTGCATATTACTCACTTTGAGCAGTAGATGCACTCAATTCTTGCTACTGGACTTGCTCAGTTAGAAAGCTTTTCTAAAAATGAATATTAAAATATATTGGTGAACTGAAAAAGCCATATTTGCTTTTTGACAGTAGATCTCATTGCTCCATTTAAAGCTTGGTAGTAGTTTTCCATATGGATATGGTTAATTCTACTGAAACCAACAACAATGTTCCTACACTCTCTATAAATATTGAACTGCTAACTGCTAACTTCAGTGCTTGTGCTTCTATTTATATGTTTGGCTAAATTTTTATTCCATCTACATTTATGATAATAATGCTTTTCATTCAAAAGGTGATTGAAGGTATCAATCAAAGATGACAAAGAAGCATGGAATCACATGACCAAAGGTACAATTTTAATCCCACTACTTATTTTCCACTCCGCTGGGTTTGCATCCTATTTACAACCCTACTACACTTGTGATAATAATAATCTTCCCACATAACTGTTGCCTTGGAATTGAACACATTCGTTTGCTTTAAAAATGCTTTTTTTCCCACTGTAGTTTCACACAAGCTTAACTGTTAAGCAAGAGATGCCTTCTTAAAGCTATGTTCTTCCAGTGTTTATTTCATGGTTTGAGCAAGATAGCTATTCCCAGAGCACAAAACCTGCTGGAAACCCCTGTCTTATGGTGTCATCATGAGGAGCAATGTAAGCAACTTCTGTCCAGAGAGGAATTCCAAAGAGCTGGTCCATTCACCGGCTCTTCAGTCAGCTCTACTTTTAATGGAGCTATCTTCACTTCGTAATATCTTACCCAGAAAACAATATAGTCATGTACGATTTCTTTATAAAGAGAAAGATTGACTACTGGTCACCACCAGCCTCCTCCTACCTATAGGGACACTTTCAGGTTTGGAGGCTTCTATCCCATGGGGAGTCACCTCTGTCATTGCGAACCTGTGTCCCTTCAAATGATCATATTGGTTGTCCTTCGGATGAGTGAGCTTCAGCCTATCAAATTTCAAAAGTAGGTCTTGTTTCCAACTTACACCACTGAACTTCTGTGTGATAAGCCATTTTTTCCCCATTAGTTGTAATTGTTGCTTTGTCTCTCTCCTGGGGCAAAAAGGTTTTATTTTGACGTAGCAGGATCCTTATTATCCTTAGTCATTTCAGACAGAATGTTCTTTTAAAAGGAAAACAGCATATTCTCATCTACCATGTACCATGGACTCATTCTCAGGTGGTTAGGTCAAATTTGCTCCTGTGCAAACAAGAAGAGCTCCCCCCATTTGCAAAAATTACCGCAATCCAGTGAAAAATTCCAAAGGGAGAAAATGAGGAGGCAATAAATCATTTATTTCTGTTCCTTCTTTTCTATCGGCAGATCCCAGGAGCATCTCCCACAATATTCAGGAAGATCACCTGACACTGTGGGCCAAATTTCTTTTACATTGTATTTTATAGCCTGCCTACACATATTCCTGGTGTATTTTGAGGATATTTTTTTTTTAAGCACTTTCCTCTCGCCAGTGTTAATTGCTTCTTTCCTCTTTCTTATTTCAAAAGCATCATGTTTGATACTGGGTTTAGATGACTAGATGGGGGCAGGGGGGAAAGCAACACTTTACTCTTTCTTGTCCTCTGAGATCTCTCCATATTTCTCTATGCAATATTTATCTACGAACTGGGAGATTTGAAGTAGAATTTGAACCTTTATTCAGAAACTGAAACCGGAATGCAGTCATAAATTCCTCATTTTATCCTTAGATTGGCAAAGCTGCACAAATAAATTTTTAAGAAAACTCCGCACAGATATTCCAGATTTGGGGAATTTTTATTTGTGTAATGTAAATAGGTTGGTATAAAATATTTTACAGTTTGGATGTAAACATGAAGCTATCTACAACTGCTTATGAATGTACTTCAAATATGAGGCATGAACAATTACATAAATTAGGTTTTCTCAAGTTATGCTCTTGATGTACACTCAAGTCCTGCTTGACCCACACTCCAGTCCTTGATAGTGGCTCTTCCTCCTGTCCTTCAAGGTAATTCCCTCTGCTCTCTACACAACCTCCATGTTTCTTAAACTTTCCTGAAGAGGTTCATCCACAGTTGCTATAAGGTCATTAGAACTGACTTGGAAGTTGAGCTTTCTCTGCTGTCATCTCAATTCTTTGGAGTACACTTCTTGCAGAATTTAGAGGTCTCACATCTTTTTATGTTTTTTAAAGCCCTATATAATATATCATTGGAGGAACACATGTTGATTTAATTGTCAATTTTGATTGTGAATCTAAGTTTAATTGTAAACCACCAAGAGATTTCAATAGTTGGTAGTATACATACATAAAACATGAATAAAGGAGTAATACCTGCAGGCGAAACAACAACTGCAAGGTTGATTTTACAGTTTTTCTGTTGCCAAAAACAAAACAATAATTTTTCAGTCGTTGCCATTCAACCAAAATACCTCAATACTTAATACTCCGTAGTTCTTCTGCTAGATTCTGTCAGAACAAAATAGCAAATTTCTGTTTGTCACACACAGCTCCTGCATAACTCCAGTCTGGCATATCACCTGCACAGAGGAATTATCCATTTAGAAAAAGTATTAAAGGGACATGAAATTGCTGTGGTTGGAACCCGGATTCTTCCAAATATTCTTTCAGTCAGAATCCACAGTGATGATAGATAACAATAATAAACCAACATCCAAACTGACACCATGAATAATCTCAAAGGGTCCCAGTCCTACCAAAGCTTGATTTCTTAAAGATTTAATATCACACCTAATTCTATGACTGTCTTCAGAAGTGGAAATAAATGCTTAACCTTGGTTCTGTTGGGCTCATGTTTTTTACAGAAATAGGCCACAAGGTGGGGATAGGTCTGTTGGGATGTCAAAAATATATAGGAGCAGGAGTATATAAATATATGTTGAGTACTTATATTCTTTGGTGAAAGGGATTATATTTTCATATAATGAAGATGCTGGTTCTTCATGAATGTGGTATCTTTGTTATTTGTATGTGGGCTATTGCTGTTTATAAATAACACATAGTACCAGATTTGCTGATCTGGCTAGTTCACTTTATCTTCCAAGCAGTTTTCCACCCCATTCAATATTGCTTTATCTTTAAAATGCCTTATGCTTTCCTTCCTATCATACCTATTCATTGAACAATTGGCCTTTGAATAGCAGGTTTTTTAAAAAAAATAATAATGTTTTCCCAGAATGTGGCTCAGACACACAATGAGAGCCATCAAAATCAAATTTGATCATGACATCTAAACTGTATAAAATGAGGGAAGAAAGAGAAGAAGGAGAAGAAATTCATTTGCCTGAGGTCCAAACAATCACTTTCTGCTCCCTTTTTTCCCCCCTAAAGGAAAAAAAAAGTGCATTTAAGCTGCACTCTCTGAGAACATTCTGAGCACATTCCAGTGCAGCAAAGAATATTTGCTGCAACTGACGCCCAAACCCCAATCTGCTAAATGAAGAGTGACTGGCATTCAGAAAGCTCAGTATGGACACTATTCACCCAGCCATTTGTTTGTGTTGTCCTTTTCAGATGGAGTGTTTGGAAGGCACATACTGATTTTACTTATCTGTCCCGCTCCTTCAAACTGAGAGAATACATATACATATACATATACACATATACATATACACATATACACACACACACACACACATATATGTATGTATGTATGTATGTATGTATGTATGTATGTATATAAGATATTGTTCTGTTCATGGGATAAAGCATTCTGCCAGCAGTATTCTGAAATTATCGACGTACCAATTCACAGTCTTTAATTGCTCTATCAGAAATCAATCTGCATCGATTTGTCGGTGATTCACTTTCAGCATTCAAAGTGCACCCTGTGGCAAACCTAGCTGTCAAGACTTCTTTCCAGGGTATAATCGGCTGATTTCAGCACCCCTTGCGAAATGTCATCGGGATAGATTTTTCTGGTGCTGTTTTAAATGCAAGCAGAAAGGTGGCCCACTTGGAGGAAAAGTTGGCTGCTTTAGAAAGTAAATATGAAAGGCTTCTGCTGAAATTTTTTTGGGGGGGCGGTGGGGTCCTTGGATAAGCCATACGTTCCTTTCAATTTTATTCTTCACCTGAGAAAGGGAAATAACATTGACCACAAGCTTCTTGATATCAGCCTCTAGGTGGCGCATAAATACATTCATTCGCAGAGAGAAGAATGGATGATGAAGCATTTATTAGAAGAAGACTTGGTGTAACTTTGAAATCCCAGAATTTCCTTTGGAGGCCCTTCAAGGCCTCAGAAGACCTTCTTGCCTTGTGGAGGTTGGAAAGACATCCAAAAGGAATAGCCATAGCGCTTAGACTTATATACCACTTCACACTGCTTCACAGCCCTCTCTAAGTGCTTTACAGAGTCAGTGTATTGCCCCCAACAATCTGGGTCCTCATTTTGCCCACCTCAGAAGCATGGAAGGCTGAGTCATCCTTGAGCAGGTGAGACTCAAACTGCATTCTAACCACTGTGCCACCTAGGCAAAGAAGGGAGGGAGGGAGAAAGGATAGAAGGAAGGAAGGCCCAGATCCCCACAATCGTTTTTCACTATGCCCAATTTGTGCCCTTCAGCTATTCAAAGGAAATATTAAGCACAGACCTTGGACATCAGAAATTTGTTGTCCATCATCTAATAGAAGTTGACATGGTTACTGTGGTTCAAGCAACTGCAGATATACCACACAAATTCTGGATCCATCTAGGTATGAACCTTTTACATTTGCACTTGGGGGAAAGCATCTAGGCTTGTTTCAGAAGGTTCCATGAAGCCTGATACATTAATCAGTCACCAAAAAAGTAGAGGCAGTGTATCTGTGATTTTGAAAGATAATTTGCAACTACCAGATCTTGTAAAAGCTTGGGGGAAGGGGGTAGTAGGGGAGAAGGAAGCAAACCCTCCAACACTGCTCCTTCCCTGGCTACAGCTCTGTTTTATTTTATTAAGATCACTGAAGAGTTAATATTTTCTTTGAAAAGTCAAGCATGTCAAGGGGCCAATTTGAGATTATGACAAGATCATGGCTTCCTAGTAGCTTACTGCTGAGAATTAACCAATATGTAAAAATTTGCAAATCCAGCAGGAAGAGTATTTGTTTCTTGGCACCATCTAGCATGTTCCCAACTGCAAGGGGAAGGGAAACAGTGGAAATCACACCTACCCACCACTTCTTTTCTACTGGAGAGCCCAACCAGTGGAGAAACCCTTGGGGGCAGGATCAGTGTGAGTTCTCTTTCTGCTTCTCTATTACTCTTCCCTTCCAAATGGCCCAACAAGATCCCCCTTTCATTCTTAGCAAAGTCACCCACCAATAATGGAAAATATTCTCAATTTTCCTCCTTTTTTCTGCATCTTTCCCTTTCCCTGGCTTGACCCCCTTGCTTCCTCACTGTAGAGCTTGTTGCTCATCCTTTCCATAATTCTAACAAATATTGGATGCATTTCTTATTTAATATAATTTTCATGCAGCCATGGAGGTTCATAGTGTTTGGAATGTGTGTTTACAGAAAGTGACAGATCATTAATCCAAGACTCTCTCTAGGCCTGACCTCAGTTACAGGCTGGATGACAGTAATTTCTCAAGACTTCTGACTTCTCATCACGATGTTCCTTCTGCTTGTACAGTTGATTGCACCTAATAAACTACATGGTAATAACCCTTCTATGTAACTTTGTCCTCTAAATTGATGTATAATCTGTCTAAGAATGACAATTCCTTTCAAGACACCCCCTGACAAAATCAGAGTTTAAATGAGATATTGTTGTTTGGTTGTCCACATTTAAATATTTCATTACATCCAGAACATTTTTATAGTTCTTTATATTATGAAATAAAATCTCCACATAGTAAGCAAAACACAGAGTAAGGTATTCTATTGGGCATCATTGACAATTACTGAAAGAAAACAAAGGAAAACTGAATACTTCTTGTTCATATTCTTTGCTACCGTGTAATTGTTTAGTATTCAGTTACAAGAATGAGAAGAGGTGTCAGATGCAAAATAAGGAGTTTGTGAGGAAACAATAACATTTCAGAATTAAGAAACTTAATCTGAGAACCCATCTATTAACCCAAAATTCCATTCCTGGTTTTCTTGCATCTCAGTAATCTAATTTAGGAAAGGAGAGACTACCACTTGATGCTGAAGCTTCTAAATGAGAAACTGGGGACTTATTTTGGATTATCTGAGGATCTATAAGCAGAACCTGGGTTATTTTCTATTTACCCTCAGCCTGTGGAGTTTTAGGTCTACATCTTGTCAGGTTTCAAGATTGAGTCACCAAAACCTCTGAGAGGAGACTTCTGAGTCTCCATGGTTCTTCTGCTAGAACTCTTCTGGCCTAACCTTGCCTCAAAAATTCTCAATAAATTTCCATTCTGGATTTACTGCCTATAAAGATACTAATTAGTATTTGGCCAGTCATGTTCACTAGTTTTTCACAATCAGATTTCCAACAGTAAAAACCAGGTCAATATTTATTTATATACTGTATGTTTATTTTTCATTTATTAGGTTTTGACAAACATACCTAATGCTCCTTTCTCCTCCTATTTTCCTCACAACCACAACTCTGTGAGATGGGTTGGGCTGAGAGTGACTGGCCCAAAGTCACCCAGCCGGCTTTCATCCCTAAGGGAGGGCTAGAACTTACAGTCTCCTGGTTTCTAGGCCAGCACCTTCACCACTACACCAAACTGGCTCATAACATAATAGTGGAGGAACAAGAAGATAATCATAATGTAGATATGCAGGGGTTATTCAGAGAAAATAAAAGAATCACTCAGTGCTGAAAACGGGGAATATACGAGGCAGAAACTCAAAACAACCCACCTTGACTCTGCTTGTTATAAAAGGAGACATAGGAAAACTGACAGACTTCCAAGTTGCTGATATTATATCCTACAACAATCAAAAAGCATTCCTGTAATCCTTACAATGTCTGTTTCCTGACCTTGCCTACCTTAAAAGGCTGACCACATAATTTCCTAAGAACCCCACCCTTGCCTTTTGGAGTTTTACCTCCTCCCCCCCTCCTCCCCAAAGATGGAAGTCAATGTAAAGAAGGCCTGCTCATAATGAAAGAGCTTCAGTTCCAAACTTTGCATTCCCTACTGCATTCCCATGTGGAGTCCAGGTTAATGGGTGTCTAAAAGGCAATAAATTACTCTGTCCATCAGTCAACAAATGAAAAATGGAGTTGGTCATCCTTCTTTTCCCCAACTCCAATTCCACTGAGGGACTTATGAAGGAAAGAAAGTCCAGGCGTTGTCATGAGAGTCTGATGACCTGATGCCATTTCTATGACTATCGCTTTATGTGCTGTTCCCATGTTGCCAATACTATCCTCAGATACAGATAATCCTTGACTTATGACCACAATTGAGCCCAAACTTTCTGTTGCTAAGTGAGACATTTGTTAAATGAATTTTGCCCCATGTTATGATCTTTGTTGTCACTATGGTTCAGTTAATCACTGCAGTTGTTAATTTAGTAACACGGTTGTTAAATGAATCTGGCTTCCCCATTGACTTTGCTTGTCAGAAGGTCACAAAAGGGGATCATGTGACTCTGGAACACTGCAACCATCATATATATGAATCAGTTGCCAAATGTCCGAATTTTAATCATATGACCATGAGGATGCTGCAATTAAATGTGAAAAACTGTCATAGGTCACTTTTTTCACTGCCATTGTGACTTTAAAGAGTCATTAAATCAGCGGTTCTCAACCTGTGCATCGCGACCCCATTTGGAGTCAAACGACCATTTCACGGGGGTTGCCAAACAACGCAGTCTGCCATTTCCCCCCCTTTTCCTTAGCATGCGGCTCTTTGAGCCATCTCCTACGGATCCGGAGCCTCCTCCGCCATTTGCAGAGAGAGACATAGACAGAGAGAGGCACTTGTGCTTCTCCTCTCTGTCTCTCCCTCTCATGCGGACTTTCCCCCTCGCAGGGCTCCTGATTGGCCCTGCACCCGGGTGCCCCGCCACCTGGGAGAAGGACAGCCAGGAAGTCCCTTTTCTGGGCTGGCCCCTTCCAAGGCTCGTGTGGCTGGGGAGCCATGTGGGGAAGCTCTGGGATCCCCGCTGCGAGCGGCCTGCTGGAGCCTCTGTTGAGTGGGCCAGCCCTCCCGCAAGCTGCAGCCCCAAGGAAGAGCAGCCCCTGTGATGCCCAGCCAGTGCAACCATTGGCCAAGAAGCAGCAGAGCTGGATATGGATGGTCAGTGGTGGGGGGGAGGGAGGGGGCTCCGAGTCTGCAGAGCACCACTGGAAATCGGCCACAGGGCAGGTGTTGCACCCCCGGCTTACCTGTACCAGGTGGCAGTCCCGGTGGGGGCATCGCTTCCTAGGCCATCCGTGAGCTGGCCATGTGTTTCCCCGGGCTGGGCGGCAATGTCGGCTCGGTTGGTGGGGGCATCGCTTCATGGGCTGCCGACCCGGCCATGTATTTCCCCGGACCGGGTGGCCGTGTCGATTGGGGCGGCAGCCAGTGAGGGCATCGCTTCCCGGGCCACCGAGCCAGCCACGCATTTCCCCGGGCCGGGCAGCAGTCTTGGCTCGGAAGGCGGAGGCATCGCTTCGCAGGCTGCCAAGCCAGTCATGTGTTTCCCCAGGCTGGGTGGCAGTGTTGGCTGGGGCGGTGGGCAGCCGGCTACGCATCTCCCCGGTCCGGTCCGTGGTGCCCCGGGTGCCTTCTGCTTCTTCCTCCCCCCCATACTTGGCCTTCCCGGGACCTCCGCCCATTTTCCCATGCCCATCCTGCCGCCGAACTGAGTTGGGACCGAGGGAAAGGAGGAGGAAAAAGGAAAGCAGGCAGCTCTTTGCTAGAATGGAGGGGTCGGAGGCTTTGGAGCAGGAGCATTGGGGGGAAAGAGAGGCTCTGCTTTTTAGGGTCACTGCCTTGCAAGCAGCCCAAATCTCAGTCCCGCATTCATCCACCCCACATATGAAGACTGCCGCGGTGCTTGGCTAGTTTTCTGTCACGGCGCGAACTCAGCCACGTCAGCTTCCTGGATGCAAGCACCGGGAAGCTGGGCTCAATTCCCCTGGAGCTGTTGTGGGGCGCAGCCAAGAGCGAGCCCCGCAGCCGCCTCACCTGTCCCGCCCTGCCAGCAGCGCCCCTGCCAAGCCTTCGCTGCAAGGCCGTCTTCCCCCTTTGCCCCACCCAAGGTCCCCCAAGCAGCGTCCAACCAAACAGCTAACAGAAGCACACGAGGCAGCCTCGTCACTCAATATATTGGTTTCTTTTAATATAAAAAGTGTCTATTAAAAATTCCTTCCTAAATACACAAAAAGACCAATTGGGATGCAGGAGAGGGAGCAGTAAAAGAAAAAAAGAGTGGGGGGTGATTCGGGGGCTGGACGAAGACAATTATTTTGGGCCAGGGAGAGGAATCAAGTAAGCAGCAGCAGCTTAGATGGTGCCAATCCGGAGGATTTGAGCTTGTTCATCTCCAAGCAACTACCAAGGGTGGTATATTTGCATAAATGGACAACACAGGATGGGGTGGTTTTTTTTCGTTTTTTTTTTCTTTTCTGCACGATCCGCAAAGCTGCATGGAAGCTTCCAAAACAGGAAAAGGAGGGAATAGAGAGCAGGACACAAGGTGGGCGGGGGGGACGGGGAGTTGCACGCATGCGTACACGCGCATGCACATACCCTGAGCTCAGCACTGGCATAAAGGGGCGCCCGCGGAGGAGGGAATACTGCACTCATTTGGGTTTACAGGTGGCCAATGAGAATTCAGAAAACTTCGCTCCCTTTCCCCCCTCCCTCTCCCCTTCTTCAGCGAAAGGGTGTATTAGCTTGTCTATTTTTTCCCTAGTTTTTTTTAAATACAAGTTTAGGTGTGTCCTGTCAAAAAAAACCACAAACAAACCCAAAACAATTTTTTTAAAACTCCCCCAAACAATAGAAAAACAACTGAAAACCTCAATGAAACCCATGTTGAAGTTTGCACATCACAAAACCACAGCAGATATACAGATGCAATAATATACAATTCATGATTTATAATAAAACATTATATACAATAAATAGGTTCTTGTTACTTTTTTGTCAATCTGCAAATAGATTTCTCAGTGTATATCTGACACAATTAGCTTCTCTCCTGCTTTGACTCTCTGGTCTTCAAAACATTTCAGATTTTGAATGTGTGTGTGTGTGTGTGTGTGTGTGTGTGTGTGTGTCTGTGTCTCTCTCTCTCTCTCTGTGTGTGTGTATGGGAGTATATATCTTCATGGTGTTTACTCTTTTGTAATTTTTCTTTTTTTCTTTTTACATTTTTGAAAAGTATTTACAATTGCTGGTTTTGTGCAGATAGAAAAGGCTCGTTTCCCTCAGCCCTCCCTCCCTCCTTGCTTCCCATGGAGAAGACTTGGGAGCTTCTCCAGGTCAGATCCATCCAGCACTAAGGGGGCAGAGAGGGACAGTAACATAGGAGCTCGGGGATCACGCGGGGGTTTTGCGGCTCCCAGTGTTCTGTTTTCGGTGGGAAATGGGTCCAAGTGGCTCTTTGAGTGTTTTGGGTTGCCTACCCCTGCGTTAAAACATTCGTGTTTGCTGATATTTATTTCCTTTAAACTACTTTGCGTCTTCCATTTATTGTTTAAAGTGGTTTAATACTTCCATTTATTTCCTTTTAGTCCCTTAAAACTAGTTTGAATCTTCCATTTGTTGCCATTTATTCTCTTAAAACTGATTTAATTGTTTTGTTTATTTCTGATCCACGAAACCTATAACCTCCATGACATTTTTCACTCTTCTTATTCCTTTCTGCTTTGCTTTTTATTCCCTCTCTTTCATATACTTTCTTTTATCTTCACTGAAAGAAAATCCCTCCAGGTCCCCACTATACTCTATGGTTCAAATGAACGCAGCCTGTTCTTATTTATTATTTGCTAACTTTCTGTAAATTTTGGTCCCACATTTAAAGGCAGGGTAAACATGCATTAAAATACATGCAACGTCGGCACAGCATTAATGGTGGCCGGGGCTGTCTTTCTTGCCATGCCCACTTGGTGGCCACACCCACTTGGTGGCCACACCCACTTGGCCACGCCCCTGGCACCTGGCGATGTAGAAACGAAAATAATTTTATGGTTGGGGGTCACCACAATATGAGGAACTGTATTATGGGGTCATAGCATTAGAAAGGTTGAGAACCACTGCATTAAATGAAGTGTTGTAAATTGAGGATGATCTATACTCCAGTTAGGGCCACCATTACAGGCTGCATAAAAAATAAACTACCACTAGATGGCCATAAGAAGGTAATGTTTTCTGTATCTCTCTGGCACCGTGTAGAGGTCATCTAGATTTTGGGAGTTCAGATGTGATATCCCAACTAAAGTACACACAGGGGCACAATAGGTAGTGAATGTGAAAGTTGTTTCTCACACCATAAGTTGCAGGAGTGTAAAAGGTTTGCCCGATGCTGCCAGACAGCGGAAATCTCTTCTGGGATGCACATGATTTCTTGATTTTTCAGGGCTGCACCTGGCACCCAGGATGCCTTCTCGAAAACTGTGATTTTGGGGGCAAAATTGGGCTTATTAGGTCAGGCTAATCTTTCTAGTTTGGAGGTAGCTTTAAATAGCAGTAAAATACCAGCAGAGAAAAATAAAACAATGAGAGTTATGTTTGGAGGAAAGACCTCTACAGACTGGTGCTTACATAGAAGATATATTATTGGGGAAGAAAGAGGAAACAGAAAGACTGGGAGGGAGAAGAAGGAAGTATGATCGGCCTGGAGAATATTGATATGACCAACAGAAGACTGGCTGTATAGAGACAAACAAAGAAAGCTGGGGAAGACCACAAAGCAAAAATACAAAGTCATTCTGTTAGCTGTCACTACATCAATTGCCTCGGGGGCCCACAAGGCTTATAAACTGCAGAAAGCCAATGCATTCCAGTGTTGACTTTTAGCAACCGTTCATGATTCTTATTACTTCATAAAGGTTCTTAAAATAATATATTAATAATGGGGTTTCCATTTCTTTGGTAGAGCAATTGTTCAGCTCAGGAAGTTACCTCTTGCACAAAGTGGTATTTGGCATTCAGTAAACTTTATATGTGGTATGATTTTTCTCACTCGGAAAACAGAATTCCATGGTATCATCGTACATCACTTTTGGTTTTGCTTTCAATACAGATAGTCTTTAATTTATCATGGGTCGCTTAGCGACTGTTGAAAGTGGACCTGCCAAGAGCTACTTACAGCCAGTTTTGAAGTTACACCACTACAGTAACCCTGTAGTCATTCACCCTTATGATTGGCTGCAGAGTTGCGGCAGGGCTCCCCTGCCTCTCCCTCCTCCATCCAGCCCCACCAGATTTCCTCAGGCTTTGGACCTGCTCTCAGCCCAACCAATTAGCTACCCAAGGGCTCAGAGGCTGCCGGTGTGCGCAAAGCTGTTGCAGCTTGCAGGACTCAGTCTGTTCCTCAGCCAGCTCCAAGACCCAGGAGCACCCAACATACCTTTCCATTTTTCTGCAGCTTTTGACAGAGGCATCACCACCAATGCGAGACTCAACTTCCCTACAAGGTAGCCTTTGGCAGCCTCCAGCCATTCTGCAAGAAGATGCTAATGATCTTTTAGAACAGTGGTTCTCAACCTTTTTAATGTCGTGACCCCAACCGGTCGTAAGTCAAGGACTACCCAACCGGTCGTAAGTCGAGGACTTCCCAACCAGTCATAAGTCGAGGACTTTCCCTGCCTGGGAGCGCCGCACATGCGTGGTGACGCCCCCTGCGCCAGCCGAGGCATAGCTGGCAAGCGGCAGCAACAGCGCAGGGTGACCACCGGCTGGGCTACCAGCTGGCCCAGCCCAAGGGAGGTAAGGCACCCATTGGGCCCGACGCATGCCAGCAACCCTCCCAGCGCCCGCTGGCCTCCCACCTCCCACCCCTGGCCCTCTTTTACTTACATTTTTAGTAGTTGCTCAGCAGGGAGGGGTGGAAACTTCTAGACAGCTCACCTTCGCTGCAGACAACTTGCAGCGCCGTTTGCAGACTGGGACTTTTGGCGGGCTCAGCAGGGCAGAGACAGCCTGGACAATTCCTATTGGCTTTTGAAACCCAATAGAATTAGACTCTATTCAAGAGAGTCTATTCTATTGGCTTTCAAAAGCCAGTAGAATAAGAGGGTGTAGCACAGCTAAGGAAAAGGGGGAAAAATGGCGGACTGCGTTGTTTGGCGACCCCTGTGAAATGGTCGTTCGATCCCAAATGGGGTCGCGACCCACAGGTTGAGAACCGCTGCTTTAGAAGGCTTCGTTTTTAAGGAGGAGCAGTTTGCAGCTCTAGATCTGAAGTGCCCTTTAACTGTCTTCCTATCTCCTGGGCTGTAATCCAATCATTCTCTGTTGGCGTTTGTTCATTGTTTGTGTTGGTGTGTGTTATCCCCGCTATTGATGAGTATCTGGCTTCATTATTGTTGATATCAGCAGATTACTAATTAATATCCTGCACTGACTTCTATTTCGTAGAAGCTCCCTGTGCTTTCCTTGGCTTCAGAGAAACTGATATTCACTGTCATCTCCATTTCATTAGCTTCTGTCAGTCCAAGATAACCTAACAAGTCCATTATTTTTTATTTTTTATTTATTTATTGTTTGTTTGTTTTTTATTTATTTATTTATATTTTATGTTTTTAAACCACCCTTCTCTCTCTTTCTGTTTCTAGTGTCTATCTTCCTTTCCTTCAGTTTAAATCTCAAGGAAATAGGAGATCTTTTCTCGTTGGTTTATCTCCATGTTTTTGTTCAAATGATCTACAATTTCTTGGTTATCCTTTTCACTCTTACAACAGCGAAACAGATCATCAATATAAGTCAGGATCTAAGTCTATCTCTTGTTCTTGTATCTGGCATCAATATTGCCTTATGTGACTCACTCTTTAAGCTGCATTGATTTTTCTGTTTGCAAAGGTGTGGTATTTGTTTCAGCTCATAAATGCTCTTTTCCAACGTGCACAAAACTCTTTTCCAGGTTCTTTGATCCTGCTGCTTCTTGCATATATACACCTGCCTTCATGTCTCCGCACAATAAAGGTGTTTTGACCTCCAGGGATTGAACACGTCTTTCTTTTCAAACAACAATTCTAAGAAACATTTTATTCGATATGTGTTTCACAGAAAGGTTTTTATTCAAGTCATATACATCTTTAGTTTCTTACCATTGGAATAAACTTTATCATACTTTCTGAGAGTATCCGTTGTTCCTTTTTGTACCCCTATTTAATTGTGAAACCCATTTGCCACATTTTTGGTAGTTCTGAGAGAATCTATGTCAGGGGTAGGCAACCTTGGCTCTTTTATGACTCGTGGACTTCAACTCCCAGAATTCCTGAGCCAGCCATGCTGGCTCAGGAATTCTGGGAGTTGAAGTCCACGAGTCGTAAAAGAGCCAAGGTTGCCTACCCCTGATCTATGTTGTATTCTTTGAAGAGATTCAGTATCTTCTCTCAGAGTTTGTAGCAACTTCTTTCTTTTCAGTGTCTGTCATTTCTTCAGAGTGTTTCCATGGAAAGATTGGTGTCACCTCCTGTCTGGTAAAAGAAGACTTCTTTTGGGTAATACCTTTTTTTTTTCCTTAACTCTGCATGAGAATCTGACATCTGCCTCAGGATCTTCACTTACGTCCTCCAGTTGCTTTGGCTCTGTTTCTACGTTTGAGTCTGTATTGAGGGTCACAGTTTATACAGGTAGTCCTCGACGTACGACCACAATGGAGCCCAACATTTCTGTTGTTAAGTGAGACATTCATTAAGGGAATTTTGCCCCACTTTATGGCCTTTATTGCCACCGTTGTTAAGGGAATCATGGCAAGTTGTTAAGTTAGGAACATGGTTGTTAAGTGAATCTAGCTTCTCCATTGACTTTGCTTGTCAGAAGGCCGCAAAAGGGGATCACTGACTCCGGGACACTGCAACCGTCATAAATATGAACCATTTGCCAAGCATCCAGATTTTGTTCGTGTGACTGTGGGGATCCTGTAATGGTCTTAAATGTGGAAAAACAGTCACAAATCACTTTTTTCAGTGCCGTTATAACTTTGAACAGACACTAAATTAACTGTTGTAAGTCAAGGACTACTTGAGTTTGTTGTGAATGCTGCTTTCCCTCTTGAGTTTTCTAAATGGAATTCTGATATTTCATTAGTCTTTGCCCTTTGTCTCTCATTAAAGTATGAGAGATATGTTAGCGTTCTTTGTGACAGGATCAAGAATTATCTATCCTTTGCAGCCTATTCTATACCTAATGAAGATGGTCCCTTCAATTCCGCAATCAGCTCGCTATTCTTTGCTTTTGGATATATAAGAATGTGCCTTTGCTTTACATTTCATTTGGTTTCATTATGTTAGTAGTGCCTCTCTGTCTTTTATAGGCACTGTAGCCTCTTTTGGAAATAATGGCAGTCATGATTGCCTCATCCCAATATGTTTTCACAGTCCAGTCTCTGGGAGCATGCTTTTAGCCATTTCCCAAAGAAAGCTCTTTCTTCCACATCATATTGTTCTGGGATATAAAAAAAAATTATTTCCTCATTCTTAGCCAGGTCTGAAGCCAGAAATTTGAAAAGATATGATCTTCCCTGTTTCTCAGAAAAAGCGTTTAAATTGTTTACATTTCTTTTATTTTATTATTGTGCAGTTCCTTCCCTTCCCTTCCTTTCCCTTTTTTCTCTTCTCTTCCCTTTCCTTCTTTCCTTTCCTTTCCTTTCCTTTCCTTTCCTTTCCTCTCCTTTCCTTTCCTTTCCTTTCCTTTCCTTTCCTTTCCTTTCCTTTCCTTTCCTTTGTGGCTAAAAATAGAAAAAAGCTTTGATGTTTTAATTCAAATATTCCTAATTTTATATAGATACATAACTATTGTGTTATTCCTTTTTGCAGTAAGAAATGTGCAAAGCATAGAAAAGTAACAAGAAGCAGTAAACCAAAGAAATTATAAGTATAGCAGAAGAAAGAAATGGAAATAAAGTTAAATCTAGTTTTTATCAAATCATTCATCATAATTCTTTATATTGGCCAGACTTGTAAATGAGCCTTGGATTCACTATCTCCATGAACCACTTAATATTTTACATTAGCCTTGCTATTTATTAAAAAATTGCATTGGAGAATTCTAGGAGCTGTAAATTTCAACAGAGAAAGAAATTTCAGTTTGTCTATGGAAACCATGTTGTGGAAATTCACAGTTCCCAGAATGGTATAATCTAGTTTTTAATTTATTTTTTTTAAATATCAAAATGTCTATACATTGGGGAAATACACACACACACACACACACGTATATACATATACATACATACATACAGTGCTTTTTTTCTTTAAAAAAAAAAGGTGCCGGAACTCACACACGTCAAACAACCCGCCTTGCCTACCCTACAAGGTTCCATCCAAAAAAGATGCCGGAACTCCATTCTGGGCGTTCTATGAGAAAAAAAGCCCTGCATATATACATACAGTATATGAAATTATGTATAGGACACCAACAGAGTTACTCTATGGTAAGATGGGTAGCCAATAAATTTGATAAATAAAATAAATAACAATTATATTTGGTGAAATTGCTTACAAAAATAAAATTATGAAGGAGAAACGTAGACAAAAATGTGTACATAGTTTTGTACATTCACCAGCCCTCAATGTCACCCAGTGAGCTTTGTGGGCTACCAATAATTTTCCTGCAGTAGGTTCACTATTTTCCCATTTGGTTCCATTTGTATTCTATTGCCAAAGTCTCTAAGGGAACTTCCACATAGGTTCCAAGCTCATATTTCGGAATTATTTTTTTCCACAACTAGAAGTTGAAGTAGAGGGATTATTTTTAAAGTCTTTCTTTCTGTTTCTTTCATCTTTTCCAGCATGCTCTGCTGTGATGTTTCTAAACAACCTCTTTTTTAAAAGCTCCCATTTTATTTTTTGAATAAGTGAGTAGGCGTTTCTTCATGTTGTATTACTTACAGGAATTTTCATGATTTTAGTGGAGCCCTTTCACATTTTGTCATTTTGGCATATTTTAACGTCCCCAGCATTTGTTTGAGAGGAGTGGGTGGGGAGAGGAAGGGGAGGCTTAATAGGCTGGTTGGCTTTGTCTGGATTTGTGCTGCAGTGTTTTTCCTCCAATAATGATTCTGCTTTGCTTTGCTTTCTGGTCTTTTGTTATATCTTGGCAGGCCTGTTCGCAAATGAATTAAGCATATATTACTTAAGCCAATTTTCTCTCATACAAACTAGATATTACTGATTTGTGTCTGACAATGGAAATATTTAAAAAATAGTCCAAGATCAGAGGATATGCCAAACAGTTCAAACATTTCTGTGGCATGATGCCTTAAAAGTGATACACCTCACTTCCAGTTCTTCAGTTAAGAAGAAGCAATGGCTCAAACAGGCATTCACAAAGTGTAAGTAAGGGTGGAGGATGTTGGAGATATGTAGTGATGTCCAGATGTCCAGTGATGTCCTTCATATGTGAACCTCCCTGACTTTACCCAAAAGGTCAAAAATGGTTACAACCCTTTCCAGTCATGGCCTCCTTTTGCCAATCGTCATCTGATCTGAGGAAGGCAGCAACTGGGTGAGGAACTTGCTAGTCCAAACCCAAGAAAACAGCCCCACAGATAAACATAGGTTCCACATCACCGCTTAACAATGGAAATATTTTCTTTTAACACTCCCAATAGCAAAAGAACAAGAGCGGACAGAAAAGGGTGTTGGGATTTGCCAAAATAAGGACCTAGAGAACACCAGGGGAAATGGCCAGGCAGTATTTGGAGGCCTAAATACAGGGAGACTTTAACGGCAATAAATTATCTACAAAAGGCTAGAAGAGAGACATTGAGGCCAAAGAGATATCAAGTTAGAACAAGTTTTCCTATTTCAAAAAAGGGAAGGGGGATACAGTCCTATGAAAATCCATAATGAGCAAGACTTAGTCTCATTTCTGGTTACAAGTCATTATGTGTAATAGGAAAAAATCATACCAAACTAAAAAAGTTTATTGGCTGGATATCCACAAAGACCAAAGAAAAAATAGATTTACAACCTGGAAAAATGGATATAGAAGAAAAGGCAGAACTGGAGGTGGAATAAAATGTGTCATCAGTTTAGAGCCCTTGCATTGACACAAGAAACCAAATCCCCTTGAATTCTGTTGATCCTTATCTAATGCCAAGTTAGTGTGTCAGTTGACCAGATTCTTGTGTATAGGCTTCAACAAATCATTATTGCTGCACCCTCCATTAGATTGCTCCTGACATTAGATTATGATGAGAAACACAAAGTAGGCTGAGATTTGAATATTACGTGGGAAGTTTTTTATAAACAAACAAACAGATAAATAAATAAATAAATATTGAACTGGAATAATTAAAATGTCTTACTTTGGTCTCAGACAAAGGAATAAAATATGAAAGAGAAACAATGAGATGGAGGGCAGCTACCTCAAGATCTGATCAACCTCAGCAAGGACCATTTCTTCATGATAATGTGTGATATTCCTATTGTGTACTCCCACTAAAAACACGTGCTGCCAAATAAAGGCGTAACTCCACATCTGCATACAGAGAAAAATGCAAGGGTCTCTCAGGCATCCAGGCCAAAGCTGTCAGTCTGATTGGGAAATATTTCTGAATTGGAGACCAATTCAGTATAGAAACTGGCACCTCATACAAAGCTTCCACTATACAGTGTGAGGTAATGAATAGCCCAACCAAGAGACCATATTCTGACATGAAACAGAAACAAAACAAAATTCTATAAACAAATAATTGAAAATGGACAGTTTGCCTTCTCAGAATTCTGATCATTTAAGAACCAAAAGAGAGAGGGGGAGAGAGGGAGAGAGAGTATTTGATTGTTTGGAGGTTTATGAAAGCCTTAAGAAATCTCTGGAGAATGGCTTCCAGGATACATATCCAGTTCCTGCTGGCCAAATAAAGGGGCTAATGACTCGAGGCCTACTTAAAATGTGACATAACAAAGCATTAAATGGGCCAGCCCTGGGAAATGTTCTCAACCTCATAATTCAAAATGAAATGCCGTTCATTTTGCTTTGTTGTAGCCTTATTTGCTGTCATGTTGAACATATATGCAAATGTATCTTTGAGCTTGCCTAAATCCATTTGCAAATACCTGCTTTCCAAGATGAGATTTAGGTTTTTTCATATGGAAGAATAGCCCATGGATCAGAAATTATTCTTCTCCTGCCCTTTATGATTTTCATAAAGCAATTTTCTTATTGTTATTACTTAAATTAAATAATCTCATGTTGCATTTCAGACTGAAAGTAATTAAGGAATTTAATATTATTTTAATGGCAGTTAGAAAGGACTCCTATGACTTTTGAAAAGAATACATAAGAAAATTCAGAAAGATAAAAATATCAAAATGGTCTCTTATTTCTCCCTTCCACTTGTATGCATATTTGTATACATTTTTGGACTGAAGAATTTTATCACAAAATAGAAGAGTGAACACTGAAAAATAATGGCATTTTGGGTCAAGACGTACAAATTAATTAGATAAGCATTAAAATGTGAATATGTTTTTACATGTTTCCCCTGCCTCTAGAGTATCCTAGAGAAGGTGTAGTGCACAGCGGTCCAATTTGATCACGTGACGTGATATATCTTGATGTATTGTGACTGTTTTGCCTTTGCAGAGCTGGGGTGGGCGTGGCCTGAGTGTGACATCTGGCCAGTGGTGGGATTCAAATATGTGAGCAACCGGTTCTCTGTGGATGCCACTTCCAGAAGTCCATTCCATAGAAACCTAGTCTATCCTTAGCCACAGAAGCCAGCTGGATGTCTTTGGACCAGCCCTTCTCTCTCAGGCCAGCCAATCTCTGAAAATAATAATTAAAGATCCTCAGAATTAAATACATTATTCCAATTCAGGGCCTACTCCCTCACCCAATGGTTTCCATTTTTAAATTATCCTCATGAAACAAAAGAAAAACAATAGATAGTGGAAGGATGGAAGGAAAGAAGGAAGGAAGGAAGGAGGAGGAGGAAAAGAAGAACAAGAAGAAGAGGAAGGAGGAGGAAAAGGAGAAAAGAAAGGAAAGAAAAGAAAGAAAGATTTACAAGTTGGTTTAGAAATTGAAACTCCTTACTGTCTTTGTTTCCTTTTCCATTCATCTTAGGAGCCAAGTCTTGCTTTCAGTGGGATTTCTGAAATCTGCAATACGGGACCCCAGTCTACATTTTCACAGCAAGTGGGACCCCTAAAACGAAAAGCAAAGAAGGTAATGATTTTTCCAGGTTTTTCTCCACAGATGGTTCAGAAATGAAAGCTGTTCTATAAAGCTCATTTGGCAGCTAAACAAAAAGGGATTTTCTGCTTTATCCCTGGTTAGTAATGTGAAAAAGTTTTATGACCCAGCTGCTGCTGAGAAGTTTAGTATTGTGTAATTATCTGAATTAAAAGAGCAACAATCTTTTCAGCTTTTTCTACAGTTTTTCTACTAGGGGGTGGGGGAGAATAAGCTGATGTGATTTGGGGAGATTCCTTGAACTGTAGCTACTGGAAAGCCAGTTAAGCCTGGCTCTTTACCAAGCACTGGGGAAGGTTGGTGGGAGTTGCGGAAGGTGGGAGATTCAGGTGCTGGGTTTTGTTTTTTATCATATAGTTTTGGGTGTTATAGTTTTATTGTTTCTTTAGCCACCCAGAGTTCTTTGAAGACAGGCGGCCACACAATTTTTTTGCAATGAATGAATGAATGTTCAGTAAGCCCCTTCTGGGAGACTTAGCGGATTTTTTTATACCACTACCTTGAATCAGTTTGGTCTAGTGCAGGAGCAACCACCCTTGTGAACTTCAACTCCCAGAACTCCCTAGCCAACATGGCTAGCTGGGGAATTCTGGGTGTTGAAGTCCACAGGTATTAAAGTTGCCAAGCTTGGACACCCCTGGTCTAGTGGTTAAGGTACTGGATTAGACGCTGGAAAACCATGAGTCCTTGCTGAGCAAGGAAGCCACTCGCTCTTCTTCTGCTCTAGGAAGAAAGCAGTGAGAAGTCACTTCTGAAAATGTTGCCAAGAAAGCTATAGGGATGTGCCTGTGTAGTCACCAGGAGTGAGTTCAGACTGATAGGCCATAACAATTTAATATAGGTAGTCCTTGTTTGAAGTTACAGTGGACCTCCCCAGGGCTACTTACAACCTGGATTTGAACTTACAACATCTGGCCTTCCCCTCCACAGTCATGTGATCACATTTTAAGCAGCAACCAGCCTGCCTATATGGCTGTTTGCAGCCTCCTGCAATCATGTGGCTACAATTTACTATACTTTTTGCTAGAAATTGCCATTTACTTCTGTTTTCCCCATCTAGTGCCATAGCTGGTACAATCCCAGATCCAGAAGGCCCCAAACCAGGGGTGGGATTCAAATATGTGAACAGCCAGTTCTCTGTGTGCATGCTGCTTCCAGAAATTCATTCTGGACCTGGGCAACAAAAAATTAGCTACCGGTTCTGCCAAAGTTGTGTGAACCGGCTAAATCCCACACTGGTCATAAGTGTGAAAAATAAGTCACTTTTTTCAGTGCTGTTGTAATTTCAAACGGTCACTAAGTGAACTATTGTAAGTCTGTACAGATCATCCCATGGTAATGAATGACCTCACCCAGCAGCTTCATATAGATGTTAAACAGGAGCAGAAATAGTACTGAATCCTGTGGTAGCCCACATAGTAGAAAGTGCTGCGGGGTATGTATACATTTCTCTATTCTGCTCCCTCTGTCTCTCTATCTCTAAGAGACTCTGAAGAGTCATAAGTCTCCATTTATATGTAACTTGGGAGTGGGGACTATAAAATATAAGACAGAACAAAGAATTTCATACTTGTTAAAACTGAGCCAGATTTGAATACCATTATTGTAAGAGAATTGTAATGCAACTAGATAAGTGCTTGTATTTCCTGAAGATGAGAAAACTAATTTTTTAAAAAAGAGGAAACAGCTATTCAGATAAACCCAGGTTGTTGCTGGCAATCCGGAGACACCAACACTAAGCAAGCACCAAATTGCCATCTGTCTTATTTATAATAGAAATGGATGTTCCTTCATCCTCAATTCTTAGGAATAAATGTTGACAGTTTCAAAATTTGGGAATATTAATCAAAGGAGCGCTTTTGAGAAAGGGGATGCTGGACAATATTTCTGGAGGCAGATTTTCGGGAAGGCAGTGGCAGACATTATTATTTTTCTGGGTGATTGGGTCTTTGTTTTAACTAAGTTAGGACTTCCATTATAGTTCTCATGTGTTTCCTAGCTCAAAATGATGGGAAACTGAAACTGGGCAGTGTGGCAGGAAGGCTATGGAGAAATGGGAAAGGACTTCAGTGGTACATGTGACTTTGAGCCGAAGGCTATGCTAGTTCACAGGAAGTCCTTCTGTCAGAATAATTGAACCATAGGAGCTTCAGTTTATATCTTAATTGCAGAACAAGAGAATTTTGGATCTATAGTCTGGACTCATGATGACTGATCATCATTGTAAAATAAGATAGGGGGCATACAGCTACTTTATGCCAAGCAACTGAATTCAGCAATCCAGTAAGAGCGTCCTGCACCCAGAATACTACAGTTCAAGAGATGGTTCCTTACTTTCTTCTTTTCTTGTCTGTAATAATCAATTAGTAATGAATGTATATGGCAATGCATATTCCACCCCTTAACGTTTACATGCTGTATCAATGAATCTTGCATTGACATGTCAATCCATACCTTTCTGTGCATTATAGGCGTCATGGTTAGGAATGGACCTCTGTGGTATGCCTTTTGTTCTTTCAAAAGTTGGAGGACAAAATGGAGATGGAGAAGGTGATTTCAAAGGAAGTAATTTAAAATCACCTGCTCTACTTCTTAGATGAGGAGGAGTGCCCAATAGTTTCCTGACAGTTCTACAAATGAAAAGGCTAGCCTGGATCAAATCCTTTTTGACCAATTGAGTTTAAACTCAGTTCATCATATCAACTCAGTTTGTGTGTGTCCTACAAATGACAAGTCTAGGGACATGGGATGATATAGCAATTTCATCAGAAGGAGTAGGACTGAAATGTTTCTTTTTCTGTGTGGGGTGTGTCTGTTTTAAACTCAAAAGAAATGTACCAGGTCTATCAATATATTCATAATGCACCTACTTTGGACTTTGTTTTATTTTTGAAAAGGGTCACAAAAGTGAGATAACATAGGGTCCATTGGCCACAGATTCACCATCCATACCAAAGAATCAAGAAGTAGTCATCCATTAAATTCTTGCAGAATAGGGGAATAAAACTAAAGTAAATGCAAAGAAATGAAAACCTCAGGCAACTAAATCTAAACGACATCGTAAATGCCAATATTCTTCAAAAAGAAAAAGATTTTTTAAAAAAAGAACAGAAATACACTTTTGTTGCTGCTGAGCAGCAAAAGCTGTAGCACAGTTCCAAGATCACTGTGGGGTATCTTAAAACTGGTACTAGAGTTCTACTT
Organism: Bothrops alternatus; assembly: GCA_034064705.1. Lineage (NCBI taxonomy): Eukaryota > Metazoa > Chordata > Lepidosauria > Squamata > Viperidae > Bothrops > Bothrops alternatus. The sequence continues at coordinate 3,366,371 of JARGCV010000031.1, read as the reverse complement.
TATGTCTACACAAAAGTCAGTACTGTTGAGTTTAGGGAAATTTATGCTAGCATAAGTGCCCAAGTTGAACTCCTAAACCAGGGAAAAGAAGCTTACATATATATAGGTAGTCCTCAACTTATGACCACGAGTGAGTCCAATTTTTTTGTTGCTAAGTGATACATTTGTTATATGAATTTTGCCCATTTGCCATTTTTGTTAGTCACACTTTAAGTGAATCTGACTTCCCCATTGAATTTGCTTGTAAGAAGGTCACAAAAGGGGAATCACATGATCACATGACCCTGGGACACTGCAACCATCATAAAGATGAGTCAGTTGCCAAGCATCCAAATTTTGATCACGTGACTATTGGGATACTGCAACGGTCATAAATGTGAAAAATGATCATAAGACACTTTTTTCAGTGCTGTTGTAACTTTGAATGGTCACTAAATGAACCGTTGTAAGTCAAGGACTACCTGAATACACTTTATAGACTTCAAAAAGCCTTCAACTGACCTTGGTTGATGTCAAAACATCTAGGCAGAATTCTACACTAGACCAGATAGTTAAAACACAAACAAAAAACACTATAGAAGCCAGTGCCAACTACTTCCATATTGTTGCCTAGAAAAATACACAGCAGGTCCATGAAATCCCAGCAACCAAACTTGACTCACAATCTTTGTCTTTAAAATATACTATGTATATACACTATATAATATTCTTTATAAATCCAATACCTTTCAAGTATTATTACTTTATAATACATGAGAACTGCTCCTAAGAGCCATAAATGTAGATTGAACATAGGAGTGTCTGTATGTGTCTTAGCCATGCCCATATTGTTTGTGGTCCACTGCAATTTGAAAGATTCCCCATGTAAAGGAGAATTAAAATTGCAGTTCTGCAGCCTATCACTACCTACTGTATAGGTAGTCCTCAAGCTATTTTCCAAGGTGCCTGAAGGCAGGACAAGAAGCAACGGATGGAAACTAACCAAAGAGAGAAGCAACCTAGAACTAAGGAGAAACTTCCTGACCGTTAGAACAATTAACCAGTGGAACAACCTGCCTCCAGAAGCGGTTAATGCTCCAACACTGGAAGTTTTAAAGAAGAGACTGGACAGCCATCTGTCTGAAATGGTATAGGGTTTCCTGCCTGAGCAGGGGGTTGGATTAGATGATCTCCAAGGTCCCTTCCAACTTTATTATTATTATTATTATTATTATTATTATTATTATTATTATTATTATTATTATTATTACTACTACTACTACTACTACTACTAACTACTACTACTACGGAGCCCCAAATTTATGTTGCTAAGTGAGACATTTGATAAGTGAATTTTGCCCCATTTTACGACCTTTCCTGCCACAGCTGTTAAGTGAATCACTGCAGTTGTTAAGTTAATAATAGGTGAATCTGGCTTCCCCATTGACTTTGCTTGTCAGAGGATTGCAAAAGGTGATCACATGACCCTGGGACACTGCAACCATCATAAATATGAATCAGTTGCCAAGTGTCTGAATTCTGATCATGTGATCATGGGGATGCTGCAACAATCATAAGAGTGAAAAACTGTTGTTAGTCACTTTTTTCAGTGCCATTGTAACTTCAAACGGTCACTAAATGAACTGTTGTAAATCCAGGACTAGTTGTATTTGTGGGGATAGTGGTTCACCCAATGAGGAAGGACTGAGAGATGCAGCAACTCGGGGGAAAATCTTCCTTTATATTGGGATCACTGAGAGAGAGATTCTTTGAATGAGGCCAGAGGGAGGGAGTTGCAGAAATTGAGAGCACTAAGAAAGTAACAGATCCTATAGATCACATTTTCAATATGTTCTTTAACCATTGTATTGCAACTGGGATTTTTTTTTCTACAAAATGAGTAACAGGGGTGTGTTCTAGCCAGTTAATAGCAGCGTGAGCATCAGTTGGATGGCTTTCAGAAAGTATTCATAAGGACACCATTAATTAACCTAATAAATAGCTGACATGAAGAATTAATTAGTTCCCGGATGCCTCAGTGGATGCTTTAATAGGAAATTCTTAAAGTGTTCCTTGATTGAAAGCTAATGTTCTCCTAACGAGTAACATACATACCTGACAATGCTATTAAGCCCAGGCAGAGTAATGCCTAACATGATAAAGAATCTATCAACTCATATGTAGAAATGAACTTCTTCCATTAGGTGTTTTATATAAATATAGACTTTTTTTTCCAGTCGTGAGAGATTTACAGAAAAAATGTCAGCAGAAGTATATGTGTATTGCTCTAATAAACACACATCCAAAAACAAAGGCAGAAAAAACAGCAATAAAGTTAGCATTGCCCTGCTTATGTCCTTCATGGGAAATAAAGAAGACTGAAAGCTATAAAAACATTTGCAGAAATGTATAATCGTTGACCATGATGGTTATTATGTTGAAAGATATTGTCCTCCACATTCCTTTGAAATCTCATGAAAATAATTGTCTTTTGCCCTAAAACTGTTTACAGCAGTGGTTCTCAACCTTGGGGTCACGACACCATTTCGCGGGGGTCGCCGGGCACCACCGGCCGCCATTTTGTTTTTTTTATTTTTAATTTTTTTAATTTTTTAAAAAAATGTTAAATTTTTTTTATTTTTTTGGCGCACGCGCGACGCGCACGCTCAGATCTGCCCGTCGCGCTGGAAAAAAAAATTAAAAAAATTAAAAAAAATAAAATAAAATAAAATTAAAAAAAAAACAAAATGGCGGACCGCAACGGGCGGATCCGTGCATGCGCGGCGTGTGCGATGGGCCGATCTGTGCAGGTGCAGATCCGCCCATCGCGGCCGCCATTTTGTTTTTTTTTTTTTATTTTTTTTTAAATTTTTTTAAATAAAAAAAAAAAAAAAATAAAATGGCGGCCCGCGACGGGCGGATGTGCGCATGCATGGCGCATGCGATGGGCCGATCCACGCATGTGCAGATCTGCCCGTTGCGGCCGCCATTTTGTTTTTTTTTATTTTTTTTAAATTTTTTTTAAAAAAAACAAAAAAAAACAAAATGGCGGCCCGCAACGGGCGGATGCGCGCATGCGTGGTGCGTGCGACAGGCCGATCCGCACATGCGCAGATCCGCCCATCGCGGCTGCCATTTTGTTTTTTTTTATTTTTTTAAAAAAAGTTTAAACTTTTTTTTTGCGCGCGCGCGCACACGTGCGCGCCCCCGGGTCGGGGTCGCGGCGCGCATGGGAGGGGCAAGTGGGGTCTCAACCTCAGAAAGGTTGAGAACCACTGGTTTACAGGAAGTCCTTGACTTCAACTGTTCATTGAATACCTCTTTGAAGTTTCTATGGCACTGAAAAAAAGTGACTTATGACTGTTTTTCACACTTATGACCATCGCAACATTCCCACAGTCATGTGATCAAAATTTGGACCTCTTGGCATTTGGTGTGCATTTATGACCGCTGTGTTGTGCCAGGGTTATATGAGCACCGTTTGTAACCTTCCCAGACTTTTCTGACAAACAAACTCAGTGCAGGAACCCAGATTTGCTTAATGACCAAATGATTCACTTAGCAACTGCAGAGATTCTCTGAACAAATGTGGCCAGAAAGGTCATAAAATGGGGCAAAAGTCACTTCACAACTGTCTTGCTTAGCAATTGAAATTTGGGCTCAATTGTGGTTGTAAATCTGTATAACTCTAGTAGGAAGACATCCAGGGTTAGTTCCAGAATAGGGAGACAGGTAAAAAAAACTTGCCTCCTTAAAGTAACGTATAGTCTGGTGTCAGCCCTTTGAGGTAGGCCAAGTGAGGAAACAAATGCCTATCTGGATGGTTTTCTTATTTGTCCCTTCCTCTCAAGTCAGGATAGCAACTATACTATCCTTGAGATACAATAAATGAATATCAACAATTTGGTTCAATGGGCCACTAGTCTCTGTCTGATAGAGTTGATATGGCCCAGGACATATCTGGATAGCTTTAGTATTTGACTTAATGAACAGGCTGCCCTGGGTTGTCTTCCAGCTTCTCTGAAATCTTGAACAACCTAAAGTATTTTTCAGGTATTTCCCAGAAAAATGATACTTACTTAGGTTGAATGCAGATGCCTTTAGAGCCCTAGTGTTTAGAATGCAGTACTGCAGGCTAACTCACTGCCAGGAGTTCGATCCTGACCGGTTCAAGGTTGACTCAGCCATTCTTCCAAGGTTGGTAAAATGAGGACCCAGATTGTTGGGAGCAATTATGCTGACTCTGTAAAGTGCTTAGAGAGGGCTGTAAAAGCACTGTGGAGTGGGCATATAAGTCTAAATGCTATTACTATTTACCAATATTCCATGTTTTTGACTGCAGGGAAATCACATATTGGTATGGAATGGAAAGCAGATTGGACTGCACTGTAACAAACCTGAAAGAGAAGATTAGAAGATTAAGTGTCTGTACACAGATATCTCTGTCCAGTTTAAATAAATCTCAGCAAAAACGTATAGGAAACAGTTTTTGAAGATGAGTCTTAGCATATGGTTCCTCCTACCTACTTACATACATTTCCACCCTAATCCCCCTTGTTGAGTTAGGAAAGTTATGCTGAAAGAAATAATAATAGTAAGCAAAAGAAATTAAAAATATGAGATAAAAGAAAACATAATTAAATCTATTCTATGCCCAAATAATTCATGTCTCTCCATACTTTAGAAACTATTTTTGCTTCCATGTGCAACCTCTCCTCATTTAGAGAGCACAATTTGTTCTCTGAATTGGAAGCAATTTTGTCAAACCATGTGACTCAGAAGAGAAACAGGGAGAGAGGGAGGGAGGGAGGGAGGGCGGGAGAGAGAGAGAGAGAGAGAGAGAGAGAGATGCTGCAAAGATTGCTAATTGCTGCCGCCACATTTATATAAAGTTAGTTTCACTCCAGTGCACTTTATTGTCAGGTACATAAATTTTATCATAAGTGTGTGCACTGGTCATAAAATGATTTTTTAAAAGATATGTTATTAACATCATATTTATGAACGGTTGATAAATGAAGTAGCCGCCAAACAAGGAGTGGCTGTACCAATTGATATGTTGCCCTTTTGTCTTTGAACTTGTTATATTTTTCTTTTTGAGGATGTCATTAGCTCCACCAATGACTCGCACAGAGTTCCCTTTCTCAATCCATTCACCCTTTTGACACACATTCATGTTCTCATTCCTTCATTCTCTCCATATGGCCAAACTATCTCAACATATTTCTTTGGTGCTGATCACTTTCATATTTAATCTATATTCATTCAACACTCATTCATACTTGACCCATCTCTTCTTGTTTTACCAACTTTATAATAAATTTCTTAAATAATTCATTTCCATGGCATTTAACTTACTTTTATGTTTTTTCTGATATATTTGACTTCTTCTGTGTAACCAAGTGTTTAGAAGCATCTTTTATGCACAGCCATTGTCAGTACTTTTTCTATTTTTGCTTCTCTCTTCCCCTGAAATGCTAATTTTCTATGTTCATAACTGCAGGAAAGCAAACATATATTTGCAGCTATTCAAGAAAAATATTTATCTGGTTTTACAAAATGCAGCAGTTCACCTTTAATATATTCACCTTCTATCTAAATTAACATATATGTTGAATTTGATTTTTTTTTAAAAAAAAAAAGATGTATAATGCCTAGATGTGTATCAGCAACTCACAGTGCATAATAACTGGCAAAGCAGTTGTAGTCAGATTTTAGAATTAATTTTAAACATTTTTATGGTTAATAATAGGACAACACTAGAACAATAATATAATGAAACAAACAAAGAAGGGATAATTATATGTTTATTTATCAAGTCTCACTTCTAGTTTTGTTTTGGAAATAATTAACACACAGTTAGGGAAGGACTAATTTTATTATTTTTAAATTAGACACAATGTGTGTGTGTGTGTGTGTGTGTAATGGGAAGTATTTTGACCTTTGCCATAACTTTCCCTGTTCAACATTTAATTCAGTTTTTTATTTTCTTTACTGCTGTTTGACTTATGTGGCAGCTTTGAAAATTATTTTATCAAAAAAACAGATAAACAATTTATTCACCTTCCCAAATAGTTTTATTTTCAAAGTTAATTTTTATTCAGTGGAGTTAATACCATCTCTTTGATGGAGAAATAAAGTTTTCTCAGCTGTCTGCGATAACAGAAAAGCAAAATTCAAAAGGGAAAAAAAACCAAACCCTTCATAATTGATGCTTAAAGATGTCAAGGGCCTTGTCGTGTGACAACATACTTTCTCTTTTTTTCATTCCTGCATTTACAAATAAAATTACAAATAAAAGCTGTTGTCGAAGAGCAAGATGTTAAACTTCTTGGAACCTGGGAGGAGAGTCCCAAAGAACCCAGACTTCGAACCTCAGAGGAGGAGAAGGAAGAGAGAAAGTGAGAGAGTAAGTATAGTTCTGCTCTCTTTTTCTTCCTGAATCCTACTACTAACATATCTGCGTTGATGAAACTCAATTAGGGGAGGGGGAGAGGAGAAGGATATCTTGATACATGATGTGTCAAGAGGGGGAAAAATGTGTGTGTGTGTGGGTTAGGTAGTCCTTAATTTACGACCAATTTTTTTTGGCAACCATTGGAAGTTATGCAGTGCTGAAAAATGAGCATCCTGACATGTCCTCTTATTTACGATCGTTGCAGTATCCCACAGTCATTTGATGATGGTGTCTCAGGGTGACATGATCACCACCAGATGGCTCCTGACAGGCAAAGTAACATAATGTCTTGCTCAGTGGCCACAGTGATTCCCTCAGCAACCGTGACAAAGGAACTGTAGAACTGGGTAGAGTCAAGGAGTATCTTGCACCACTCAGTGATGAATTTTATGGCCACGGTTATGTTTGTAAGTTGAGAGTGCACACATACATACACGTCAATTTTCCAATCATAATAAGCTCATCGCTGCATCAATGTTCACATTTATTTCTGAATGTACAACTTTGTGTGCTGTTTCATATGAATCTTTAAAATATATGTTTTTGTACACACTTTTGTGTCACACATATTTTTGAAAGCAATTTTTCTCCAACACGATGCGTTTTGAGTACTGTTATCTCGCAATGCATGTCTTTATATGTACGTTGTTTTAGTAGAGAGCTGCAAAATGGGTTTTGATGTACATGCTGCAGTTCAGAAATGGGTTTAGGAAAGGCAGTCTGCTCTTTCTAAACTACTTTTTTCCCCCCTGCTAATTTCCTAATACGGTAGTTTCTGCACTGTTTTACCAGTGCACATTTCTTCATGAAATCATGGAGAACTTTATCCCAAAGGTGCTTTTCCAAATGGCAACTGGACTTTCTTGCCTAGAAAAACACCTTTGGGACAATCATGACTTGGATGATTGAGAATCTCCAAAGACAAGGAGAACTTCAGAAAATCCCAGCTTGCCAATGGAATCAACCTGCAGCCCATCGCATTAACATTTACCTGCTGACTTTCCTTTGCCTCCTTTTGAGGCAGACCTTGTTGTTCTCAATATGCTGATTCCCCCTTTCTGTCTTCTTCTTGGATGAAAGAGTTTCGAAAAGGAAGAGGAGCCATATTTGGATCCATGACAAATCTTATTCTGGTTTGAAATACAGCTTTCACTCTTCACCCACAGCCATTGTAAAGTTGCTTTGATGGCATGAGGAGGGCTGATGGGAGAGAGAGAGAGAGAGAGAGAGAGAGAGAGAGAGAGAGAGAGAGAGAGAGAGAGAGAGAGAGAGAGAGAGAGAGAGAATGCAAATTATCCTCCCCACATCTTTTCCCCTTCTATATATGGTTTTAATTTAATAGTGGAACTCTGGGCTATTCATGTTCAACGCTTGTATTTTAGTCAGTTTTATAAATAATAAATGGTGAAGAGGAAATGGAACTCTTCCCAGCCAGTAGATCTGAAAGGCCTCCAAGAGACTTACCAGGGGGGACATTGTGTCTTATACCAGAGGCAAACATTTCTCTAGCAGATAGGAAAGTGTTCCATGCACATCTGTTTGAAAATTCGCAGGTGCTAATAGGAAACAGACATTTCTCTTTAAGGAGGAACATATTGTGCCTGCAACTCTCTAAGAAATAGCGTTGCTTGCTATTTAATCATTTATCTTCTCAATAATTGCAGTTAATCACCTTATGTCCTTGGGATAAGATGGGTTGTAAATCAGGAGGAATGAATGTTTCATGAGTTGAACGTTTGCTTATGATTTTATCAAGAATTGATGTTTTGTAACACAAGTATCAGGATGAGCTCCTGGTCTGTAGATGAAGCAGAATGAACTGCAATTAAATGAAAAACACACTACCTATATGAACTTTTTTTTTCATCATTTAAGTGGATTATATATTTTTAGTCTTAAATTGAAGATTCACTCAAGAACTCATGCACAAATACACAGCGTTTTCTAAAACAGATGGTCCCATCAAGCGGCAAATAAAAGAGATTAGACCTTTTCTTGCCGCTGTATTACTTTTATTTGAATAGAGATTATTCTGGCCTATTAGCAGAGTAATAAAAAAAATGCCCAAATCCAAAAAGCCAAAATGCAGTCTACTGTTTTAAGGTGCTCCTAGCTTATTATGCTGGCTTCAGAAAATGCAAATCCTCTCAAGACATAATTTTGCACACGTTTCCCCTCTGCTGAATACCTGTGAATTCAGTCACACTTATTTGCATTTGATTCTAGTCTTGAGGAATTAGAGACAGTCTTACTTTTGAGACTTTGGTTAGCTCACATGGCACAGCAGACAGTTACCAATTTCCCGAGTGGAACACAATATTATTTATTTATCTATTATCTATCTATCTATCTATCTATCTATCTATCTATCTATCTATCTATCTATCTATCTATCTATCTATCTATCTATCTATCTATCTATCTATCTATCTATCTATCCATTCATTTATTATTTTATTTATTTTTCTATTATTACTTACTTACATTTTATTTATATTATAACTACTGCTGTTCCCCCCAATAATGAAAGATCTATGAAAGATCTCCGAATAGATTACAAACATAAGTAAAACACAGAGGGTTTTTTAAAAAGAAAAAAAGAAAAAGAAAATAACAAAAGAAAAAAGAAAACCAGTAAGACAAATACAATTAATTAACAATAGGGCTGTTCACTAATGAAGAGCAGAGGAAAGATAGAAAACATAAAATCGACTATTCCAAAGTGAGCAATCAATTAAAACTCTACAGCATATTGCAGTCTGGACAGTTTCTCTCCAGAGTCTCCATTGTTGCATCCCATTCTGTTCCTCCTTCTCCTTCTTCCTTTTTTTTTTTTTTTGGGAACGTCTTCAACTCTCAATGAGTATTGCATGCCCACTATTAATACTATTTTGTTTTTTCTGTTTTTTTGCATGCTTCCTGATTTATCTGGGAGTGTATGGACGCTCTTATATGCATTTCGGATTTCTCTACTGAACACTGTGGTGGCATTTATTTCTTCTTATGTTGACATCCTCAAAACATCAAGGTGAAAATCATCCATCTCTCTCTATATGTGACCCTCTTTTTCAGGCATTGTGTTCTATTCTTTCAATCAGCAGTTCTGAGTGTTCTCTTTCTTTTTTTTTTCAGTCAGCATCCTATGATCAATAAGTTATCACTTGTTTGGGTGTTGTTTGTAAATCCTCATCATCAAATCAAAACCAAAATTGGTATAGGTTAGATTATATTTGCATAAATAGCACCTCCATAACACCTGAGAGCAAGACAAGAAACAATGGGTGGGAGCTGGTTGGAGGGGGGGATTCGTGAAGAATTCCTGGAAATAAGGAAGGATTTCCTGACAGAATGATTAATCAGTGGAATAGCTTGTCTTTTTTAGAGTTGTGGGTGCTCCATTATTGGAGGTTTTCAACAAAAGATTAGATAACCATTTTGTCAGAAATCCTTACCACACCCCTGGCAAGAAGACACGAGTCGACGAGTTCACAGGTGGCTGGATTTAATCAAGGAACTTCTGGTATGCGTTTATGCAAGTAAACAGCTAGTAAAGTCAGCGCTGGGAGCAACCACCTCCCATCACCTTACATACATCCTTCAACTGACCCCACCCCCGCCCGCCTAACCAGCATCCGGTATGTACAGTCTTAAGATGGCCAGGCAAGAAGCACTGCAGACTCCCAGTTCCGTGCACGTTCCTGCACTGTTTGGCCGATGGCTCCTGGCTCCCCACTGTTTGGCGGCCGGAATCTGGAGCCACTCAGCATTAGGCTGTGCCATTGACTCTTAGCACCCTGCTGCGGCCTCACACCCATCAGCCGCTTGTCGGAGCCGATGGAGCCGCGTGCCCATCAGCTGTTCACTGGAACCGACGGAGCCGACACCCATGCTGCCAGGTAGAATGGGACAGCTGTTGGCTGTCGGCGCTGGCTGCTGGTTTCCTCCACGCATCGTTCTCGATCCCTCCCCCCACCTGTTAGTGTCGAGCCCACAGGAGGTTAGACTAGAAATCCTCCCTCCCAGCCCTATGGTTGTATGCATAGGAAAACCTGAAATCAAAATACAGGAAATCAGGTTCCCTATTCAATATGTCCACCATTAGTCTTGTCCAATAATAGACTAGTGGTTTTAATAAAAGAAATATCTTTTGTCTGTTACTCATTTTCTGTTAGAGATTATTTGTGACATTGCAGTTGCCAACAGAGCATTCTCCACCCATCCCATGCAGAAAAGGCTTGTGTGGAAAGTACAATGATCTGTCAGAATTTAGACGGCACCTTTATTATAGACATGACAGCTTTGTAAGATCTGTTTTTGCAGACTATCATTGTATTGCCAAAAACACCTGCTGCTCATAGATACTTGTTTACACTGAAAGAGATAAGGTGAAGGGAAATATTTCAGAATCTATGAAAGAGCAAGGCAAGAATAATGGAAAGATTGCCCATGTGATTGAAAAAAGCAATTCAGGTCATCAAGATGAATTAGTATCATATCGTCTCTTGACAAACTAAAACAATACACCTCCAAACATGCCGACGCTATTGTTTGTGAGTCATGGGTATGCCGTCTATTTTAAGGAATTCAAATCCATGAAGTAGGATAACTATTGAAATGAAGTCAAACAAAAGCAGATTTTTGCCACAGTGAAGTAACTACATCCTCAGCATTATATAAATTGCTCTTTTATCATACCGACATAAAAGATGACTGTTTTAAAAATGACTGATTTCTTATTTCCATTATTCAAATACTGGAAAATTTTCATTCGGGATGGTAATTGATTTAATAACTTAGGAAAGTTGGTAATGTTTAGATCTAAGCAGTCAGTTGATAGAATTTTCAGTAAACGTACCAAAATATATTTATATTAATATCATCCCATTATTGGATAGGTCACGGACCTTTGGGAAACTTTCATTTCTATTTAGCTGCAGGCCAATACATTTCATTGTTAATGGTTCGGCTTCTACCATTAGGTTTAATGGGGAACAGAAGCCACCTTGAATATTCTTCCTAGATTTCCTGGCTGTTTCCTCTTCTTGGTTTGGAAAGTTGAGTATGCCTCCCCCATAAAATTAGGCAACTATTTGACAATATGTGGAGAACACTATCTCATTATCAGTGTTCAATAAATCCATGTTTTCCATCACAGACAACCCTATTTCCTACATAGGTTTATGGTTAGATGTTGTAAAGGTACAAACTGAGCCTGCAATGATTTTTTTTTACTTTTTAACACACACCTAAAAGACATCCCTATTTAAAACAAACAAACATATCAAAATATCAACCTATGCTGAGTTTTGTTATACCTCACAAACTACCATTTACTTCATAGGGTGGAAGAATTCTCATTCTTGTGGTGGTCTTGCAGAGGAGTAAATGCCTTTGCTAAGTATAGATCAAGACTTAGTGTGTGTGGGCTTCCGGTGGCTCCGCCGGCGCCGCTAGGGTCTCCTCTGTGAGACTCCGTCATCTGGATTTGTAAAGCCGTGAAAAACAGCGCACACCAGCTGTTTTTTCGCGGTGAAAAATCCCCTCTCCGGGCAAAGGAGAGGTGTAGAGCATCGGGAGCAAGGTTGAGCCCTCTTAAACCCCTGGAAAATAAGTTTCCAGGGATTAAGAGTGAGCTCCCTAAGCTCCGGAGGACGCTCCTATCCAGAGACGCTTCTGTCTTCGGGCAGAGAAAGACGCCGCGACCACTTCTGCCTTTTTTAAAGCTAACACTGGAGAGACTGTAAGCAGGCTGAATGACTACAGGAGTCTTAAAGGGATTGCAAGTATCTTTATTGTTTCTTTTTGGTTATACATTTCTAACGTCTACAATCAACATAATGTTTCAAAATGGCGTTTAGCTTTCACTATTTTCATTGTTAAGGAAAGTGCTGGAAGTGAAAGTGGAACTGTTACTTTCTTCTCTCTTCCTGTTTCTTCAAGCGCAGCTAGAGAGACGGCTGTGATTATTTGAAACTTAAAATGGAGTGGAATTTACAGCCAAATGTTAAACCTATGTTGGATCGTACTGATGAATTTTATGAAAAAAGGTCTGATACACAGAAGATTTTTACTCAAGACTTTAAAGAGATTAAAGCGTCTTTGAAAGAGATTAAAGCATCTTTGAAAGAGGCCTCTACAGAAATATTAATCATATTAGCTAAATTCTTTCTTCCAAATGAAGTTGATATACAACCGACTGCTGAACAATTTATTTTACAATTTGAACATGGAGAGGAGTTAGATCAATTAACTGGAACTTTTTCTTCAAATGAAACTGATTTACAATTGTCTGCTGACTATTATATAACACAAGAGAAATCAGAAGATCAACAGGGAAGAGAAGAGGATTGTTTTGAGCATAAAGACTACAACTGGATTTTGCTAGATGGAAAGTTGGTTTATGGAGAGCAAGAGGTTTTGTTTCAAGAAGGGGAATTCTGTACAGCCGGGCAGCAAGAAGAGGATTTAATTGATAAAAGAGAGACTTTGTTTCATTTTATGAAGCAATTAGACTATAAATGGATTCGGTTTGATGAACAGTTTATTTATGGAAAGCAAGAGGATTTGATTCAAGAAAGCACGACTCAACTCAAGAAGCAATTTATCTATGGGGTCGAAGAAATAAAGAAGAGAGATTTATTATTTGGATGGGTGGCCTTGTTATGGTGGTGTATTTGGTTAAAAAGAAAACCTAGAATTCGTTTGAAGTAGTGAAATTTAAAACTGTATGTAAGGATGTTTGGATAATTTAAAATTATGGAATGAATTAAGGACTAAGATTACGAGTAAGATGATTAATGGTTGACATAATTAAATTGATGAAGGATGTATTTGTTTTGATGATCTAGATTTGATATTAGATCGGAATGTAAGTTAGAAATGGTACAAATAGTTTGTTTTTATGAGAGAGCCCAGAAGTTGATTGATTAAACGAAATTTATAACTAAATGAGAGAATTAAGGTTAATCTAAGATTATGGGTTGATTTAAAGATTGAGATTATAAGTAAGTTCTAAGATAGGTTGTTTAAATGATATATCAAGATATATTATTATAAATTAAATTTATTAGATATGACTTAGATTGACGGTTTAGATATAAATGATAATTATTATTCTTAACAAGATGTTATATATATATATATATATATATATATATATATATATATATATATATATATATATATATATATATATATATATATATATATAGAATTGAGGGATTTATTGATATTGTTATTTTTAATATTATCTGTTTAATTTCAATAAGATGAGTTTTTTCTTTTGTCTTTTGTTTAAGGGATTGATTTGATTCAGAGAATGTATATATTATATAGTTTAAAATTCTTGTTAAGACTATATAATAATTTTGTTGGACGTAGTGGGGTTCTCTTTTGTTATACCCTGTAATCATTCTGGGAAGTCGAGGGTTAGGGAGGGATTATAATTTTAGAGATGATGTTTTCGGGGAGGGAGATAATAAGTATTAGAATATGTTTCTCAACTGTAGTTGGGGGTATTTAGGGATTATATAATTTTTTCAGGGTGCTCGGGAGAACTCTAGTCACCGCATTGGAGGGTGAGGAAGGTGGAAGGAGAGGTACTGGTATGTATAGAGGGTTAGAGGGTGGAGAAGGAGTAGAGGAGGATTGAGGGAAGAGGTATAGAAAGGTGAAAGTATGTAGGTAGAAGGATAGAAGAGGGGGTTAGGATGTAGGAGGATGTGGTGGGGGGGTTCCGAGCAGCTATTTGTATTGTTTGTTAATTATGTTATTTGTTTGTTATCAGTTGAGTTATTATATTTTGGTGTTAAAATTTGTTAAAAGTTTATAAAACTTAATAAAAAAATAATTTAAAAAAAAAGACTTAGTGTGTGTGTGTGAGAGAGAAAGAATGAGAATAAGAGAATGAGAATAAGAGAGAGGGAATGAGAAAGAGTGGAAGCAAGTGAGCGAGAGAATGAGAATAAGAGAGAAAGAATGAGAATAAGAGAGAGAATGAGAAAGTGAAAGCGAGTGAGCGAATGAGAATAAGACAATGAGAATAAGAGCAAAGTTGAAGTCCACAAGTCTTAAAGTTGCCAAGGTTGAGAACCCCTGCTATACACCTTTTGGTGTTTCCTCTGTGTTAAGCTAACAATCAAACCAAGGATACAACAAGGAAAATAGATTTTATGTACAGATTGCCTCATTATTAGACAAGATCTAATGACAGTATCCTCAAACTGCCTCTCCTAATGTTTGGAAAATTATACCCACAATAGAAACATTTGCCATTAGGCATCCTTTACTGTCTCTTCTTAAATTTTTAAACTATATTAGAGAGATAAACAGTCCCCCAAATATTGTTGAAGAGTTCATTTGCATAATAACACTGCTTTAGATGTGAGTATAATGGATTATAAACATGTTATCTGGAGTTAAAGCATATATTTAATATTTTGTCTAGGCCTCGCAAAATGCTTGTGATGAGAGTACTGAGAAACATGAAAGAATAGTAAGTTGCTATTTATTTTGGAACGCCAACTGTGTAAGGTCATTACATAAACAGATATTTGCATTGTTCCTTCTTGACAGTATAAATATATGACCATATTGGAAAAGAAAAAAAATTAACATACAGAGTTTAAAGGCTAGGATTTTGTCAAATATCAAGTGTAACAAGAATTCATTTAGACTACAAGTAAACTTCAACTTATGACCATAATTGGGATTGGAACTTCAATGTGGACGTTAAGCGAGTCTCTCCCAATTTTATGATATTTTTTTGCAACACACTAAGCAAATCATGAGGTTGTTAAGTGAATCCACCTTCTCCATTGATTCTGCTTGTTGGAAGCCACCTGTGGAAAGTTGCAGATGGCAATCACATGATATATATTTTAGGGGACTGGAGGCTAAAACATTATAAGGAACAGTTGCTGGAATTGGGCATGTCTAGTTTAATGAAGAGAAGGACGAGGGGGGGACATGATAGCAGTGTTCCAATATCTCAGGGGCTGCCACAAAGAAGAGGGAGTCAAGCTATTCTCCAAAGCACCTGAAGGCAGGACAAGAAGCAACGGATGGAACTAAGCAAGGAGAGAAGCAACCTAGAACTAAGGAGAAACTTCCTGACAGTTAGAACAATTAACCAGTGGAACAACCTGCCCCCAGAAGCGGTGAATGCTCCAACACCGGAAGTTTTTAAGAAGAAACTGGACAGCAATTTGTCTGAAATGGTATAGGGTTTTCTGCCTGAGCAGGGGGTTGGACTAGAAGACCTCCCAGGTCCCTTCCATCTCTATTATTATTATTATTGTTATTGTTGTTATTATTATTACTGTTGTTATTACTGTTGTTATTGTTATTGTTATTATTCATAAATCCATTCCAGTGCCTGAATTTTGACCACGTGACTGTGACAAACAACAATCATAAGTGCAAGGACCAGTTATAAATCACATTTTTACCACAGTTTTTAATGAATAGTCATAAGTCAAGGAGTGCCCGTAGTTCTTCCTAGGACCTAGAAAGATTACCCAGCTGTAAAGAAAGCATAATGAATAGTTTCACAGCCTTGTCATAAGTATGGCTGTCTCAGATAATCTTTGTATTCCAAATGGGATCTAAGGCTTGTTTCAAACTGGTTCCACTGCATCTTTACTATACTTTTTCTGTTTTTGGACTGATATTCAATATATAACCACATGCATTGAATATGGTTTCAAGAATCGTGCTTAATCCCATCTGCCCCCAGTATACCAGTATATTTCTGGTTATGGAAACATTACCTGAATATCATGAAGAAGACAAGCTTTTCTGTAATTCAAAGAAGTTGTGTGGGTTGGCAGTGTATGCAAGGACATCAGACACAACCATGACTGCCTATAGGAATCCAGTGTTCAAAACAGTGTTGTCTTCATTGTGAGCCCTCAGTAATATCTTTAATCATAGTAATATAGTCATAAGATGGTAAACATATAGACTTCAAGATTATCTAGTATCAATTATAGATAACAATTGCTTTGAAAACCAACTTCAAAGAATAGCTCAAAAGGTTGGCTGGTTTGAACTCCTTTTTTGAATTTTTCCTCCCATGATTATTCATTACTCCATTACAAAGGTGATAGATTTTTATCCAAAGTATTGCTCTGCTATCATATTTCTAATATTTCCTTAACCTACTAAATTCTTGATTTTTTTGCCTGAAAACTTTCTTGTGAACATGCTCCCCCTCTTCATTCAGAAACGAATTCCAAGGATGTATATGATAGTAATAAGGATATGAACTTCACAAAACAACAGAATGAGTTGGAAGGGATCTTGTAGGTCTTCTAGTCCAACTCCCTTGCTCAAGTAGGAAATCCTATACCATTTCAGACAAATGGTTGTCTTCTTAAAAACTTCCAATCTGGGAGCACCCACAACTTCAGGAGGCAAGTCGTACCACTGATTGCTTGTTCTAATTGTCAGGAAATTTCTCATTAGTTCTATTATAAAAGAACTGTGGTGGCGCAGTGGTTAGAATGCAGTATTTCAGGCTGACTTTGCCCACTGCCAATAGTTCAATTCTCACCCACTCAAGGTTGACACAGCCTTCCATCCTTCTGAGGTTGGTAAAATGACCCAGATTGTGGGGACAATATGCTGACTCTGTAAACTGCTTAGACAGTGCTTAAAGCACTATGAAGCAGTATAAGTCTATTGCTATTATTCTCCTTGATTAATTTCCACCCATTGCTTCTTGTCCTTCCTTCAGGTGCTTTGAAAAATAGGTTGACCCCCTCTTGTGGATACACAGTGCAGTCCTGACCATTGCCTACACAAGTGTAAGAACCCTTGAATTCAATGGGCTGTATTCATTGCAGTCTTAAGCATTTTGTGTCTCATCAATTTAAATGAAAAGGAAAGGGGAATAGTACCTGTTTCTTCATTGTCCTATCTAGTGAAATCAACATGACATGGGAGAACTTGGCTGCATTGAAGGTATTATATTTACAGATGGGATGCCACTTTTGAAATCATAAAGAACAAAAACTACGATCCTCTCTGAGAGCAGATTTGCAGAAAAGTGAGATTGAAAAGGAATGTTGTATGCAAACACTGGTAATTAATTACCTTTTGAAAATGAGTTACAGTGGGAACATATTTGTTAGCATTTGCATTAAAAGAGTTCCTAGTTGATTTATGTTAGAAAAGTAAATTATGGAATGATAGGCATAAAAATATTGTATGTTGGAGAAAATTATCCATGAAAAAATAACAATAAAACCAAATGGGTTTTCTTTATTTTCTATTGTTTGTGATCTGCCTGTCCTGATAAGATTCTAAATCACAAAGCATGAACTTATTGGAAAATTTATGAATAGGTGAGCCAGTTTTTCTCTGAGCTGTTACTTACATTAACAGAAAAATAACTACATATATATTAGAGGGTGTGTTACATGATATATATACATTAGATGTTGATAGATAGATGCAGGGCTTTTTTTCTCATAGAACGGCCAGAACGGAGTTCCGACACCTTTTTTGGATGGAACCTTATAGGGTAGGCAAGACTGGTTGTATGACGTGTGTGAGTTCTGGCACCTTTTTTTTTTTTAAAAAGCACTGGATAGATGATAGATAGATAGATAGTAGATAGATGAAAGATGATAGATAGATAGATAGATAGATAGATAGATAGATAGATAGATAGATAGATGATAGGTAGATAACTAGGTAGGTAGGTAGGTAAGTAGGTAGGTAGATAGATAGATAGATGATAGATAGATAGATAGATAGATAGATAGATAGATAGATAGATAGATAGATAAATAGATGAAAGATAGACAGATAATAGATAGATGATAGATGATAGATAGATAGATAGATAGATGATAGACAGATAGATAATAGATAGATGATAGATGATAGATAGATTAGATGATAGATAGATAATAGATTAGATGATAGATGATAGATAATAGATAATAGATAGATGATAGATGATAGATGAAAGATAGATAGATGATAGATAGATATAGATAAATGATAGACAGACAGACAGACAGACAGACAGACAGACAGACAGACAGACAGACAGATGACACACTCAGAGAGATTAACAGTGGCTATTACTGTAATGGAGCAGAATAGTTAATGTTAGTTTAAGAAGGGAATTCCCTTTATTATTTGAAGTTAAAACTAGTTACTTTTTTCTCTTTCCAATATGCAAATGAACATATTAATATTTAATTTAAAATAAGCGATTTAAAGCAAACATTCACTGAAATGTTGTTGTTGCTTTTGTAAGTTGGATGGAGGGGATTGTTTTTTTTAATGAAATGGAATAATTAGCCTCCATCTCTAATATTACTGTATACTGGCACTCATGTTTTTGTCGTGGTTATAAAAAAACCCCCTAAAATTTCACAACTAATAATGCTGAATCTCATGAATATTAGCACCATATTTTACCCTAATTGCATAATTAAATAAAATTAGTCTTTATGTATTAGAAAATTGTTTGATCCATGCTAAATGGAAGCAATTTGGTGGCCTGGCTTATAAAAAAGTAAAAACATTAAGCAAATTAAAAACTGTGATAAAAATATTATTTTCCAAAGAAGACGAAATTTCATTCATTTATTCAGTTATTCTTACGGAGTTCAAGAAAGCTTTCATTCATTTATTCAGTTATTCTTATGGCGTTCATTAACAGTTGAATCTAAACATTATGATTATATCTATATTTAATCACAATGAGTTTTCACTGCATTTAAAAACCTATCTTACCAAAGAAATGTAATGGGTAGTAGTCTAAAAAAAAAACTGAGTCTATCTTGTAAAGAAAAATATGAATGCCCAACTTTTTTTTTAAGTCTAGGCATTTTTTTCTTGCTGCAACAGTCCCACTAAATAAAAACCCAATACACAAACAATAAAAATAATATCCCCACCTCCTGATAACAACAATCAATCAAATAAGCCACTTGATGGGCTCCATCCAGTGGTGGGATTCAAATATGTGAACAACCGGTTCTCTGTGTGGATGCCATTTCCGGAAGTCCATTCTGGACCTGGGCAACAAAAAATTAGCTACCGGTTCTGCCGAACTGGTGTGAACCGGCTGAATCCCATCACTGGCTCCATCCTACTCTGGGGTCTTCAGGCCTGTTGGCAAAACCAGGTTTTCAGAGCCTTGAGAAGAGCATCAACATGAGGGCCAAATTCATGTTATGTGAAAGGAATCAGTGTTTCCTGGATCTGAAACACACACACCCTGTGGAGTCTTACTGGTGATCTTGCAAGGAGTAAAACTTCTTGGAAAATCTTACTGAATCAGGAATGATGCAACCCGACTGCAACTTATAATATACATTTACAATTTATACAGAGATGAGCAAAAGGCTCATGTTAGTTTGGAAGGGCTATACTGAAGAGGATGGTAAATCTTTGCACTTTTTTTTCTCTACTGTGCTAGAAGTATATATCCTTCTGGAAGTTCTTATGAATAAACAGATATTGTGGGAAGGCCTCCTCAGAAAGGGGGGGGGTAAGATAAACGTCCAACTGTGACTCTGCAAATATTGCTGCCTCTCAATTAAACAATATGCTTCGGATGCTGATAGGATTTTGGTTTTAGCATAGAAGTACTTAAAACCAATGAAGCAAAATAATACAGGTGGTCCTCGACTTACAACAGTTCATTTAGTGACCATTCCAAGTTAGAACGTCACTGAAAAAAGCAACTAATGGCTTTTTTTACACTTACAACCATTGTGGCATCCCCATGGACACGTGATCAAAATTCAGACGCTATGCAACTGATTCATATTTAGGATGGTTGCGTTTTCCTGGAGTCACGTGATCAGGTTTTGTGACCTTGTGAACAAAGTAAACAGGGAAAGCCACTTAACTTAACAACCACATTACTTAACAACCACATTACTAGCTTAACAACTGCAGTGATTCACTTCACAATGGTGGCAAGAATGGTAATAAAATGGGGCTAAAATGGGGCTAAATGTAGCAAATGTTTCACTCAGCAACAGAAATTTTGGGCTCAACTGTGGTCATAAGTTGAGGACAACTTGTAAAGGAGAAAAAGTAGCTTGACTTTCTTGGTCATCTAGGAAACCAAGACAAGAATTAAATCGGGAAGTTTGGCTACTCAGTTCTGGAAGGCTGCATTTTAATTTCCGTTGCAAGGGTCTGGATGAAGGATTTGTATATTTCTAAAAATATATATCTATTTATTTATTTGTTTGTTTGTATTTATCTGCTCATGTTCCCCATAAAGTAACTATTTTAATTTAAAAGTACATATGCTGAATGAAACTATGTCTAAAATAGTTAATTTTAAATACGAAAGAAGGCAAATATACAGGTCCCAGTTTATTGTTACAGGATCCATTCTGGGCCGGTCACTGGGATCAGAGTTTAAGACTTCTGAGCTTACAGACTCATAGCTGGAGCCCCATCCTCAGGGAACTTCTTTCCCTACCAGAATGTATGAGGAGAGAAGTTCCCTGAGGATGGGGATCCAGCATGAGTCTGGTGACCAACCCAGGTTGGATCCAGCAATTTTAAACATGCATCTGACGAGTGAAGCTCGGTATAACTAGCATTCTGTTCAATGCCTGGATGAAGCAAGCATCACATATTTTTCTCTTGACTCTGCTCCCCCACTAGGAATGTTGCAGAGGCTTAAGATTGGTGCTCCTATTAACTGCACTTTTATATGATATTTTTGAACAAGTGAAAAGGGAGAGAGAGAGAAAAAAAATCAGAGATGCTTTAGCCGAACAAAGTGGTTAAAAATAGTCTCTGCTTGCTCTGTGAGAAGGCTATAACATATAACAATCTGACATCCGACAGGAATGCAAAGAACATTTTCCTTTTTTTAGAGGGAAAACAATATTTTAGCTCACATAGGCTGCCTCTTCAAATATCAGTCTTCTGTTTTTTTCCAAATTACAGAACCTTTTTCCTCCAATGCCCTGAAAGGAAGAAAAATGGGGAGGGGGTGGAGGTGAGAAGGGAGGGGGTATTCTGATTCAACAATACAAATATTTCTCATAACTGTTTTGATTTTGCTCAAGGCACCCCCGTTGGAGCCAAACAAATCTTCAAGCTGCTGTTTTGCTTTGACAAAAGTTTGAGCAAAGCATCCCCCTCAAAGCTGCTTTGAAGTGCAATCCCTCCCCCCATCCCTGCACTTTATTTCTAAGAGCAAAAAGCAACAAACAGGTTGTTTCTCTGCTTCACGGTTTTATCTCCTGCCTCCTCTTGCATTTGCTGCTTTGTCAAGTGCTGGAGGACACAAAGAGGAAGCCAAAAGACACTGCCTGCTCTTCAGATTCTCTGGCATGCAGAAAGACTGGAAGAGGCCGTGTCTTTTCAAGGGCTGGACTCCTTCTCAGAGGGCCCTCCTACTTAGGTGACTGCGAATAAACAAAAAAAAAATTCTTAAGTTCTTAGACTTAGCGTCTGCTTCCTAAAGAAACTGCTGGAAACTGTTTGCAACAGTAATTCCACAGGAGTGGTGGTGGTGAGTGTGGGCTTGATGAAAGCAACGTCATGAAGAAGCTTCATGCCTTGCGGGCGAGGGAGCAGGTTGACCAGTTAAAACAGTTTCTACACCTATTCCTTACCAAAGTGAAATTTGGGGTTCTTGCACCCTGTGAGGAATAAAGATTCAACTCCAAGGGTGTTGAAAAAAAAACAAGTTTTATTGAAGTATTTGCAAAGGCTGGTGGACCTTTCTACTTGCAAGTAAAGGGCCACACTTGAATCATTTCAGCATAAACTTTTATACCCTGTCCTATAGAATAACCACATCTTTCTTTTCCAGACATTTATCTGACATTTATTTACAATATTGTTTTGATTACCTAAGCTGCTGTAAAACTTTTTAATTGTTTCCAAATAGGTTTTAAAATTTTTAGTTGTGAAATATTGATTGTTGTCTATTATTCTGTGTCTATGGTATTCTAGTGGCCGTTGGCTAAATATAAATAACATTTTACAATCCTGATTTCATTACTTGAGTTTCCAGGTTCGTTCACGCTTTCATCTAGTTTTTCCTATTTGTAATTGTATTTATTGTTAAAATAATTTTACAATAAATACAATTTATTACCCTTAGCCTGATTGAAAATTCAGTTAGGAAAGTAAAATAAGTTTGAAACAATCTAAATAAAGAACAAAAGCTTTCGCATGAAAGCAAGATCCATTAAAATTAATATAATCAATGAGTGTCCTCTGGGTAGAAAGGCGGGATGTAAATCAAATTAATATTCATATGAAGAACAGCAATAATAATGGGAACTTTAGAATAAACCTTTCAGCCAAGAAGGTTTTCAAATGTCTTTCCATAATTTTCCAAAGTTACTGCACCTAGTTTTGCATTCACCTACTCTATATTTATATTTATGACTATTTAACACAAATACACACAAAAGTACACACGGATACAAACAGAAATAAATACAAATACTATAATAAGAGTGATATTAATATGCATGCCCTGTTCAGGAATTTAGTTCCTGCAGTCACTGAAAGATAATATAGATAATCCTCAATTTATGAGCACAATTGAGGCCAAAATTTATGTTGCTATATGAAACATTTGTTAAGTGAGTTTTGCCCCATTTTACGAACATTCTTGCCACAGTTGTTAAGTGGATTACTTTGGTTGTTAAGCTAGTAACATGGTTGTTAAGTGAATCTGGCTTCCCCCATTGACTTTGCTTGTCAGAAAGGGGATCACATGACTTTGGGATCATCATAAATACAAGTCACTTGACAAGTGTCTGAATTTTGATCAGGATGCTGCAGTGGTCATAAACTGTGAAAAATATGTCTCTTTTTCAGTGCCATTGTAATTCTGAACTGTCACTAAGTGAATCCAAGAATTTAAAACTACGGAAATATTTTTGCTGCTCTAAAAAAAAAGCAAGACAATAAATATTTTCCAATTATATAACAATTCTCTACCTGGAAGATAATCCAAACATCTCATGAATTAGGAAATACGTCTCTATATCTACATATATTGTATATCAGGGATGAGAGTGGTATGATGAGAGTGGTGTCAAAACACTAGCTTGGTGACCAAGATGGTATTTGGAGCATAGTGACATAAAAACCTGTCCTTTTTGTATGTATGCTGATATTACACTCTCTGAAAGAACAGGGTTTGCATTGCAATACTGCATTGTCCCATCTTGTCCTGCAGTTGCTGCTACCTCATTATGCCTCGTTAGTCTTTTTGCCATGTTCCCCAAACATTGAAAAGGGATTTGATCTACTTGTGTAGATTCCGCATGTTTTTCATTTTGCTGTGTTAATTCCCATTGCCAAATAGAAATCTTTCACCTGTTGTTTAGACTACTGCAATGCTGCTACATGGATCTAATCTTGAAGAGTATTCAAAAGCTACAGCTGTCACAGAACTCAGCTGCGTGGACAGTTCTTGGTTCCCCAAGGGTGGTCCATGTAACACCTCTGCTCTGTGCGCTGCAGTGGTTGCCAGGTGACTTCAGGGTCCAATTCACGGTGTTGGTTACTACCTATAAACCTTATGACATGGGTCCAGTCTACCTGAAGAACCATCTTATCCCAATAAGACTGGGCTACCCCACTTGCAACAAGACGAATGCTGCAGATCCCATTGGCTAAAAAATTTTGACTGGCGGGGCCCAGGACACGAGCCTTCTCTGCCTCAGTGCCTGCCTTCGGGAGGATCATACCTCTAGAGGTGAGATACTCTCCTATCTTTTTGGTTTCTGTAAAGGCCTTAAAATCTGGCTTGGCCTTTTGGCCTAGGGCAGGAGTAGGCAACCTTGGCTCTTTTATGGCTCATGGACTTCAACTCCCAGAATTCCTGAGCCAGCCATGCTGAGGGGAAAGGGTTTCCAAGCTGAGCCATGCTGGCTCAGGAATTCTGGGAGTTGAAGTCCATCAATCATAAAAGAGCCAAGGTTGCCTACTCCTGGCCTAGGGTCCAGACAGGAGCATGTCAACCGGGAGATGGTTACTGGATTAGAAGATCACACTTCCACTCTATTGTATACTCTCTGGCTCTCTTAGCTATTTCTTTGTTAATTTTAATGCATTATCTTACCGTTTTAAACTTTTATAATATCATTTTATTGTAAGCTGCCCAGAATCCCATGACAGTAAGATGGGCAGCAAATAAATTTAAATAAATGTTGAATATAAAAAAAATACTTAATAGGTAAATGCCAATGAAAGCTCTCATTTTTAAAAAAGAAAATGCTGTGTTTTAGATAGTGATTACCTAATTGCCCAAACTTTGTGCACGAATAAATAAGCATAGTATGTGAACTTTTCTTGAAGATGAACTTGATTCCCAGTGAGTTTTGTGAGAACCTCCATGTTGCTTCTCAACATGGTGCAAACATGGTTTTCTTTCTGTGATGTTTTCCCTACTTTCTAACCCACCTCGGTTCTCCTCTATGTGGGAGTTAGTTGAGGGCCACATTTTCTCAGTCAGACGCCCAGTTTCAAGGATGGGAAGCACAGGGCAAAATTTCCATTAAGCCATGGGAAGAGGGAAGAGAAAGAAGCACCAGAATTAGTCTAACAGTAGTTACAGAAGAGAACAGGTTGACAGACGGCAATTAACTCTTCTGGTGGCTTCTTTCCAGTGTGCAATAAAATCACTTCCCCAGCCATGCCATATGTCTGACAGCCTTAAGCTGAGTTGGAAACTGGAGCTTAGTCCAGCTATGTCACGTTGAATGTCTTGCAGTTTTGGTTAAGGTCTTGCCAATGAGCCTTATCCCATCCAAAAGGTAACCAGGGCCAACTGCTAAGCTTTCCAAATCAGCCAAAGTTGGCTAATGGTTCCCAACCTGCTGGGATGTTCTTCATATCTACAGCTATGTAAATATGCCAGTTCCTTGGATTTTGTCCTACTTTCTAACATGAGTGAGAAAGAGAATGACAAAAAATGAGGGCTGGGAAAAGTGATGGTGTGTAAATGTACTATGGATTCCCCTTTCAGAGTAACTGCTTTGTTTGGATGTTACTAATATAGATTTATAACTTTAGTTTTCCTCCAAAGGAAAAAAATGGGGAAATGATTGAGGAGGATAGCATTATTATACTGTTATCAGGTGTCCAAATGAGGCACAATTCATTGCAAGATATGTTTAGTTTGAAAGAAAACTGCCCAACATTTAAAGAGGATTGATATATCTCTACAAATTGCCTTTTGCAAAAGGTAGAGTTCTTCATTTTATGCAAATCCATGAGTTCAGCCTCTAGTCTTGTTCAAAAGAGGTTTAAGAGAAAAGTAGGAATCAAAGGAGGTAATAGCAAGCTCAGGTATCTCTTTAAGCCCCGAACTATTCTTCCTCTCTTCCATATTTATGACAAAATGCTGCACGTGTTTGCATTTTCTTTAGATTGATTTTATTATTCATGATTTGGGATGCAGGTGTTGGCAACTCTCTCATCAAGGAGAATCTGATGGCAGCTGTGGCTTCCTCTTCATGGATAATTAAGGAAGATGGGCTTTGTAAAAAGCATTCAGCACATCTTCAGAGCTTCCTCTAGGGCCACATTGATATTCTTGAATTCAGAAGAAGGGAGGCAGAGGCTGGGCCTGAGACCTTTGTAACAGAGGAGAAGATACACAAAGGGAAAATGCAGAGGGAAAAGCATGTAGTTGTAGCCACTGGATCCTCCTCTAGACTTCTTAAAGACAAGATCAGATGAGGATGAGGATGTGATAAAGATGAGTGGGTAATCTACAGTTAGATTCACAGCCTAAGGCTGGTCGAAATTTAAGAATACAAATCCTAATCGAGGACTTAAAAATGATTAAGGCAGCATCTAAGAATGTAGGCAGTTCCAAGTAGGATGGGTTTTGTAAAATTAGTGTATTCAGGGCCAATAAATTTAATATTTCCAGATATCAAGGGAGTCCTTTAGGTATTGTTCCAGGGCTCCAGTCATGATTGGTATAATAATGAATTTCAATTTTTATAAGAATTCAGTTTTGATCTGCAAGTTCTAAAAGTATGTCCTTTTAGTAATCAGAAAGAGTGAAATCATTAATGTTGCCAAAGGAGATAGGCATCTATTAGCTGGTCAACATTATCCATATTTTGTCCAGAGCCTGTGCAGAGGATCTTTGGAAAGGAAGCCCCGCAGTGATTGGGTGGGGTGGGAACCATTCGCTTTGCTTTTGGACTGACTCCGAAATGGGCTGGAAGAAGCAACCTGAGAACGCCAATCTGGCTTTTAAGCAAGCATGGGGATTGGAGGCACGTGAATGCATGCTAGTCTGGCATCTCAAAAAAATGTTTTTTTTTCCCTGCTGAATTTTCGCTGCTATATTGTTTAACTTTTGTTAACGTTTACTTGATGCAGAACGCCCATTTTCTCCCAAGTATTGATAAGCATAGGACACTGTAAAAACGTGTGTTTTAGAGAAGCACGATCCTTATTACAACCCTTTTCTATATTATCTGTTACCAGTGCTTTTTTTTCTTAAAAAAAAAAAAGGTGCTGGAACTCACACACGTCATACAACCCGCCTTGCCTACCCTACAAGGTTCCATCCAAAAAAGGTGCCGGAACTCCGTTCTGAGCGTTCTATGAGAAAAAAAGCCCTGTCTGTTACTATCTAAGAACTTCTAAATACTATTTTTTGTTCTATAAGTTGCAATTTGAATGCCATTGATATTATTGCTATAGAAAGTTAAAACACTCCCATCTAGGCAATATGGGAAGTTTTCACTCTTTATTCTATTCATTTCTTAACATTTCCATATCAAATTGAATAATTAATAACAAGTATCTATAGAAACTGATATTATGTTTTTTTAGGTTTAAAGGATTTAATTTAAATTATTCTAGTATCCCAGGTGTCTCAAAAGCTGAAAATGCTGCTGGTCCAAACAGTGTTGTTAACAAGTGTTGTAACTGAAAACATTGCCATTGGGTTACAAAGGGTTCTAATTGTTTCCAAAGATACTAGAATTTTAATATATTTAGATCATAATATTGTCCAACTAAAGGTGTTATGTATGTATATTGCAAACTTACTCAAATCAGTTTTAAAGATGCTTTTTCAAAAGGCAACTGACCTGTTTTTCCTTGAGGAGGAGGAAGAAGACATTTCGCTTCTCGTCCAAGAAGCTTCATCAGTTGTGTCAAGCTTTACAAACTCATAAAGCTTCTTGGATGAGAAGTGAAACATTTTCTTCTTCCTCGGGGGAAAAACAGTCCAGCTGCCTTTCGAAAAAGCACCTTTGACACAACTATGACCTGGATGACTGAGAAGCTCCATAGACATTTTGCTCAAATCAGAAAATTAACACTGAACGTTGGCTTCCAGTTGTCCCAAAGGTGCAACTTTTTTCTTTGAAGATGTTTCGCTTCTCACACAAGAAGCCTCTTCAGCTGTGACTGGTTGGTGGGGAACGGAAGGATTTATATTCCTTGCAGACAGCAGGTCATTCGTATTCTTTCCAGAAAACATTGCAGACAACACAGACTCATCCCCAACAGACGGTGCCTGTCTTCAGCAGTGAAGGGACAGTGTTGACCAGTTGACTGCAAGGAATATAAATCCTTCCATTCCCCATTCCCCATTTCAGAAGCTGAAGAAGCTTTTTGGATGAGAAGTGAAATGTCTTCAAAGAAAAACAAAGAAAGTCCAGTTGCCTCCTGAAAAAGCACCTTTGGGACAACCATGACCCGGATGACTGAGAATCTCCATAGACAGTTGCCTTCCAGTATTTAATACTTAACAATATGTAAGCATGATGATATAGTTCCATATTTGAAAAATCCTTCGTTAATTGGTAATTGTATTTTCTGCAAAAATAGTCTTGGAATTGAAGAACCCCATAGAAATTTTCCAAAGAATTTATTCTTCGGGGGAAAAAAAATCCCAGATATATAAACTGGAATTCCTCTCAGAATACAAATTAATCTGGGAATAATATTCTTTTTGAGAGCATTCACCTTTATCCAGAGCATGAAATTTAATGACTCCCATCGATCGATATCTGAAGAAATAACTATATTTTATTTATATTACATGTTGCTATTTTTTTTTCATGTAAGTTTCTCTGTGGTCAGGTGACTTCTCAATTGCATTAAATAAAACAAACACCTAGTGTAGATGGCTCTTTTATACTTGAGTATACCATGAAAAGTCAGAAAATTTGACTAATATGAGAAGTTATGGTTATAGTTATAGGTAAGAATGCTAAATAAACAACATTCTATTTGAACCCTAGCTATAAACTGAAAATAAGATTTGAACATTATTTTATTTTAAACATAGTAGCTAATCATTACATTTAATGTAGTAAACAAGCATTCTATTCTAACCCTCAAAATTTGTAGTCATTAAGTGCAGACAATCTAATTAAATGTAAGACATCCACATTCCTTTTCATAAGAATCTCTTCCTTAGGAAAAAAAATTAAGATGGCAAGAGTACTTCATTATAATTACATATTGTATTGTGTATGTTAGGATTATGAATTTGTGCCACATTTCTTATCAAAAGCTTCTGAATAAATTTAGTAACAATGGGTTAAAGGACATCCATCTACGGGTTGTTGATGAGTTAAAGAATAAGAAATAGAGAGTATAAATAAATATGCAATTGTTTCATAGAAGGGTAGAAGGAGTGAGGCGTTTTAAGAATCTGCAGTAGGAAAAAATATTTTGAATTTATTCATAGATGATCTGGAATTAATGTGAGAACCAAACAGATTAAATTTGCTTAGCAACAACCAATTACTCAGAGAGAGGAAAATAAAAAAACATTTCAAACATTTTCAAAAGTTATCTCTCTAAATTAATTGCATAACAACAATATGGTTCATAAGAATCAGTGTTAGTATATAACAAATGCAATTAGTGAAACCTTGCCAACTAACGAGGAAAAAGTTCTTGAACTTGGTGGTGACAAGTTCAAGAGAATATCCCATTTGAAATCCCAAAGGTGCTTTTTCATAAGGCAACTGGACTTTCTTATTTTTCTTTGAAGATGTTTTGCTTCTCATTCAAGAAGCTTCTTCAGCTCTGACTGGATAGTAGGGAGTGAAAGGATTTATATTCCTTGCAGACAGCTGTTCATTTGCATTCTTTTAGAGAGTTGTTAAAGCTACCTGGAGGCTTATCGGTGTCTTCAGAGTCACCTGAGTAGTGCAAATGTGTGTGGAGCCTTCTTGGAACTGTTGAAAGGACTGTGTGGTAGATTGGAGATAAATGATGTTGGATCCCTCTCCCTCTGTTGAGAGAGGGCTGTTCAATTTCGACATAAATGGCCTCTTTGACCCCTCTTTTAGCCTTTCTCTTTTAAATGCACATGGACTGCTGAATATTGCCCTGATGGGTTTGTTCTCCTATGTTGTGCCATATGTTTATGAAGTTGTTGTTTCTCACTTGAAACAGGGAATTAGAGCTTGATTTTTGGAAAAAATATCACATTCCTGAAGCTTTTATATAAGTGTGTGACACTGCCATGTGTGGAGTTTAGCAGTGGTGGAATTTGGTGCTGAGTTTCAGGGGGAAGGAGTGAAGAGAGAATCAGCATTCAGTCATTGATTGAAGAAAGAGACCCAGAAAAGAACCTCCCTAAATCTTCACAGCATTTATGGATAGTTATGCAGATAATACTTTAGTCTGGCAAGATCCCTATCTATAGGCAATACAGAAGAACTTGTTTGATAATGTTTGATTATGTCTACCTGTCCTCCTAACTTGCAAGGACATGTTCATAATGAATATGGAATCTTTTTTTTTATCTTCCAACCAGAAGTGCTGAGGGGAGAGCATTACAGTGGGCTAAAGTGAAGGCCCTTCTTTGATTTGGGATGTTAAGCTGTGTGAGATACATATTTGGCTACCAGAGAATATCTCTGGCCATCTGAGTGTTATTACCAGCATCCATTGCTTAAGTCTGCTTTTGGTTGCTCATAGTTGGCTACCAGAGATTATCTCTGGCCATTTGAGTGTTATTACCAGCATCCATTGCTTAAGTCTGGCTTTTGGTTGCTCATAGCACAGAGATAGAAAGTGGGGGAAATTTCTCAGAGCATGAGCTTGTTGTAAATTGCTTGTTATCACCCACTCTGAAATTTGCCCTCTAATGTCAGTGGAGCTAAACCTATAAGGAAAACTGTTGGTTTCAACCAGTAATGTAAAACAGCTTGCCATATTTTAGTCTTTGTTTCCACCATTCCAGCCTCCAAGCATAGTGAAGCATTGGGGACACAGCAAGGAGCTTGAAAAATTTCTCTTTGTGGTGGAATGTAGTCCAGATTTCCAAGCGGAAGGAGCAAAATAAATGAAGTTTAGATAGTTTGAGTGGAAGGAGGAGAACCAGAACAGCTCCTCCCTAGGAGTCTTTTAGTGGTTCAAGAAGTCTGCTTCAATATGACAAGATTTCTGTCTATGGGAGAGGAACAATAAAGGAAACTGCTTAGAAGAACATCAACATGTCTTTCTTGGTTTTGGGGAGCTGACATCTTAAAAAATTAGATTGAACAAATTCCAGTGATACAAGGTTGGAGGATAGTCCAAGTTATGTACTATATAGTAATTGACCTAGTAGTTTGGCCTCAAAGAACTTGACGGCTGCCGGTATCTATTGACTTCCTCTAGCAAATGAGGAACTCTTAAAATAGCTGTTGTATGCCTGTGTGCATTTTGTGAACCAAAGTTAAGCATGGGCCCTTTTATTTCTATTAGCCTGGAAATTTACCTCCAGGTATGCAAAACATTGCACTTGTTCAGCAACATGGTTGTTAATAGTCCAGGAATGCTTTTTGGGCTCATTTGCAAATGCCATTATTTTAGTTTTAGATGCTTGATTTCCAGCTGGTTCTTTGTTCAATGAGAACTGAGTTTGATTCAAGAGCATGTTTACTTTTCAGCTGAGGGGAAAAAAAATTAAGAAGAAAGATATGAAAGGTCTATAAATATTCTAAGATTTTAAATGAGAGAACATTGGGAAATGATGGCTGGTTTTTAATCTGTGCAACATTTATGGTATGCAGGCAAAGCTTGGTGGAAGCAAATGGAGAAGAACACAATTCAAACCCAACCTGACAGAAAATCCAAAGAGGAAAGCCTTCTGCAAGCATGTAATGCTGCTCTTCCCAAGTTTAGTAAATTCTGACCTAAACATTTCTTGTCAATGTTTTATGAATAACAGAGTTGGAAGGCCTTCTAGTCCAACCTTCTGCTCTAGCAGAGACCCTGTACCATTCCAGTCAAGTGGCTGTCCAGTCTCTTCTTAAAAACCTCCAGTGATGAAGCACCCACAACTTCCGAAGACAAGCCGTTCCACCGCTTAATTGTTCTCACTGTTAGGAAATTTCTTCTCGGTTCTAGGTTGCTTTTCTACTTGATTAGTTTCCATCCATTGTCTTACCTTCTGTTGCTTTGGAAAATAGGTTGACCTCCTCCTCTTTGTGGCAGCCCCTCAAATTTTGAAACACTGCTATCATGAAACTTTAATTACAAATTTGTTTCTATCTTGCTTTGTGATCCTCTTTCAAAGTGTAAAACAGGGGTTTCCAAATTTGTCAACTTAAAGACCTGTGTACTTTAATTCCCATGCTGGTTAGGGAATTCTGGAAATTGAAGTTCACAAGTCTTAAAGTTGACAGGTTTGGAGACCCCTAGTGTAAACCATTGATGTGGGTATGGCTAAAGCCATTAAAATCTACTGCAGACATTCTAATTCTCTGATGACCTACATCAACCATAACTGAAGGGAAAGATTCAGTCACAGGAATAGAAACAGATTTGTAGAGTCTTTGGCTCAGACCACAGTCCATTATGGAATAAGTCACTCTAAATTTCAGTGGGCTCCAATATATACAGTGCAATAACAATTATAATAAAATTGCACAGTAATTCTACACATTTTGCACTGAAATGTAATCCAGGTTCTGAGCTGCAAAAACAGATGTACCCAGTCAAGCAAGGAGTCTTTATATCACAATGCATTTGTGAATTCTAATAAAGAGATGGCTGGTAGCCTCAAGACTGTCTCAATACTCTTTGCACATCACTGCCACTAAGTCTCCCCACAGATAAAGCATCAGACCAAACTAGAAGAGGTAGTGTAGGGAAGCAAGCAAACCAACTTTTGTGCAACAAGAAAATTAATCCATAAAATGTAAAGGGTGTATTCACAGTATGCTGTAAATCAGAGCTGTGTATTTCTATACTTTTATATTGCTGCCTCCTGAGCCACAAAGAAAGATCCTAAAACCAGATCCTTAGCCATATATCATACAAATCTTGCCTCACCTGCCTTCAGTGAGTTTTTTATTTTATTATTTTACTTTATTTTATTTTATTGATGAGCCATAAAGACAGCACAAACATTGCAGATAAGAGACTTGCACTATCACATAATACCTCAAAAGCCCGACCTCCTGCAAATAGTAAAAGTTTGTTTTCGAGAAAGTTTCTTATGTTATGGGGGGGATCCAATTACCTGTAATGGAACCTGAAACTATATTCGGATATCGTAGTAACTTAGATAAACAACAGACCTGCTCCAGAACATTAGGTCATTATATTTCTTTTTCTTATCCTACTTGCCCTTTCCTCTTCCTTCTTTTTTATTTTCTGTATGAATGTCTCCATCTTCCTGGGTTGCCTTTTCAAAGGTTTTTGTCCATTTGCCATTAGAGAGAGTGTTTTTTCCCCATCCACTTTATGCATTGGAAAATAAAGGGGGACACTCACGCTCTTAGCAGATAAATAAGACTTTGTTTCAGGACAATTGCTAAACTTGTCTTGAAGCAAGAGACACAAATGAATATCTACTTTGGTGCATTCCAAGACAGCCTTTCACATTACATGAGAAAATCCTTCCCAAAATGAGATAATTTTCAGAAATAGTTTGTAATATGAGAAGAGAGGAAAGGATAAAAGGCATCCCAGAGCAATGGAGTCATCAAATATCTAAGGAATGCTTGG
The DNA here is from genome assembly GCA_034064705.1 of Bothrops alternatus. Classification (NCBI taxonomy): domain Eukaryota; kingdom Metazoa; phylum Chordata; class Lepidosauria; order Squamata; family Viperidae; genus Bothrops; species Bothrops alternatus. The sequence goes on along the minus strand of JARGCV010000031.1, from coordinate 3,332,968 downwards.
CGAAGAACACTTGGTGTTTGAGTTTCACAGATCACAGATCACAGATCATAGATCAAAACTAAACTTTTGAATCACCACCAAAAAATATCCCCTCCTTCTCTCTCTCTCTCTCTCTCTCTCTCTCTCTCTCTCTCTCTCTCTCTCTCTCTCTCTCTCTCTCTCTCTCTCTCTCTCTCTCTCTCTCTCTCTCTCTCTTGTGGTTGTCATTTGATTTTCTTCCTATTGCTAGTTCAGAAAAATAGCCTGAGGAGAGGCACAATGCTCTCAATCTACATAGCATGTGACCTCAGAAGTGATTCCTTTTGTTTAAGGATTTTGTTTTAAGTTTATTATGAGATGAAATACAAATAGAAACACAAGTCAAGAAAGATTGAGAGGAAAAATAAGGGTGGAAAGATAAGGAAAGAGGAAAAAAAGATAGTGATTTCCAACTTTTTTTCAGTACAATGGAGTACAAGAAAAGTTGCAACCTCAACCTTTGGCTTTAGATTTCTCATTATTTCAAACCATTTTTGTAACAACAATTTCAGAGGTCTTTCCTATGGATCACTGTGAACAAGCAAACCCATCCAAAAAGTTGTAGATATGTAGCCAATAGAATTTCCCAAAAAGACATAATCATATGTATTAAAACCATTGCATTAAACGATAGCTTGAAAAAAAACCAATATAATTCATAAGATGAATTGGAAGGTTTTTCAGGAGAGGAAAAAAGGATGAAGCAGGCCTATTGGTTAAATAAATGTTTCCTCACAAACCAGGATTCAACATTTAATGAAATCAGGATTTCCTGTAACCAAAACCGAGTTTGGTTTCATTTTAAAATTTTCTTTTATAAACTAAACACGAGGCATCCCATCACATTTAGCAAAATAGTGCTTAGGATCATCCAACGCAGATTAAAGCTCTGGATTGAAAAGGAAATGTCAGATGTTCAAGATAGTTTTAGAAAAGGCAGAGGAAGAACAAATGACCAGGCTCAAATTATCCTACTTAGCAGCTATTATGCAAAGACCCAGCTCTCTGGAGAAGGCTCTGATGCTGATAAAGATGGAAGGGAAGAGAAGAGAAGAGGAGAGGAGAGGAGAGGAGAGGGGAAGGGAAGGGAAGGAAAGGGAAGGGAAGAGAAGAGAAGAGAAGAGAAGAGAAGAGAAGAGAAGAGAAGAGAAGAGAAGAGAAGAGAAGAGAAGAGAAGAGAAGAGAAGAGAAGAGAAGAGAAGAGAAGAGAAGAGAAGAGAAGAAAGACCAGCAGCAAGATGGATGCACTCACTTACAGTCGCAAAGGGTGAATCTTTGGAAGGACCAGGTTATGACATATCATCATGGATGAAAAATAGCTATATGGTCACCAAGTGTAAACACCAACTTGATGGCACATCATCAATCAGGCCATGCCAAGTTAAAGATGTCAGGGACATGATGATGGAAACTGTGCAGGTTTCTCTTTCAACAATATGTTTTTTTTTAAAAAAAACAGCTATAAATTTTGATGCAGGAAAGTGCTTTGAGTAATATATATGTTTGTATATATGTGTGTATGTGTGTATATATACAAGCACACGCCCATACATGCACTATACATACACAATACACATACGCACATTTAAATTTTGGGGTAATTAAAGTGTGTTGGCTTATTGAGCTCTCAATCTTTGAAAGCAAAAGTTGCCCTGTTTACAGTCCTCTCATGCCAGGAGAAATCCTATAGCTAGAATCAATTAATTATCATGTCAGTGGGAACAAAGTAGTCTTATATTCCTTGTGAAGCAGCTCTGCAATTCTATTTTAAGAAGAGGAACTTGACCAAAGACAAAATCAGAGAGCCTTGTTTTCTAGCGATAAGATAGTCTGGGCCTTTTATCCAAATGAGGCCTCCTGATCTCTCTCTAAGGAGTCAACCATAATAGTTGGAGAAATGTAGCTTTAATTTAATTTAGAGGAGGATTTTTTCCAACTTCCTTTGGAATTTCTAGGAATTGAACTTGGAATTGCCAGATTACCCTTTCAAGCTGGGCAAAGTACTGTAGACATACGTCTCTCGTATTAATAATAATAATGATGATGATAAAGTTGGAAGGGACCTTGGAGGTCATCTAGCCCAACCCCCTGCTCAGGCAGGAAACCCTATACCATTTCGGACAAATGGCTGTCCAGTTTCTTCTTAAAAACTTCCACTGTTGGCGCATTCACCGCTTCTGGAGGCAGGTTGTTCCACTGGTTAATTGTTCTAACTGTCAGGAAGTTTCTCCTTAGTTCTAGGTTGCTTCTCTCTTTGGTTAGTTTCCACCCGTTGCTCCTTGTCCTGCCTTCAGGCGCTTTGGAAAATAGCTTGACTCCCTCTTCTTTGTGGCAGCCCCTGAGATATTGGAACACTGCTATCATGTCCCCTCTCATCCTTCTCTTCGTTAAACTAGACATATCCAATTCCAGCAACTGTTCCTTATCCAGTCCCCTAATCATCTTTGTTGCTCTTCTCTGTACTCTTTCTAAAGTCTCAACATCTTTTTTACATCGTGATGACCAAAACTAAATACAGTATTCCAAGTGTGGCCTTACCAGGGCATTGTAAAGTGGCATTAATACTTCATGTGATCTGTTAATGCAGCCTAGCACTGTGTTGGCTTTTTTGGTACACTGCTGGCTCATATTTAAATGATTGTCCACTAGGACTCCGAGATCCCTCTCACAGTTACTACTATCGAGCAAGGTACCCCCTATACGTACCCCCTATACTATACCTGTACATTTGGTTTTTCTTGCCTAAATGTAGAACCTTACTTTTTTCACCATTGAATTTCATTTTGTTAGATAGCGCCCAGTGTTCAAGTCTGTCCAGATCCTCCTGTGTCCTAAGCCTGTCTTCTGGAGTGTTGGCTATTCCTGCCAGCTTGGTGTCGTCTGCAAATCTGATGAGTTCCCCATCTATCCCCTTGTGCAGATCGTTGATGAAGATGTTGAAGAGCACTGGGCCCAGAACAGAGCCCTGGGGCACCCCACTACACACTTCCCTCCATATAGATGCAGTTCCATTGAGGACCACACGCTGAGTATGGCCGGTCAGCCAGCTATGGTTCCATCTGGTGGTGATGCTGTCTAGCCCGCATTTTTCTATCTTCTCAAGTAGTAGGTTGTGGTCTACTTTGTCAAATGACTTACTGAAGTCCAAGTAAATTATATCCACAACATTCCTTTGGTCCACTAATTTTGTCACTTGGTCAAAGAATGCAATAAGATTTGTCTGGCATGATCTGTTTTTGACAAACCCGTGTTGGCTTTTAGTAATGACTTTGTTTGCCTGTAGGTGCTCGCTGATTCGTTATTTCATTATCTTTTCCAGAATCTTCCCAGGTATTGAGGTCAGGCTGATAGGTCTGTACTTTCCTGGGTCCATATTTTTTTCTTTTTTGAAGATGGGAACTACATCAGCTCTTTTCCAGCCCTCTGGTAGTTCTCCAGTGTTCCAGGATCTTTGAAAAATATAGTTCAGTGGTTCTGAGATCACATCTGCCAGTTCCTTAAGAACCTTGGGATATAATCCATCTGGTCCTGGTGATTTGAACTCATCTAGGCTGGACAGGTGTTCACTTACCATTTTCTTACCTATCTTAACTTGTATTTCTATTTTGTTTTTTATGGCACTATTTTTGATAGGTTGGTCTGTTTTTTTTCCCTTTGTGTAAAGACAGATGCGAAAAACGAGTTAAATAGTTCTGCTTTCTCCCTGTTGCTTGTCACCTTCTTGCCACTTTCACCCACTAATGGACCAATCATTTCCTTCACTTTTTTCTTGTTTTTTACATGTTGAAAGAAGCTTTTTTTGTTATTTTTGACTTTGGTTGCAAGCCTTAGTTCATTTTGAGCCTTAGCTTTCCTCACTTCATCTTTGCAGGCTCGGGCTATTTGCTGATATTCTGACTTAGCTATGTGTTCCTCTTTCCATTTTCTATACTTGTCCTTTTTATCTTTCAATTGATCAGAGAGTTCTTTATGCAGCCATGCTGGTTTCTTTTGAGAGCTGTTATTTTTCCTCTTTGTTGGTATTGTGCTAGACTGGGCCTTTATTATCTCACTTTTCAAAATTTCCCAAGCCTCTTGAGTTGTTTTCCCCTGGAGGCTTCTCATCCATGGAATCCTTCCCAAACCCTCTCTAAGTTTATTGAAATTAGCTCTCTTGAAGTCCAAGACTCTAGTTTGACTGTGTTCTATTGCTTGTGCTTCCCTAATGTTGAATTCCAATATTGCATGATCACTTCCTCCCAAGGTTCCTATGGCTTCAACACCTTCTATCATTTCATCTCTAGTTAGTGAGAATTAGGTCCAAAATGGCTAATCCCCTAGTTCCCTTCTCTACTTTTTGGAAGACAAAGTTGTCTGCTAGATTTGTCAGGAATCTATTTGATCTTCCACTTGGTGCAGAGTTTGTCTCCCAGTTGATGTCAGGGTAGTTAAAGTCCCCCATTACCATTGGGATGTGCTTACTACATACCTTAGTTAGCTGATTAGCAAACGTTCATCTATTTCCTGTGTCTGGTTGGGTGGCCTATAGTGTACACCTATGGCAATGTCATTTCCCCCCCTTTTATATTGACCCATATGCATTCAGGACAGTTTTCATCATTGTTGTGCTCTATTTCTGTAGAGATGTAGTTATTTCTTATATAGAGAGCAACTCTACCTCCTCTTTTATTTGGTCTGTTTCTTTTAAATAATTCAACAAGTCATTCTTATGTCAATGTGTGCATGGGAAGAACATCTGTGGCAAGGTCTTTGCTATGTGACATTCCAGTGCGGTTTTTTAAAATTATTTGAATATATATATTTAATTTAATTGTGCCATCCTGTGAAAGGATTGACAGAAGTACAAAAATGGAGCCAAGTTGAATCCTGCCTGAATTGACCAACTCAGATTTTCAACTTGACAAAATTCCCAAATATATTCCAGCTCTCATCTATTCTCTTCCTATTTGAAGACTTACTGGATCTTCTTGATCTAATGCTTTCTTTACTTTCTACAGCAGACTTCCCCATCCAGTTACCCACCAAATATGTGATGGATTTTAATTGAAGTCCTCTTTTTTGAGGGTGCACAGATTGGGGAAGGCTGATCTAGAAACTGAACATAACATCTTTGTTTTCTTTGCTAACTTTATGATTGCATGATAAGAGTCACACCATGATTTTTTTTTCAGCTGCTGTCCTTCTGGGCTGACATCTGTCAGATACATCGGTCCTCCTACAAATCCTTGTTCCAATAACCAATCTTAAAATCCTGGTAAGTTTATATTGCAAAAGTGCTGGTTATAAAGCTCTTGCAGGAAGGATTAGGCACAGAAATTGGAAAAGCCCACAACACACTCTGGAGAAATGATGAGTGGTCCCTTTGGTCTCTCCATTGGCAACTTTTATAGCATCTGGAAATAACTGAAGTGAAAATAAGGCTTCCCTTGCAAAGATAAAAATGCAAAGAATAAAGAATCGGATATAACAGGGATTAAAATAATCTAAAGGTTGAGAAAACCAATGAAGCATAATCTAGTCATTTTTCTCTTTTTCTTTAATCGGAATCTATTTTGGGTTCATAGGATAAATTGAACTAATTCCCAGTGAACCTTGTTTATCTATTGAATTAAAAGCTAAAAGATGACAAAAAAACTTTTCGTACCAAAGTTCTCAAGATGTTTTATGAATTCAGCTTCATACATTTTTCTGAACACTGTTCTAGTTAAAAGTTTAAAATGTCATATTCCAGATATTCAAGAAAAAGATTTGTTAGAAAAGAAAATAAGGCTGATCTTCTCTGGCACCTGGGATGGCAATTCCAGAGGCTGTATGATTCTCCAGATTTCTCCTTTGGGATTAGAGTGGGAAACTGGCCTTGAAAAGAAATTCCAGTGTTGAAAATCTTCCTCCATTAGCCTGCCAGCCTCAGCTGCTGGCTTTTCCTGAGTTTTGGAAGCTCCAGTATAGAGAAAAAGCAGGGGGGAAATCTCTGGAAATTCTGACAAAAAAAATTCTCACCATGAGAAATGGATTCACAGCAACCCACCCTCCAGCCTTCTCTCATACTTTCTATCTAGGCATAAATTTGGAGTCTTCCTGGAGTTTCTCAATTAATTGTGGGTAATGGGGAGGGTAAAATAAAAATAGAGGAAGGGGAATTTCAGCATATAATCTATGCTAGGTGTGGAGGCAGTATTCATGAATGTATGTATCATACCAGCACATACTTTATTGCTCCCTGTGATTTTATTTATTGAAGCTCAATGAAATGGTCACATAGGAATGTAACTAGCTAAGACATTTATTCTATTCAGAAGATGATAAAAGAGATGATGTTGTTTATACAAAGTATGTAATTAATTGATTAACCACGTTATAAGCTACATGCACATGGAAGGGAAGGAGGAAGGGAGGGAAGGAGGGAGGGAAGGAGAAAGGAAGGAAGGAAGGAAAGAAGGAAGGAAGGAAGGAAGGAAGGAAGGAAGGAAGGAAGGAAGGAAGGAAGGAAGGAAGGAAGGAAGGAAGGGAGGGATCTTCTTGAACCTACATGGCATGTTGATTATATTCAAATGGAGGATTGTTGCTTTGAGAAAAACTCAAGGAGAAAGAAAATGTTCAGTGTAAAAATATAACCCAAGGCTTGTCAACATTGCTCACATCAAAAGAAACTTGCAACTTAGGAATTATGTGATTTGGCTGCATAACTTACTGTACTTACTTAGTGTGTCCAACTAATCCATAACATTTAAAAATGGAAGAAATATAATTTGCCACAGAGGTTAGCTAGTGGCATTTGGGGCACCACAATTTATTTCTCTTTCAATGAAACAATAAAACAACATGCCTTCATTTTAATAATGCTAAGGTTTGTAGCTTTTGTTTTTATTTTATCCATAGTTGTTCTGGCCACAGTACCTAACACATTTGCCAGGGATGTTAAACATTAAAAAGAGGATGAATTTTAGAAAGCAGATGATTGAGAAAGGCTTAAACTTTCCCTGGAGGTTTGTGGATATGTTGTTTACTTTCAAAGTTTGCAATTTGCTCTTTTGATATAGATCAGGTAGAACTCTGCATACCTTTAAAATGCCTGAAAGATGGAATTTTTGGTATGGGAATTTTTGACAGTGCTACGACTGTGGATGGTCTTGGTCAGGGTTCTGTGCCAAGGGTATCTGTCTGCATTCTCCTTCATGCTATTCTCAAAATTCTCAGACCTGATATTTTCAGTAGAAAGCTAAGAAAAAAGATTGTCAATTTTTCAATCTTAACTGTGGTGCATTTTGCAGAATTTCTTGCCATGCCAAGTTTGATCATGGCCTTATGGAACATTTGTATTGAGTAGTTGTCATTTATGTTTAGCAGCTTATTATTTTTTTAAAAGCTGGTTGTCAAAAAGGAGAACATTCAAGCTATTAACAAAGAGTAGCACCATTACTCAAACAAGTGCATCTAACTATTGTGCCAGAGTACTTCAGAGGCATTAAACTATTCAACCTTCATTTAGCCCAAAGGCCACAAATGCAATAATGTTTGAAATTACCTTATGTAAAAGCTGTCAAACAATATAGATATAGAAGACATGCATTTGCACACCCCAGTAAGTCAGACATTTCCCTTCTGGAACTCTTCAGACTTGGGATGGCTATCTCAGTGACAGTCAGTAGTTCAGGGAGAATAACTTCTGTAGGAAGCCATTTCTAAATGCTTGGGTTATCAGGAAATCAATGTGGTTTTCCATGGATCATTACGTAGTGTTGTATTTTTAAAACCTCCAGTCTAAAATCTCACTCCTGGAAAGACAGACTTTTGTGATGATCACAAAGCATAGAAAATCCCAGAGGCACTTAGAGAAACATGTTTATTTCTGCCACAACAACCTTATTTAACTTCTAGGTGATATGGAGGACAAGCGAGAGGGCTTGTGATGCACTGGGAATGGCTTACAGCTGGAATTGCTTGCAACATGGTTGGGCTCCATTATGAGGTCAGATACATTGCTGTTACATACAGCTCTCACAGGGTCACCATCTCCAATATGCACTACATAAATATGACAAAACAAAATTGCATATACCCACATATATTCTATGAACACAGAGAAACAATTGATTGTCACTGTTTCTTCCTCTTTTTGTGTCTGATTGACTTGCAAGCTGTAAAATACTTGGATAGTTTGTTCTAACAAATGGTTAGATCAGGCATGTCAAACTCGCAACGTCACATGATGTCACGCAACGTATCGGGCCAGTTTTGCCATTGCCAGCAATGGGGTTGGCACGGCTTCCATGTGACACGTCCGGCCCGCAGGCCAGCAGTTTGACATCCCTGGGTTAAATGATGCATTTTTAATTCTCTTGACTGTCCATGGTATTCTCAAGAGCTTTCCCCAACCTTACATTTCAAATTCCTATCCAGCTTCTTCAAAGTCCAACTTTCACTTCTATAGAGTATCACAGTTTGCATGATTCTTATGTTTGTAGGAATAGACATAGCACAGTATCTTAAGATCTTTTCCAAGGCCTTCAAGGCTGTTCCAAGTGTGTAGCATATTTCTTAACTGTTTGTTCCTTTACTACTGATGGCTAATCCTAAATCCACCACTTCAGTATCTTCACTGTCACCTCTATGACTCTGTATCTGTTGTCTTTAGTTTGGACTTAACATTTCAATTTTAATGCATTTTTCACTGTACTCTCTTAGCTGTTGTAGCTGTACTGAATGCCTTTTTTTTAAAGAGTGTATTCTAAGAGTTTATCAGGAATCAGGGCACACTTGCTGTAGATTTTCAAAACATTTTCATCTTAATTAAATGCAAATGTCTCTTTTTAATGATAGCCAGGTGCACAAATACATTTCCAGTATGACTTAACTTAAAAACAAGATTGAGCATATATCCTCATCTAGTTTATACAAGCCAACTAAATATTAAAATTTATTTCTGCGGAGATTAAAATTTACTCTCTTCCTTTCTTAAATGAAAGCTTTCTTTCTATCCCATTTTAGCCTTGGTTTGAAATGTATAATAGGATCTTTATCTTTATTAAGTTCCTTTAGTTCCATTTATATATGATTATGTTTATTTATATAATTCTGATTATAGAATAAAGTAAAATAAACAAATTCAAACTAGCTGTACTCCTTAGTCTCGTTGCTAGATGTCAAAGAACAATTCCAAATTTAGGTAGTAAACTCTTGTAGAAGACAGTTGTACATTTGCTTGAATAAGTTAATAGTGAATTTAAAAAATCAAACATTTAACTCCAAAAGTGCCAAAGAAACAACATTTACATCAGGAGTCTTCAAACTTGGCCCTTTTATGACTTGTGGACTTCAACTCCCAGAATTCCTCAGCCAGGCATGGAATTCTGGGAGTTGAAGTCCACAAGTCATAAAAGGGCCAAGATTTACATTGTTGGATAAAAATACTAACAATACAGGTAGTCCTCAACTTACAATACACAATTGGGACTGAAGCTTCCATTGCTAAATGATGTGGTTGTTATGTGCATCATGCCCAATTTTACACCTTTTTTTGCCATGGCCGTTAACCGAATCCAGTTCCCCCCCCTTGACTTTCCTTATCAGAAGCCCCCTGCAAAGGTTTTAAATGGCAATCATGTGACCCATTTCACTGAATTACTGTAAATACATGCTGATTGATAAGCACCCACATTTTGATCATGAGACTATGGGGTATGCTGCAATGAACATAACAACAGCAGCAATAGCACTTAGACTTACATACCGCTTCACAGTGCTTTTACAGCCCTCTCTAAGTGGTTTAGAGAATCAACATATTGCCCCCCCCAACAATCTGGGTCCTCCTTTTACCAACCTCAGAAGGGTGGAAGGCTGAGTCAACCTTCAGCCGGTGAAGATCGAATTGCTGACAGTCGGCAGAGTTAACCTGCAATGCTGTATTTAACCACTGCAGTGCCAGGGCTCATAAGAATGAGGGCGGGTCTTAAGTCATTTTTTTCAGCATTATCGTAATTTTGAAATGCATGGTTGTAAGTCAAGCACTACCTGTATGCCGAATCCAAAAAGAAAAAAGAAACAGCTAAAGAGCTGCAACATAAACGTTATAATAGCGTTTTCTATGTATAACAAAATTTGCACTCAGTGTATCTACAAAAAAGAAATATTACCTTTTAAAATTTTTAAATAATTTCTGTCCAGAAGTGGGGTACAGTTGATGCACTAGCCGATACAGAGATATAGAAGTTGCTTGAGCACCCATGGCAAATTGCAAACATTTTCATTTAGAGAAATGCAGCTCTATCCAGAGCAGGCAATTTCCCAGTTTCCTATGTCTGAGCAGCATCCTTCCTATGTGTCCATCTTATCAAGATTCAGGGTCAGTTTAGAGGCCCTGATTAAGTACATTCTAACACAAGCTTCTTCAGAGTCTGATATCACAGAGAAATACAGTCAATGTGCCACTCACACCTCACTGCAAATGACCACATTCAGTGGCCTGATATAGACATTATATAGCAGTGATGGCAAACTTTTTAGAGACTGAGTGCCCAAACTGCAACCCAAAACCCACTTATGTATCATTGTGTGCTGGGTGGGCAGAGCCCATTGGGTGGGTGTGGCCAATTGGGTGGGCATGGCCCATTTTGTGGGGGTAGCTGCAGTGGTAACAGCAGACTGGGTGAGACTAAAATGTTCAATCAATCAATTCCAACTTTGTGAGATCTTTTTTTGAGAAGTTGAAATTGATTGATTGATGTAACCTTTTTTTTTTTTTGCACATGGCGGTGGAGGCCTAAAGTGAAAAGGTTTTATAAAACCCAGTTGAAGGCTTAGGATTGGGGTGACGGTGCACATGCCCACAGAGAGGACTCTGTGTGCCACCAGTGGCATGCGTGCCATAGTTCGCCACCATGGTTATATAGCGTGAGAGTCACAATATTGCCTTAGGGCACCTCTATAGCAGCAATAGAGCACCCAATCTTCGGTTTGCTCTCCTTTGGCATCTGTCTACAGTTAGAAACTGAACCACTGCATACTATTTCTCTTAAACCCCAAGCCACGAAGCTAATCTTGGACTATACTCCGGTTTAAAGACAGAGACATTGAGTAAGAGTTACACAGATGACCTTCCTCTGTCGGTTTCTTTGTAAAGATCATTCATCACCAAGGCCTTTTCCATTTCAAACCAAACTGGAATAGACCAAGTATCCTCCAAGAACACATGCAGTTGGATTGCAAGTATTTTGTCCGAAAAGATGAAAAGGCCTTGTCTGTCACTTTCACAAAAACTACCATCTGATCTGCTTCATTGCTTGGAGCAATCTGGTCATCTAGAGAACAGCCTGTGAACTACAGACTTGGACTAGCACTCGGGAGAAACAGTCTCAATGGTCTATTGTGTCTCACCATTCAAGAGTGGAATCACAGATTTGAGAACATCACTTGCTCTAGCTACTGGAAAATCCGCCACGGCTAATAATACTCATTTGCATTATCTATTCAGCCTTTGGGAGCTTAGGCATAGCCTCAATGATTACCTTTCATTCTACTGTGAATAAAATCAAGTAATGAAAAGGACTGCAACAGGCTTTTATGGATTCATACCCATAAATAAAAGATCTCAATGATATTTTAAATTCTTTTCAAGCTTCCTAGTATATAACAAAGAATAAAATAAACTTGGAGGCAATAAACAACTACATGTACAATATTCCTCTGAAGGCAATTTTCCTTTTTTCCTTTTTGTTTTTTTTATTTGTCTTACAAGAATTGGAATTAATTTGCTGCATATTTTCTTCAGGTATTCCTAATCACTGTCATTCCTGTTTGATCATTTACTGATAGAAAATGCTCTGTGTCTGGAAATATTCAGATATCAGAAGCAGCATCTTCATAGCACCTAGGAAAGAACAGACATCTGTAGGCTTCCTACCACTCATTTCCCTGGGATCAGGAGCAGGAACGTCCTGTAGACTGGGTACCATTTTATCCTACAAAGTGGCCTATGGTCAAGCACCCATTATGGAAAAATAGAAACAGTGAATTATTACATAACACATCCAAATAGTGATATGAGACTATAATATGGAATCTGCGCTCAAAAGTATTACTTCTAGGAATTATAAAACTGCTTTGGAATTGCCATGCCTGCTGCAAAACAGGGCAGTCTAAAACCAATTCTTTGATAGCAACAATTAATTCCTGGCATAAACTTGATTCCATCTGGGCTCCCCCACCTCGCTTCTTTAAAATTTAATTTTGTTTTTTCACTTGCTTTAATTTTCATTCTCTAGAAACAATAAGAGTAATATTCAGACAAGACATTTATCTAGACAATTCTGTTTTGGGGCAATGGTATTGATTACACCCCATCAATCTCCTGACACTTTACATTGAATAGTAATTTCTAATCCAGACGGAAGAAGATACTTATCTAGAAAATAATACCTTGGACTCCCAGTTGATTTATGACCAGTCCAAAGCTTGGTTGTACAATGCCTCCTGAATTTATGACAGAGCCACACTTTCTGCTTGGATCATTGCCTGTAGGGCCACTCAGTATTTCTGGAGAGCAGGATTGGAGGAAGTTGCCCTTCTGCCATTTCCAGACCACTGCCAATGGTCCCTGTGTCCATGTCCTCCATCCTTGGCTCAAAACTACTGTCCTCCAACCTGCTCTGATGTTTGATGGTGCATCTCCTATGGATGATCCAAAACTGGAAGTCACTGAATCTTCCTCAGTTGCAAAAACTCATGTTCCAGCCAACCCTTACATCTCCAGGACACACTTGCAGTTTCTGTCCAAGTTGGGTCATGCATGCTCCCCTTGCTTTCCCATCCCTGCCCGCAGTCCTGCAAAAGGTCTCTTTCTAAAGAGCTTTGATACTTTGTTTCTGTGAAATTCAATGGCCAGTTCTTTCTTGCTACCAAGTTTCTTTGGACCTATGGACAAATGTAAAGCTGTGAATGCTCCAACACTGGAAGTTTTTAAGAAGAGACTGGACAGCCATTTATCTGAAATGGTATAGGGTTTCCTGCCTCAGCAGGTGTTGGACTAGATGGCCTCCAAGGTCCCTCCCAACTTTTTAAATTATTATTATTATTATTGATCATCGCACAGTCAGCCATATGTTCAGACTGGATTTGGCATTTTTGTCTACCTATCGAGTCCTTACCAAGGACCTGGGATAGGCAGATGTGGATGTTTGATGGTATTACAGATATCGTCGCAGGATGGAAGCAGTTCCTAGTAAGGTTGCCTTTTGCAATTGATAATGGTGAATTTGTCAATGCCAATGGTGTTCAAGTGGTGCTCCAGACTCTACCTACTAAGGCAAATAGGTGGGCATGGAATGCTGCAAATACATCAGATGGTTGAAGAAGAAAAAATGGCTTTGGAAGAATATCTGAAGGATAATGATGAAGATGCACTGAAATTAGTATATCAGGAAGGCTTACTGACTACTGGAGAGACCAAACTGGCCTACAACAAAGACAAATGAAGAACAGAATAAAGGCATGGGAAGACAAAGCACTACATTGCCAGTACATTAAAAAAATAGCTGGGAAAGCAGATAATAACAAGACCTGGCAATGACTAAGAGCAGGAAAATTGAAGAAAGAGACCAAGGGACTAATTCTGGCTGCACAAGATCAAGCTTAAAGACAAATGCATACAAAGCCAAAATTGAGAAGACAGCAACAGGCAGTAAGTGCCACCTATGCAAAGGAGCTGAAGAAACAGTGGACCACCTGGTAAGCTGCTGCAAGAAGATCGCACAGACTGACTACGAACAGCGGCATGACAAAGTAGCAACAATGGTGCACTGGAAGATCTGCAAGAAATATCATTTGCCTGTTTACAAGAACTGGTGGGATTATTATTATTATTATTATCATTATCATTATCATTATCATTATCATTATCATTATCATTATCATTATCATTATCATTATCATTATCATTATCATGAAATTAATATTATTATTATTAGGCGTTATTCTCTATTCTTTATTGTAGCATCAGAACCAACAATGACACCTAAGGGGCGGGAGGGGGAGAAAAAAGGGTCTACTTTAGTGTCAGAGAAGATCCCATGGAAGAATGATGAAGAAAGCCTTGTGTGCAAATATCTGGGAAAGTGAAAGGAAGGCTTGGAGACTAGTGAGAAGGGAACAATTGGTAAAAAGAAAAGGCAGGGACTGCTACAACCACGAATGAAAGTAGTCCTTCACTTATGATCAGTTGCTTAGCAACTGTTTGAAGCTATGAAGTGAACCAAAAAAAGGGCACTTATGACCCAGATTTGATCGTTAGGCCCCCTCCTTAGTCACATGACCAAACTTCAGGCACTTGGCAACATGGTTGCATTTACAGCCATTTCCATTGTTCCCGCTATCACATGACTGCATTTTACAACAATTTTGCTGAAAATTGCCACTTCCGTTTTTGGGAAAAACCACACCATTATGAACCATTGCTTTGCTTAACGGTTATGGATTCACTTAATGACTGTGGTGATTCACTTAATGACTGCCACAAAAAAGTCATAAAAAGGGGTCAGACTCCATTATAGTTGTATGTTGAGGGCTACCTTTACAAGAGCCAGTCAGTGAGGCTTGTCTTCCTTCCTTGCTTTCTTGAGGGGAAGCAAGAAGCAGGGGAATTGTAGTAGTCCTAGCTCAGACTTAGTCTCAGCCTTATTGCCAACTCAGTTCAGACCAGATTGGAATTTCTGAAAGCAGTTTAAGATAACCAGGAGCAGCAAGGAAGATTAGCAGTTTAGACCAGGGGTCCTCAGCTTTGGCAACTGTAAGACTTGTAGACTTCAACTCTTAGAATTCCTTAGCCAGCAAAGTTGGCTGAGGAATTCTGGAAATTAAAATCCACAAGTCTTAAAGTTGCCAAGATTGAGGGCCCCTAGTTTAGACTACATTATGGAACTGAAACTGCAGTTCAATCTACACAGTTGCTTTAGAGCCCAGTTGCATCTGATGGGAGGGGTGCTTATATTTTACACAGTGGGGTTGTTAACACCTGTTACATATGTCCCCAAGTTTGGCTTATGGTCACTCACTCACACCCTTGCAGCCCTGGAAAATAGCCACATTCAAATCACTTTCAACCAAACATTGAAGCACAACTGGTTCTTTAAAACACACAGTGACCCAGTAAATTTAAAATAACAGCTAAACTAATATATGTATTTGCTCTTTCTCTCTCTCACACACACACACAACTACACATACGTATTCATCCACACTTACCTAGGCTAGCAGGAACTAGTTGAAATGGAGACTGCCAAGTCTGGATCCAAAGATAACTCCAACACTGGGCAAGCTTCAGCAGTGTAGCAGTGGTGGGATTCAACTGGCTCGCACCACTTCGGCAGAACCGGTAGCTAATTTTTTGTTGCCCAGGCCCGGAATGGACTTCTGGAAGTGGCATCCATACAGAGAACCGGTCTGTATTTAAATCCCACCACTGCCTTGTAGCCTCCAAATCTTTGCTTTGTTGATTGAGAAAGACTGGCAGCTACTCTTTCTTTGTTAATTTACAATTCTGATAGTTGTTGATGGGATTTGGGGAGGGCTTTCCCATGTGTCAGCCCCAACTTCTTTTGCCTGGTTTAGATGACATTTTCCCTTTGTTTCCATAACAACGTGGTTCCATCTTATCTATCTTCCAAAGGGATCTTTTAACCAACATTCCTGGCTTTATCCGCCCTGCTTGCAGACCTGCTTCCTTTTTAGGTATGGCAACTTCAACCTAGTCTCACATACCTACTTGAAGGCCAAACAAAGCCCAGGGGAAAAAACCCCTTCATAACTGGGCTGCAAAATATTCAGCATCTATTCAAAGTAAAATAGGTCAGCACAACATTGCAGAAACTGCTTGTGGTTTCAACTGTGTATACAGCACAGTCAGCTTTTCCATCAGAAACAAAATCTTATGGAACCATTGAGACTGCACAGTTTTAACAATACAACCATTGTGGATCACACTTATCTTTCTCATATGTAGGAAGCGTTATTGTCAGGATCCCTGGTGTCAAAATAATAATTTGGCATCCCAGTTCATGATGGGGGTTCTGCAAGGACATATCAGTATGAAATCCAGACATGCTGTGAGGAAAGGAAATTTATTTATTCCCCAAAGCAAAGAGAAAATGAGGTACAGAGCGATTGTTTTATAGGAGGGATTGGTCCTTGATGTGGGCTTGAGAGGCATGGGTGTGTTTATGTGTGGTTCTATTGTGTGATTCTGTCAAAACTATCCTTCCTTATGTCTGTTGACTTGCCTTTGTTGTGTAGATGTGTTATGACCCAAAGTGAGGCATGTAAGCAACACCGGCGAATACAAAGGCTTGAATCCCTTTGAACCAACATTCCCCAAAATGCCCACAGTTCAATTTAAGCCCAAGAGCAAGGCTATAACATGTGCACACACCTCAGTTCCTTGAAGCTAGCAGTTTGAGAGAGAGAGAGGGAGAAAGAGAGAGGAGCACAGTTCTGAGAGCAAAAACAGTTCAGGAAACTTGGTCACGTGCGTCTTCATTGCACAGAGAGTTCTCTGGGACTGCAGCCCAAACCGGAGCCAAGCAGGGTTGCTGTGAATTTACACACGGCAATGCTAGGCAAGGCAAGGCAGAGCATGGCAGAACAAGGCAAAGCGAGGCAGCAAGTCGTCAGTAACAGCAAGATTTCTTGAATTGTGGCAAGTGTTGTTGGCAAATACAATACTTATTCCTGACATGGCGTCTCCTTAATTCCTATTCTCCAGGTGAGCTTTGTGAAGAGGAATGGGGCACCTTCCTCCTGAGTAGTTGGGTTACCCAGCTCTGACTCTGCCTCCTCTCCATTCTCCATACTCTGGGATCGGGCGAGGGAAGCAGTTTCTCGCCTCCAGAGCTCCATCACTCCTCTCCTCCACTGCCTGCCCTTTCCATCTCCTCCCCCCTCGCTCAGTCATCCTGCGCCCTTTCTTCCTCTCTAGTGATCCTTCCGAGGCCCAAGGGACCCAAGACTGCCTCGGCCTGCTCCTCTGATCATTTCTCCTGGGCCAGAGAGGGTGTGCCATCTTCCTCCATTGGCCCCGGCTCCATTTCTTTTTCCTCCTCAACCGGGCTCCAAGGGAGCCATGACAAGATGGTCTGGGCAGCCTATTTGTGGTTTTGGGAAAATATGAATGAATGGGTTCTTTGGTTAATTATCCTTGCCCAGGTAATTGGTTTTACTATTTATCAGTTGACTGACCAATCTTAGCAGTGGATCTTTGTTAAAATCTACCTCTTTGATTGCAACATAGTTTCTAGTCTTGGTCAGTTATTTGAGATAGTATGTGTGTGTGGGTGGGGGGGAATCTTCTATGATTATTATTGATTATTAAAATTCTTCCCACACTGGGATCAGATAGGAAAGGGTAAACAAAATATCCGTAGGGAATTAAATGCTGAAGACAGTTTTCTTCACAACAGTCCTTTGCCAGACTGTGACAATGGAGAAGGGGCACCCACCATGAAGGAAGGGTGTGCACTCCATGACATGCATGAAGATCTCCTCAACCCTCATTTTGCAGTTGTGATATTCTTTCACAATCAGGTCAACAAATTTTGCCAAGTTGCTCTTTTTTCTCAAACTTTTGTGGGATGTTTGGGATTTACGTGCTCTGACAAAAAAAAAACCTCTCTGTACCCTAATACAGAATCTCAAAAACCAGGGCAGCAGGGAGGCTGTTTTCTCAGAGATGGTCAATAAAAGATAATTTCCTCAGGAAGTCGGTCATGATTAATATCACTTTTCTGTTACTGGCTGCAAAGGGAAGAAAGGATGGGGATAATAAGTATGTGCTAGTTTCTAAAAAAAAAATGGTGTGAGCCATAAATGTCTTGAAAGCTCACACACTGAACAGCAATAATCTGGAAAAATCTATCAGCAGCTTTTTTTCTAGCTTGAAATGCTGTCCAGCAGTTTAATTTGTTGATCAAGGGACAGATGGGCAATCTGATTTCTTTCATTTCTCTTGGAGTAATGGATCCCAACCGAACAGCTCACTGTATCTCATCCATCGATCTGATCCATTGATCTTTTCCATGGAATCTTCAGGGAGATCTTGCAACATCCTCATCTTCTCTAGGGATGAATGAGGTTTTGATTGTCCCCATAGTTCCTCGGATCATTCTTGCTAAAAATTGGTGTCAGTTTCCCCATTGCTATAGGATGGCAATGATAAAATATCTCCACAATATCTTTTGATTGGTACAATCAGGAAGCATCCTAGAAACACCCTGAACTGGTATGACAGTCAGAAGATAATTCACTGATTCTTTTAGAATTACAGAACAGATTATTTCCCCAGATTTTCAAAAGGCACATTGGTAATATTTTTTTAGAAACTTACACTTTGAGTAAAATTATGAATAGTATCTTTACTCCTCCCTGATTCACAGGTGGATGATGAAATTCTTTCCAATATGTTAAATGGATTATTATATTAGTATCCCAGGCTGTGAAGCATGAGCTTTATAAAAAAAATATCAGAGCAATACTACATTGCTATCTTTTTAAAAAGCAGCTCATCCTGCTTCGATCTACTTCTATCTGTCACTTTCTTTTCAAAAACAGGGAAGAAATTACAAATCTCTTGTCAGTATGAGCAGATGATGGCTAAAAACAAATACATATAACTGATCTATTTCTTTTATTTTAGATCTCCTTAGAAGCAGCTGGTACCAGGGTTGTACTGAAGATCTGGCTTGAGGCTACACTCAAACATTTTTGCTTTTGGCCTCAGAAAAAGAAAATCTTTTTTTTTCCTCCCCTTCCTTCCTCTTTAAAGAGGTTCCAGGTTTGGAAACAACGAAAAAGAAACTTTTTTAAAAATTAAGGAATGCTAGGCTATATTAGCTTCCTGATTCATGCAATAATTGAATGTTGATTCTGTTTTTTATGTAAGAGAAGGACATCATGAATTTTAGGTTCAAGAAGGATAATGGCGTTATTAAGCAATTTGATGCATGTGCGGAAATAAAGGTAGAGGAGGGATATGATCTCAAGCATAGCGATCTTGCCAGCATCTTATGAATAAATTCTTTTAAAAATTTCATGATACCTGACGAACCAGGCTATTTAAACCATGCAGTAAAGAACTTCACATATTTTCTTGAGGGTCCCATTTGTACTTCTGAAATGTAAACACGATAAAGATATACACTGCTAGTAGAGAAAGATCGCAACACGCACATTGATTCTTAGAAGGAAGAGCTTTATTTATTT
This sequence comes from Bothrops alternatus, assembly GCA_034064705.1. Taxonomy (NCBI): domain Eukaryota; kingdom Metazoa; phylum Chordata; class Lepidosauria; order Squamata; family Viperidae; genus Bothrops; species Bothrops alternatus. Next base: position 3,313,708 of record JARGCV010000031.1, on the reverse strand, counting down.
ATTAGATTTACATCCTGTCTTTTCTCCAGAAACATAAAACTGCCTATTTCGCTTTCCTTCTGCTAATTTTCCCTAGCAGAACCATCTCCAAAATAGATTCGGCTGAGAGAGAGTAAAGGATCCAAACTGAGTACTATTTCAAGAGGCAGTTGGGAGGAAGAATAACTAATAACTATTTTTTTCTGTGTGTGGAACAGGTTCTACAGAGGCCCCTTCTTTGACTTTAAAAAACAAAAAGTTAGGAGAACATTAGGCAGAAAGGAATCACGGACACCCAAATGGATAGTTGTAATGGACATAAATATATTTAAACAAGTATTTTGCCCATAATGTCTCTGAAAGAAAAGATAGGAAAAGTATGTCTTTCAAGCTGCTCTTTGCCATGTTAATGGTCCACATTTATGTATCCATGCCTAATGGCTTTGCAAAGAAATTTGTTTGTCAGGAGCAGTCATGATGATTCAGCTCTTAGTATGAAAAAGGGAATAAAAATGCCCATTACCTTTAGGTAACTTACTTGGTTTGCCTAAATTATCTAAATAATACCGGTAATAACACGAGGTGACAAATTGGATGCTGATCACCATCGTTAGTGCTGAGAGGTCACTTCTATAAATAGAAGCACATTTTGAAATATTGGAAGCCACAGAACAAGGAACATAACAAAGCAGCATTTCAATTCAACCATTACATTTAATAGTTCAGTTCGAGAGGTATTATATAGATAACAGACTATAACCACATCTTCTGCAATCTGCAGGCTCTTAAAAATAAAATATATTTTATTTTATTTTATTTATGGATCTGGTATCAATGCTTTTTCTTCTTTATGAGAGACAAAGGATAAGTATTATGGAATATATACATATATATATATATGTTATATACATATATACACATATACACATATACACACATATACATATATACACATATACACATATACACATATACATATATACATATATACATATATACATATATACATATATACATACATACATACATACATACATACATACATACATACATACATACATATATATATATATATATATATATATATATATATATATATATATATGTTGTTTAAAATTGTTGACAAAGAAATAAGGGAATTTCTGATATAGCTATTTCGAGTTTCTTAACTCTCTTCAGTCAGAACTCACCCTTCTGGGATTCGAACCTGGGCAGTCTGCATGCTAAGCAGATGCTTTAACCTGTTGAGCCACAAGTTCTCTCCCGCTTTGTCAGTAGTCAGGGAGTAAGGATATGTGTCAAGTGGTTATTTTTTATATTGCACCCTGTAAACCCAAATATGGGAGGAAGAAATCATTCTTTCCTTTGCTTGTTTCAGCTCAACCCAGAGCCATCTGCAAGCACAAATATATATATGTTGTTTAAAATTGTTGACAAAGAAATAAGGGAATTTCTGATATAGCTATTTCGAGTTTCTTAACTCTCTTCAGTCAGAACTCACCCTTCTGGGATTCGAACCTGGGCAGTCTGCATGCTAAGCAGATGCTTTAACCTGTTGAGCCACAAGTTCTCTCCCGCTTTGTCAGTAGTCAGGGAGTAAGGATATGTGTCAAGTGGTTATTTTTTAGATTGCACCCTGTAAACCCAAATATGGGAGGAAGAAATCATTCTTTCCTTTGCTTGTTTCAGCTCAACCCAGAGCCATCTGCAAGCACAAATATATATATGTTGTTTAAAATTGTTGACAAAGAAATAAGGGAATTTCTGATATAGCTATTTCGAGTTTCTTAACTCTCTTCAGTCAGAACTCACCCTTCTGGGATTCGAACCTGGGCAGTCTGCATGCTAAGCAGATGCTTTAACCTGCTGAGCCACAAGTTCTCTCCCGCTTTGTCAGTAGTCAGGGAGTAAGGATATGTGTCAAGTGGTTATTTTTTAGATTGCACCCTGTAAACCCAAATATGGGAGGAAGAAATCATTCTTTCCTTTGCTTGTTTCAGCTCAACCCAGAGCCATCTGCAAGCACAAATATACTTGTGGCTCAGCAGGTTAAAGCATCTGCTTAGCATGCAGACTGCCCAGGTTCGAATCCCAGAAGGGTGAGTTCTGACTGAAGAGAGTTAAGAAACTCGAAATAGCTATATCAGAAATTCCCTTATTTCTTTGTCAACAATTTTAAACAACATATATATATTTGTGCTTGCAGATGGCTCTGGGTTGAGCTGAAACAAGCAAAGGAAAGAATGATTTCTTCCTCCCATATTTGGGTTTACAGGGTGCAATCTAAAAAATAACCACTTGACACATATCCTTACTCCCTGACTACTGACAAAGCGGGAGAGAACTTGTGGCTCAGCAGGTTAAAGCATCTGCTTAGCATGCAGACTGCCCAGGTTCGAATCCCAGAAGGGTGAGTTCTGACTGAAGAGAGTTAAGAAACTCGAAATAGCTATATCAGAAATTCCCTTATTTCTTTGTCAACAATTTTAAACAACATATATATATTTGTGCTTGCAGATGGCTCTGGGTTGAGCTGAAACAAGCAAAGGAAAGAATGATTTCTTCCTCCCATATTTGGGTTTACAGGGTGCAATCTAAAAAATAACCACTTGACACATATCCTTACTCCCTGACTACTGACAAAGCGGGAGAGAACTTGTGGCTCAGCAGGTTAAAGCATCTGCTTAGCATGCAGACTGCCCAGGTTCGAATCCCAGAAGGGTGAGTTCTGACTGAAGAGAGTTAAGAAACTCGAAATAGCTATATCAGAAATTCCCTTATTTCTTTGTCAACAATTTTAAACAACATATATATATTTGTGCTTGCAGATGGCTCTGGGTTGAGCTGAAACAAGCAAAGGAAAGAATGATTTCTTCCTCCCATATTTGGGTTTACAGGGTGCAATCTAAAAAAAATAACCACTTGACACATATATATATATATATATATATATATATATATATATATATATATATATATATATATATATATATATATATATATATATATATATATATATATATATATATATATATATATATATATATATATGTCTCAAGTGGTTATTTTTTTTAGATTGCACCCTGTAAACCCAAATATGGGAGGAAGAAATCATTCTTTCCTTTGCTTGTTTCAGCTCAACCCAGAGCCATCTGCAAGCACAAATATATATATATGTTGTTTAAAATTGTTGACAAAGAAATAAGGGATTTCTGATATAGCCATTTCGAGTTTCTTACCTCTCTTCAGTCAGAACTCACCCTTCCGGGATTCAAACCTGGGCAGTCTGCATGCTAAGCAGATGCTTTAACCTATTGAGCCACAAGTTCTCTCCCGCTTTGTCAGTAGTCAGGGAGTAAGGATATGTGTCAAGTGTTTATTTTTTAGATTGCACCCTGTAAACCCAAATATGGGAGAAAGGAATCATTCTTTCCTTTTGCTTGTTTCAGCTCAACCCAGAGCCATCCTGCAAGCACAAATATATATATATGTTGTTTAAAATTGTTGACAAAGAAATAAGGGATTTCTGATATAGCCATTTCGAGTTTCTTACCTCTCTTCAGTCAGAACTCACCCTTCCGGGATTCAAACCTGGGCAGTCTGCATGCTAAGCAGATGCTTTAACCTATTGAGCCACAAGTTCTCTCCCGCTTTGTCAGTAGTCAGGGAGTAAGGATATGTGTCAAGTGTTTATTTTTTAGATTGCACCCTGTAAACCCAAATATGGGAGAAAGGAATCATTCTTTCCTTTTGCTTGTTTCAGCTCAACCCAGAGCCATCCTGCAAGCACAAATATATATATATGTTGTTTAAAATTGTTGACAAAGAAATAAGGGATTTCTGATATAGCCATTTCGAGTTTCTTACCTCTCTTCAGTCAGAACTCACCCTTCCGGGATTCAAACCTGGGCAGTCTGCATGCTAAGCAGATGCTTTAACCTATTGAGCCACAAGTTCTCTCCCGCTTTGTCAGTAGTCAGGGAGTAAGGATATGTGTCAAGTGTTTATTTTTTAGATTGCACCCTGTAAACCCAAATATGGGAGAAAGGAATCATTCTTTCCTTTTGCTTGTTTCAGCTCAACCCAGAGCCATCCTGCAAGCACAAATATATATATATATGTTGTTTAAAATTGTTGACAAAGAAATAAGGGATTTCTGATATAGCCATTTCGAGTTTCTTACCTCTCTTCAGTCAGAACTCACCCTTCCGGGATTCAAACCTGGGCAGTCTGCATGCTAAGCAGATGCTTTAACCTATTGAGCCACAAGTTCTCTCCCGCTTTGTCAGTAGTCAGGGAGTAAGGATATGTGTCAAGTGTTTATTTTTTAGATTGCACCCTGTAAACCCAAATATGGGAGAAAGGAATCATTCTTTCCTTTTGCTTGTTTCAGCTCAACCCAGAGCCATCCTGCAAGCACAAATATATATATATGTTGTTTAAAATTGTTGACAAAGAAATAAGGGATTTCTGATATAGCCATTTCGAGTTTCTTACCTCTCTTCAGTCAGAACTCACCCTTCCGGGATTCAAACCTGGGCAGTCTGCATGCTAAGCAGATGCTTTAACCTATTGAGCCACAAGTTCTCTCCCGCTTTGTCAGTAGTCAGGGAGTAAGGATATGTGTCAAGTGTTTATTTTTTAGATTGCACCCTGTAAACCCAAATATGGGAGAAAGGAATCATTCTTTCCTTTTGCTTGTTTCAGCTCAACCCAGAGCCATCCTGCAAGCACAAATATATATATATGTTGTTTAAAATTGTTGACAAAGAAATAAGGGATTTCTGATATAGCCATTTCGAGTTTCTTACCTCTCTTCAGTCAGAACTCACCCTTCCGGGATTCAAACCTGGGCAGTCTGCATGCTAAGCAGATGCTTTAACCTATTGAGCCACAAGTTCTCTCCCGCTTTGTCAGTAGTCAGGGAGTAAGGATATGTGTCAAGTGTTTATTTTTTAGATTGCACCCTGTAAACCCAAATATGGGAGAAAGGAATCATTCTTTCCTTTTGCTTGTTTCAGCTCAACCCAGAGCCATCCTGCAAGCACAAATATATATATATATATATGTTGTTTAAAATTGTTGACAAAGAAATAAGGGATTTCTGATATAGCCATTTCGAGTTTCTTACCTCTCTTCAGTCAGAACTCACCCTTCCGGGATTCAAACCTGGGCAGTCTGCATGCTAAGCAGATGCTTTAACCTATTGAGCCACAAGTTCTCTCCCGCTTTGTCAGTAGTCAGGGAGTAAGGATATGTGTCAAGTGTTTATTTTTTAGATTGCACCCTGTAAACCCAAATATGGGAGAAAGGAATCATTCTTTCCTTTTGCTTGTTTCAGCTCAACCCAGAGCCATCCTGCAAGCACAAATATATATATATGTTGTTTAAAATTGTTGACAAAGAAATAAGGGATTTCTGATATAGCCATTTCGAGTTTCTTACCTCTCTTCAGTCAGAACTCACCCTTCCGGGATTCAAACCTGGGCAGTCTGCATGCTAAGCAGATGCTTTAACCTATTGAGCCACAAGTTCTCTCCCGCTTTGTCAGTAGTCAGGGAGTAAGGATATGTGTCAAGTGTTTATTTTTTAGATTGCACCCTGTAAACCCAAATATGGGAGAAAGGAATCATTCTTTCCTTTTGCTTGTTTCAGCTCAACCCAGAGCCATCCTGCAAGCACAAATATATATATATGTTGTTTAAAATTGTTGACAAAGAAATAAGGGATTTCTGATATAGCCATTTCGAGTTTCTTACCTCTCTTCAGTCAGAACTCACCCTTCCGGGATTCAAACCTGGGCAGTCTGCATGCTAAGCAGATGCTTTAACCTATTGAGCCACAAGTTCTCTCCCGCTTTGTCAGTAGTCAGGGAGTAAGGATATGTGTCAAGTGTTTATTTTTTAGATTGCACCCTGTAAACCCAAATATGGGAGAAAGGAATCATTCTTTCCTTTTGCTTGTTTCAGCTCAACCCAGAGCCATCCTGCAAGCACAAATATATATATATGTTGTTTAAAATTGTTGACAAAGAAATAAGGGATTTCTGATATAGCCATTTCGAGTTTCTTACCTCTCTTCAGTCAGAACTCACCCTTCCGGGATTCAAACCTGGGCAGTCTGCATGCTAAGCAGATGCTTTAACCTATTGAGCCACAAGTTCTCTCCCGCTTTGTCAGTAGTCAGGGAGTAAGGATATGTGTCAAGTGTTTATTTTTTAGATTGCACCCTGTAAACCCAAATATGGGAGAAAGGAATCATTCTTTCCTTTTGCTTGTTTCAGCTCAACCCAGAGCCATCCTGCAAGCACAAATATATATATATGTTGTTTAAAATTGTTGACAAAGAAATAAGGGATTTCTGATATAGCCATTTCGAGTTTCTTACCTCTCTTCAGTCAGAACTCACCCTTCCGGGATTCAAACCTGGGCAGTCTGCATGCTAAGCAGATGCTTTAACCTATTGAGCCACAAGTTCTCTCCCGCTTTGTCAGTAGTCAGGGAGTAAGGATATGTGTCAAGTGTTTATTTTTTAGATTGCACCCTGTAAACCCAAATATGGGAGAAAGGAATCATTCTTTCCTTTTGCTTGTTTCAGCTCAACCCAGAGCCATCCTGCAAGCACAAATATATATATATGTTGTTTAAAATTGTTGACAAAGAAATAAGGGATTTCTGATATAGCCATTTCGAGTTTCTTACCTCTCTTCAGTCAGAACTCACCCTTCCGGGATTCAAACCTGGGCAGTCTGCATATATATATTTGTGCTTGCAGGATGGCTCTGGGTTGAGCTGAAACAAGCAAAAGGAAAGAATGATTCCTTTCTCCCATATTTGGGTTTACAGGGTGCAATCTAAAAAATAAACACTTGACACATATCCTTACTCCCTGACTACTGACAAAGCGGGAGAGAACTTGTGGCTCAATAGGTTAAAGCATCTGCTTAGCATGCAGACTGCCCAGGTTTGAATCCCGGAAGGGTGAGTTCTGACTGAAGAGAGGTAAGAAACTCGAAATGGCTATATCAGAAATCCCTTATTTCTTTGTCAACAATTTTAAACAACATATATATATATATTTGTGCTTGCAGGATGGCTCTGGGTTGAGCTGAAACAAGCAAAAGGAAAGAATGATTCCTTTCTCCCATATTTGGGTTTACAGGGTGCAATCTAAAAAATAAACACTTGACACATATCCTTACTCCCTGACTACTGACAAAGCGGGAGAGAACTTGTGGCTCAATAGGTTAAAGCATCTGCTTAGCATGCAGACTGCCCAGGTTTGAATCCCGGAAGGGTGAGTTCTGACTGAAGAGAGGTAAGAAACTCGAAATGGCTATATCAGAAATCCCTTATTTCTTTGTCAACAATTTTAAACAACATATATATATATATTTGTGCTTGCAGGATGGCTCTGGGTTGAGCTGAAACAAGCAAAAGGAAAGAATGATTCCTTTCTCCCATATTTGGGTTTACAGGGTGCAATCTAAAAAATAAACACTTGACACATATCCTTACTCCCTGACTACTGACAAAGCGGGAGAGAACTTGTGGCTCAATAGGTTAAAGCATCTGCTTAGCATGCAGACTGCCCAGGTTTGAATCCCGGAAGGGTGAGTTCTGACTGAAGAGAGTTAAGAAACTCGAAATGGCTATATCAGAAATCCCTTATTTCTTTGTCAACAATTTTAAACAACATATATATATATTTGTGCTTGCAGGATGGCTCTGGGTTGAGCTGAAACAAGCAAAAGGAAAGAATGATTCCTTTCTCCCATATTTGGGTTTACAGGGTGCAATCTAAAAAATAAACACTTGACACATATCCTTACTCCCTGACTACTGACAAAGCGGGAGAGAACTTGTGGCTCAATAGGTTAAAGCATCTGCTTAGCATGCAGACTGCCCAGGTTTGAATCCCGGAAGGGTGAGTTCTGACTGAAGAGAGTTAAGAAACTCGAAATGGCTATATCAGAAATCCCTTATTTCTTTGTCAACAATTTTAAACAACATATATATATATTTGTGCTTGCAGGATGGCTCTGGGTTGAGCTGAAACAAGCAAAAGGAAAGAATGATTCCTTTCTCCCATATTTGGGTTTACAGGGTGCAATCTAAAAAATAAACACTTGACACATATCCTTACTCCCTGACTACTGACAAAGCGGGAGAGAACTTGTGGCTCAATAGGTTAAAGCATCTGCTTAGCATGCAGACTGCCCAGGTTTGAATCCCGGAAGGGTGAGTTCTGACTGAAGAGAGTTAAGAAACTCGAAATGGCTATATCAGAAATCCCTTATTTCTTTGTCAACAATTTTAAACAACATATATATATATATTTGTGCTTGCAGGATGGCTCTGGGTTGAGCTGAAACAAGCAAAAGGAAAGAATGATTCCTTTCTCCCATATTTGGGTTTACAGGGTGCAATCTAAAAAATAAACACTTGACACATATCCTTACTCCCTGACTACTGACAAAGCGGGAGAGAACTTGTGGCTCAATAGGTTAAAGCATCTGCTTAGCATGCAGACTGCCCAGGTTTGAATCCCGGAAGGGTGAGTTCTGACTGAAGAGAGTTAAGAAACTCGAAATGGCTATATCAGAAATCCCTTATTTCTTTGTCAACAATTTTAAACAACATATATATATATTTGTGCTTGCAGGATGGCTCTGGGTTGAGCTGAAACAAGCAAAAGGAAAGAATGATTCCTTCCTCCCATATTTGGGTTTACAGGGTGCAATCTAAAAAATAAACACTTGACACATATCCTTACTCCCTGACTACTGACAAAGCGGGAGAGAACTTGTGGCTCAATAGGTTAAAGCATCTGCTTAGCATGCAGACTGCCCAGGTTTGAATCCCGGAAGGGTGAGTTCTGACTGAAGAGAGTTAAGAAACTCGAAATGGCTATATCAGAAATCCCTTATTTCTTTGTCAACAATTTTAAACAACATATATATATATTTGTGCTTGCAGGATGGCTCTGGGTTGAGCTGAAACAAGCAAAAGGAAAGAATGATTCCTTTCTCCCATATTTGGGTTTACAGGGTGCAATCTAAAAAATAAACACTTGACACATATCCTTACTCCCTGACTACTGACAAAGCGGGAGAGAACTTGTGGCTCAATAGGTTAAAGCATCTGCTTAGCATGCAGACTGCCCAGGTTTGAATCCCGGAAGGGTGAGTTCTGACTGAAGAGAGTTAAGAAACTCGAAATGGCTATATCAGAAATCCCTTATTTCTTTGTCAACAATTTTAAACAACATATATATATATTTGTGCTTGCAGGATGGCTCTGGGTTGAGCTGAAACAAGCAAAAGGAAAGAATGATTCCTTCCTCCCATATTTGGGTTTACAGGGTGCAATCTAAAAAATAAACACTTGACACATATCCTTACTCCCTGACTACTGACAAAGCGGGAGAGAACTTGTGGCTCAATAGGTTAAAGCATCTGCTTAGCATGCAGACTGCCCAGGTTTGAATCCCGGAAGGGTGAGTTCTGACTGAAGAGAGTTAAGAAACTCGAAATGGCTATATCAGAAATCCCTTATTTCTTTGTCAACAATTTTAAACAACATATATATATATTTGTGCTTGCAGGATGGCTCTGGGTTGAGCTGAAACAAGCAAAAGGAAAGAATGATTCCTTTCTCCCATATTTGGGTTTACAGGGTGCAATCTAAAAAATAAACACTTGACACATATCCTTACTCCCTGACTACTGACAAAGCGGGAGAGAACTTGTGGCTCAATAGGTTAAAGCATCTGCTTAGCATGCAGACTGCCCAGGTTTGAATCCCGGAAGGGTGAGTTCTGACTGAAGAGAGGTAAGAAACTCGAAATGGCTATATCAGAAATCCCTTATTTCTTTGTCAACAATTTTAAACAACATATATATATATATTTGTGCTTGCAGGATGGCTCTGGGTTGAGCTGAAACAAGCAAAAGGAAAGAATGATTCCTTTCTCCCATATTTGGGTTTACAGGGTGCAATCTAAAAAATAAACACTTGACACATATCCTTACTCCCTGACTACTGACAAAGCGGGAGAGAACTTGTGGCTCAATAGGTTAAAGCATCTGCTTAGCATGCAGACTGCCCAGGTTTGAATCCCGGAAGGGTGAGTTCTGACTGAAGAGAGGTAAGAAACTCGAAATGGCTATATCAGAAATCCCTTATTTCTTTGTCAACAATTTTAAACAACATATATATATATTTGTGCTTGCAGGATGGCTCTGGGTTGAGCTGAAACAAGCAAAAGGAAAGAATGATTCCTTTCTCCCATATTTGGGTTTACAGGGTGCAATCTAAAAAATAAACACTTGACACATATCCTTACTCCCTGACTACTGACAAAGCGGGAGAGAACTTGTGGCTCAATAGGTTAAAGCATCTGCTTAGCATGCAGACTGCCCAGGTTTGAATCCCGGAAGGGTGAGTTCTGACTGAAGAGAGTTAAGAAACTCGAAATGGCTATATCAGAAATCCCTTATTTCTTTGTCAACAATTTTAAACAACATATATATATATTTGTGCTTGCAGGATGGCTCTGGGTTGAGCTGAAACAAGCAAAAGGAAAGAATGATTCCTTTCTCCCATATTTGGGTTTACAGGGTGCAATCTAAAAAATAAACACTTGACACATATCCTTACTCCCTGACTACTGACAAAGCGGGAGAGAACTTGTGGCTCAATAGGTTAAAGCATCTGCTTAGCATGCAGACTGCCCAGGTTTGAATCCCGGAAGGGTGAGTTCTGACTGAAGAGAGTTAAGAAACTCGAAATGGCTATATCAGAAATCCCTTATTTCTTTGTCAACAATTTTAAACAACATATATATATATTTGTGCTTGCAGGATGGCTCTGGGTTGAGCTGAAACAAGCAAAAGGAAAGAATGATTCCTTCCTCCCATATTTGGGTTTACAGGGTGCAATCTAAAAAATAAACACTTGACACATATCCTTACTCCCTGACTACTGACAAAGCGGGAGAGAACTTGTGGCTCAATAGGTTAAAGCATCTGCTTAGCATGCAGACTGCCCAGGTTTGAATCCCGGAAGGGTGAGTTCTGACTGAAGAGAGTTAAGAAACTCGAAATGGCTATATCAGAAATCCCTTATTTCTTTGTCAACAATTTTAAACAACATATATATATATTTGTGCTTGCAGGATGGCTCTGGGTTGAGCTGAAACAAGCAAAAGGAAAGAATGATTCCTTTCTCCCATATTTGGGTTTACAGGGTGCAATCTAAAAAATAAACACTTGACACATATCCTTACTCCCTGACTACTGACAAAGCGGGAGAGAACTTGTGGCTCAATAGGTTAAAGCATCTGCTTAGCATGCAGACTGCCCAGGTTTGAATCCCGGAAGGGTGAGTTCTGACTGAAGAGAGTTAAGAAACTCGAAATGGCTATATCAGAAATCCCTTATTTCTTTGTCAACAATTTTAAACAACATATATATATATATTTGTGCTTGCAGGATGGCTCTGGGTTGAGCTGAAACAAGCAAAAGGAAAGAATGATTCCTTTCTCCCATATTTGGGTTTACAGGGTGCAATCTAAAAAATAAACACTTGACACATATCCTTACTCCCTGACTACTGACAAAGCGGGAGAGAACTTGTGGCTCAATAGGTTAAAGCATCTGCTTAGCATGCAGACTGCCCAGGTTTGAATCCCGGAAGGGTGAGTTCTGACTGAAGAGAGTTAAGAAACTCGAAATGGCTATATCAGAAATCCCTTATTTCTTTGTCAACAATTTTAAACAACATATATATATATTTGTGCTTGCAGGATGGCTCTGGGTTGAGCTGAAACAAGCAAAAGGAAAGAATGATTCCTTTCTCCCATATTTGGGTTTACAGGGTGCAATCTAAAAAATAAACACTTGACACATATCCTTACTCCCTGACTACTGACAAAGCGGGAGAGAACTTGTGGCTCAATAGGTTAAAGCATCTGCTTAGCATGCAGACTGCCCAGGTTTGAATCCCGGAAGGGTGAGTTCTGACTGAAGAGAGTTAAGAAACTCGAAATGGCTATATCAGAAATCCCTTATTTCTTTGTCAACAATTTTAAACAACATATATATTTGTGCTTGCAGGATGGCTCTGGGTTGAGCTGAAACAAGCAAAAGGAAAGAATGATTCCTTCCTCCCATATTTGGGTTTACAGGGTGCAATCTAAAAAATAAACACTTGACACATATCCTTACTCCCTGACTACTGACAAAGCGGGAGAGAACTTGTGGCTCAATAGGTTAAAGCATCTGCTTAGCATGCAGACTGCCCAGGTTTGAATCCCGGAAGGGTGAGTTCTGACTGAAGAGAGTTAAGAAACTCGAAATGGCTATATCAGAAATCCCTTATTTCTTTGTCAACAATTTTAAACAACATATATATTTGTGCTTGCAGGATGGCTCTGGGTTGAGCTGAAACAAGCAAAAGGAAAGAATGATTCCTTCCTCCCATATTTGGGTTTACAGGGTGCAATCTAAAAAATAAACACTTGACACATATCCTTACTCCCTGACTACTGACAAAGCGGGAGAGAACTTGTGGCTCAATAGGTTAAAGCATCTGCTTAGCATGCAGACTGCCCAGGTTTGAATTCCGGAAGGGTGAGTTCTGACTGAAGAGAGTTAAGAAACTCGAAATGGCTATATCAGAAATCCCTTATTTCTTTGTCAACAATTTTAAACAACATATATATATATTTGTGCTTGCAGGATGGCTCTGGGTTGAGCTGAAACAAGCAAAAGGAAAGAATGATTCCTTCCTCCCATATTTGGGTTTACAGGGTGCAATCTAAAAAATAAACACTTGACACATATCCTTACTCCCTGACTACTGACAAAGCGGGAGAGAACTTGTGGCTCAATAGGTTAAAGCATCTGCTTAGCATGCAGACTGCCCAGGTTTGAATCCCGGAAGGGTGAGTTCTGACTGAAGAGAGTTAAGAAACTCGAAATGGCTATATCAGAAATCCCTTATTTCTTTGTCAACAATTTTAAACAACATATATATATATATTTGTGCTTGCAGGATGGCTCTGGGTTGAGCTGAAACAAGCAAAAGGAAAGAATGATTCCTTTCTCCCATATTTGGGTTTACAGGGTGCAATCTAAAAAATAAACACTTGACACATATCCTTACTCCCTGACTACTGACAAAGCGGGAGAGAACTTGTGGCTCAATAGGTTAAAGCATCTGCTTAGCATGCAGACTGCCCAGGTTTGAATCCCGGAAGGGTGAGTTCTGACTGAAGAGAGGTAAGAAACTCGAAATGGCTATATCAGAAATCCCTTATTTCTTTGTCAACAATTTTAAACAACATATATATATATTTGTGCTTGCAGGATGGCTCTGGGTTGAGCTGAAACAAGCAAAAGGAAAGAATGATTCCTTTCTCCCATATTTGGGTTTACAGGGTGCAATCTAAAAAATAAACACTTGACACATATCCTTACTCCCTGACTACTGACAAAGCGGGAGAGAACTTGTGGCTCAATAGGTTAAAGCATCTGCTTAGCATGCAGACTGCCCAGGTTTGAATCCCGGAAGGGTGAGTTCTGACTGAAGAGAGTTAAGAAACTCGAAATGGCTATATCAGAAATCCCTTATTTCTTTGTCAACAATTTTAAACAACATATATATATATTTGTGCTTGCAGGATGGCTCTGGGTTGAGCTGAAACAAGCAAAAGGAAAGAATGATTCCTTTCTCCCATATTTGGGTTTACAGGGTGCAATCTAAAAAATAAACACTTGACACATATCCTTACTCCCTGACTACTGACAAAGCGGGAGAGAACTTGTGGCTCAATAGGTTAAAGCATCTGCTTAGCATGCAGACTGCCCAGGTTTGAATCCCGGAAGGGTGAGTTCTGACTGAAGAGAGGTAAGAAACTCGAAATGGCTATATCAGAAATCCCTTATTTCTTTGTCAACAATTTTAAACAACATATATATATATTTGTGCTTGCAGGATGGCTCTGGGTTGAGCTGAAACAAGCAAAAGGAAAGAATGATTCCTTTCTCCCATATTTGGGTTTACAGGGTGCAATCTAAAAAATAAACACTTGACACATATCCTTACTCCCTGACTACTGACAAAGCGGGAGAGAACTTGTGGCTCAATAGGTTAAAGCATCTGCTTAGCATGCAGACTGCCCAGGTTTGAATCCCGGAAGGGTGAGTTCTGACTGAAGAGAGGTAAGAAACTCGAAATGGCTATATCAGAAATCCCTTATTTCTTTGTCAACAATTTTAAACAACATATATATATATTTGTGCTTGCAGGATGGCTCTGGGTTGAGCTGAAACAAGCAAAAGGAAAGAATGATTCCTTTCTCCCATATTTGGGTTTACAGGGTGCAATCTAAAAAATAAACACTTGACACATATCCTTACTCCCTGACTACTGACAAAGCGGGAGAGAACTTGTGGCTCAATAGGTTAAAGCATCTGCTTAGCATGCAGACTGCCCAGGTTTGAATCCCGGAAGGGTGAGTTCTGACTGAAGAGAGGTAAGAAACTCGAAATGGCTATATCAGAAATCCCTTATTTCTTTGTCAACAATTTTAAACAACATATATATATATTTGTGCTTGCAGGATGGCTCTGGGTTGAGCTGAAACAAGCAAAAGGAAAGAATGATTCCTTTCTCCCATATTTGGGTTTACAGGGTGCAATCTAAAAAATAAACACTTGACACATATCCTTACTCCCTGACTACTGACAAAGCGGGAGAGAACTTGTGGCTCAATAGGTTAAAGCATCTGCTTAGCATGCAGACTGCCCAGGTTTGAATCCCGGAAGGGTGAGTTCTGACTGAAGAGAGTTAAGAAACTCGAAATGGCTATATCAGAAATCCCTTATTTCTTTGTCAACAATTTTAAACAACATATATATATATTTGTGCTTGCAGGATGGCTCTGGGTTGAGCTGAAACAAGCAAAAGGAAAGAATGATTCCTTTCTCCCATATTTGGGTTTACAGGGTGCAATCTAAAAAATAAACACTTGACATATATATATATATATATATATATATATATATATATATATATATATATATATATATATATATATATATATATATATATATATATATATATATATATATATATATATATATATATATATATATATATATATATATATATATATATATATATATATATATATATATATATATATATATATATATATATATATATATATATATATATATATATATATACCGTGTTTCCCCTAAAGCAAGACAGGGTCACATTTTCTTTTTATCCCCAAAAGCCCCACTATGTCTACTTTCGGGGTACGGCTTATATTGATTGGAAAACAATTGTCAGTTTTATTTTAAGTATTTTAAGTATTTAAGTATTTTAAGCAGGAGGCGGAAGTGGGCAGGAGTAATATGTCTTACTTTCGTGGTACGGCTTATATTAGCCGACCCCCTGAAAACCCCGATACGTCTTACAATCGGGGGTGTCTTACTATCGGGGAAACAGGGTATATATATATATATATATATATATATTTGTTTTCTGAGGTTTTCGCGGGTGTCTGTATGCAGGTCTTTGGTTCTTCGGGTTTTCTCCCACGTAGAATTTGAAGTGTCTTGGCAACGTTTCGATGAAATCTCATTCATCATCGTCAGGCTGGTGCTTTTGGCTTCTGCTACTAGGAGACCACACATTGCTCCTAGTAGCAGAAGCCAAAAGCACCAGCCTGACGATGATGAATGAGATTTCATCGAAACGTTGCCAAGACACTTCAAATTCTACGTGGGAGAAAACCCGAAGAACCAAAGACCTGCATATATATATATATATATATATATATATATATATATATATATATATATATATATATATATATATATATATATATATATATATATATATATAAAATAAAATTGCTAACAAAGAATAAAGGGAGAACTGGGATAGCTATTTCAAGTTTCTTAACTCTCATCAGCCAGACTTACCCTTCTGATGAGAGTTAAGAAACTCGAAATAGCTATCCCAGTTCTCCCTTTATTCTTTGTTAGCAATTTAAAATAATATATATATATATATATACTGGTTCCTGTGGATGGCTCTGGGTTGAGCTGAAACAGGTAAAAGAAAGAAGATTTCTTTCTCCCATATTTGGGTTGACAGGGTGCAATTTAAAAAAGAAACACTCAATATATATATATATATATATATGTCAAGTGTTTATTTTTTTTTTTTTTTTAGATTGCACCCTGTAAACCCAAATATGGGAGGAAGGAATCATTCTTTCCTTTTGCTTGTTTCAGCTCAACCCAGAGCCATCCAGCAAGCACAAATATATATATGTTGTTTAAAATTGTTGACAAAGAAATAAGGGATTTCAACAACATGTATATATTTGTGCTTGCAGATGGCTCTGGGTTGAGCTGTAACAAGCAAAGGAAAGAATGATTTCTTCCTCCCATATTTGGGTTTACAGGGTGCAATCTAAAAAATAACCACTTGACACACATATCCACTCCCTGACTACTAAGAAAGTGGGACAGAGCCTGTGGCTTGAGGCTAAAGCTTCTGCCTAGCATGCAGACTGCCCAGGTTCGAATCCCAGAAAGGGTGAATTCTGACTGAAGAGAGGTAAATAACTCGAAATAGCTATCTCAGAAATCCCTTATTTCTTTGTTAACAATTTCAACAACATATATATATATATAATGGCCTCAAAATATGCATAACATAAAAAGGCAATGTTTTAATTTATATGTTCAGCTTTTTTTTTAAATCAGCCTCAGAGAGTCCAGTAGAATCTGACAGGATTCCACCTGGCTTCAGTAGGAAAGAGGCATCCTGTCTTTACTTGGTTCTGCTCGTTTTTAAACTGAAAACTATGTTCATTTAAACTAGCTTTTAAAGAACATCTTTAGTTGGTAAAGTAGCAATTTTGTTTCTATTGAGAACAGATTATTAATACTAGTAATTATATTTCTCAAGCGCTGAATGATTGAAAGTCATTAGACATATCAGTATGTGTGTATATACACACACACAGTTGTACAATACTTCATAGTATCTCCTTTAATTTTCAAAGGAATCTTTTTAAAAGTTATGCATTTCTCTTTTTTATCTTAATTAATTGTGTTTTTTGTTTTACTGGTTGGTCTAGGGCTGAATAAAGATTGATTGATCGACAGGAAAGATGCAGTACAGGAAGTCCTCAACTTATGACTATAATGCACCACATGACCAGTCCAATTTTATGACTTTTTTTTGTACCTGTCATTAAGTGAATATAGCAGTCGTAAAGCTAATGCTGCAATTGTTAAGCAAACAATTAGTACAATGGGTGTTTTTTGTCAGATAGCAAAAATAAATGCCAGTTTCCAGCAAAAAAAATGCAAATTGCAGTCATGTGGCTGTGGGATGTTGTAAATGGCTACTCATGTGGATTGGTTGCTAAGCATTCAAAATGTGATCATGTGACTGTGGGGATGGTGGCTGTTCAAACAGTATCATTAATTTTATATGACAAAGGGCAGACTTCCTAAGAACCATTACATCGATTAAAAAAATAGCTCCAAGTGCAGCCTAACTTGCTTAGCAAATAAACAGATATTGTACTCCAGATGGTTGTTGAACTACACTCCCAGCATCCCACCTCATTGGATATTCCAACAAGGGATTGCCAGTCATTGCAGTTCAGCAACATCTGGATAATTACATGCTCTCAATCTCTGCCATTAATTTGTGGCAATGCTAGTTAATCACCAGCTTGTAAAATGTAGGTGTCAAATGAGAACAAGAAAAGTTTAAGTTAGTAATCCTACATGTAGATATAATTTTTCTAGGTCTAGACTGCAGATATTTGACAATCATCCGTTGTAGCCAAAAGATATCTGGAGGACACTTATCTGGATTTTGCAGTCCACTCCAATAGACCTGATTTCAGGTTTTCCATCAAAACACTAAGAACTGTCATCATTGCCCAGTCTAAATAGATATATAAATAAACTGAATGTCTACATTACAAAGACTGAGGAAAGAGCCACACTTCTGCAAATCTTATATATGAAGATTTTGCCCCTTTATTTCTCTTTTTTACTCTCTTCCTGCTGTCTTCAATCTTCATATAAATCATAAAATGCTGATCATTAATAGTCAACCAATTCATTCTTGTATAGAGTTCTTTGTTCCTGTAGTTCTATAGAGTTCTGTTTTTCGGTTATTCAGTGTTCATTCAAATGCCAATTTGTGTTGCAGTATTTTAAATATGAGTCACATTTTATAATGCATAAACTTTTCATACAACTGCTTCTGGTTCCAGAGAGAACCAAAATACAAGCCATTTTTTCAGATCAGGAATCTTCTTCCGTGGTATAAAAGAAAACAGACTAAACAATGCTACTCAGTAGCATTTATATTTATGTTTATGTATTTATATTTTAACAAATTATAAAACTGAAACAATGCTTATCTGGCTTGGATTATTTGAGTATGAAGACCAAGCAATGTAGCCACTGGGGCATAAAATGCTTTGAACTATTCTGTTCTATTTTTATATAGTAAAGAGTCAATGACTACCCCATCCTTTCCAATATTGAATACATTTTCCAAGGTGCTGTCAAGAAATCATTTGCTCTTCCAACCCACTCATTTTCATATATGTTTTCAAAACTTCAATTCTACTCTGATTTGGGTAGGTTTAGAGGCAAGATGAAGGGAGAAAGCAGAATGTTTCCTTGATCTTGCTCTGGTTAATTTTTGTATCTTGTGAGTTGTCCAAATATTAGGATTAGGCAAAAGAGACTTGGAATTGATGTGTCATGATTCTGTATTGCAATTATTAAGCGACAACTGTACTTATCAAGTCTTTTTTAGATTCCTGAGGAGATATCAGGTTCCTTAGGAGAAGGTAATCAGCATCCAGATGTTATGATCTTGAATGGGTTTCTACAACAACAAGTGTTTGCAGCTGGGGAAGAAATCATAAAATGGAGACACCTGAGAGCAGTGACTGATCCACTGCAAATATAAAGTCTCTCCTACAACAGGATATGAGTATCCAAATCCTCACTCAAATATTTACTGAGGACAGGAAATGGCACCCTAGAAAAGTAATATTGGCATTTTTCTTAATGACTGTTACTACTAGAGGCTGTAAACCATTTTTCTGGATGATGCTGACTTTTGGGCTGGATATTTTTGTTTTTCTTTCTCATGGCTCCAGTGGGCATGGCCTGTGGTAGAACTGCATTACCAGTTGGTGAAATTTCAGTCTTTTAAATGGAAGGGCCTTAGGTGGGCTTTCAGCAGCAAGATCCGGAAGCAACAGTTAGTGCATTAAGTCTCTTTTGTGAGGGCACCCACCAATATGAGTGATGTTGTTGCTGAATTCCAGCACTATGAAGCAGAAATGCTCTGGGAAGCAACTCTAGAACATGTAGGTAGCTTGCTGACCATGAGTTACTTATTCCTGTACTAAACGAATATAAGATACTTTGCATATAGAACCATGCGCCTCCATGCCTCAAATTCCATGGCTTGTATAAATATACCTCTTGTCTATTTACAAATTTCTTTTCAAAGCAACATTTTTTTCACTCCTCACTACACAACAGCAGCCTAGATTAAGCTACAGGGGAAAAAAACAATCTTGGCAAAATATAAAATAATAGTCCCAAGGAACATAAATATCTGTTCATAAAGATATATTAGGTTTATAATATAAGATGTATTTATTAATATAAGACTTATTTATGTTTCATGTTTCTAAACCACCCATCTCCTTCAAAGAGGTTCAACTGATAGTGATTAGAAGTAGCTCTTGAGAGCCCACTTTTGGAATTTCCTCCCTGAAGAAGTTTTGCTGGTTGAACTTCAGTTTTATTTTGGGTATCTGGTTTTTAGAGAAAAAAAATAAACAGACATAGAGAACAAGAAACCTTAACCATCAGGGTAATGTGAAAAGGCAAGCAAAAAATAAAATCAGAATTCTCTGAAATTGTCAAGGTAACATAATGAGCATTTAATTCTCACCGCAAAATGGTGTCTGAAAATATTTGGAATTTGAATTTTAATTGCAGTTGGAGATTAGGAATCTAATAGCAATAGCAATACCACTTAGACTTATGTACCACCCCATAGTGCTTTACAGCACTCTCTGAGTGGTTTACAGAGTCAGCCTATTGCCCCCAACAATCTGGATCCTCATTTTATGGATCTTGGAAGGATGGAAGGATGAGTCAACCTTCAGTCATTCGGATCAAACTCCTGGCAATCAGCAGAATTAACCTGCAGTATTGCATTTTAACCACTGCGCCACTGTGACTCTAATGGAACCTTTTCAACAAACAGTTCAAGAGTTCTGCAGGGAAATCCAGTTTTCCAGGGAAATCCTTGGAAAAACACAAGTTGGGCAAGCAAAAATCTTGACAAGGCAACATTCTAGGAATATAGCTTATTCATTGATTAGTCGTTGTGACCATATCAAAAATTAAACCAAATAAAAAACAGAATCTAAATCCAGAGTAAAATAGATAAAAGAAAATACAGAAATAAATTACATACGTGACAAACAGTAAAAAAACCAACACCCAGATAAATACATCCCTTTTACCGAAAACTCTGATCTGTTCGATTTAATGGATTCTTAGCTCAACTACCTTAATTATAAACTTAGCAGTTGTGCTCACTATGTATACGTTAGAAACCAGGAGGAAATAGGAAAATTTGTGATTCAGATCCCAGTGGGCTGTTCTTTCAAGTAAGGATTTTAAGTATATAAGTTTAAAAGGGGCATACTGTTGACAGTCTAATAAAACATAGGTAACATATAATCATGGTAACAATTCAATCCTAACTGGCTCAAGATTGACTCAGCCTTCCATCCTTCTGCGTTCGGTAAAATGAGGATCCAGAATGTTGAGGTGAATATGCTGACTCTTTAGCTGCTTAGAGAGTGCTGTAAAAGCACTATGAAGTGGTATATAAGTCTAAGTGCTAATTGCTTTTGCTATTCCCAGTGAGAAGAAAAGTAGAGGAAAGAGTAATAATAAAGGAGACAGCATTGTGTCCCCTAACATGGACTGATAGGATGTTCTGATATGTCTATAATTGTACTTACTGGTCCTACTTGGGGATTCCATGTTTTGAACTGGGAACCTTTTGATGCAAAGTACATGGTGGAGTTAATATGCTGTTATTCTCCAGGGCAGTGACATGACAGGTAAGAAAATGAGAAGGTACAAAGCAGAGGTTAGAATATTAGTTCTGCTGGTTAGAGTATTAGTTCTGCCTGTTGGAATATTCATGAGCAGGAAGAGTCATGTGGTAACTCAGTCAGCCAATGTGAAGAAAGTGCTATTGAGTCTGTGCAAAAGGGTATTGAGTTAGGAGCTGGATTTCCAGTCTCAGGTTTGTCTCTGTATCTCTCTGTAAGAAGTCTTCATTGAGCTATGTTGAAGAATGTATGGTATTGTAAATATTTTGATATGAATATAAAAAGGTTATGTTGAATCAGCTAAATGCAGTCAACTATGAGAGCTTCTGATTTATTTTTTCACCAACAGAGAAATTAAAATTCTCTAACAGGTTATGGGCCCAGAGCTTACTAAGAACTGCATTGTAATTTAAAGCTGGAAGAAATTGCCTGTGTTTAGAAAGTATAAGAACAAGGCAGAATTAGCAGAATGGCTGCAATGGAATTTAAGGAAAGCTCTGTGCCTCGTTTGGGCCAGAAGAATTACATTGTGTGGGCTGCTAAAATGGAATGTTTGCTCAAGGCTAAAGAGCTGTGGTATATCATAGAAAATCTACCACAAGTGTTTGCAGATGCTGATCAGAAAAGTCATGATCAAGCAATGGCTTATCTCATCTTGAATTTAGATGATGAACAATTTCTAAATGTTGCCAATTTAAAGACTGCAAAGGAGATGTGGTTGAAGTTGAGAGCGGTGCACATGAATGTTTCTGCATGCAATATAGTGCAATTGTCAAAAAAACTTTACAAGGCCTGTTTGCAATCAGGTGAATCTGTGGAACAGCATTTAAATAAAATACAAAGTTTATTTTTGGACTTAGAACAATGTAGGATTAAATTCCCTGAGTCCCAGAAGGTTTTATTGGTGTTGAACAGTTTAGATAAAACCTGGGACACAGTTTCTGCGATATTTGAGTGTAAAGAAGAGCAAGACTTAAATTTTGAGGCTTTAAAGGCATGTTTGCTTAATGAAGAAGAAAAGCAACATTTTAGGAACAGCCACAAGGAGGTGAAATTCCTGAGGAGGGGGTCCAGACTGCAAGTCTCCAGAGAAGAAACAAGCAGATGGGACCAAGTTGCATCAAAAGAGAGATTTTGCAGGCAGAGGGCTCAGCAAGAAAAGAATTGCTACATTTGTGGAGCAAACACACATCTGAAAAGGAACTGTTTGCAGAGGAACAATTTGCAGCAAAGGACATTTGTGCAAGCAAAAAAGACTGATTTGCAAAAGGACATTTTGGTGTTCCAAAAGTTTGCTATAGCAACAACAGAGACAAGTGGCTAATAGATAGTGGGGCAAGTCAAACAATTGTTAATGACTCTGAATTATTTTGCAGGTTTGTTCCAGTAGCACAAGAAGCTGTGGCTTTGGCAAATGGCCAGAAAGCAAAAGTCATTGGAAGAGGCGATGTAAAAATTCCATATTTGGAATCAAAGTTTACCAATGTGCTTTGTGTACCTGAGATGGAACATAATTTGTTAAGTGTGTCTAATTTAGACAAACAAGGTTTTGAGATCATTTTTGTAAATGGGAAGGGTCTCATCAAAAGGAATGGGAATATTTGTGCAGAAGGCATAAAGGAAGATAATCTATATGTATTGCAGGGTCAAAAGGTTCAATGTTCCCATATATTTAAGAATGTTGCAGAGCATGATTCATGTGTTCATCTTCTACATAGAAGACTTGGCCATGCAAGCTTTAAAGCTTTGCAGCAAATGCAAGAGTTTGCAGAAGGGCTAAATTTGAAGGGATGCAAAACATATTTGGACTGTGCAGTATGCAAAGCATTGAAGTCAAAGGAATTCCCAGTTAGTAAATATAGCACAAGACAAACAAAAAGAGCTCTAGAGCTGATCCATGCAGATCTGGTGGGACCTATGTAAGCCAGTTTGGGAGGAGCAAAATATGCACTGGTAATTGTTGATGATTATAGCATGTATTCATTTTGCTACTTGCTTAGAGGTAAGACAGAGGTGCTACAACAATTCAAACAGTGGGTAAGTTTTGTAGAGAAAAGGTACAGATAACAAGTGTGTCAGTTGCAAACTGACAGTGGTACTGAATTTATGTCAACTAAATTCCAACAATGGTTGGGGCAGTTGGGGATAAGACACAGACATACAAATCCTTACACAGCAGCAGAGAACGGTGTAGCTGAAAGAAGGAATGGTGTTTTGCAAACAATGAAAGATTCATTATTAGAGGATTCTGGTATGAGCAGGTAATATTGGGGAGAAGCCATATTGACTGCCAATTATTTAGTTAACAGACTGTGGAGTTCCTCCATTAATAATACTCCATATGCCATTCTATATGGGAGAAAGCCATCACTGGCACATTTGAGAATTTTTGGAAGTACTGCATGGGTACATATTCCGAAATCAATCAGAAGAAAAGGACAGCAAAAGGCAAGAAAGCTCAGGTTTGCGGGCTATGAGCCAGGGTCAAAACGATATCGCTTTAGCGATGAAAGTAAAAGAATTGTAATTTCAAGGTCTGCTAATTTTGCAAAACAAAATTGGGACAGAATTAATGCAAATTCTGGGTATGTCTCACTTAATGACGGTGATCTATTTAACGACAATAACTCATCTAATGATGGAAAAATGATTATTGAAGATGTCAATGTTCAGGGAGGAGAGGCTGAACAAGACATGAAACCAGAAAGACTTGAGACACAGGAGCAGTTAATACCACATAGGTCAGAGCGATGTAACAAAGGAATTCCGCCTGACAGGTATTCTGCCAGCAAGGTAAAGATTTGCAATGTGTGGTATGAGCCAAGAAGTTATAAAGAAGTGTTGGCATTACCAAAAGCTGAACAAGAAAGATGGAAGGAGGCCATGGATAAAGAGATGAAATCCATGGGAGACCATGAAGTATTTAAATCAGTGACTTTGCCACAGGGAACCAAAGCTGTGGGTTGTAAGTGGGTATATAAGAAAAAGGTATTGCCAAATAATGATGTACAGTATAAGGCCAGGTTAGTGGCACAAGGTTTTTCACAATTAAAGAATTTGGGAGAAATAAAAAATTATCTCGGTGTAGAGATACAGAAAGATGAAAAAGGTGGTTATATTTGCAGTTAAAGGAGAAAAATTGAGCAGTTATTGGAGAAATATAATATGAAAGATTGCAATACTGCTCCCACACCCATGAGTACAGATTTTTATAATAGTTTAAGTGTGGACAAAGGTGAAACCTGTGATCAAGAGATATATCACTCAGCAACAGGGAGTTTGTTATATCTATCACAGTGGTCCAGACCAGACATAGCTTGCGCAGTAAGCATTTTGAGTAGTTTTACTGCTGCACCTATAAAGTTACATTGGATGGGTCTAAAAAGGGTTCTCAGATATTTAAAGGGAAGTATAAATTTGGGTCTTCAAATACAGATTACTGAGGAATTGAAATTAAAGTGTTATGTCGATAGTGACTATGCAAATGACATAAACACAAGGAAATCAAATTCTGGGATTGTAATATTGTTTGGAGGGACTCTGATTGAATGGAAGTCCAGAAAACAAACAACAGTTGCTATTTCAACAGCGGAAGCAGAGTTTATTGCTTTATCTGAATTGTGTTCTGAAGTAACATGGTATGTACAGTTGTTGCAAGATTTAAATATTAATGTAAAAGAATCTGTAAAGGTATTTGAAGACAATGCTGCCTGTATAAAAATGGCAACTGGTGACAGGGTGAAGAACAGAAGTAAACATGTAGACATTAAGTATTGTAATGTCAGGGAAACTGTAAAAGGAAAATGGATTAGTTTACATCATTGTTCTTCTGAGGATAATTTGGCAGACATGATGACTAAACCATTGGGTGGTGTTCACTATGGAGAATGTATTAAGTCAATAGGTCTGATGTCTCTTCCTGTCATGAAGGGAGGAGTGTTGGAATATTCATGAGCAGGAAGAGTCATGTGGTAACTCAGTCAGCCAATGTGAAGAAAGTGCTACTGAGTCTGTGCAAAAGGGTATTGAGTTAGGAGCTGGATTTCCAGTCTCAGGTTTGTCTCTGTATCTCTCTGTAAGAAGTCTTCATTGAGCTATGTTGCTGTAAAGAAGAATGTATGGTATTGTAAATATTTTGAAATGAATATAAAAAGGTTATTTTGAATCAGCTAAATGCAGTCAACTGTGAGAGCTTCTGATTTATTTTTTCACCAACAGAGAAATTAAAATTCTCTAAAACTGCCAATATTGAGGAATAAATCCCCAGCATGTTTATATATTATGTTCTTTATAAAGCACATAGATTTCAAAAAATAAAGGTTGCACTCTCCTCTTTTTTTTCATAAAAAGATCCATTTGCAGCAAATGGGGGCATGAAACATGTTTTGACACAACATATGAGTATTTCACAAATGATAGCAAAAATCTGCTTTGGAATAAAAGATCATTGATTAAACATACACATAAGGCATACTTATGAGCCTTTGCTGCTACAGCTCATGAGTTAAAAATAAATCAAGGGCTCAGGAATCAAATGCAAAGATCACTGGGTTAAAAAAAGAAACAAAACCTAAGAATCCCGAAAGCAAAGAAGTAGAAAACTAAAAGCAAAGAAACAGAAAGTGGGAAAGATATTTTTAAAATTTGTTCCAGCCTTGAAAACATCAGACATAACAAGCCTCTTTCTTCCAACTTGACAGAAAGTGTTTGATTGACTTCGGTGCACCAGGCACAGTAGAATTTGTTCCCAAGGGAAGAATAGCTTCAGCATTAAGGTGGGGAATCCTTTCAACCTCACCTATCACAGGAGTAGCTTTCTAATTGACATCCTTATTCCTTACCAGAAAGGAAGAGGGACTGCCAAATCTATTTTAATTCCATAGAAGTTCAGCAGTGTTATTGGCAGTGTGTTGGAGCAGTGTACAAAGTAAAACCAGATTGTAAGCCTTGGAAATGCTTAATTGGACCTTTTGTATGTGAGTCCTGATGAAAGTTACTGGTTTGGGTGAGAAACTAGAGAGCTGGCTGGTTCAAAATAGAGCAGGTACCAGACTGATCCCCGTTGATCCAGGTTGCAGTCTTTTCAGATGCATCTACCCCAGCACTGTTTGTGGGAATAATTTAAAGTATTTTTTTGAAAATACTGGATCCCACCTTCTCCGGGATAAACTCGGATATTGGCTGAGAATATCATCTTTCAGAACTCTGCTTGAGCTACCCCCACCTAGGAAGTTAGGAGAATGGATATTATGCCATTTGATTGCAGACATCTCTCCCTAATATAGCTGCCTAACATGTCACGGCAATCTTTTAGATATCAAGGGAAACAGTTTTAATTAGTGAAGCTTTTCATCTGTTTTAATTTTGCTTCCAGACATTTTATTGCTGCAACTTGATTACATGTTTATTTCTATTGGTTTTTAATTTCCACCAGGCTCCTTGAACACCACTGCGACAGAGAAGTAGGCGCCACGTTTTATGTGCTCAGTTGAGCGAGCAGCATTTGGAAAGGGACTTAAAAAAACTTTTTTCCCCTGTATGAACAGGTTCAAATGCTCATGCAGCTCTGTAAAATCAAGACTTTGATTCACTCCTTTCCACTACATAAAATAAATTATAGTTAGGAGAAGGTATGCAGAAATATGGGAGGGGAGAATTTCCCAGTGATGAAGTCTTTCACCTTTTTATCCTTCAAAAAGTACAGATGTGCTCCTGAAATGACAACTGCTCCTACTTTAATTTCTATTGTATTTGCATCCCAAAATATATCGTTTCTGAATCCCTATAATAAAGTGTGATTTGGAAGTTAGGAAGAGGTTCTTCCTTTGTTGTGTCAGTCAAAAGAAGAAAGGACTGTGATCATTACACATATTCTTTTGAAGCTTTTTCTTGCTGTACATTTGTGTGAAGATAACCGACTCTCTATGACAATTACACATTACCATCATTAAACACTGGCGCTCAGGTCTTCCAGAGTCTTGCTAGATGCATAGCAATATATTGCATTCAGAAAAGAAACAAAATTAGCTTCAAAACAATACCCAGTATGCAATAGTGGCGAATATCTGTAGCTCGGATGTAGGACGAGGGTGAAAGTTTGTTCTTCGAGCTTGTGAGTTGGTCTCTGAATGTTTCATTACCCCTCAGAATCCAAATCAACCACACAGTCAACCAGAGACAGCACCGACCTTCAACCAACCCATGCAAGCTCCCCTCCCTCACACCAACAGTTCACTTCGCAATGACCCTGACCTGAGGTAACTTCTCCATCACAGGCCCCTCACTGATGACTCATACCTGTCCCATCACAAGACCCTCACTTGACACACTCACACCTGAAGCCCTTATAAATAGAAGAATACTGACACCAACATCCCCAAAACTCCACTAAAGATGTTACCTAGCCTGGTGACAAAATGTTTGGAAACCAGCCCACAAGTTCGGAGAACAAACCTTCATCCCCAATACCCAGTATCCCAAAGGTGCTTTTTCACAAGCAACTGGACTTTCTTGTTTTTCTTTGAAGACATTTCGCTTCTCATCCAGGAAGCTTCCATTTATCCTGTAGATCAGCGGTTCTCAACCTATGGGTCGCGACCCCATTTGGGGTCGAACGACTGTTTCGCGGGGGTCGCCGGACACCGTGGGCTGCCATTTTGTTTTTTTTTGTTGTGCGTGTGCCACGCATGCACAGTTCGGGCTGTCGCGCGCACGCCGCGCATGCGCGGATTGGCCCGTTGCGGTCCGCCATTTTTTTGTTTTGTTTTTTCATCGCGCGCGCGCCACGCATGCGCAGTTCGGGCTGTCGTGCGCACGCTGTGCGTGCGCGGATCGGCCTATCGCAGTCCACCATTTTGTGTTTTTTTTCATCGCGTGCGTGCCACGCATGCGCGGATTGGCCCGTCGCGCACGCGCACGCGCTTCGGGGTCGCAGCACGCATGGGCGGCACAAGTGGGGTCTCAACCTGAAAAAGGTTGAGAACCACTGCTGTAGACCAAGTTCATCTTTTGTCAACGGTCCAGAAGATATGTGCCTGATCATAACTACCAGCTTCTTTTTACACAAATGCCATTCTTTTGCTTAGGGACTGACAAATGTTCACATGCTTATTGCGTGAAATATTTCTTGCTTTCCTACAAAAGATGACCTAAGTCTCAAGTACTGGTTGGTCATACATTTTAAAAAAACCAGCCCTGAGGGCAATTGGCAATTATACAATATAATTTAAGTCTTCTCAGGATGATAAATGTGTTCCAGCTGCCCTGTTTTCTAACAGAAGTCAGAAATGCAATTCTTTATGGTTGCCAAGTTGGCACGTGCTCCCTCAAGAGCATGCTGGGCAAAAAGCTTTTGCTGAAGCAACCTTCATGAGGCTTTCTAAAGGAAAAGGACATTTCTAAAACCATCCCATTTTAAATGTTCTTGTTTCAAAGATTAAAAAAAACATAATGACATGCTTCAATGTTCCACATGATTTTCATGCTCCTGGCGTTATGTTGGCACACAGCCCTTGAAGAGGTGATCTTGGAAGGAAAAAAAGCTAAAAGTTGACCAGATAAACTTGTGATCTGACCCTTCTTGAATATTGTTGAAGCACTAAAGAAAAGAGGAACTCTTTTTCAGGCAATTTCTCCACCTTATAAACAATTTACTCCACCAAACAGAGCCCTGTACTCTTTGTGTGGCTGATTACAATATTTGTAGACAACCCAAATCTAGTCAGACTCTGGGTGGTAAATAGATATAACAATCACAAGTACATAAATCATAGAAATGAGACATAATAAAAATGGCCTTCAATTAGCAGTCAGAATCATCTAGGGCCAAAAGCACAGTGGAATAATTCATTTTTTCCCACTTGATTGCAAAATACAAGAATGGGCGTGCTTCTGGAAGAAGTTAATTTTAAAGCACAGACTCTACGACTGAGAAAGCCTGCTTCTAGCCTACATGCCTCCCCCACACACATACTCCTTCTGAGCTCTATGTAGCATCAACAAGTCTCCATAGGTGTCTGCACTCAAAAAAACAGGTTTGGTTCTGGCAAGGACATTCCTGATGTAATACATTGCCATACCATGCAGAAGGCAATGGCTTTAAAATTTGAGTTATCCTGCAGTAGCAGAGATGCTCCACCAGTAATCTAGCTACTGTGTTTTGCACCGGCTAAAGCTTACTAGCTGTCTCAAAAGACAATCCATTTATTGCAGTAACCAATGCTACATCTGCCCCAGGGCAGACCTGAATTCTCCAGGAAATAATCTCAGCTGTACTTGATGTTCTAGGCCTTCTTAACAATCTTCCCTAAAAAGAGATAACTTTTACCCACTCTCCAACTTCCTACCTTTAAAGGGAAGACTTCTTCAAGAGAGAGAGCATACTACCATGTCCTTCAAATAAAACAATATTACACATCTTCAGAGAAGCATTGGCTATATTCTGAGTCCTCTTGCCTCACCTAGTCATGCAAAGGAGCCAAGCTGTGACTGAGTTCTAATTACAGAGAACCCTATACATTTCCTTGGGTTCCACAGTTATAAAGGTATCTCAGATAGCATGTTACCTTGCTTACCATAATGGATTCTACACCTCTGCTAAAAACCACCAAACATATCCAGCAAGTATGCCAAACTTTCCCTAAAATCTCTAGATTTACTTTGAATCAAATAGGAATCTAGAGACACCATAAGCATAGACAAGAGCTGATGTTTGGCTACTCTTATTGTTTCTATATACACTCAGATGTGAGCTCTTAAAAATGCTCAGTTCCATCCACTTCTGGTTTTCTGCCACCATCCTTTTAGGCATATTTGGTTTGCTTCATAGAACACAGAACTGTCTGCCGCCTTCTCAAGGAATTCCCCAAGCACTCTGAAAACTCTCAGGATTCATTAGGCATCTGGGACAGACTATTCTAAAGGATATGTGGTCCAGGGCTGTGATTACTTGTAACAAGTCCATTGGTTCTATGGAGGTCATGCCTCTTGAGCGACACCAGAGCTCGCATTAGGACACTGAGAATGAAGTTACATACCTGTTGTATGCTTCGTTTGCATGCGAATGATGAAGACACATGGCAATGCTGAACAAACACTTTATTCTCCTTCTACAACAACCAAGCAAAAGCAAAAGGCATACAGGCCTTTTTATATGGCCAGAAGCCTGGACAGTGTCAACCAGTAGGAACAGAGCGTTTTCGCGCCTTGCGCATGTGCACAAGGCCGGTGCCGCTCTGTCTGGTCCCCGGGCAGCTTTTGGAATGCCCGGGACCAATGCAATGTCCCAAGCCTGCTTTTGCAGGCTCATGACACAACAGAACCCATTTCCTTTCTCACAGGTAAGACCCACTTTTATCCCTCATTGCTTGGAAGCATGCATTCAAGCAGAGAGACCAGAGGCCAGGTGAATCTGCTGCGGACTTTATTGCGGCCTTAAGGCAAGCAGCCAGACCTTGTGAGTTCAAGGATCTGGAAGAGAAGCTGCAAGATCATTTTGTCAGTGGTTTAAGGAGCAGAGACTTACAACAAAAGATTTTTGCAAAAGAAGATGTCTCCTTCCAAGATGCGTTGCGAGAGGTGGCAGCTGAGGAAACAGCAGGCAGGGCTGTGAAGGCCTTGTGCCTCGCCAGGAATCCTCCAGACACAGCTACCATCCATCAAGAGGATGCTCGAGAAGGATCAGAAGTGGATCCTGAAGAGGAGGTCGACAGACTTCACCAGCCAGCTGAGAGGAGGCAGAAGGGACATCCGGTCAAGGTCCCAGCATCTCTTCAATGCTTCGGGTGCGGAGGACGTCACAAGCGAGCTGACTGCAGGTTCCGCTCCACAATTTGCAGGGCATGTGGCAGGCAGGGCCACATTGCATCCATCTGTTTGGGTTGCCAGAAGGTTCAACCTCGAGAAGAATTGCTTCAGAAAGGTACCAGGGTCCCCAGCCAAAAGAGGGTCGGTTTCTGCGCATCACACAGGAGCATTCTAAGAACAGGGACACACAAGCCCCTTAAGAAGAAACTTTCCATTAACGTAAGGTTGCAAGAGGTTCCCTTACTGATGGAGTTGGACACAGGGTCCGCTCTTTCCATTATTTCAATTAATACTTTTAAAAGGATTTGCAGCAGTAGTGGCCTTCGAGTTAAACTCAGGCCATCGAATTTAATACTCACTGATTTTCAAAATTCTATGGTGTGTGTTAAGGGAGAGGCCCCCCTTAGGGTACAGTATAAGGATTTTGAAGGTTCCCTAGATGTGGTGGTTGTTGGGGGTGAATATACGAGTCTTATTGGACTTGATTGGTTCGAGGCTCTGGGAATCCAGGTAACTGGGCTGCACAGCTTGCAAACGCTGGGCCTTGCAGAGGTTTGCAAGGAGTTTGCAGATGTGTTTAGTTCAGAGCTAGGATCCTACAAGGGGCCTCCCATTTCACTACGGTTAGACCCAACCATCACACCTATTAGGGTTAAGCCTAGGAGGGTACCTTTTGCCTTCAAAGGTAAGATTGATGCTGAGCTGGACAAATTGCTCCAGCAGGGCATTCTAGAACCTGTGGATTCTAGTCCATGGGAAAACCCCATAGTAACGCCTCTAAAGGCTAATGGGAACATACATATATGTGCAGACTATAAGTGCACACTGTATAAGGCGCTGGAACAGCACGCTTATCCAGTGCCTGTGGTAGTCACATTCTGGCCTCCCTCAAGGGGGGGCGCATTTTTGCAAAGCTTGACCTGGCACAGACCTATCAACAGCTACCTGTTGATGAGGCAGCTGCAGAGGGCCACACTATTGTAATTCACAGGGGGGTCTTCAAGGTCAAGAGACTGCAATTTGGGGTAAATGTAGCCCCTGGCATATTCCAAAGTGTCATGGAGAGCACACTTCAGGGTATTCCTGGGGTCTGTCCCTACTTCGATGACATCCTCATTGCTAGGTAGTCATCTCAAAATTTAGCAGAAAGATTAAGGGCTGTCTTGCTTCGTTTTTGAAAAGCAGGCCTTAAACTAAAGAAGGATAAATGTAAGATAGGAGTCACTTCTACTGACTTCTTAGGATTCAGGATTGATGCTCAAGGCATTCGCCCTGCTGAACCTAAATTGCAATCTATCCAGCAGGCCCCAAGCCCTAAGTCTAAGAGTTAGCTGCAAGCCTTCTTGGGGCTATTAAATTTTTACCATGCATTTCTCCCACATAAAGCTGCAGTGGCAGAGCCATTATATAGACAAGCAGTCTCCTTGGCAGTGGACTAAAGTCCATGACAAGAGCTTCAATGAGGTTAAGGCCTTCTAATGCTGTTTTAGTGCATTTCAATGACCAACTGCCTGTTTGTATCGCATGCGATGCATCTCCTTATGAGGTGGAAGCTGTACTTAGCCATTTGAAGGCTGATGGGACACAGGTCCCTGTGGCCTATTACTGAAGGACTCTGTCTTCTGCAGAGTGGAATTACACTCA
Organism: Bothrops alternatus; assembly: GCA_034064705.1. Taxonomy (NCBI): domain Eukaryota; kingdom Metazoa; phylum Chordata; class Lepidosauria; order Squamata; family Viperidae; genus Bothrops; species Bothrops alternatus. The sequence continues at coordinate 3,281,056 of JARGCV010000031.1, read as the reverse complement.
AATTGACAGAGAAGCCTTGGCCATAGTGGCTGGCATTAAGAAATTTCATGATTTCTTATATGGCCGCCATTTCACGGTCTATACTGACCATAAGCCTCTGCTGGGTTTGTTTACCACTAACAAACAGACCCCACATATCATTTCTCCTCGTATGCTGAGATGGTCCATTTTCCTGTCAGCATATGACTACACATTAGTTCACAAACCAGGGAAAAAAAATGGGTCATGCAGATGGCCTGAGCAGTTTACCCCTGAACCAATTAGAGCCAGATCCTGCTCCAGCCATTAATATTCTGTCCATTCAGGAGTTGCCTGAGTCTTCCCTCAATGCTAGGGAGGTGGCTGCAGAAACTGCCACTGATCACACGTTTACACGCGTGCTGACATGGGTGTTGTCAGGATGGCTTGACAAGTGCCCAGATACTGAGTTCCAAAGCTTCTGGCACAAGAAGCATGAGTTTTCCACTTTCAAGGGTTGCCTGTTATGGGGTAGCAGGGTAGTGATCCCAGCCTCATTGAGGTCTAGAATTTTGCTCTCTCTGCATGAGGGACATCCTGGTATAGTCAGGATGAAAGCACTTGCGCACAGCCATCTTTGGTGGCCTGGGCTCGATAAAGACATCGAGGCCCAGGTGCACGGGTGCCAATTGTGCCAACAGTCACGGCCTGAAATGCCTCAGGCCCCAGTACATAGGTAGGAGGAAACTCGTTGCATCTAGAACTTGTATTTTACAATAGCAGCTGGAGACCAAGGCACCCAACAGTTCAGCTACCTGGCCTCAAGTCAGGGGTTACTGGCTCAGAGAAAGGAACTGCACCAACATGTGAATTTCTTACAACGGCCTGCCCAAACCCCCCAAATTAGAATATTTTCCCTTGTAACATTGCTGAAACTAATTTGTCAAGTTGTAAGCTTATAATTGTCATATGCTTTAAAACAGGTCCAGATGTTTTCATACTTACATACTTACATTCATGCCTAGTGTAGGTCTCATTGAATTCAATAATTGTCCCTTAAATCTGATTTCAACCTCTTGTAGTTTATGGGGCTTGGGATTAGATATTTGAGAAGAAATTATCCAATTAGTGCTGCTTTAAGTCAATGGAGCTAAACTTCAGTGAATACAGTGAAATACCTTTAAGTCCCTTGAAATCACAATACTTCAAATATATTAAATTTTGCATCTGTTTACATCCAAAGAACTTTCCCTATTGGTAAGTGATCAAGTTATCCTTGAGTGGGCAGAAAAGTATACAAACGTGAAACTTTACACACATACACCCCTTTCTGATCCGTAACCAACCTCTTCTGCATTTACACATGGACATGGTGTTGTCCTGATTACATATGTGCAGTGCGTGATGAGCAAAGTAATCAGTAGTGGTGCTCTCCCTCTTTATAGCAGTACAGTACAGTATAGAAGTACAGAAGGAAGGGAGAAGGTCTTTCTGTGGAATTCTGTCCATAGTCTCTAGCCTACTTTGTCCATCCTTCCTCTTATATTCCATTCTGCTGTAACTTAGTTCAATAATGGGTTTAAAAAAAAACAACAACCCTCCCATCAGAGTCATGAACAGAAGCTAAAGAGTCAACACCTGTTGCTTAGAGGAAAGAAGAAAAACAAGGACAGGGAAACCCTATATAAATTGCACTTTTATTTAGGATTTCCCTCTCCTTGTTTTTCTTTTTTCCTCTAAGCAACAGGTATTGACTCTTCAGCTTCTTTGCATTTGTTCTGCTTGGGAACTAATGGACAGAGCCAAATTGGTGTTGTTATTTCCATGTTGTTATTTCTATTTCAGCCTGCCATGCCATTCCTGTGCTCTGTTATTTCAGTCTAGTGCTAAATTGATAAGACCCACACTGTTAAAGTACTTAAAGACCTGCCAGCCGAGAGCACAACACTAATGCACAATACTCATAGGCCACCGGCAGAGCAATTTAGGGAGACAGCAGCAGAATGGCAACAGATGTGGATGAGCAGGGACTAGAGGAAGGAAGCATGTTCACATCAGCCTGAAATGGCCAATAAGTGCCACTCTGATCTCATCCACTATGAGACACCTGACTTAGCCTCTAATGTGATGGGTGGTGAAGCGCAAGAGATCTTGCACACCTGATGGCTGTCATTGGATGCTGTCAGCTTAAGGAAGAAACACTACTTTAGCATTAATACAGACAAAGATGACTTAAATCTTTTGTTCATGGATTGGGACAAAAAAAAAAGAAAGAAATATTATGGGAACTCAGCAGAAAAAATGATACTACCAGAATGTATTTGTATGGGGGTTAGGTCATCTGCAGAAACCTTAGAATGCTTCGTTTTCTTAAAAAAAATATACTTCAGAGTAATGTCAAATTTCCTTTTGGGTGAGGAAACAGCACAAAACAGTTCCTCTTTCTTCTACGGGTAATGGTCGACTTACAACAGTTTATTTAGTGACTGTTCAAAGTTACAATGGCACCGGGAAAAGTGACTTATGACCATTTTTCACACTTATGGCCATTGCAGCATCCCCACAGTCACGTGGTCAAAATTCAGCCGCTTGGCAACCAACCCCTATTTATGACAGTTGCAGTATCCTGGGATCATGTGATCCCCTTTTGTGACTTTCTGACAAGCAAAGTCAATGGGGAAGCCAGATTCACTTAACAACTATGTTGCTAACTTAACAACTGCAGTGATTCATTTAACAACTATAGCAAGAAAAGTCGTAAAATGGGGCAAAATGCAGAACAAATGTTTCACTTAGCAACAGAAGTTTTCGGCTCAATTGTGATTGTAAATTGAGGACTACCTGTATGTGCATTCAAAGAACAAATAAGTTTCATATAAATTTTGCTTAAAACTACTTAACCTTCTCTAATCTCATCTGGAAGGTTTCTAAAAATAGACTTATTATGTTCAAAGTGTATACATTAATTTATTCCCCCTATAAAAGTGAAAAGGTTGTCATTTCTTTGTCTCAGTCTCATTTAGTTTTATATGAATGGGAAAATGCTACTGATTAACCTTTATAGTCTTTCAATTTAGGGTTTTGTGAAGAAACAAAAAGAGAAAATACCTTACTTTTTCTCTTTTTTTTACAAATTAGTGATGCTAATGTACACCAAAATCCAATCCAATTCTCTTATTTAGTGATGTGCACATATTTATATGCTTTCCCAGAATATATTAACAATATGCTTCTTATTTTTTAAAAATGGTGACTATTCCTTCTTATCTATAGCTATTAATTAATAGAATCAAAAGTTTTCAGATGTCAGTCAATTTTAGGCTGGTTGTGGCAAGTCTATTTAAGTTAAACTTGTGGAAACATTGGCTCTCTAGATGTTGGTGGACTCCAAGTCCCATTAGCCTCAATTTTAGCCAATAGTAAGTGAAACTCAATGGATGGCCAAGAGTCAGAAATGCACAGGGAAAGGCCCTATTTTCTCATCTCTGCTTCAAAGGGCCTTACATGGCATGGAGCCAGGTTGTTTGAGGGACACCTCTCCCCAATTACATCTACCCACAGTCAACTCTACAATGGCTGCAGCCATTTTTGTCATTCTAGATTGCCACAAGAAAGGGAGGGGGGAAAGGTATTTCTAGTAGTCTAAATATGAGCAAATCTTGTGGGACTCAAGGTTATTCCCACAGTGCAATGGAAGAAAAGGACCGTTTAGTCAGAAAGCCCAAGTTGTTCTATTGGATAGCATGAGTAGAGGGGTGGGAATTGTTACATTGTATTACTTTGATTCTAAGAGGGAAAGTTTAGATTTGGTTTCACATTTGACCATGCCAATGCTATGTATCCAATAAACATGTTTTTTGAGGAATTTTCCTGCCTTGGAAATCTGATTTACTTGGTCTCATTCATTGGAACCATGACACCTATTCCATCAGTTCCGGCAGGAGGACTATGTTGCAGATCCCATCTGCTAAGGAGTTCCATCTTACAGGACACATGAGATGAGCCCTTTCTGCCATAACACCTGCCCTTTGGAACATCAACCCCCACCTCTGAGGTGAAATTAGTGATAGATGATGGATAGATGATAGATTGATAGATAGATAGATAGATGATGGATAGATGGATGGATGATGGCTAGATAGATAGATGACAAATAGATATTGATAGATGGATGGATGGATAGATAGATGGAGAATGCTAAGATCTTCACATCCTTGTAGTCTGAATTGTTGCATTGATGAACCATGTAACTGGGAATTCTTAATAACAGTTCCACCTGAAAAGTGGTGCTGAGATTGAAAGGGAGGGATTGTTATTGACACCAAAGGGTTTGTAATGCACTACCAGTACCTTGAATGGAGTCAAACCAACCAGGGGGAACCAGTCTAATAGGCTGTGTGGGCAATGACTCCATATACCCACCTAAGTCAAGTAATCTTTCTTTGCAGCATTTATGTACAACTATAAAGCATCTGCATTTTTTTACTTATTATTTCTGCCTGAGAGGAGGTGAGAAGAAGGATAAGGTTAGGTGACCTGAGATCAGTTTGGCATCTGTTTTCAGAGGGTGATTGCTTAAATACAGAAAAGGAAAATCACAAAGCAGAGAAACACATTAATGGGGGGGATAATGGTTATTGCAGGTTCAGTAAAATAAGTTGTCAAAACTGAAAAAATAAGACATTAGTTTAGATTTCACAGGCGTAAGGGCATTTATTTTAGTCACAGGAGATTTCAGCATTTCCTGTATTTACATACTCTTAACAGTCTGGAAAAAAAGCACATTCCTTAATGAGAAAACTACATTTCATAAATAAAATTCTACCTAAATGGGTTCTTTAATTACACTTTACATAAATTCTCATTACACTCTGTCAACAGAATTCCTCTGCATGACAAAAAAGGAATATATGGGAAAAATCAGTGATATGGGGAATTCTTTAGGGATTTACAGAGAAAGAATAATCATTTCTTCCTGGATAATTATTTCAAAGACAATTGCTGAACTTGATTACATTTGTGAAATGGAGAAATATAGTACTAGCTGTAAACATCTATCTCCAAAGAATACCGTGAAGGACGTTTCAGTTTTCAGATAAAAATGAAGTCTGTATCTTATAGTAAAATCCACTGCACCACCAAAAATAATTCAGTGAATAGTTTATATTAAACGATTGTCATATCGATACCATCACACATATACCCATATAGAAATCTCCCACTCTATAATCCACAGGTGTCAAACTCAATCATGTCACATGTGATGTATCATGACTTATCGTGATGTTTTTTGCCTGTTTTTTGAGCTTGGGTGGGTGTGGCCTGCACATGAAGCACCTGGCTCTCAGGCCCCCAGTTTGACACCCCTGCAAGGCAATCCTACACATGACTGCTCAAACGTGGCACTTACTCCAATAATACAACTGATCCCTTCATGCAGATGCTTGTGCATCCGATGAGTTTGCATATTGTCTATAATAGTTGTGACAACAGAGTGACTGAACTTCCAACCTTATGAGATAGGGTAAAGGCATATATATATATATATATATATATATATATATATATATATATATATATATATATATATATATATATATATATATATATATATATATATATATATCAGAAATATACAATTTGGGTAGGGCTGGTTGTACATTTCTGCTGTCATGATATGCTGTCATTACTTGTTTAATTTGTGACCAATATTAAAGCATACTGAATTAAAAAGAATCAGGCCTAATGTTGCATCTCTAGAGAAGGACAGCTTTAGCTCTTCTTAAGAACCAAAAAGGTGGCTTCCGGTTTTGATGTTGCAGCAATGCAGATGCAGGAAGATGGGACTCCGTCTTTCAAGTTCGGTTTCAACCTATTGGGGGACCCTCGAAAGGGTCGAAAGTCGCCCCATAGAGGCAATAAAAAAGGAGGGGACCTTCATCTGATTGCAGGGGGGTGGCAGCTCTCCTGTTCGATCTGAGGAAGCTCTCCAAACCGGTGGGGAAAATATATATGGCTTGGAAATTTGGGGACTAAAAGTGCTTTTAAGGCCTTTTTTCTAAACAAACAAACAAAAAAAAAAAGACTTGAAAAGTTTACAACATAAGTTTTGGATTTAAAAACTGAAAAATGGTATTAATGATATCTAGTGGTGAATTATGGCACTACAATTTATTATGCCTAAAAGAAACGTGGCTCGAAGCCCAGAGTTAAATAAGACTTTGGCTGGCCTTAGAAGCTTTCATGCTTGAAGATTACAGCTGAGAAAAAGGAACAAAGTTGGGGGCTGCCTATTTGTTTGGCAGAGATGATAAATTACTCTAAAATTGACCTGTCTGAACCATGAATACAAATATTGACTTTCAGAACTATTTTCCTGTAGAAGAAACATACACTATTGTCTGATATGATGGAACATTTTGGATTATAAATCTTGATTGATAAACAATCTTTAATGGTTCTTTCTTCTCCCTGCACAGAAAGGATATATTTCTCATTGGACAGAAAAATTTGAACTTTCATATATTTGCTTAGGGGAGGTTTAAGAATGGCTAGTTGGTTGGATAATCTGGAGTTCCAATGACAATTAACTGAAATTTTCTAAACTCTTACACAGATTTCTATAAAGGCCACTTACAAAAAAAAAATAGATGTTCCATATTTAGCTCTAAATGATAAAAAACAATCTTTAACATCTGTCTCCAGAAATCTCAGTCTGACATACTACCAAGAAAATACTGATGAACCACAGAAAGAAATTCTCTCCATGTTGAAATTAATACAAGAAACAATTGTTTTAGCTCGTGATGAGATTAAAAATAACAAAGGAGATAAAAGAACAATTTTCTACTTTAAATCAACAAACTCAGAAAATAACTACAGAGAAGGAACTAACAACCCAGAAAATAGAAGGAAAACTAGAGAATGCTGACATAAATATTGAGGATCTAAAGGAAGAAGCTAATGACCAGACTCTGATAAATGAAGGCTTAGAAGAGGCATTCTACAAACCAAGGTTTCAGAACATACTGGAGGATAAGGAAGGAAAGCTGATGGAATGGAAGATAGAGCTATTAACAGAACTGTGGGGAACTGGAGAAGGAGGGAGGATGTTTAATGAATATCAATGGGCTAGTTTTTCCAAAAATACTTTAACTAAATTGTTTCTCTTGTTTCAAATAATATATACAAAAATAAAGGAAGAATTGTTTGATGATCCAAAGGCACTGACTTGGAAAGTTAGTTGGCAAAGGAAGAAAGCTAGAGTAAGACTGAAGAAAACAGAAGCTTTAACCTGTTAGAGGGGATGTTATATTACTAATTAAATGTTTGAATATGGTTAAGAATAGATTGTTAGAAATAGAAGTATTATTATAACTAGTTAAATATGATTTGTAATCAGAATATCATATCTTGGTATTAAAAGGAAAATAAGAATATGCTAAGAAATTTGAATAAGGGAAGCTTTTGGTTACCTGTTCTGAAATTTTAAATGATTGGGATATTTTGAACATGGATGGGAAATTAAAATTGAAAAAAGCAAAAATAGGAAATGGACTGATATTGAGTGCAAATGCAATTAAGATATGTTTTGGTTAGAAAAGATATTGTAAAATGATATTATTGACACTATTAGAAAAATGTAACAAATGCTGATATGCAACTGTATATTTACTAACAACAATAAGAATTGTATTTGCTTAGTGTAGAAAAACGTCTATTACCAGAAGAAGAGAGGATGTATTGGAGGGTGTAATATTGGATTTAGTTTGAAGAAGCTTACATGTACCACAGAATTACTAATGGACTCAGTCATCATGTTGTCTATTAAGCACTTGATTGTAAAAATAGAAAATTAATAAAATATTTGTATATATAAAAAAAGAACCAAAGAGATATGTGCCTCCAGTTCCAGGTTAAGCAAAAGGACAAAATCAACTCCAATTCCCAATTCCTATTTCTTAAAGAATCCACAGAAATTCAGAAACATTTAGTTGCAGTTTACAACAAAGCAAAACATAGATTTTTTTTATTAAGGACAGCTTAACAGAGTTAGTTACTTAAACGTGCCAAGAACCTTAACCTTTGGTTACACTTACAGAGTGATTCTCTAGAACATGCTGGCTAAGGAATTCTATGAGTTGAAGTCCACAAGTCATAAAAGGGCCCTGGTTCTGCACCCCTGCCCTAGAAGACTTTCAGGCTCTTGAAGACAAGGTACTTTCACTCAGCAGAGAGTTTTCTTAGGAAAGGAATAACTTCTAAGAAGAGGTATTTAAAGTAACCAATTCCTGCACTGAATGACTTTTCTACCAGGTGAAGCTTGCGGTTATCATGAGGCTGAATCATAAGAATATCAACCTTTGATGCCAATTCAGGCCATAGGGGTGTCTGGCCAGATTCTTTGAAGAATGGCCAGCAAATGGAGAATGTATCACAAATGGATATTTTGCTCTCCCCCCCCCTTTACTCCTAATGAAGACAGCTCTGTAAAGCAAACACAAGTAGCAGTTATGGGCTGCCTCTATGCCTTGGAATATAGTGGGACAGAGTTATACATTATTTTTTATTTGACAGAAAAGTGCTCCTTCACAACAATCTGTTCCTAAAATACACCATGATACTTTAAATTGGATTAGATCCTCACTCAAAGGATGGGCACCATGGCAGCTTCCAGCTATCTCTACATCTGTTACGAGCACTTTCAATTTAGTAAAGAGAAAAATCAAAGTGTGACCTGGCCAGAGCTTCAAAAAATAAATGCTATATATTTGTTCCAACCATTCATATGTTGCAGGGACACTATGCCACTTATCACGACCATTCAGAAAAAATAAACTGGGATGATGCACTGTCTGACATATACTGTAGGTGTCTCAGGCTAGCCAGGGATCAGGGAGTTTAGCAGGAAGAAAAAAGCCAGCTTCTGCAGCTTTCCTTAAAAATAGATAAAATGTATAGGAATGAAGGATTTATGAATTATTTCACTGTTTAGAGACAAGTTTTTTCTACATGTGAAAATTTAAGGAAAGCTATTTAAGGGAAGGTGCAGTTACAGAGGCTGATTAGAAAGATGGCAGCTTTAATTTCTTTTTATTTAGGTTCCTGTGGAACAAAGAATTAGACTATTCAGTAATAGAAAACCAATAGCTCCTTTTTATGTGAAATGTATTTCTTATAATTAAAAATGAAAATATTTCATCAGAAAATATTGATTCATATCTATTGGACCCCTTTTGAAAAAGATTCAACATTTGTGTGTGTGTGTGTGCTGTCATGCCAAGAAAACTGAAATTGTGTAACTCATATGATTTAGTCTTGTCCAGCCATTTGGCCAAGACTAAACAATCCAGCCAACAATTACAGGACATATTCAAACAAGTTGGAAAATATGATGTTAAATTATATTTCTAAAAGATAGAATTTGTCATTTTAGGAAGAGGTATTGTTCTACTAAGCTTAGTGTTTGGCAAAAAATGACAAACTTAAATGGAAAGAAACTTATTCTCCTGTTACTATGAAGTAGATTCAGGAGATAGGTTTGTTACTTTTTTTTAGTCTTTATATTTTAAAAATAGAAAAATGGAGCAATATGTTTCTATATAGTTTAGGTTTATTTACAAGTTTATGAACCAAATTGATTCCATAAATTGGATACATTTAGTAATAGCATTTTAGTACTTTAATACTTATCTCTTGTTCTACTGCATTTAGTTTAATTTAAAATGCTATAAGTATGTTATTTTAAGAAAATATACAACCACTGCTGTACTTTGTAGCTATACTATAGTTATACTATATCATAAAATGTTATTTATATACAATGGATTTGATAGATATGACAGAGAATCTGGCCTTCATTTAAGCATTATCATTGTGAGTATATTTTCCTGTCTAGCTTCACTCACCAAGGCTGTGCATATTTCCAATCTCTTCAATCACTTTTTATTTGGGGAGAACCTGACACAAATGGAGAACAGATTCAGTCTGAATTCAACTCTGATTCCAAGGAAGAGAAACTTAATATATTATAAGGAATATACTATTACTTCCCTTAACATGGCTGGGTTCAGGTTTGGTATATAGAGTTAGATAAACAAAGGCACAGTCCTATCCATGTCTAATATGGTTCATATAGCTCATCCCACCTTTATTATTTTTACCATAACTCAAGGCAGTGAACAATCTAATATTGCTTCTCTTCCTATTTTTCCCCACAACAACTCTGTGAGATGAGTTGGGCTAAGGGTGTGTAACTGGCCCAAGAACATCCAGATGGCTTTCATAGATAAAGTGCAACTAGAACTCACAGTCTCCTGGTTTCTAGCTTGGTGTCTTAATCATATACTGATTCTGACAAATATTGAAAAAAGTAACATTTCACCGTAAATGAATACACTGAAAAGAACAGTTACTTTTAGTGAGGGTTTTATCTGGTGCTTCGATTCAGATCTCTTTGTCCTTTAAATCTAGTCTAGTTAAAGTCTGTGCAGGATTCTGACCTGAAATCATTTTAGAATCACAAGTCTGCAAATTGCTGAGCTAATGAAATGAAAACCCTGCACAGAAGCATTGGCTTGAGTGTAAATTGAATTCCACCCTGCTGTTATTCCCTGGCATGTTGAGATAACTCCAAAATCTATTTGCTCTTGCATTGTAAAAATGAAAATGATAATGATGAACAGCACAGGATGATCTTGAAGATGGGTATGTGTGATAAAAATGGTAAAGCCCTTTGCATAACAATATTGTTGCTTTGGAGAAACACAGTTTCTGTGTGTTATGCCTTTGTATCCATACATATTTATCAGGGCTGTGCAGGGATCTGGATTCCAAAGGGGAAAACTTGATTTAGAGCATGCATAGGCATGCAAGTTGCACCTAGTGGCACCTCAAACATATATTTTCCTGTGGTTTATGGGGTTATTGACAGATGTGAGATGACCATGCATGCACACCCCGATCACCTTTTCCCCTTTAGATCTAGATCTGTGCCTAGCTAAACATAACCTCATAGAGAAAGAAAGATGAATGTATTTATACACTGGAAATCCACAAATGGAGTATTATTATTTTATATCTACCGGGCAAAAGTAAATCTTGTTGAGACTCATGACCAGAGTTTGATTTTCTTTCACCTGCAGCTTGTGATAAACTAAAAAGAAAGATTATTTTACAGCTATGAATAATACTAAACTATAGTTATTCTCCTTATCATTCAGGTTATTATATGATTTTTTAAACCAATCACCAGAGCCTGCCAAGCCTATAAAAACCTTCATAAGATCCATTTCACAATGGTAAAGACTAAGGAAAGATTAATGGAGAATCTGTAGGCAATTTTGAAACTAAGACCATTGATTGGGAAATCTTAAAATAATCTTTTTTAAAAATTATGGTGGTAGAAGAGATAAGGTAGAATGTAGGTGACCCTTTGTGTGCTATTCTGCTGAACAAAACCTTTTCTCAGCTGAATTTGTTCCCCAGAACTTTAGTGAAACTATCAGCAGCCTAAAAGCCTAAAAATATTATTAGGAGTATGATTACTGGCTCATGATGTATTTGGAAATAGTGCTGTTGAATATAGTACCAGAAATGTTACAATAAGTGATAATTGAGGAATGATGGAGCCTACTGTGTAATTGCTATCACTGGCCAATAGCTATTCAAGAGGGAGATGTATAGAAACCATTAATTTATGCAAATTGCAGCTTGTAGATCTAGTAAAATGGAGAATGACTGAGATGCACCCAACCTCAGTTAATGACACCATTGTTAAGATTTCAACAGATACAATGGACCTATTGTAGCATTACTGCTCATTGATTTCTTTATTACTTGAAACAATGTCAACCTGGTATTCTTTCTTCCATTTTCATGGATTATATTTCTTCCACAGATGTGTTACTCCTGACTGATTTCTCAAATATTTCTGCATTTCTAAAACCCATGATGTCAACCAGGAAAGTTACTTGTGGAAATGATGATCTAAAGAATAACACACTAAAAAGAAGGAAACAATTATGCCCTTTCCTGGACAGGGAGTCTCTATGCTTGGTCACTCATGCCCTGGTCATCTTCTGATTAAACTATTGCAATATGCTCTATATGGGGCTATCCTTGAAACGTGTCTGGAAGCTTCATCTGGGGGAGAGTGCAGCTGTGCCCAAAGAAGATCACATATAACACCCTTGATCTGCAAACTGACTAGGTAGCAGTTTTCTTCTGGGTCCAATTCAAGATGTTGGTCATTATCCTATAAAGCCCTTAATGGCATGGGACAGGTTATCTACAGAACTGGTGTCGCCCAATCTCATCATCCTTTCTCACTCAATCAGGCAGGGAAGGCATGCTACAGACCCTGTGAAAGAATTTTGATTGGTGGGATCTAGGAAGAGAGCTTTCTCTGAGACTGCCTCTATTTTGTGGAACATCCTGCCCTCAGAGGTGAACAAAGCCCCCAATCTCTTGGCCTTCTGCAAAGAGGTCAAAACCTGGCTCTGTGGCCTTGCATGGGGGTATAGAGAACCATGCAACTGTTGAGTTCACTAGTGCCTTGAGAATCCCTCCCAGCTTTAATAATCCAATGTTAAAAGGCAATCTTAAAATATGTTTAATTGTCATTATTCTATAATTTAAAATTTAACCCTAGTTTAATTTTCAATCTTTTTAACGGATTTTCCAAGTTTTAAAAGTAACTTTTGAAAATTTGATGTTTGATCCAGGTGGACTTGAATCGCCATGTCAAGCGTAGCAGGTCGATGGTAAAATCATTAAAATGCTGCATGCGGGCTGGTTGTGATTCAACCAGTGCATGTGGTGCTGCTTGAATTGTGGCACTGCTCGGCTTGTGATTGGTCATGTGGTCGCACGCTGAGTGCTTACTGCGGGCAGCGACCATTATGTTTCATTACACAACTGACATGTGTGGGTGTGTGTACAGTGATTGACTACGTGCGAAAGGTAAATAATTTCTTTATTTTAAAAAATCATTGGTGAATTGAAAATTTTAAAAAATTTTTTAATGTAAAAGTGTGACTCCAAATTTAAAATAAAAATACTAATTACTTCTCAACCACCGGTCCTGCTAAGAACTGAATATATAATTTTTTAAAGAAAAGATTAACAAGGTGTGAGTTCCGGCACCAATTTCAGTGTGAAATTTCTACAGTCATATAAATGGGAGGAAATCTGTCAGATTTTCTCAAGCTCAGTTTGAATTTGCTGAAATAAAAACCAGAGATCTATTAGTACAATCACAATGTCATTTCTGCAGGGTGGATGCACTGAGCTGGCCTGCCTGACATACAGTACCCTGCCATAATAATGTTATTTGGAAATTTGCTATCATGGAGAAATACTTGCCACCCACAGGTATAATTCTATGCTCTTTTAGAAATTTCAGATGCCAATTCAGAGCTGGGTGATGTTGAAGGACAAGAAAATTATACACATCGTCTAAATGTCATCATATATACAATTTCAAGATAAATTTTGCATAAAGACCTGGAAAAATGTCACAAAATGCTTTCATATACAAGCTTGGGTGCCTGCTCAAATTACCTGAAATTTATACTTCCTGGTTCAGATGAAGTAGTAAAATATAAAATATACTATGAGGCATTGCTACATTGTCCTGTGCTATTAGAAAACATTTAGAAAATTAATACGACCCTATAGAAAATAAAAGAGGATTAATGCTTTGAAATATTCAGTAATTTGCATCTTCAGTAATTTGTACAAAATGCATCAACGTATGGCAGATATTCTCCAGCTATATCATAGTAATAGTCCTTGCAAATGTCTTATTTACCATTGCCACAAACTACACGGAATAATAGAGTTGGAAGGGACCTCGGAGGTCATCTAGTCCAACCCCCTGCTCAAGCAGGAAACCCTAAACCAGGCATGTCAAACTCGTGATGTCACATGTCGCACAATGTATCACAACTTTTCCCCCATTGCCGGCAATGGGATGGGTGCGGTTTCATCGTGACGCATCTGGCCCATGGGCCGGCAGTTTGACATGCCTGTCCTAAACCATTTCAGACAAATGGTTGTCCAATCTCTTCTAAAAAACCTCCACTGTTAAAGCACCCACAACTTCCGGAGGCAAGTCATTCCACTGACTAATTATTCTAACTGTCAGGAAATTTCTCTTTAATTTTAGATTGGTTGTCTCTTTGATTAGTTTCCATCCATTACTTCTCAACTTGCCTTCAGGTTCTTTGGACAGGCCCTTAAATATTGGAACACTGCCAGCATATCACCCCCTAGTGTTTCCTTTAGTTAAACTAGACATACCCAATTCCCAGTTCTTCGTATGTTTTAGTCTCTAGTCCCCTAATCCCCTACACAACTTAAGGGAGGCAAAAGTTCTCTGATTTTTCCTTCCATTGATTATTTCAAAACATATGCCTTCCTGCCTTGTATGGTTTTTGAATCTGAGGACTTATCTCCAGAACGTGAGATTCGAGGTGCTGCCATTTCTCATGTGTTGTCTCCAGAATATGGTCCAATGCCAGCACAGGCATTCCAGAAGAACAGCTGCTTTTACTGATGTATAGAAACCACATGAAACCCATCAGTCTTACACTAGCGACAAGATCAATGATGTCCTTTCCAACACCGTTTTCCTGGCAACTGAACCGTTTTGTTTCCATTACATTTCCACAGATGTTCAAACACAAGGATGTTCATGAATTTCAGGGGAACAGCTTTACGTAACCCCAAACTATTTAACTTTAAGAATACATGTATTTTGAAATGAAAGATCAGATTTTTCCAATGATGGTAAAGCATGGAATAATTTCAGAGGAGAGCTGCCTGAAGGGATTTCTTATAAAACCCCTTTAGGTACAACCTATCCCTCCTGCAAATATTAATGGGAAGGTCTTTCATCTATGGTAATTTGTTGGGAGGGTCAGGAAGAAATATGCAGACATGCAAATATTCACATCTCTACCACCTATATTCTCATTTCTAGAAACATTTTTCTGTTTTATTAGTTAGATCTGGCCACCTATTTTTCAGCATTGGGAAAATCATCATCTTGTGCATTGAAAAACATGGCATATTTTATTAAAATGCTACTGTTCCTATGCTTTCAGGTACATGGAGTTCCCAGGATAGAAGAAGCAAATGTACTTGCAAATAATGTCAAGATGCGGACAAGAAGAGGTGCTTCTAAACCCTATATCAATCCACATGATTTATAGCAAGTGCTCCTTACATTCTTTCCTTCTCAGAAAATGGAAATATCTGATTTGTGTTGGGGTTCAATGCTGTTTGGAATGGGGCCAGTTCCACCATTAAGCAGTGGGAGGCCAGTGCCCCAGGCAAACTTTAGAGAACATTGACGTGTGGTTATTTAATTTGTTATAATTGTATTGTTCTTGCCAAAAAATGAAAAGGGATGCTTGTGGGATTTTCTGCATTGTGTGCCAAAGCTAACTTGGCTTTTGCTACTAACACCTTGACTTGGCTAAATGTGAGAAGGAGAGAGGTGCTTTGTAGCTTTACTTTAGGCAGCAAAACATCTTCGGTGGATACTGGTTTGGAGTTTATGTATAATAATTATTTTTGAGTCTAGAACAAAAAGGAAAGCAGATACAATACTAAATATTGCTTTTTTATATTCTGCAGCACATGTAAGAATATATAAATGAAAGCCTTTGGTCTAGTGGTTATAAGGCACTAGGTGAGAAATCAGGAGACTGTGAGTTCTAGTCCTACCTTAGTCATGAAAGTTAACTGGATGACTCTGAATCATTTATGCTCTCTGAGCCTATGAAGTATAAGTATATATATAAGCTTTGATCACACTGCTGTGACTGCCGTTTTGACTTTTTTTCAACCTCCTCTAGAGACACCCATGTTAGCCAGCAATTAAAATTAATTCCTTCTCCTTTAACATATCAAGTTTCCTTCTAAGTCGATCTAAATCAGTGGATCATTCTCACCTCCAATGGCACTAAATTCCACAGTTGAGCCACGGAATTCTGTAAGCCATCCTGGAACATCTCTGAGGTTAGTCTTTCATAGGGAAACCCTGATTTCTAACTTATGTTTTCTTTCTAATCACATTGCTCTTATCACACATGTTTCTATATACTTTTATCCCATCTCCTCCTTCACTTCAAGCTAAAGTGTTCCAGATGGTATAACCTTTTTTTCCCACAGGGTTGTCTTTTTGGCATCCAACTAAGTAAAAGGGTTAGCTCTTAACCAGTTATTTGCTATTCCCAGGTCATTTCTTTTCCAGCTGAGAGTTAATTTTATAGCAACAGCACTATTTTCATAGAATGATATTTCTTGTGAAAAGCCCTCCCTTAACCACCACAGAGTTTAAATATTCTAATATACTTGGAGCCATGCCCACATTTATTTATGAGATAATTGGTTGGGCAATTCTATTTCCAAAGAAAATCCTCATTTAGCAGCTATATAAAAAGGCTAACGCTAACAAGGATAGTGGCCAAGTTCTTCCTGTCCTAACCAATATGATGACTGATATGAAATGAATGAATGAATGAATGAATGAATGAATGAATGAATGAATGAATGAATATTCTTTATTGGCCAATCATTGTGTTGACAACAGACATCCATCTCTGTAGCTACAAACCACTGGGTCTTTCCAAACAATAAGGAATCTAGAAAAGCTTTCTCTATTTTTTTTTATAAGCATGTCTTTCTAATTTGCCTGGTGTTGGTTTTCAGATTTAATTTATGGCTAACAGACATTGATTTGTCTCAAAAATGGTTAAGATTGGGCCTTATTAGAATTTGGATATATAGCAAATGGTAAAAAAAAAAAATAATCATTGATGTGGGCTAGAGTTGAAAGCTTAAAAAGAGCAATGGCAAATCACTTCATACTGTTGTCAAGAAAAGTATGTGGATTTGCTTATGTAGTCCCCTGGAGCTAAGCTGAATCCAAGGGCATTTTATACGTATTTATCTTTACAACAGCAGGTTACAATACCTAACTGATTTCAAAAAAATTAAGTAGAGTTAGACCTCCCATTAATACTTGGAAGTGAACTTATAAGGAAATTCCATGGCTCTGGGCAAGACATGTAAATTAGAAAATGTGCCTGCAAGAAAGCAACAGGAAGCCATTTTTGTTTTGTTCCAAGAAAGCTACGCGGAGGTGTTCATGAAGACAGCAGGAGCCAAATCCCACTGGAGAGAGATTTTACTTTACTTCTATTTGTATGTAATATTTGTGTTAGAATCCTGCCTGTTTTTCCATCCTTATTCTCAGCTGCTGATCATTTTTTATAATTCAGGTGCCATTATGCACTACAGAAGAGTTAACTGTGGCCCAAACCATATGCTATAGAGCCAGAATAGCAATCTTCTGGGAATTAGGAGCCACCCTGAGACATTTTGAAGAGTTAAGGTTAGGCAGATGATTGAGGGAAGAGGGGGATGCGAAATGTGGGGGGCTGTATTATACTTAGGGATAAGATGGCTATTTCCATGGGGAAGTTCCACTATTTTGAATAAGGGCTGTAATTCAAAAATTACCTTAAACCTATTCAGGATGTTTATAAAAATAGAAGAATGCTGCATCACTAACTTTGGGAGTCAGCATAGGAACATGCAAAACGTGGGAAAAAGAGCTTTATATATATAGCATGTGGGGATTAAATTTTGATCTCGGCAGTTGCGTAGGAATGCAAGGTCACATGAAATGGAAGCTCTTTGGACTTCGAGTTTTTCATAGGTCCTGGTCAGATGGTGGATTTCCTCCCTGTAGAGGTATGATATTTGTTTTCTGAGGTTTTCGCGGGTGTTTGTATGTAGGTCTTTGGTTCTTCGGGTTTTCTCCCACATAGAATTTGAAGTGTCTTGGCGATGTTTCGACGAAGTCTCATTCGTCATCTTCAGGCTGGTGCTTTCGGCTTCTGCTTCTAGGAGCAATGTGAGATTTTAGCTGTTTCTTCCTTTTAACTGCCAGTGGGGGTTTGAACTGATTGGCTGGGAGCTCAGCTGTGTTAGATTTTTATATGGGTAGGGAAAGATGGGGTCGGGAGGGGTACAGGGAAACCGGGATAAAGGGAACCGGGTGTGGATAGTAACAATAGATATGTGATTTAACAAACAAGCTGTCGTCCAGGTCTTCATATTGAATATTATTATTTATATAATACTAAACGTTTATAAAAGTAAATTGGTATAGTAACAACAAACTTTTGGTAAAGCAATAATATTCCTTTAAATAATTAGCATAATTAATAACATAGCAATTATTTCTAAACATCAAGCTTAATACTTAATATATTAAATCTCTAATATCTCTTCTTATTCTAACGTGTTTCAACCCACTGATAAAATTTTCCCCAAGTTTTATAAAAGATTGAATCCTCTTTCTCCTTCATCTCTAACGTTAAACTGTCCATTTCTGCACAATCTAAAATTTTCAAAATTATAATCTGATCTGATGGTAAGTTTTCATTTTTCCAAAACTGGGCGAAAACTATTCTTGCAGCTGTCAATACATGTAGTATTAAATAATCATTTTCTTTACCATAGTTAGGTCTTAATATACCTAACAAGAACAGTTCTGGTTTAAATTCTATCTGAATTTTCATCATCTTTACTAACCATCTATGAATCTTAGACCAATATTTTTTTGCAATAGAATATGTCCACCAGGCATGATAATAAGTACCCGGTTTTTGCTTACATTTCCAGCATGTATCTGATAAATTTTTAAACATTTTCGCTAAATGAACTGGTGTCATATGCCACCTATAAAACATTTTATATAAGTTTTCTTTGTATGTTACTGCTTTAGTAAGTTTAATATTTTTATCCCACAATTTTTGCCAATCTTCTAATTCTATAGAATATTCAAAGTTCTTTGCCCATACTATCATTGTCTCTTTTACTTGTTCTTCTTCCATTTTCCAATTTAATAAATGTTTATAAAGTTTCTTAATCAAATGTTTATCTGTTGTTAAAAGTATTTTATCAAGTGGAATCAGCTCTTTGTAAAATCCCATTGGTTTTATGTCTTTTTCATATCTTGTTTGAATTTGCAAATAGGACCACCATGTTAAGTCAATACCTTGTTGTTGAAGTGTTTGCCTGTCTTTGAGTTTTCCATCTTTGTCCAAAATGTCTTTATAACTAACAAGTTTATCGTAATTAATCAAATTTGGATAAGCAAATGCTTCCATCATTGAAAGCCATTCAGGAATTTTTATGTACATTTTATGTCTAACTTTCCCCCATTCAAAGAGTAAAGCATTTCTTATAGCATGGTTTTGAAAGTACTTGTGTATTTTAGCTTTCTCATACCATAAAAAGGCATGCCAACCTAGTTGAAGATCATATCCCTCTAAATAGAGAACTCGCTTATTTCTCAAAGTAATCCATTCTTTAATCCAAAGCAAAATAGCTGCTTGATAATAAAGTCTGCAATCCGGAAGTCCAAAGCCCCCTCTCTCTTTCAAATCTTGTAGAACTTTGCATTTAATTCTTGCTTTCTTTCTTTGCCATATGAATCTTAATATCATTGCGTTTAAATCGTCAAAAAATTTCTTACCCAACTGTACAGGAACTGTTTGAAATAAAAAAATTAGTTTTGGTAAAATGTTCATTTTAACAGTCGCTATTCTTCCTAACAATGATAATTGGAGATTTTCCCATTTTTCCAGGTCAATTTTTATTTGTTTTATTAGTGTCTCATAATTATCCTCTTTTAATGATGAATATTTTGCCGTAAGATAGATACCTAAATATTTAACTTTTTTAGCTATTTGAAGATTTGTCTTTTTGGTGAGTTGAGTTTTTTGTTTATCAGTTAAATTTTTTGTTAACACTTTAATTTTTTCCCTATTTATTTTCAATCCAGCCACTTCTCCAAATTTTTCAATTTTCTGCAAAAGTTTAGGGACTGTTTCTAAAAGATCCTCTAAGATAAAGACCAGATCATCCGCAAAAGCCTGTAGTTTATATTTCTGGTCTTTAATATCAAGTCCTTTAATTTCAATATCTTGCCTGATGCTTCTAGTCAATACCTCCAGAATCAAAATAAATAGCAAGGGAGAGAATGGACATCCCTGTCTCGTGCCTTTTTTAATATCGAAGTTCTCTGTATAGTCTCCATTTATAAATATCCTTGCTGATTGTTTCTTGTAGATCGCTTGAATTGCTTTAATAAAGTTTTCACCAAAGTCCATTTCCTGTAGTTGTTGAAACATAAATTGCCAATTTAAATTACCAAATGCTTTTTGTGCATCAAGAAATATAAGCGCCATCTGGCTCCCTGGATAATTTTCATAGTTCTTCAAAACATTTAAAATAATCCTTAAGTTGTTTTTTATCTGTCTTTTAGGAAGAAAGCCATTTTGGTCTGGATGAATAAATTCTATTTAAAAGCTTTTCATTCTTTCTGCCAAAATTGCAGCAAAGATTTTATAATCCACATTTAGTAACGATATTGGTCTATAGTTTTTAATTTGTGTAAAATTTGTGTCTTCTTTAGGTATCAAGGTAATATTAGCTTCAGTCCATGAATTTGGAATTTTTGTCTGTATAAAAGTTTCATTATACAAGTCCTTCAGAAAAGGAGTCACGGTATCTTGTAAGGCTATGTAAAATTCTGCAGGTAGTCCGTCCAGTCCCATGTCTTATCTTTCTTTTGTCTTTTAATTGCCTCTATGATCTCCATCATTGATATTTTCTCATTTAACCTCTGTCGCATATTTTCTGATATTTTTGGGAGATTTGCTTTTTTTAAATAATCCTGAATTGCCTCTTCAGAGATCGTCTCAGCCTTATAAAGTAGTTCATAAAAGGCCTCAACAATTTTTTTGATACCATCATTATGACAGTGTTTCACCCTTTTCGTCCAATAATTTACTTATTGCTCTTTTTTCTCTTTCTTTTTTCAGTCTATATGCAAGCCATCTACCAGGTTTGTTAGCATTTTCAAAAAAGTTCTGTTTGGCTCGTTTAATCTGTTGTGCCATAATATCAGTCTCAAGTATGTTTAATTTATGTTTTATTAAGTCCATTTGTATCTTCACATTTTTCTTTTGTGGATCAGTTTGTAATTCCATGAGCTGTCATGTCTTACAGGCTGCCAAAAGACATTTTACATGTCCATGTTTCCTGAATGTATATGGACATCACAATCAACAACCTTACTTTAGAAAGGAAAAGAAACCCTGAGAGTCAGAGGGCTTCTAAGCTGCAAATGTGTAGCAATTTTTTAAAAAGTATATATGTTTTACACACACACACACACACACACACACACACACACACACACACACACACACAGTGCTTATTTCAGTCTATCCATTTACAATTTTTCCAGTATAAACTCAGGTTAAGTAAATTTTAACTCTGGCATGCTGAAGTTGTGATAATGGAAGTTTTAAATTCAATGTGTAAAGCTATTAAAGTACAATCCTAGAATATCTCTGGGTATTGCTACTTTTCATTACCGAAAACGGGCCAGAACTACTGTTAGGCTTTGAACTAGTATCCAAGTGTGGTATAAAATACTGTAATAATCTGGAAATAACCAATAGCCTCACTCTCTGGTAAGTGATTTTCCCCTTCAGGATATAAAAAATATATTTTGTTTTGGATTAGCAGTGTAGGGAGCTGAGGCTAAATCATTGTTAATTCAGATATGCATGTTCAGGTCAAAACTGCTATTGCAAATTTATCACAATTATTAAAGAACAGAGGAAGAAATAAGTTACAAAGGGGGGGTGTGGGGAAAAACCACTAGGTTTCTTTCATTCTTTCCTTTAAATATGCATGCTTTTGAGGGGTCCTTTGTGCTCTCTGAGCTTGATTATTTTCTCGCAGATGTTTCATTATCCAAACTAGATAACATCATCAGTGCTAGCTGACTAACATATTCCTAGCATTGATGATGTCACCTAGTTGGACAATGAAACATCTGCAAGAAAACAAGCAAGCTCAAAGTGCAGGACCCTTCCTTTCAACCCTGAGCTACAAATATTCTCCTTTATCGATATATTCTTTTTCATTCCCACTATAGTGTCAAAATAAGTTTATAACTTAGGTTAGACCATGGGAAAGTAATCTAAAATCTTCCTGTGAGCATCAGCAATTGATGTTGAGCTCTAGGATGAAAGAAGGCTGAATTTGAAAATGGATGGAATACTTGAACTTTTACGCAAACTCAACATATACTTGCATGTCAGAAACTGCCCTTTTCAGAATGGTCTGATGCAATTCACAATTTTAAGAAATGTACTCATAGATGCATACGTTCAGGTAAAATGAATATACCTATGGGCAGAAAGAAAAATAGAAAAGGGGGGGAAAAACAAAAACTATTGAAAAATTGGTAGTAAAGATGAGCCTGTTAGGAAAAAGACAAACAGAAAGGGGAAGTTCAGAGATGTGGAAATGAAAATGCATGTAAGTTTTTGGCTATTTGTAAAATATTGTGAAAATGGGCTGAAAGGAAAACATAACCTAAAAATGATGATTGGAGCTTTTTACTTGGAGAAAAGAAAGGTGAGACTTGCCTCTGTTGTGTTATTTTTCTCAACTATGACAACTTTTAAGATATGTGGACTTCAACTCCCAAAATTCCTCAGCCAGCATGCTAGTTGGGGAATTCTGGGAGTTGAAGTCCATTTAGTTTAAAGTTGTCAACCTGATGTTAATCCAATACTCTCCAAAAGGAATAAGTAGTTAGTAGTACATAAAGGCATCATAAATACAGCAAAGAGAAACATCGGAAAAGAGAAGAAAAGGAAAGTGTAGAATGAATGGGAGATGGAAAGACACATTGATGTATCCAGCCCAACCTTTGGCTTCATACTTTTCAGATATAAACAATAACTCATTTCAAGATTGCAATAGATTAACTGTCTGGGGTGCCCCAAATAAATCTTTTCATAAAAGGAAGAGGGTTTTTTTTAACCAGTTGTTTTGGAATCAGGCCACACATTTTTTGACTGGCATAATTGTGTAGTGGTGTTATTTACATAACAAAGATGTTCAAGTCATGACAAAGTATTTTTAAGAAAAACCGTAAGGAGTATTTTCTAGTTGGGGACATTTAATAAATGGATGAAACAGTTCCTTCTGGAAGCAATTTTTCCCACCATCCTTGCTTTTATTATCAACACGTTTCAGATACACTTGTCATCCCTTTTATTTATTTATTTGATTCTTAGACCACCCAGTTTGTACAGCTCCAAGACGCTTATCAAATGCAACCATTTAACATAAGAAGAATACAAAATAGATCAATCCAAGAAAAGTCTGGAGAAAACCACGCATCAATTAAACAACCTAAGCATCCTCAAAAGATCCATCACCTCTTATAATTGAAGACCTGGGAATAGACCTGACAGATTTAAACAAGGGCAGGGGTAAATTTCAAATGGGATGTATGTAGCTATCTAAGTTTATCATACATACATGTCCTATGCTTCCTGTGAAGAAGTGAAAGTAGTATATAGTAATAGCTGATCTTTATGTTTATCTTCCGATCTGTATCCTGTGAGGTAGAGAGGGCTAAGAGACTCCAAATTACATGGTAAGCTTCATGTTGCATCTGAGGCCTGTTTTCTAATCACTTTATATTATAAAAATCTTGTCTTTGGAGAAATAAATATAAAATGCAAAATGCAAAAATAATACAACTATCAGTATTACCATATTGTCTCTTATTAAAGAGACAAGAAATGTACAAGAAAAAAATGCAACATGTAAGATAAAGTAAATATTAAAGGAAGAGAAAAAAAGGAAAACTACTGCTCTCTAAAAACAGTATAATCTACATTTTTTTCTAAATTACTTCCATTTTCTCATTTAGTTCTGTTAGCCTGTTCGGCAGTAAGAAAGGGATGGTTTGAGCTTCCTATCAAATGAATAGATTCTGTCTTCTTTTAAAAGAAAGGAACAATGCACTCCGCAGGGATTCTTAGGATTAATGGTTCATACAATATTCTATATTAATGCCTTTCTAATCACATAGACATTACCTTTTGGCATTTCTTATTCTTTCATTTGCCCTGACATCTTTATCCCCTTTTGAGAGAAACAAAAGGAATGTTACATCATCCCAAAAGCTCTAGAATCAAAGCTGACTATCCCAATAAATAAACCTTTATTTATTTCAACAAGATGAATCTATTTCAACAAGATGAACCGAAGACATTTTGGCACTTGAAGCACAGAAATGTTGATTCCACACCTCCACATAAGTCCAGTGGTGGGATTCAGCCAGTTTGCACCAGTTCGACAGAACCAGTAGCTAATTTTTTGTTGCCCAGGCCCAGAATGGACTTCTGGAAGTGGCATCCTCACAGAGAACCGGTTGTTCACAGATTTGAATCCCACCACTGCACAAGTCCCACATTCACACACAAGTAGATTAGCAATTCAGTATTAATCTCTCCTGGACAAAGTGTGTAGGTTATCCTCCAACTCTTAACATCTTGTATCAGTTGTCCATGTCCCACAGCATCTGTGAAAAGGGGAGAGTTTCCCACTTTTTTCCCTCACAAAGCAAATGTATCTGGAATCAATGCAGAGAACACAAAGGAGATTGTGCTCCCTGGTCCAATTTTTACTCGCCATACATTTATTTCCAGATAAATGGAATTATAATGAATAGGCAGGCTGCAAAACCTCATTCTTGCAGCCTGCCTGCCATCTCCTCAAACCAGATGGCAATTTGGCAGATCATGTTTATGAATCTGCACCTTCTGGGTGGAGAAATATTTCAGCAAGTAGCTTTGCAAATGGAAGAACTTTGGTTCTTTGGGGAACTGGAATGGCAACCCCAGGAGAACATGGCACAAGAAATAAAATGATAAGGTTAGGAAGAGGGATGGAACCTCAGCTTCTGATAAAAAGCAAATGCAAAACAAAAAACAAAAAACCAGGGATGAAAGTCCAGGGGAGCAAGCAAGGAAACTTGACTTACAAGCATCAGTTCGTCCCAAGGAAGACATAATTGATTGAATTAGAAATATTGTATAAGATCTCTTTTTATTTTAATATAGTGTGCATTAAAGTCATTTATTGCTTTTGATAGTTATATTCTCTGCAAATATCTAGCAAATTATGTGTTTTTATGCAGCTTGGACCTCTTTAGTTTAGAATTCCTTTAAATTAATGACAGAGGCATCTTGAGATCTTCTAACATGTTCCTTGTGGGCTCAGCCTTGCTGCTGCAAAAGTCAAGTTGTATTATTTGTTGCTTGCAAGGACATAGATAGGTCAGTCACAATCAGACATGGGAGATGGGAGAATTCCTCATGAATTAATTTTGTTTATACTCTGGTTCAACGTTAACAATAATACGGTAGTAATATTAATTACTGGATTTCCACTCAAGAAACTATATCGGTTTTGTTTGGGCAATCCTGCACAGAGAAAGAAAGGATTCGTGGTGATTTCTGGTTTAGATAAAAATGTAATAAGCTGAGTTTTATTATGTTAAGGGATTATTTTAATCAGAGATAGCTTTACACAAGAATTTTTTTCCTCTGTGTTTAACATGGATTCTCTTCTATAAAGGGGATAATTATGCTTTTTTCATACCCAGTTTTGATAAAATAAATTGAAACTTTTCTTTGAAAATAGCATTGTGATAATTTAGACATAGTATATACGTTCCGACTTTCTAAAAAAAAATCAAAAGTGGGATTTTTTAATGTTCTTTTTCTAGAGTTTATCAACAGTCAACACAATTACCTTCAAAATCCATAGATTTCTCTGAAGCATGAAATGTTTCTTATATCTAAACTGAACTGAAGATCATTCCAGAACATGCTTCTATACAAAGATGCAGCACTGTGTCAAATGCTTCTAGAATACCCAGACACATCTTTTAAACTTAGGAACTGCTGGATGAAGTCCAGGTTTGTCCCAAAATTTGCAAGTTCTGGACCGGTGGAATAAACCTTTGGAATAGTTTATTGACAAATCTGAAGGAGGTGCCATCTCAAGACTTCCATCCCGTTGAGTTGAAGACAAAGAGTCAAGTTGGCAACAAATATATGGCAAGATAACCCTAGAAAAAAGCAAGAATGGATCCTTGCTCTGTGAAATACCTAGATGATGAAGAACAAGAACAAGAAAAGCTATTTCTGCTAACATCGTCAATGAAACAGAAATAGAAATGACTCATACATTTAACCCTTCCATAGAATTACATGGCAAAGTACCCTGGTCTCAGGTGAACATATTGATGAATGATAAAGCAGTGATGGAATAATAAGTAATAATTCTATACAATAATCAACAGAAGAAAACTGAAATTGTGTGTATGTGTGTTTGTTCAGAGAGAAAGAGAGTATGATCTAGTCACCAACCAAATGAACTTATCCTATTTTAATTGGTCAAATTATACCTACCCATTTTGGATGACACATATAAGTTCAAATTAATAGCATTCATTAAATCAATTGCCTCCTTTGTTATTATCATGCACGTTCATAACTTTCACTATAAAGCCAGTTTTTAACATTTTTGTCAGAAATGCAGAAAGATTATTTTTTTTTAAATTAAAGGTAGAAGAAGATGAAAGAAAAGTGAGTGGGTAAATGTTTTTTGTCAGCTTGGCATGAGGCCAGACAACTAAGAGCTCTAGTTGTTCCTTCAGGAGCAATATTGCAGTAGTCATGGCATACAGAAAAGCAGTTCCATATCACGTTTAGTTTGTGCAGAGCAATCCTTTGTATAAATGTCACTCTTAAGATAAGATGCTACTCTTGAAGTCTTTAGGCTTTTCAAGCCTGGGTTTTTTTTAAAAAAAAATAATAGATCGATCTGAAAGCCATGCTTGGCCCTCAAAAAGGTTATTGTCGCCTGAGGCTTGTCAGGGGTTCTCAGAAGTCTCTCAGCAACTTTGCTGTTGCCATTGGGCAACTCAGCTATCACTTAAATTGTTAAGCAAATAATGATAGCCATTCTTAGTGAACAAAACGTGGAAACAGGAGCTCTGAAAAGGCTCTGTAATTGATTCTGGAGCCCTCTCACAGGGACTTCCAGAACAAATGCTAACATGCTTACACCTGGAGACCTTCTAACAGCTCATTTTAATAATGTAGGAACACAGCAATGGGAGAGGGGAGATGTTTCTATGTTATTAACAGTCATCCTCACAGGGATGGGGATGTTAACTCTTTTTGCTTCCCTCCCACTTTCCCAATACATGAATAGATATGTGTACTGTAGTATAAATCTTTAGGGGGGGGAGAAGACTTTGTCCTAAGGATATATCTCTTCTGATACTAAATTGTCTCTAGCCCATGGTTATGACAATATTCCTGGTTTATATTCATTTCACATCAGTGCCTTCGACAATCAATGGAAATCAGGATCAAGAAAGTATGGACGCTTTTTTCTCCCTCATCAGTTGTGGCAGGTTGGGTTGTTGTTGTTGTATTTGGTGGTGGTGGTGGTGGTGGTGGTGGTGGTGGTGGTGGTGGTGGTGTGTGTGTGTGTGTGTGTGTGTGTGTGTGTGTGTGTGTGTGCACCTTCAAATCATTGCTGACTCCTAGTCACTGCCTGGACAAGTCTGCAGATTTCTTGGCAAGATTTCACAAGTGACTTCCTAGGGCTGAGAGAGAATTACTGGCCCTAGCTTTGTGGCTAAGAGGGAACTAGAAGTCACAGTCTTTCAATTTCTAGCCTTTTGCCTTAAGCAGTGCACCAAACTGGCTGTCATGTTTTGTTTATCATAACTTAAAGGTGGCATGCTGTCTTTTTCTAAGGATTTAGGATTTGCTTCCAAAGCTCTCGCAGAGCTGCTAAATAAATTTTTGAAGCTGGACCCCTTTCTCATCTGCAACTGAATAAGTGGCTTGTCAGCAGCTTGGGCCATCTAGTTTGATGTAGCTTGGTGTATGCTATTAATGAGGTTTGGCAATATGTCCATTCACATTTTTTATTAGAGTTCTGCATCCAACGTATTAGTGTAATCGTAGTTCCAGTTCTTGTTTAATTAGAAATAAGATTCAGATTGAATATTTTCCTTGTTCAGCTACCTCTTTGCAATAATGGTTTCATAAAAGGGCTTGGATCTGGTTTTTTTCTAAATGTATTGTATAAATGTGCTATAAATGCTGTCATAATCCATCTGACTCAAGAGGTCCTTTGATGAAATTTGTTTTAATCAGTGACTCTTGATGTTTAGCATTAACAGAGAAATATAATTTGTTGCTTCTTTTCCTAGAAAATTCCACTCCAACCCTCCCTTTGGAGTAGGAATAAATCATGAGCAGGATATACCTTATTGGCATAAGGTAGATAAATATTCTCCTGCTCTGAATCCTTTCTCTCTCTTCAACTGCCGTTATGTTGTAATATCTAAAAAATAAATACAGATATGATATAGGTATCTACTGTATACTGTACTTGTTTTTCCCAGCTATGCCCTAAGAGGTTGAAAGGTAATATTTAGATGGGAAACACTGCAAAAGGAACAAAAACAAAATATCTTACCATTTTTCAAATCATCCCGTGGATCGTACGTAAAAGTCATAGGTCTGGAAATCAGTCCTGGTTTTCCTAGCACTTCTACATTGCACTTCCAGTTATACATATGATGGGGATTAAATACAAGATTTTCTTTTACAAGTTCTTGTAATGTTTGATATTCATACTAATTTTCAAACATCCTCATTGCTTTGAGATAATCATCCCAAGACACTCAACAGATGTTATCATTTATGATACAGACTGGAGATATTCATATTGAATGGACTTAGCAAATGTTGCTTATATGTTTGTTGGCTTTAATACATTGGATACGGTGACGTGCAGGGTGGCACAGTGGCTCAGTGGTTAAGACACTGGACTTGTTGGCTGGAAAGCTGGCAACCTGGTTTGAGACCCAAGCGCCACATGATAAGTTCTTGTTCTTGTCCTCACCCTGGCTCCTGCCAACCTACCGGTAGCAGTCTGAAAGCATGCACATGCAAGTAGATGAATGGTAGTGCAGTGGTTAGAATGCAGTACTGCAGACTACTTCTGTTGACTGCTAGTTGCCCACAGTTCGGCAGTTCGATTCTCAAATTTGACTCAGCCTTCCATCCTTCCAAGGTTGGTAAAATGAAGACCCAGACTGTTGGGGTCAATAGGCTGACTCTGTAAACTGCTTAGAGAGGGCTGTAAAGCACTGTGAAGCAGTTTATAAGTCTAAGTGATTGCTATTGCTACCACTATGGTGGGAAGGTAATAGCATTCCATAACTGCAGAAATATCTTTGGGCAGCACTGGCTCAATGACTTTCAGGGCAACGACTAATAGAGTAAAATCCACAGGGACTCCTTTACCTTTACCTTTTTTATAAGGTGACAAGCACAATTCATTTCACCTATATATCATTATTAGCAGTGCTAAAATTATTCAGCATTTCCCCATGGAGATGCTTTTTTTGGCTTTTTTTCAGTTTCTGTTTTTAAATATCATCTCTGTAATCCTTAGTGTATTTAATAATGTAATTCAGAGTAAAACATTTCCTCTGTATAAAATCATTGAAAAGACAATGGGGACAATTTAAGGAGCTGCTTTAATTAAGAAATCAGACATGAGTAGTGTGTTTCTGTTCAATTATTCCTTATTTTCTGGATTATGACATTTACTTGGAATTCAGGCTCATGGTAACACCTTAAGCAAAAAGTAAATTAACAGGAATTCACAATGAGTCATGCTAAGTCTGCAAAAAAAATAACTTTCATATTCCCTATCGTTGTCAGTCTAGGTGTCGGTTCTGATCTGACTGATAATGATGGCTATAATAAAGGTTGTTACACAAAAAAGGATGTGCAAGTAATTAATGCTCCAGCTTTCTAAATTTCCCCACAGCAAATGTGTCAGCGCAAAACGTGGGCAAAGCTCACACATCTCATTATGAGAGAGAGGCATTATATCCCTCTGAAGCTTCCTCCTGAATTACAAAAAAAACAAATGAACTACTGTACCAAATTACCAACACATTTGGGTTTGACACCTTTTTTTTTCTAGTGTTTGGGAGAATTTTTACACTTGCATTTTTTGATGTCTTTTTTTTAAAAAAAAATGTTTGGCTGGCCTTTTGATTGTTTCCCTAAGATATTCTGGAAAAGATTAGCCTGGTCATTAGCTGCTACAGGGAAACGGGGGGTAGGCTAAGAAGCTGGTGAATTCTGGTGTAGTGGTTAAGGCACTAGGTAGAAACTGGGAGTCTGCGAGTTCTTGTCCCGCCTTAGGCACAAACTCATCTGGGTGACCTTGCACCACTCACTTTCTCTCAGCCCTAGGAAGGAGGCAATGACAAACCACTTCCGAGAAACCCTGCCAAGAAACTGCCTCCGAGATACAGTTGAATAGAAGGAAACAAAACAGCAATGACAGAACTTATCTCTCTTTCCTGTTATCTTCCCTGCCCTGGTTATCTCTATATCTCATCTCTATCCACTTCCTTTCTTTACTTTTCTATCCCATGTTTTTTTATATAAAAAATTTTTATTAAAACAATCGACATTAAACATAAGATCATTTTAAGAAGCAATCGTCATAAAACCTGAAATACAACACTAAGTATTAATCTTTGTAAACATATTGTTCGTTCGAACGATCCTTCAAATAAGCCAAAACATTTTCTCCATTTCTGCCAAATGTATTACTTTCAGAGTCCAAACTTCAATAGGTGGTGTTTCTGGCTTCTTCCAGTATTGTCCCACCTGCAGTCTAGCTGCTGTGACCTAATTCAGAATTAGATTCATCTCAGTAATAGTGCCCTCTTGTATAATCCCTAACAAAAGATCCTGAGGTAGAAATTCAATAACCTGAGGTAGAAATTCAATCCGCTTTTTCAATATTAAAGTAATCAACATTAAACATAAGATCATATTAAGAAGCATGCATTTGCTCCATCTATTCCCCCCCCTTTCTTTATTCTTACAGCTGGAAAGAAATAAAGGAAGATGTATGGAAGGGAAGGAAGATATTCCTTAAAGCTGGAGGAAAGAAGGGAATACAGTGCATTGCTATGATTGGGAGAAAAGTGGGTCTTACCTGTGAGAAAAGAAATGGGTTCTGTTGTGTCCTGAGCCTGCAAACGTAGGCTCGGGACGTTGCATTGGTCCCGGGCATTCCAAAAGCTGCCTGGTGACCAGACAGAGCGGTGCCAGCCTTGTGCGCATGCGCAGGCGTGAAAACACTCTGTTCCCATTGGTTGACACTGTCCGGGTTTCTGGCCATATAAAAAGGCCTCCGTGCCTTTTGCTTTTCTTGGTTGTTGTAGAAGGAGAATAAAGTGTTTGTTCAGCATCGCCATGTGTCTTCATCATTCGCACGCGAATGAAGTACACAACAGGTTTCATATGAAGAAATAAATCAATGAACTTTTTAAATTGGTATTATTGGGAGAGAGCTATGGTAGTCTATGGTAGCCAGAAATTAGGAGTCTACTAGCCCCTTCTTTGACTAACAATGTTTGTGAAAAGACATCATTTATTCTGTGAGCTAGAGTTCATCGGATGAACAGATGCGTTCCTTCATATGGTAGACACTCTATGTATCTGATGGTGAGCTGCAGTTCACAAAAGTTTGTGTGTGAAGTGTAATGACTTTTTTTGATTAAGTATTGTAAAAAAATACCTCCTTAATTCTTTTGACCAGAATGAAAAACACATTTTCTACCTCTTCCATAACCCACTGGGATGTGTGCTTTAATACAGTGCAACTAGATTGCTACTTCTATTTATTTCCCACTTGTTCAATCACATATCTAGTTTCTTAAAATGTGGGAACAGCTTCTGGTTGGTTTCAGTCTCCTATTTCCCATCTCACATTTTCAGTTATAGGCAGGAGTCTTGGCTCTCAGCCCTTCCATCTACCCAGAGGTGTTTCTCAAGGCAGTTCTAGACTGCATGCTTGTCATTAGAGTATCTGATTTCTTCTGTCTATTACTATCATGTCTATCTTGATGACGTCCAGATCTATTTTTCTATTTATTGTTTGTATGATGTGATCTTCTGTCTCAAACGGTCCTAATGACACCCCCAATCTGCTGAGTTCCCACTACCAAATTACATTTGGAAAATACCAAGCTTGGTGTTTTTATCCTGATTGTTCTTCTTCCTCACCTTTTCTTGGTCCTTTCCTCTTTTTTTTTCAAAATGGTCAGTTGCAGTGGCTTTGCTGTTCCATGAGTTGGGAATTCTTACTGATGAGAAGCTTTCTTTAAAAAGAAAGGAGGAAACTACAAAACTCATAATTTTTATGTACTGAATGTCCTGAAAATTTTGTCATAACTTAATTTGAAAATGCCTAAGCATTTGGTGGTATCTCATCTTACTACAACAATTGCTCTCTATAATTAGGATCTGAAGAGCACAGTTTCTGTAGAAGGAGTGGCAGACCCTAGGGTGGAGTTAAAAGAGAAGTTAGCCTGGAGTCCCTACTAGCCACAAGCAAACTAAGTCCAATCTCTCTTGAATTCCATTGACCCTTATCTAACTCCAAGCAGATGTTAACCATTACTTCAGTATATTTCTGTGCATAGGCCTGAGAAGCAATAAATCAATTTAATTTAATTTAAATTAATTTAATTTAAATCAGGTTCACATGTGGACCTGATCTTTTATGGCTGACAGTTTCTGTCATTCTAGATCTCTCCCAGTTCACCCCATGTCCTTTTTTCACTAATCCTCTACTGATCAGGTCTTTGCGAGTATTAATATGTTTCAGTTTGCTGAATATTGACCTTATAAGCTGCATGTTCCTGAATACCCGGCTATCTGAATAACTATAAATCATGTTCATGTCCTGGTAAAACAGTTGGCATGATTCAATTTAGATATATATTATGGTTGTATTGGTAGTAATAAATTTAATTATCAACCAATTAATAATATATTGTACTGATCTGTAAGTGTTTTATTGGTGACATTGGTTTATATTCTATTCTACTGTATCAATTTGCCTATACCAAACTTAGTTACTACCATTACTATTTACTATACTGCTCTAACTGTTTCTCAGTTGTTCAGGTGCACATCCAGTTTTTTTTAATGTGTGTTTGTGGGCTACATCCATAAATCAGTGATTGTATATCATTTGCAACAGAATTAAAATGCAGTTATGCAACATCTGTTGCAAATGACATTGCTTGTGTTATGCAAATGATACAAATTGCCACAGGGGAATACTCTCTAATTTAACAGACGTTCGCTAATGATGGGCACCCTTCCTCTCATAGTCAGTTAAAAACAAAACTCTATGGTATTAATATTTTCTCCTTCTTCATTCTTTTTTCTTTCAGTGTCACGTTGGTTGTTCTAAGCATGATGTCAGCCTTCTAAACATGGGCAGATATAAATAATTCTGACAGTTTTTGAGCTGAAGAGTGGATTATAAATCCTGTAATAATTAATAATTATTTCATTTATGAGTACATTATTTTTCTATGTTGTCATACGTAGCCACTTAGCAAGCAGAACAGGTTTCTCCTATCAACCTAGTTGAACGAAACTATATACTGTAAGATAAGGCATGCATAGTTTAATCTAAAGCACATTCATTATTTCCAATGTACAGTTATATATTAGACCTTGACCCAAACTATAGAACTGAATCCATTTTCCAATCACATTATTTATTTGAACATGATCACTCCAAGACAGGACTATCCACTGGAATTCAATTAGAGTCACTGTATGAAGAGCCGATGACCTGGGAAATGCTCAGCTAGATCTAATGTGATAGGCATATCAGGGAAATTAAAAACACCATGAAACTTTAGGTAGTAATCTTCAATTTCACTTAAAAGGATATTCAAAATGAATGTCAAGGTCTTTCCCGAATTGAAATTCTTGAGGAGGAATTCAAATGCTTTCAATAACGCTAACAAAATATCTTTTCCAGGGGGTGGTTTACCAGACCCAGAAATCTCACTGTGAAGAACAAATTGATTTAACCCCTACTCCATATATCAATGGAGCTGCTGTTTCAGACAGCTTATTTATTATGCAAAAAAGTCAATAGCAAACTAGAATCAGTTTCAGGAGAAATACAAAACCAAAGTAGATACTTGCTAGCTTGAATGATCTAACAATATATGTTTTCTTTCAGCTAGATAAAGCATTTCAGCAAATCAGACCCTGGGAAGACAAAAGAGCTTATGCAGCATACCTATTATTTAGCTACAATAATGAGGATGACAATAACATACGAAGTTATTGTCACCCTCACTATTGTAGCTAAATAATACTGTATGATACAATTGTTCTTTCATATTTTTTCCTAAAATGAAAAACAGCAGAAAATGTTATCACAAAACTGAAGAAAGTAGTTATAAATAGGGATAACATCTAAGTGCATAATAGCATTTCTATTTATTTAATGTGGCCTAGTAATATTTGTATTAAAATATTCCATCATGTGATCACAACTGGTGGCAGCATCTAGTCAAACTGTCCCCCCAAAAAAGGTCAAGAAGGATCATAATTAGAAGTTATGTCAGAAAGCTCCAACATAGATACCTCATTGGACTCAGAAGTAAAGTTCGACGGAACAGTCTTCTTTTAGGTTCTGCCTACAATAAAACAATTGTAGTATATCCTGGAAATTCTGGTTATTTTGATTTATGTTCCACCCTCCCATCTCATGGTCATTTGATAACAAATGGAACATTATTTACTTATAAAATTTATATGGCCACCTATCTTAAATAAAGTCACTGTGGGCAGCTTACAAGAAACAATCAGGATAAAACAGTAGTCAACAGCTATAATAACATCTGACCATTCATATTTATATCTTCTTCTGAGGAGAATTATATTTCTGAAGAAAATTATATTTAGATATAGCCTCACTTACCATGGAGAACAAGTTTGGTATAGTGATTAAACAAGTTTGGTATAGTGAGACTGTGAATTCTAGTTGCCCCTTAGACATCACATCAGCTAGGTGATTTTGGACCAGTTGCTGTCTCTCAGACCTTGGAGGCAGGCAATCGGTCAATGTTTATTATGGTCACAAACCAGCATTATGAATAAAAACAAAAGACAGACAAAATAATATATTGGGAATGGTGGTGGATTATCAGTGGGCAGTTAGAGTTTACCTAATATTACACACATTATAACAGAATTTGGCCACATTCAGAGAAACTACTTTCTACTTATTTTATAATAGTAGTTGCATGTAAAAGAATTTCTTGGATATTTTAGGTAAGGTATTATAAGGTATTATAAATTGAGTCCCTGAGCCCGTACAGAAGATGCAGTATAGCAGAACGTGAGCTATAGTATCAATGTCCCCTTAGAAAAGAGGCAATTTCAAACCACTTCTGAAAAACCTTGCCAAGAGAATTGCTTCTCCACACAGTCACCAAGAATCAGAAATAGATGATAGATGGTGCAGAATATATAGATGATAGAAAGAGATAGATAGATAGATAGATAGATAGATAGATAGATAGATAGATAGATAGATAGATAGATAAAAAAACTACGTAACCATGACTAAATAACTGATCAACAATGATCTTTTGATAAGTGAACATATCTATAAAGATACATTTATTGTAACTAAAAACTATGTTTTTAGGTTTTAGCATTCACACTTCTTGTAACAGCAAATGAGACCAACTAAGGCACCATGATCCTTGCTTCCTATAGATTTGGGTCAAACAATTGTCCAAATAGCAACATTCAAAATCTAGCTACTCAAGGTACATCTTGGCCTCTAGGCTACACATGTTTTCTTTCTTGTAAAATGACCACCCAGACAGTAACTTGATTTGTCATCTCAGCCTGGGCAATTTCAGGCCCACCAGAGCAAATGAAGAAGCACCCAGCAGGTGTTGTGACATCACGGATGCTTGACATTCATTTTGTTTTACAGCTCCAGGCAGGTGGCACAATGAATGGTTTGTTCTCAGAGACCAGGCCCCTGATTGATGATATAGAATAGGATCTCAAAACTGAATGTTCATCTGATAGCAAACATTTATCTTCTGGGTAGAACCATAGAAAATGAAAATGAAAAGCCTAAATGGATTTGTTTTTAAAAAGCCTGTATTGTTGCTCTCTAAAATGGAAGTAACATTTCCAGAGTGGTATTAATGCATGAATAGAGGGGCTGCAGGAATCCATGGGGCTACCTCAATTCCTACAAAGAGGTTCCATGGTTTTAATATGTTCTCCTGGCTTGAGTCCAGTATGGATTGGCTCAATGGGCACAGTCTCAACATGGATTATAGTCTCTGTTGGGAAACCAGAAGCAACAAAGTTGGATCTCTTCAGGCCCATCATAGCAGAATAACAGCGTTGGAAGGGACCTTGGAGGTCTTCTAGTCCAACCCCCTGCTCAAGCATTCCATTTCAGACAAATAGCTGTCTAGTCTCTTCTTAAAAGCCTCCAGTGATGGAGCAGTCACAACTTCTGCAGGCAAGCTGTTCAACTGATTAATGTTCTCACTGTTAGGAAATTTATCCTTAGTTCTAGGTTGGTTCTCTCCTGGATTAGTTCCCATCCATTGATTCTTATCTTGCCTTCTGGTGCTTTGGAAAATAGATTGATCTCCCTTCTTTGTGGCAGCCCCTCAAATATTGGAATACTGCTTCCATGTCACCCCTAGTCCTTTTCATTAGACTAGACATACCCAATTCCAGCAACCGTTCTTCATGTTTTAGTTTCCAGTCCCCTAATCATCTTTGTTGCTCTTCTCTGCAATCTTTTCAGAGCCTCAACAGAGTCTCTTTTTTATAACATGGTAACCAAAACTGGAGGCAGTATTCCAAGTGTGGTCCTACTAAGGCTTTATAAAGCTGTACTAATACTCCATGTGATAGGTCAGCTCAAGAAGGTTGCTGATACAGGAGGCATCAACAAGGTTGGGGGAGCTAGTCCATCCAGTCCCTCAGCCCCTTCCCAAGTTTGTAAATGGATGCCTAAAGGAGTCTAATGCTGTTTAAAATGGTATAGGGCAGGGCTTTTCAACCTTTTCACCCATTGTACCACTTTTAAGATATGGCAACATCCAAGTACCACCAGTCACCTAGCAAGGTGTCAAAAACTTGATCACCAAAAAAAAAAAAGGAAAAAAGTGATAAAGTACAGGTAGTCCTCGACTTACAACAGTTTGCTTAGTGACTGTTCGAAGTTACAATGGCACTGAAAAAAGTGCCTCCCAAGCCACAGCCGAGCAAGACAGCGCCCAGCGGCGCTTTTCCTCCTGTCCAAGGTTTTCATTGTTGTGAGCATTTCTGTTGAGGATTGGCAGTGGGGGTGGGGTGGGGGTGTTTCATTTTTATTCCCCCCCCATCTGCCGGGTGGTTGCAGCAGGTTTTGGTCACTTCACATGACCCTGGGACACTGTGACTGTCATAAATATGAATCAGTTGCCAAGCATCTGAACGTAAATCACAAGACCCTGGAGATGCTGCAACATTCCAGCTGATCGGCACTTCTTCTGGGCTCAGCAGAAGCCCCAGGATCAGCGCGGAGCTCCAGCTGGAGCCTGGCACTTCCACTGAGCCCTGACAGCTCTGCAGCTCCAGCCATCTCTCGCTCAGGCTTGTGCAGTGCTACCACGGTTCAGCTCATTCCCCTCCCCCGCTACTTTTCTAGGATGGTCGCATACCACCTGCCAGGTGCCAATGTACCACAGGTGGTACCCGTATCACTGGTTGAAAAGCCCTGGTATAGTGGACTTATCAAAGGAATGGCCCACTGGATCTTTTCCAACCAGCAAGGAATATTCTGCAAAGAAGGAATGGCCATATAGTTATAGGCTCCTGGGTATGAAAATTTCAACTTTGCAAACCCATTCCCTGCTGAAGCCTTCTAAAATCATATTGTGGACTTATTAAGGAAATGGCTGGATAGGCCCTGAGGAGGGATGCATTTGTAAATAATTCACGGGGAAATATTTCTCAAGGAAATGTGGGAAATACATCAGAGGCGATGCCTTTAACAATTCTATCTGTAGCAGATAGTGGAATGCACAGCATGCTGGAAGGAATAACTTTCTATCTAACCCATTAACTTTTTCATTATTTTTAATACTCCAAAATGTCACCGACAAATATTCCTCTTTCTAATCAAGCCTAATTACTGTTGCTGATTTTTTTTTAACCAGAGAATTTGCTACTTATGCCTGTTCACTCTCCCTCCCTCCCTCTCTCTCTCTCTCTCTAATTTTAAGGAGATTGACAGGGGTGAGCTATCCTTTTCCACGGGGTTTATTCTGATGCCAAGCAGTCTTTCATTTTGACATTACATTTTGTCTCTCTCTCTTTTTTTCATGCCTTATCATGAGCTTTACTCTGTTCATGTGCCCTTCATTACTCCAGCCCTCGGTCACTGCTATCTGTCATTATTCCTCCTTTGCTTGGCTATAAGCACTGTTTAATTAGTCAATGTTCATTACAGGCTTAGGATGATAGGGGGGGGGAAGGCCATCTATTCCTAATAAGATATTAGGGAAATGAGGGGGAAACGTTTGCATGTGAGACCATGGCTTATACCCTTTCTCCAATAAATTGAAGTGACAATGTTTACTGACATGAGTAAAGCTTCTTAAAATGAACAGCTGAGCTTCCTAAGCTGGGCCATGGGGACCTTGAGGCCTAAAAGATTGCATGTACAAACACCCTGTTGCTGCTTTTCAAAATCACAGAATTTCCAGCTGTGCTACTTCAGGGAGCTGAAGGGCAAGGGCAAGGGCCAGCCTTGATTTAAAGAAAAAGAACTTCCTCAGGCTTCATCCTTATTTGTAAGAATATTGCTGTAGATACACAATATAGCTAAAAAATGAGGGGGTTGGGTTGTTTGGAAGTGCATCCATCTGGCACCCCCCCCAAAACAAGATAAAAGTAAACAAGTGCTAGACAAGAACTTATCACTCATAAGAGAAACAGGGAGGATTTATCTTCTTCTTCTAAATCAGAGATCCCCCAATTCTACAGTTCATCAATGCCTTCAAGAAGTTTTGGATTGTTCATTGACCACCAAACATCTATTATATGAAAATAATTTAATAAATCTCACTATAACTAATGGTACTGCAAAGAAAATACTAAATGTTACAACAAAAAAAGAAGAGAGGTCAGCTTATTCTCCAAAGCACTCGAAGGCAGGACAAGAAACAATGAATGGAAACTAATCAAGGAGAGAAACAACCTAGAACCAAGGAGAAATTTCCTGACAATTAAAACAATTAATCAGTGAAACGCCTTACCTTCAGAAGTTGTGACCACTTGAAGGTCAATATTTCTCACTTTGGAGAATCTTGTGCTAATTGGATAGTTTGGGATTGGCCTTGCCCAGCAGGACAACCGTATTATGAAGGTATATGTTTCTACATAGCAGTCATTTTAAAAGAACATCACAAAATAATACACTTGAGCATTGTAAACATGCCCAAATATTTTCCTAGATCTGGCAAGAAGGCATGAAAGAAACATCTGCTGTAATGTATTCCTGATATGAAACTGTTCAGGGCATGAGTGATACACTCGTAATGTGCTAGTGAAACAAGCCCAAATGTGTGTGAGGGAAGTGAAGGAGTGGGAAGAAAGTACTTCTTCTCAGTATTTACAAATTTTCTTCTGGTACACCTACATCACAGGTTATCCCAAACTGTTTACGAAATAACAAGGTTGTGTTCATTGTTCATTTATTTGATTTTTATCCCACCTTTATTACTTTATAAGTAACTCCAGACAATAAACATGCTTAATACTACTTTCTCCTCCTATTTTGCCCACATCAACCCTGGAGGGGGGGGGCTGAGAGACAGTGACTAGCTCATGATTACGCAACTGGCTTTCATGCCTAAGGTGGGACTAAAATTCACAATCTCCTGGTTTCTACACTAGGGCCTTCATCTCGACACCAGACTAGCTGTACGGTTAATTTGAAATATATTCAAAATAGATGATTGCAATGTTTTGAATGTTAAAGATCTAAACATTTATAGATTATTTTAAAAAATGGAAGGTTTGGCTGCTTTGTGAAGGTTGTTCATCACAGTGGATATTAAGTATTGGCTTTTAAATACAAATCAATCGCAGATTAACTTTAAAATAGAATCAAAGTATTTTATGCATTTGGTTGGTTATATGGGAAAAAATCTGAGACGTGGTTATCAAGAGGGATTTGTGAACACCATTAAGCCCCCCCCCCTTAGAGGCCTGTGAACAGAATGCTGTCATTTGTGGGAGATGGAGGTGAGGCTTTGGGAATTCCAATATTGCAGTCCATTGGTCCTGCAGAGCTTTATCCATGCAAATAAAAGGATGTTTCTTTTCTTTTCCATTTTTATATACTGTAGTTAAGCTGGAAATGAATAAAAGCAGGTGCAAAACAGAGTTGACAGCATGGGAGCGCACATTTCCAGAACTGATTATGGAGAAGTGAAAAGATCCCAAATGAAAGGTCACTAAGACCCAAGCAGCAAGAAGATATTGGATGTGATGATAATATCAACATACAAACCATTTTAATAAAATATGAATAACATACAGGGACTCCCTTTCCTTTCCAATCTATGCAAAAGAGGAAATGTTAATAATTAGGAATAGCTATCAGAAAAGGATTCAGAAAACCGAAGAAGACTGTTTCCTATTTAGAATGTGGACAAAGGGGTTGAAATGAACAGTATGTTACCATCTGAAATAAAATTTCTATAAAATGACATACAAAGAGATTGTCAAACATTGTATAATGGGATTTCTAATTTATTTTGGAAATGAAAATGCAAAGAAGGAAGTTTTACCACCTTTGATGGACTTGTAAAACAGCTAAAAATTATTGGACACATATTAATTTAAAATTTTTTGAAGGTCAATATAAGATTCAGTCCAGAAACATTTTTGTTAGGAATGTTTGGGAAAAATGCATTATATATTTTGCTCTTATATTTGATAATGACAGTTAAGACTTGTATATGCCCAATGCTGGAAGTATTTGAAGATACCTTAAATGGAAGAGTGGTTGGTAAAGAATATGGAGTTGGCTAGGATGGTGAAACTGATGGCTCTGATTAGAAAAAAGTTGGCTAAATTTAATACCAATTGGATGCCCTTTTTGGATTTTTTTTTTGCGCAAAACCAGAAAAAAACCTAAATTGTGACATATGGATTTGAATATTATTAACATAGATCAGGGGTGTCAAACTGCTGGCTTGTGGACCGGACGCATCATCTGGAAGCCACGCCCACCCCATTGTCAGCAATGGCAAAACGTCCCGATACGTTGCATGATGTCATGTGATGTCACGGGTTTGACATGTCTGACATAGGAAGGTACATT
Organism: Bothrops alternatus; assembly: GCA_034064705.1. Classification (NCBI taxonomy): domain Eukaryota; kingdom Metazoa; phylum Chordata; class Lepidosauria; order Squamata; family Viperidae; genus Bothrops; species Bothrops alternatus. The sequence goes on along the minus strand of JARGCV010000031.1, from coordinate 3,239,812 downwards.
GTACTTGTAGAGCAAGTGTTGAACTCATTTTATTTATATCTGCTGTAAAAGAAGTCAGAAATCATTCATCTTTGTGTATTTCTGTTTCTATCTATATATTTTATTTTATTGCACCCCTATTAGTTCTCTCTGTGTTATGACTTTTCTCTCTTGACTTTTAGCTTTCTATTAGATTTTTTTATTTTTATTTTAAAATATTTTATTTTAAAAAAAAGGAATCAATTAGAATGAACTGATAACTATTAAAAGATAACTACAAATAAATCATTAACACATTTATTTTGTTTGATTTTGCAACCAAGAATAGCATACAGTATTACATTATATTAATGAAAGAGGTTGTTTTTGTGACTATTTCAATAAACATGGTCTACTTGCCAAATGGATTACAGTGTGAAATTTTTAAACAAACAGCAGCACTTATGGGTTTGATATATCTCTGGGTTGAATTTATGATATATGATATACAATATACAATATACAACATACAATATTGCCACTCACAGCAACTGAATGGACTAGTCTCTGCAATTTTGGGGGCAATTTTTTTTTTCAGATTTGGTTTGCTCTTGCTTCCTTCTAAGGGTTGAGAGAGAATGACCAGCCCAAGGCCACCTGGCTGGCTTCATGCCTAAAGTTGGACTAGAACTCCCAGTTTCCAGCCTGATTCCTTAACTACAATATTAGCTCACATAAGAAACAAATTAGAGCAATTCTCTCCCAGTGCTCATTTATAAAGACAGAGAAGGTGATTTACTCAAGGGAATTTCTAAATGGCAAATTTGGTTTGGAGTGAACCTAATAGTAACAACCAGGGCTTTTTTTTCTCATAGAACGCCCAGAACGGAGTTCCGGCACCTTGTTTGGATGGAACCTTGTAGGGTAGGCAAGGTGAGTTGTATGATGTGTGTGAGTTCCGGCACCTTTTTTTTTTTTTTTTTTTTTTAGAAAAAAAGCACTGGTAACAAACTTGCCGCTCAAACGGTTTCTTTTATACCCAGGTAGAAGAATGATGGACTCGGCATTGAGTGGCTTCAGTTGGTGAGAACATCAGCAATCCTTGTCTTACAACCGACAAGATAGTGGCTACATTCCCACTTCTCTCCACATGGTTGTTTGTTTTTTTTAAAAGTTATTTTAAATCTTTATTATTTTTATAAATGATGTAAGGCAATCAACATACCTAAGACTTCTTCCTCCTCCAATTTTCCCCACAACAACACAGTCAGGTGACTTGGGCTGAGACATGCCTAAGGTGGGACTAGAACTCACAGTCTCCTGGTTTCAAGTCTGGGGTCTTAGCCCCTAGACTAAATTGACTCTCTTCTGTTCAGAAGAGAGGAGGACTAGAAGTTTTGGATAAAGAACTTGACCTGGTGTGAATCAGATGTCACATACAGAGCTTCATCACATCTCAGTCTGGCAGTAAATCTAGCACTAACCTAATGCTGATTTTAATTTTCCAAAAAGGTCTGTCTCTCATATGGAGTTTTGCTGTATTGCAAAGTATGTTCTCAGAGCAACACCAAAAACCAGTTCCATGTTTCGGATGTGTAATAAAATATATTTAGTAGCATTACTTATATTTCTGATCTTCAAGTATGAACACATATATTTTTGTAGCCAAAACACTAATATGTATATACATGAGAATGAAGCACCAGCTGTCTTGGAACAGCTTGAAGTTTGTGAGGGTACACAAATTATGAGCTTCTCCCTTGTCCAATATAGCTCTTAGGGACTGACTATGCTGCGTGTACATGAATGCTGAGAGCTGACAGTTGAGAGGGAGAAAAATGCAAAGATAATGAAGGTAACTAGTGACTATAACTCTGATTTGCTTCATGTATTTTGTTCAAGAGACATTAGAGAATTTTGTAATGACGTTAAAGGCAATTGACCAATTTCAAATCTAGTTGAGGAAAATACATTGAGGCAGAGGGATCCAACCCTTCCTTTTGCCTCTGTTCTACATTAAATATATTTTTGATCCATTTGTCTGCACAGTGATTTGAAGCCAGTGTTTCAGAGAGAGAATCATTTACATGGAGTACAACCCAGAAGAAGGGTTCCAGTTTGAAGGGGCTTCATGAAGTGATGGAAGCACCCTTGTCATTGCCCTTCAAGATAGCACAACATAAAAATAGTCCCAAAAGGCCTTAGCCTCAGATGATGTGGGGAAACCTTTCTCAAAGTAGCTGCAAGAAGACTTCAAGATCTTGGAAAATGGAATGAAGAGGTGCCAAAGGAACAGTCAGATAAGAGACAGCAGAGCCCCAGAAATGTACCAAGATCAAGGCAAGAGGCTCAGAAGGTGCCTTCCCTAGTTTTGTGGTCTGTAAACGAGATGGCAGGGGAATTGTGTCTTCAAACTTGCAAGATTTTGTTAATGTAGATTTATGATAAAGTAGAATTAGCTTATCTGGTCGTGTTTCCTGTCTAGTCTACCTGGTAAACCTCACTTATAGCTGATGTTTAAAGAAAACAAACACCCCAAAGCATTTGCATTTATAAAAGATTGCACCACACCATGACAATAAATCATTTTCTCTTGTTCTGAAGCACATATCATACATGCACCAAAAAAGGGCCTGCAAGGAAGATAAAACTCTAGCCCAGTTTTTCTCAAAGTTGGCAACTTCCTTACTAGAGATTTCTGGGAGTTGAATTCCACGTATCTTAAAGTTGCTGAGGTTGAGAAATATTGCTCTAGCCAATCAGACAGACTTCTGTGTTTTTAAATGCTTGTATTTTAGTACCAATTATGTGATGAAGCATTTCACTTGTATTATGTGATTTAAGCATCCCATGCGATGAAGCATCTCATATTAATAAACTCTTGTGCTCTAGTTTTAAGATACTGCCTTGTGTAAATGTGGCTTCGTAATTCATTTTACAGCAGTGATATAAGTAGCCCTTGACTTAGGACCACAATTGGGATGGAACTTCTGTCAGTAATTGAGGTTGTAATTAAATGAGTCTTGTCCAATTTTATGACCTTTTTGCCATGATCGTTAAGATGATGATGATGATGATGATGATGATGATAATAATAATAATAATAATAATAATAATAATAATGGAAGTTGGAAGGGACCTTCGAGGTCTTCTAGTCCAACCTCTGCTCAGGCAGGAAAGCCTATACCATTTCAGCAAATGGCTGTCCAGTCTCTTCTTAAAAACTTCCAGTGCTGGAGAATTCACAGCTTCTGGAGGCAGGGTGTTCCACTGGTTAATTGTTCTAACTGTCAGGAAATTTCTCCTTAGTTCTAGGTTGTTTCTGTCTTTGGTTAGTTTCCATCCATTGTTTCTTGTCCTGTCTTCAGGCACTTTGGAGAATAGCTTGACTCCCTCTTCTTTGTGGCAGCCCCTGAGATATTGGAACACTGCTATCATGTCCCCCCTCGTCCTTCTCTTTGTTAAAGTAGACATTCCCAATTCCAGCAACCGTTCCTTGTAAGGTTTAGCCTCCAGTCCCCTGATCATCTTTGTTGCTCTTCTCTGTACTCTTTCTAGAGTCTCAACATCAAAATCATGGTCATTAAATGAAACTGGCTTCCCCCACTGACTTTGCTTGTGAAAAGCTGGCTAGAATGGTTCACAAATGGCAATCATGTGATCTTGTGATGTTGCAACTGTCATAAATACATGCTGGTTGCCAAGCTCTCAGATTTGGATCATGTGACTAGACATTTCAACATGGTACATAGAAATTGTTATGAGAAATGCACATTTGGAAAAATCTACCATTGGGGTTAAAATTCATGATAGGAATATCAACCACCTCTGATATACAAATGATACAACATTGCTCACGGAAAGCAAGGAGGATCTGGAGTGGTTAATCAATGAGAGTCAAAGAGGAAAGTGAACAATTTGGACTGCAAGAAAACAAAGATAATGACAAATGTGGGGAACACACAGATCAGAGTGCAGATTTGACAATGAGACCATCAAAACAGTAAAGGAATTCATCTTCCTGGGCTCTAAAATCAACCAAAGTGGTGACTGTAGCCCTGAGATCATAAGGCGTATAGCCCTTGGAAGAACTGCAATGTCTGGCATGAATAACATCTGGAAGAGTAAAAACATCGGCCTCACAACCAAATGCAGATTAGTTAACACAATAATTTTGCTATTTATGGCTGTGAAACTTGGATTCTGAAAAAGGCAGATAGGAGAAGGATGGACACCTTTAAATGTGGTGCAGGAGGCAATTATTATGCATCCCATGGAATGCAAAAATAACAAACAAAGAAATCCTAGATTGAACCTCACCAAAAATATCATTTGAAGACAAAATCACCAAACAGAGGCTGTCATACTTTGGTCATGCCTTGAGAGCTAATTCACTCAAAAAGTCAATCATGCTGGGAGTGGTAAGTGGAAAAAGGAGAAGGGGATGCCCTAGTACCCACTGTCTGAACACTATAAGAGATGACACTGAGATGACTATGGTGGATCTGAAGGAGTCAATGTGAGACAGAGGGGCATGGAGAGTGGCTGAAGGTTGGATATGAATTCTATTCTTTAAATTGCATTTACCTGGATATGCATCTTTCTTTGCAGTATAGATTTCTAATGTGGCTTAAATAATCCTTTGCTCTCTTAATCTGACTTGAAATCTCACCCAGGGGCTAATGAATCACGGCTTTCAATTTGCTGAAAAATACATATAATGCACACTTTATATATGTTTTTCATTTTTTTTCTTTTTCTGCAGCACTAGTGGTTATCCATTACAACAAATTCATAATACCAGGATTAAGATTAGGATTAAATCTAACAGAAACTTGGTTCTAAATAATTTTAATAAATATAGATCGATACACATGAATAAAAGAAAAGCAATTTAAGATTTCTCCAAACTACTTGAATAACTTAAAATTTATAACTGTTTCTTCATACATTCCCAGTAAAGTACAGTAAATATATGTACGTTTACGCCATGTAAAATATACGCTTGATGGAAACAGCTCATTCTTCTTTCTGTTAAAGGGAGAGGAGTTAGAATCAAAATATTGACTTCTGATATAAATACAACAAAGTACATCAAAGCTACTTTTGCCTCATCTTTCCATCCTTCACAATGTTTTGGGGATGTTTACAAAATAAAGCACAAGGGGAAAAATCAAAGAAAAGTCTTTTAAAATGTAAATCTGCTAGCTGTTTAAAAAGAAGAAAATATGTGGAAATATAAAAAGAAGAAAGACACAAACTAGAAGAAAAGAGAAAAGGGTGTACTTTGCATTGACAGAATGCAAATTCTTAGGTTGTTATCCTGCAATGAACAGAAAATTCCACTTTTTTTCTTTTTCTCCCATTCTTTGAAAGTTGAATAAATCAGATAGCCAAGTTGATGCAAAATAAACTATGACAATAGGAAGCAATCAAGTGGTATATAAAGTACAAATCCAGTCAAATGATCCTGTGTATTACTTATGGCAATCATCTGGGATAGGTCCTGAGAAATGTAAGCTTTACACAAACAGCCAGTAAAACTAAAATTGCCCATCAGGGTCACATATAAATTAAGAATTTCAAAGATCATACAGTTTTGAAAATATGAAATTTTCAGCTTGCTTGTGCAAAAAGCCCCAGGCTTCTATTTGTCATTGCTTTAGTTGTCACCAGTTATAGTAAAATTGGTGTGAGCTGCTGAGCTAAATAGCTAAATTGGAGAATATAGGAATTAGGTCCTCAGGTATGAAAGGGAACGGAAGGGGAGGGGAGGGAAAGGGTGAAGGGAGGGGCAGGGGAGGAACAGAGGAGCAGAGGGGAGGGAAGGAGAGGGGAGAGGAGGGGAGGGGAGAAAAGAAAAGAAAAGAAAAGAAAAGAAAAGAAAAGAAAAGAAAAGAAAAGAAAAGAAAAGAAAAGAAAAGAGGGAGTGGGAGTGGGAGTGGGAGTGGGAGTGGGAGTGGGAGAGGGAGAGGGAGAGGGAGGAGAGGAGAGGAGAGGAGAGGAGAGGAGAAGAGAAGAGAAGAGAAGAGAAGAGAAGAGAAGAGAAGAGAAGAGAAGAGAAGAGAAGAGAAGAGAAGAGAAGAGAAGAGAGATTTTCTTTCTTTTTTTAATAACAAATTTTATTGGTTTTTTAACTTTTACAACAGAATGCTCAAGATACACCGTGGTGGTTATGTGATCAATCATCCAAAAACAAAATCATATAATAGCTCAAGTAAATACATTAAATGTTCCTGCTCTATTTCCCTCAAATAATATAACCTATTTAACATAATCCATTTCTACATTACATATCTATAAATCCTAATCCTGTTTTGAACTTTATTAATTTACAGTTACTATAGTCCAATTTAATCTTAGATAAATGTATTATCACTTTGGGTATCCCTTCTAAAATACTAATCAGATATATTCTAATTCATAATATCATAAATCATTGATTTTATCACAAATCTCTCTTGTTTCTTCAGATAGCATTTAAATCTCATTCAAATAATTATCATGTCTAAAAAAAAAGAACACACCTATTATTACACAAAACATCGTCTTACTAACTTAACATATAAGTTAGTTGTTAAAGCAATCCGAATTTCTAAAAACCTCTTTCATATTCTTATTCTCATTCCATTACAAAATAATTTTCATACAAATAAACATATTATTCCAAAAAATACATTCTTACTCTGTTTAACATATATATTCTAATAATCACAAATTTTCAACTCTAAATCGTAGTCCTTAAATCAATCCATATTTCTCAAAACCTTTTTAATCCATTACATATAATTTTAAATTTCTCTTTTTAGTCTTATTCTGGCTTTCTTTTTATGCCAAGCAGGTTTCCATAACAAAGCCTCTATTTCAGCAAATAGATCTCCCATTATTGCTTGTAACATCATTTGGGTCAGTAAAAGACCTCCCATCCTCTGTATTTGACGCCTGACTCCTGTCTGCTGGATAAAACAGTTGAACATGTCCAATTTTATAATTAGTAGTTGATTATCAAAGTTGTCATAATTCTCCAATGGTTGTAATTTCAAGTCCATTTCTGTTAGTTTTGCAATTGTAGATAGTTTAGCTACAATCATTTTTTGGTCATCCAAAGTCTCCATAGGTTGTATGTAAATTAATTCCTCTTCTATTGCTTTTTTGTCTGTAGAATGGTCAAATAGAGTCTGAAGGTCAGTTTGTAAGTTCACAGTAGAATTTCTGTTTATTATTTCTGCAGTTCACTCTCTTATTTGGGAACATATTTCCTCAGTAGCTTCATAAATTTTTTCCAGGATCATCCATGATGATTTCTTAATGCTTAGATGTTCTTTTGACTTTCAGCTGGAGCAGCTAAATGATCGGCCATGTTACTGGCTGATCTTTTCTCTGTCAGCCCTGAGGAGCTGCAACCCAAAACCGGAAGTCAAGAGAGATTTTCTTTCTGTTCTGAATCTAGTTTGAACTAATTTCATTGGGTGGCCTGGATCCTACAATTCTCAGAGAAGTAGGAAATCTTCTTTCTGTCCAGTGGCTGCATGCCATGCATGATTTTATACACCTTAGTTCAGAGGTCCCCAACCTTTTGACACCAGGGACCGGTTCCATGGAGAAAGGTTTTTCCATGGACTGGAGAGGGCATGGTTTTGTGTGCTGCCTTCATGCCATGGATGGGGCTTTGCTTGTTTGTGTGGACCAGTTACCAGCATGCCACGGACTGGTACTGGACCACAGACCAGGGGTTGAGGACCCCTGTTTTAGTCATGTTCTAGCCTTTTTCTCATAAAAAAAGATCCCCAATTATTTCAGTTGCCCACTTCTGTACATTTCCTAGCATTGCTGTATCTTCTTTTAAACATGGCATCCAAAATTGTACAGTTTTCCAGATGCAAACATACCATGGAGATAGATAGATAGATAGATAGATAGATAGATAGATAGATAGATAGATAGATAGATAGATAGATAGATAGATAGATAGATAATTCTAAAATTAACTGAATACTTTTGTGATATCAAGTCATTAAAAAATCCTTCACCCTGGTTGCTAAGGAAACCTTTATATTTAATGGGATCCTTTTGCAGATGCAGGTTCTTTGAAGTGGGGGTTGAAAACATGATATCTGCTAATTCCATACAGTCTTCAAAAACATGAGGGTTTTAAAAATATATTTAAAAAGAAATGCTATATATTTATTTGTTGACATCTGTGACATTACATGTAATCACTCAGTGTTGCTTGCTGTCTGACTCATAGCATTGGTGAGTGGAAGATATTGCAATAAGGGGAGATTTAAATCTCTACTGCTCAAGAGACAGGTGAGCAAATAAAAAGCTGTGTGAGAATGTTGATATATGGATGTCTAGGGTTGAGTGAAAAAAATTAAGAAAGTGGCCCTGTCCATGTTTACATTTAATCCATCTTACCAATGGAAGGTTAAACATAGGAGTAAATATTACCCATTTCCTGTGGAAAAAGACCAGGGTACTTCATCAAAGTTCTAAGGATTTTTGGTTTTGTCAAAATTGCAAGTTCAAAAGAACTGGGCAAGATCTGTATTTGGAGCCTGGCTAAAGCACTCAGAAAAGCCACAACTTTTTTGGGAGAATAATGCTGACAAACATTCTAAAATATATCAATTTGAGAGCTATACAGAGCTAAGAGTAGGGGAAAGAGGTGCCAAAAGCCCAGGCAAATTTGACCATAGAGAAAGAAAATAGAAAATTCTATTCCATTTTTTATTTCAGAAAGTCAATTTCAGGTAGTGATTAAGCTGTTGGCCTGGAAACCAGGAGACCATGAGTTCTAATCCTGCCAAAGGCATGACAGCCATTTGGGTGAATTTGGGCCAGTCACTCTTCTTCAGCCCAACTCACCTCAGAAGGGTTTTGTGGGGAAAACAGGAAGAGCAAGGAGTATTATGTATGTTCACCCCCTTGAGTTATTTATAAAGTAATAAAAGTAGAATAAAAATATATAATAAATAAAAAATAATATTCTACTCTAAATTCTGAAAAGAATGAACTTATTAATTATGGATACTCATTACTCATTTTTTTCAGTGATCAATAAATGTACTGCTCATTAAAAATGAATGTTCTGATTCTTATCCCTTTACTCTTTATAATGTAGACAATGAAAATTTGGTCATATTTTTAAAATTAATCTGAAATAGATCTTGATGTAATTAATGGAAGTCTAAAAATAGATCCAGATGTCACAAAATGTTAAAAATGTTAGCAATTTAATTGGGAAGTGATTAAAAGATTTGTGAGAGGGTAGAGGTTGCCATATCTTTTGCTTTAAGATAATTTTAGATTTTATCATATCTGCTGAATAGTCAGGGTCACCTAAACTATACATTCTGGGTAGTCTTTGGAGGAACTGGTTCACAACCTTTCCTTTTCTGAAGTTCTGACAATAATTATTATTTTATTATTATTATTTATTTAATTTATATGCCACCCTATACCGGAGAACTCAGGGCGGCTCACAACATGATAGAAATCACAATAAAATACATAAATATAAATATATAAATATAAAAACCCCGAAGTTAAAAAAAGAAAAACCAATCATTCCACAAACATACACACAAACATACACTGGCTAGGGGCAAGGTGTTAGCTGCCCCAGGCCTGCCAGCAAAGGTATGTTTTAAGCAATTTACGAAAGGTGGAGAGGGTGGGGGCGACACGGATCTTAATACATTCTTAATCTTGCTCTTAAGAATGTATTCCACCAAGTAGAAACAAACAAAAACATTTTTTAAAGAAATAACTTTCTAGTCAGGTGGCACATTTTTGGCCAATCAAGTTAGTCAAAAAAGACTTGTTTTTCTAGCAAGATAACCAGCCAGATGACCTCACTAAGTGACATTCTGTATTGATTTTCACTAAGGGTTAGGTTGGGCAAACATGCAACAAAAAACAATAACACATGTAAAAAATCAGAATTTTGATTTTGTCCCCCCATATATTTCAGATTCTCCAAAGGGATCTAAAAATGTGTTAACCTTTTTATGAGTTCGCCCAAGATAAGTTTCTTGTAGAAACCTGGAGGATGAAACAAAGAGTTGTGGGAAACAGAACACAATTTCTGAGACCTGGAATGCTGTCAGCAAAAATCTAAAGACAATATAGGGCTGGATGTATCAATAATTTGACTCCAAATAGATATTTGCTTGGTTTCTACATTATACTACTACTTTTAACTTTTCATAGTATTTTCAGACTCAGTGGTGAAAGGTGAATCAGCAAGCCAGAACCATTCTTTTACATATACTGCATATAACATTTTAGTGAAGATTTTAATTACAGTAACAAAAACTAATACAAAGTAAACTCAGAGAAAAGAAAGTAAATAGACAGTTAAAAGATGCAAAGAGAAAAAAGAAGAAAAGAAGAAAAAAGGAAAGAGTGAAATAAGGAAAAAGAAAAGATATGATTAGTACAGTTGGTGATTAGGTTAGCAAATGGGATATCCTTTAAAAAGCTCCACCATGGCTGGGGCATTTAAACCTGTAGGAGACCATTGTCCTGCAATCTCCTTGTGAAGAGCAGCCATCCACACATGGGCTATCTCTATCCTTTCCTTATCTGGAAAGATTCAGAAGAGCTGTTATATTCACCAATTCTTCAGTCTTTGCTGTGGTCATCATTTTCATTCTCCAAAGAGAGTTGTTTAGCTCACTATGCCTTCATCAGAAATCCCCAAGCAAGATCCATTCTTGCTTTTTAAAAATTGTTTTGTTGACAGTCAATGTCTGCTACGGTATGCATATCATTTCTGAAACATAGGAGGATATTCAGTATACCTTGCATTTTTAAAAGTTCTTGTGTTCTTATATTTCCCTGGGTAAAGCCAATCTTGAGATTTTACCTGTTTAGGTATTCAGACCAAACTTCTTTTTAAATAGAACCTGAGTTCAGTAGTTATTAATATAATAGCTTTCTTTCATTAATAAAATAAACAAATTATTTTCACAAATAGAACTACAGCTACAAAACAGCTTCAGTTTTCCTGCATTGTTGCAAGAGACACCAAGTACTGTAATAGCTTCAGAACACAATTGTGTCAAATTGTGCACAGAACTGATAGGAACAGAAATTTGCTAATGAATTGGCTATTTAAGTTTATCCAAAGGAGACAACAAAGGAGACAACATCCCATTCTGCATGCCACACTCGCCTGATGCTTGGGGAACAGCAAAAGAAATGCTAGAAAACAGCATGTAAAACAGTTTAGATGTGACAAGCACTTTGGTCCCTGCAGAATCAACCCTACCAGCTAGTCACAAGTACAATTCTGTATCTATTTAACCATCCTTATTTAATCTGATATGTCCCCTCGGATGCTTTTGATGACTTAATCAAATGTAAAAGGAAACCAAATAGCATGTTTTAGAAGTCAAGGGAGTAATGTGAAGGGAAGTGGTGATGGGGAGATACCCAGAACTCATTATGCAGCCCAGCTAATAATTTTACAGATTCAAACCTCTTCCACTGAAGTTGATGGGATGATGCTGTTTAGCATTTCATATAATACTGACTTAGAAATATTCCTGAATGATTTATTCCAAGTCTGGTGACTTTGAAACAGTTGATTTTTTTTCAAGGTTTTTTACTGCCTCCTCCCTAAAACCAAGAGAAAACAACTGGCTTAAGGATTCCCAGCTGTTTGTAGGCCTAAGGTGGGACTAGAACTCATAGTCTCCTCTAGCTTGCTCCTTAACCACTCATCAAACTGGCTAGTACAGATATTGAACTAGAAAATATTGGGATTTAGGCACAAAGGTAGGCTGGTGATTTTGGAAATAACAACCCTTGTTCTTTCTTTGAGCAGGTTTTGGTGCATTTTGGGGATGAACAACAGCCATTACTGCAAATCGTGCTCCCACCTCAGTCTTACAGTACTTGCTTGCATAACTACATATGCATATTCCATTAAAGAAAAGACAAAGACTGCTATATTTGAGAAGCTTGGGAGCAATGGATAAAAAACACAGATGTAGCCGAACAACATGAAATATGTCTACTGTTTGGAGTAGAAAAGTAAAGGTGTAGAAATGCAGGACTTAGAAAACTGGCGGTGGAACATATGGAAAATATAGAACTGAGAAAATAAGTGAAGCAAGGAAAATAAAAATGATGCAGAGTTGACAGTTTGTTGGCTTTGGTAAGATGGTTCCATCTTCCATATTTAATCCAACCTCAAAGAATAAATTGCATATTTAGCCAGGTCTGGAACAAGTACTAGACAAAATCGAAGAGGGTACATACCTAACAAAAAGCTGTCCATACAGGAGCCACTTTGGAAGTTTTTGTATTTTTTAGTGCCACTATCCTTAGTCTCCACTTAGGAGAATCTTGCAAAAATGCCATTGAAGGGGATGATGGAGCTGCAGTTATAGTAATCTTGGGTGGAGGAAAGAATGATCTTGAGGAAGAAGCCTAGCAGATAAGGTGATTTGTGAGACATCTTTGCCTATTTTTTGTCTGTTTTTCCCTCCTTCTACTGAGCGATATACATGCATCCCAGCAGCTCTTCATTAACTCCCAAGTTGTTTCTTGTCTCAGTTCCAGGTGTTTCTTCTCTGTATTCCTACCTGAACCTTAGATCATCTTGAGAGGGCCAGCTTCAGATGCCTTCACATGCAGAGGTGTAATGGATTGCTACTCAGACACTGGCCTTTTCAGTGGCTACCCCAAGGTATGTCCCATGTAATTTTATTCTTCCATGTCTTTTAATAAAAATGCTGCCATGATTTCCCTAGTATTACTATTACTGTATTGATACTTTTTTTACAGGATTCCTTATTTTTTTCTGACTATTTTATAAAAGTAGTAGGTAGTTAATCGATTGCTTAATGTATAGTTTGATTAATTATTATTGTAAATTAGTGTAAACTCTTTTGACTAGTCTATTTAAAATTATTGCTTTTAAAAAAATAGGTCATAGTATAAAATATTTCAAAACAATAAATCTGGCAAAGCATTCAGTCATCTACAGTTAGCCTTTAGGACATATTTTTTTATTTTTTACAAGTTCTAAAGAAACTGGATAAATAAGTAGGTAATAAATAAACAGACAATGGTCAGACAGATAAACAGAGAGGGGGGATGGAGGGAGGGAGGGAGGGAGGGAGAATGGAAGGAAGGAAGGAAGGAAGGAAAAGAAATTACAATAAAGTTAAACTCAGCCTTGGCTGATTTGTATGTTTCCTGAATATAAATCAAGGGCTGTGGTAAGTTTTTTGATAGTGTACTTGGTCCAGAAAAAAGATATGAATGAGTTGAAGACAAAAAAAAATAATGTTGATTTGGCTTACATTCAATTAAATTAAACCAGATTAAATTAACACAGTCAACAGGATTACTCCTCTTATATTTAATGTGTTCTCCTTATTCATAATTATTAATAAATATTAAACATTTAAATCATCATTCCTCTATTAAATATGTAATGTTAAATGAAACAATTCATAAGTCATAATATAGCAACAATTTTTGCAAGCATTTCTATGACTGTTCTAAAGGCTGTTTTAAAGTAAAACTATTTATTTTTTTAAGTACAATATAAACAAAGAAAAGTATTAATTTGATACTGTAAGTCATGTTAAATCCTCTGTGGGAAGGAGCAAATATCAATTTCCATGTCCTATCAATGCTAAACTGAGATATATCTGGTGACTGGGAAATAGCTTTAAGTTAGATAAACATATTTTTTTCTGGGAATATGGATTTGCATGTCATTGTCATCATCTCCTTTGACATTTGATAAATGAACTTATATTTACTGCCACACAGATAAATCTCAGTAACTGAAATGAAAATTGCAGAAAAGTATTTTGCATGTAAATTTGGCTTCTCTATTGAAAATTTCATTTTTAAGGTAGAAACAAATTAGAGTAACATCCATGAGTATGGCAGTTTGTAAAGAACAAGCTTGAAATGATCCATGCTTGGTGATTTTTACAATCTGAAAACAGTCACAAGAAAGCACAATTCAAGAGGGGGAGGGAAAGAAAGAGCTAAATAAAGAAACTATGATTTATACACATTTTGGCTAAAAGCTTCTTGGAAAAAATATATTAGTACTTTTGAAGAGAAAACTGTTGAAGACACAGAGGCTCAAACATAGTAGAACTGGATGAACTAAGGAAAGGATTAATCTGAAGAACAGGGAAAGAGGAATGAGGTTCACAGGATTCTGAAGGAACAGCTAAGGGATTTGCTCCTGATCTATGAAAAAATAGAAAAGCAGACCAGGGGTAGCTTTTTTGCTTGGAGGATCTTTACCTGCCTTTCAATTAAGGAGCTAGAGATCGTATGCAAAACAATGAGAAGGTACATAATTCAGGCACTGAAATATGGATGGTCATAAGTCAAAGGAAACAAGACAAGGAGATCAACTAGAACTAGCTTGCAGGAATCAGGGTGTGAGATGACCAGTAAATAGACTGGAGCTTTTGCTGACAATAAAGACAAAAATTGGTAAGACTTGTCTTTATAAAACTGCAGAAGTAGAAGTAAATTGATTTTGAGATAGATTGAGCGTGGCAGTTGGGGAATGGTGGCAAAGCAGATATGAACTGAAGAGAAAATGTGTTGTGTTGCATACATTTTAAGCTTCCATGGTCCTTCTGGAATACTATTGTATTGAAAAGAAAAATACTTTTTAATACCGAATATTTTTTTTAACAAATTTTATTTGTTTTTTAACTTTTACAACAGAATGCTCAAGACACACCGTGGTGGCTCATGATCAATCATCCAAAAACAAAATCATATAATAGCTCTAGTAAATACATTAAATGTTCCCTCTCTATTTCCCTCAAATAATATAACCTATTTAACATAATCCATTTCTACATTACATATCTATAAATCCTAATCCTGTTTTGAACTTTATTAATTTACAGTTACCACAGTCCAATTTAATCTTAGATAAATGTATTATCACTTCGGGTATCCCTTCTAAAATACTAATCAGATATATTCTAATTCATAATATTATAAATCATTGATTTTTATCACAAATCTCTCTTGTTTCTTCAGATAGCATTTAAATCTCATTCAAATAATTATCATGTCTAAAAAAAAAGAACACACCTATTATTACACAAAAATCATCTTGCTAACTTAACATACTCAATTAGTTGTTAAAGCAATCCGAATTTCTAAAAACCTCTTTCATATTCTTATTCTCATTCCATTACAAAATAATTTTCATACAAATAAACATATTATTCCAAAAAAATACATTCTTACTCTGTTTAACATATATATTCTAATAATCACAAATTTTCAACTCTAAATTGTAGTCCTTAAATCAATCCATATTTCTCAAAACCTTTTTAATCCATTACATATAATTTTAAATTTCTCGTTTTAGTCTTATTCTGGCTTTCTTTTTATGCCAAGAAGGTTTCCATAACAAAGCCTCTATTTCAGCAAATAGATCTCCCATTATTGCTTGTAACATCATTTGGGTCAGTAAAAGACCTCCCATCCTCTGTTTTTGACGCCTGACTCCTGTCTGCTGGATAAAACACTCAAACATGTCCAATTTTATAATTAGTAGTTGATTATCAAAGTTGTCATAATTCTCCAACGGTTGTAATTTCAAGTCCATTTCTGTTAGTTTTGCAATTGTAGATAGTTTAGTTACAATCATTTTTTGGTCATCCAAAGTCTCCATAGGTTGTATGTAAATTAATTCCTCTTCTATTGCTTTTTGGTCTGTAGAATGATCAAATAGAGTCTGAAGGTCAGTTTGTAAGTTCACAGTAGATTTTCTGTTTATTATTTCTGCAGTTCGCTCTCTTATTTGGGAACATATTTCCTCAGTAGCTTCATAAATTTTTTCCAGTATGAGTTTACAGTTGAGTTGTGAACATGGTTTCTCCATTTCAGTAGTAACTAAATCCAATCCTATTATCTTTTAGTGGAGGCTATATTCCAAAACATTTAGTCAGTATCCACCCCCACCAATAATAGTTTTTGGACCAAAGAAAACAAGAAACAATTGCAGTTTTAAATTTCTCCACAAGATGTCCTCAGTAAACTATGAAAGTCTCTTCCAGACACCAAGAATGAGATTAGCAAAGTCAAAGAGCTATGGAATCCCTTTCCTGGCCTCTCATAGAGTTTTTTTTCAAACAATAAAGATTTATCTCTTTAAAAAAATAAGTCCAAGACATAGGAAAACAATATTCTCCAGCTTAGAAGATTTAATAATAAAGTTTTATGATAAGGATTTTTCCAGGGGCCCTAAGTAACCCAAAATAAAAATAGTCAATAAGAAGTTTTTTCCTTTGTTTTGGAAAGCTCTTTTCCCCAGGTAAACAAAGACAGCTCTTTCAAAGCAGGGAAGTAATTCCAAAAGGCTTTTAACAGGAGAGTAGTTAGGCAAAGAGAGAGAGGGAAATGTCTCACCGGGATCATCCATAATGGTTTCTTAACGCTTAGATGTTCTTTTGACTTTCGGCTGGAGCAGCTAAATGATCGGCCATGTTACTGGCCAATCTTTTCTTTGTCAGCCCTGAGGAGCTGCCTCAGACCGTGGAAGGAGCTGCCTCCTCCCCCCACAATCAACGAGAGTCCTCCTCATTGGTAGTCACCCCTCCAGGGTGACTTTTTCAACCCGATTAAGGGTCTACCGGCAGAGGAAAAGCAGGCAACGAAGAGAGAGAATCTCTTCGTATGCCTGCACCCACTGCAACCAAAAACCGGAAGTCTAATACCGAATATTTTGTTGCTGTTGTTATTGCCAGATCAACAATAAAAGACCGTCACATGACAGATTAATTGATAATTTGATTGGGTGCCATCAAGTTGTTATTAATCTTAGCAATCATATACAATTTCTCCAGAAGGAACTGTCTCCAGCCTGGTACTTCCGGTCTTCCAGGAGACTCTGTAATTGAGTCCATTCATCTTGCTTCTGATTGTCTTCCTCTTCTCTTTCCTTCTACCCTTTCCAGCATTTTTGACTTCTCAGGTAAGTCGGGCCTTCACATAATGTGTCCAAATTATGAGCCTGTCATTTGTGCCACAAATGTTTATGTTTTCTGGACTATGCATGGTACCCTGGAGAATCTTTTCAAATACAAACATTCAAAAGCCTAAATGTTGTTTCTATCCTGCTTCATTAAAATCCTACTTTTGCTTAGTAAAGAACTCAATTGCTCTGATTTTTGTAAGTGTACACGTGTACACTTGTACATGTGTGCATAATATCAATGAAAGCTTTCATTACTACTCTACCAAGTGCTAATGTGCAGCCTATTTCTTAACTGTTGCACCCTTTTCTGTTGATAATTGATCTTGAAAACCAGAAGCTATCCATCACTTTAGTATCTCCAATGTGAATTCTAAGGCTGGTTGCTCTACCTGTTGTCCTTAATTTGGTCTTCTTTTGTTTAATCCCCCCTCCATTTTTTCCCACTGGTCTCCTTGATTTTCAGGCATTTTGAGATCTTTTGCATTTTCAGTTATAGGAGTTGTATCATCATAGCGCATGTTAACAATGTTTCTTCCTCAAGTTTTAAAATCATACTAATCCAATCTCTCTTACTAAATATTTCTCATGTAAATTGAATAAATAAGGGCAGATTATCAAATCTTCTCTCACTCCTTTGCCAATCAGAGGCCAGTCTAATTTACCATGTTCTGTCCAGTCAATAGTTTTCTATCGTATATATAGGCTTTCTGTGAAGATAATGAAATATTCTGATAGCTGATAAATTGGCATCTATATAATGCAGAAACGAAAGCTATTGTCATACCTCTGCAAAGCCCAACCATACATTATTTATGGATTGTCTTGTATTTGGAGAAGATGTCTGGATTTTTTTTTAAAAGAAAAAAACATTTTTAAAATCAACAAGTTTTTTCTCTTGCTCAGTTGTAGACTCTTCTTTGAAAACTATTTTCAAGTGATACCTTCTGTAAAGTTTATGGTTTTCCTTTTGATAACTATCTGTCATGCCACAAAAAATGTCCTAAAACTATGAATATGATTTCATGGGCTTTTTTTTATATTTTGCTCTCTGTTACCTTCTACATGTAAAATGTATTTTCTGTAATCTGTATTAACATTAAGCCTATAATGCAGGCAATTATTCCTCATTAATGTGCAGCTATCTGTTAGTATCAGAATTCATTTACAGATTTTCTGACTCCCGTATCTACTACTTAGAAATTCAGAATAACTGAATGGCAGAGGAAGTGTAAAAAGCATAGACCATGTCTTAATTAGACATCCAATTAGATCCAAATGCATTTTTTCAATTCCTTCAGAATTAAAAAATAATAAGTCAGGAAAATGAGAAACCAGGTTTTTTAGCACAAGAATAAATTATAGGATTATCAAATGGATCTGGTAAGAAATGGATGAGCACACTGGGAGAAAGATCTATGATACAAATTAAAGTTAGCTATAGCTTAGAAGAAATAACCTGGACCAAAGTCAAAGAAATTAATTGTCATTTTTACACCTCCAGACTACCATTTCAAATGTAAAAATCAGGCCCAGTTTTCTTGAATAGAAAAGAAGTTTCTCCTATGAGAACAATCAAAGTGTGATGATGATGATGCTGATGACACTGATGATGATGATAAAAAGTTTAGGGCCATCTGCTGGATATAAGAATAGAGCTATATGCCATAGAATGAAATGTTTCCCAAACCTTGACATCTTGCCTGATCTTTATAACAGGGGTTCCCAATCTGTGGGCCGTGGCCTGGTACAGGTCCTTGGCCTCTTGGCCACTGGGCCACAGGAATGGCTGGCGAGTGCATGCATGTGTGCACGCACCCTCCCCACTTGTGCTAGTGCCGCTGCGTGGGTGCTAGCAGCCCTGTTTGTGCATGCAGGGGTATTAGTGCCTACGCCAGCATCACGTAGATACTAGCGGCCTGTTTGCTCATGCGCATGGGCACCAGTGCCACCACCTATTTTGCAGTGCCACATGTGCGCACGCACATTTCCCTGCTCCTCCCTTTTCTTCTGGGCCTCCAAACTTTATAAGCTGTATTCTGATTTACCATGGATCATAACTTTAAAATCAATAGGTAATTTCCTGAGCTATTAGAGCCTATCAGTTCAGAATGTATATACACAACACATTAATAATTGCTTTGGACTTGACCAGATCAAGAATGCCAAGAATAACTGGTTCACTTGGAACAGATTCTAGAGTTTTATGGAAAGAGAAGACCTCATAAAAAAATGTCAGAATTGAACTAAGAGATCATGAAACTTCTGGTGTGATCCATTTTTTTGGAGCCCTGCATAGAAGCAAACTCTGACTATAAATCCCTTACTATTTTCAATTTCCGTTTTCTCATAAAATGCAAAAGAAAGAAGAAAGGGAAATGAGATGAGTTAACTTAAGAAGGGTTTCAGGAGGAAAGGCCACCAAGGACACTGCTTTATAAGAGTGGGCTTGAATCTCTTATCCTCTGCCTGCAGATGTAAATGTAATTCTTTGAAAACAACTTCCCTTTCTTAAAAGTGTCAGAATTTAAAGTGTGGAGTTCCAAAATCTCTGTACCTATCTCTGTACCTAAGTATAGCAGCTTTCCAGTGAGGAAACCTCAAAAATATTTGAAGTGTTCATTATCTATTTTCATAGATAGTACACAGATAGTATTCATCTTTCATAAAATTGGGAAATAATTTCCTCCAGTCCTTAAAGATTCTTCTTGCAAAACAGTAGATCCAATCCTCTGTCCATGAGTCTGATATGGGGTAAACATGATCCCGAACAGAAAAGACAAAAAATGAAACACCTAGAAATTTAATTTAAGTATCCCAAAACTAAAAATATTCCTTAAAAAAAAAATCAAAATTTTAAAGGACTCTAATTCAAAACTCTCTTGATCAATGACACTTAAGGTCTTTGAAGATTTCATCTCTTTAGAAGGATTTATTGTGCCTTCAAAGTTCATCCCATTCTGCTGGAAAGTAAAACATATTACATGTATTGTTGGATTTCCAGTGTTAGTAAAGTTTGACACAAAGCTTAAGTTTCTTAAATCTTGCTTTTTGCTATACTGGCCTGAACAGAGTGCAATAGTCGCTGATATACAGTCCTGGTAGAGGAAAAAAAAAAACCTATGATTTGTTCTCAACATGCAAAATACAGAACACAATTCCATGAAAGTGCATTTCTTGTACTTTGAATTGTTAAGAAGAGCAATAGCAAATTTATCACGATTCATTAACCATTCATAAAAAGCTTTTCTTATCCCAAGTTCATTTGGCTTTCCTAGATATGCTTTTCCTCATTTTTTAAAAACAAGCTATATACTTCAGTAGGACTGCAGAATAATTTGACTTTCTCTACATCAGAAGATGCTTCAGCGGAATATGCTCTCATCTTCTCACCAATGAGGACTATTGACAATTAGCTTTATTTGTGTCTAGTTCAGACCATGGTGTTTAGTTTAGACCAGGGATCGGCAACCATAAACACTCAAAGAGCCACTTGGACCCGTTTCCCACAGAAAACACTGGAAGCCGCAAAACTTTTGTGCGCATGAGCGCACGCGCCAGAGGGGGGGCTTGATTGAAGAGTTTAATTAAAAAGAAATAGAGGGTGATGTGCATGAGTTCTCTCTCTTTCCCTCTCTTTCTCTTTTTCTCTCTCTCTCTCCCTCTCTCTCTCTCCTCTCCCTCTCTCTCCCCCCTCTTTTTTCTCTTTCCTCTCCCCCTCTCTCTTTCTCTCTCTCTCTCCCCTCTCTCCCTCTCTCCAATCTTCTGCTCATCTGGCAAGCTGGCTTCACGTTGTTCTCCAACCAGCTGACACACATTCTTATTGGGCTGGCTCTCTTCTGCCTTCCTGCAGAGACGCAGCCAAGGCAGGAGCCCTGCCCAATAAGCTTGTTAGCTCATTGGAGAATAGCGTGAGGCCACTCTTTTTTTTGCAGAGAGAGAGAGAGAGAGAGAGAGAGAGAGAGAGAGAGAGAGAGAGAGAGAGAGAGAGAGAGAGAGAGAGAGAGAGAGAGAAGGGAAGTGAAAGTGCCTCTCTCTCTCTCTCTCTCTCTCTCTCTCTCTCTCTCTCTCTCTCTCTCTCTCTCTCTCTCTCTCTCTCTCCAAATGGCAGAGGAGGTTGGGAGCTGCAGGAGAAGGCTCAAAGAGCCACATCTGGCTCTGGAATCGCGGGTTGCCGACCCGTGCTTTAGACCATTAGTTTAGTCAAAAAGGTATATTTCCTTTTGAGCGGTTCTTGGTGCTTGCTGACTCTGTCTGTTTTCTTGCAGACGTTTCATTACCCACCCAAGTAACGTCATCAGTATTTACTTAGTTTAGGTAATGAAATGTCTGCAAGAAAACAACCAACCTCAGAGAGCACCAAGGACCCTTCATTTCAACCTTGAGCTAAAAATATTCTCCTTTATTGGTACATTTCCTTTTACTTTTATTTGGGGGTGGAGAGCACGCTGGGGACTCCAAACCCTTCAGTCATCGTTTTAGCATTCAGAAACTAGAAATATGCCAATGTAAACTAGTGTGACTTGACTGGCACTAGCTACAATAGTTTCTGAAGGGAATTAGAAGATCTGCTCAAAATTTATAGAATCTCTAGAGCATGGATTTCTTAGATATTTTCCTTACCATGTAGTCTATTACAGTGGTCCCCAACCTTTCGGGGACCAGGGAAAGAGGTTTTTCTGCGGACTTGAGGATGTGTGGTGCCTGCATCTAGCTGATGGGGCTTTGCTTTGTTTGTGTGGACCAGTTGCTGGCATGCCACAGTGCAGTACTGGTCCAGGGACCGGGGGTTGGGGACCCCCAGTCTATTACTCTATTACATCTTCCACTACATTTTGTTCTCTATTTTGGGGCACATGACATGGATCTTGTAACTTGTTAACTAACATAGTTACTTTGCATTTTAATTTGACTTATTTTCTCTCTTTCAAAGCAATGTTCAGGCTCATTACAGACTGGAATGTAGAGGTAGCTTTTCACATTCCTAAACTGGAAAGACAAACTGGCTGGAGACTAGCACAAGATAAGAAAAAGTTTGATAGTACAAATTGGGGTCTGGTTTCGTGAATGCTAAACAACCTTTTCCCTTACAATTTACACCCCTTCTGGCGTCAAACCTTACTTTAATGAACATGTGTGATTGTATAGGATGCAAATACATAACATGTTTGACTACATGTAACTGATTTCCTATGCAAAGGGGGGATTACTTTTATTCTGTCTGATGAACTTTCCTGTTGCATTTTCTTTGTTAACTATAAAAAGGAATGTAAGATGGGGTCCTCCCTTTTCATATGGAGATCACACTTTATCAGGGTACCCTAATAAACTCCTTTTAAATGATCTTCTGACTCAGTTGCTTATTGGGAAGGTAAACCGAGGCAGAACCTAGGGCCAGATTTGGCTATCACTATCTATAAATTTCTACATGCTCTTTAAATATACCATGCTATACTTTTCTTTCCACGTTGTATGATTTCTGTATTGCATAACTGCATTTCGTAAGTGAATGTAATTCAAATATCTCAATCCATTTGACTGAAGCACCATTTTCTCTTTTAGTTTCCATCAGCATTAAAACGTGATCTTCTACATCATTACCTCTTAATTGGTTGACTTGAACTGAGATTTTTCTTTTTCCCCTGTGGGGCATGAAGAATTGTTTTCAATTTTATTATTTTGTTGCTTTAAATATTTAATTCTATTTTCTATTTTGCTTTTAGCAGAATTCCTTAAATTAGCAAAGATATATCATTAAGGCTAGGTGCATACATAATTGATGTTAATTTAACAAATACACTAATAAGTATATTTGCTCATCTTTCATAAGATATATTCTTGAGAAATCCTTGTGAGTATATTAGGCTCATAAATTGTTTGAAAATGAATATGCACATGATGTTTTTGGCATATTCCATATAACATTATTTGACGCTACTGTATGATGAGATCCTACTACACCTTTTGCATTAATCAGAACATTCTGCTAAAGGTAGTCCTGACATCTGGCAGCTTTATCAAAAAATAGCTGCTCTCCAGGAACATCAACTTACCAAGTGAGTGTAATGTTTTCATTTATGGCTTCTATAGGTATATGGGGATTCTCAGTCATCCAGGTCATGGTTGTTTGAAAGCTGCTTATTCTAAAGGCAACCGGATTTTGTTTTTCTTTGAATTTGTTTTGCTTCTCATCCAAGAAGCTGAAGAACTGAAGAAGCTTTTTGGATGAGAAGTGAAACACCTCACCCAATATCCTTTGGGATATTGCTCCCAGATGCTATGATTGTCTCCCACATGCCCGAGCACAGTGATTCCACTGGTTATGATTAAACTACATTGGCAGCTAGAGATAAAAATGTGGAAAATGCTTAATTTGGATTGTTTTAAGTATTGCATGCAGGTCTTATTGACATTTCAGGCAGATTTTTTTTTAAGTGTTTGAAGCCTCAGTGGAATATCAAGAATAAAATCAGAATGAATTTGTGCAATTAATTTGCCTGTATTTACGAAGAATTTTGGAGGTCTTGATTAACAAAAAATATTTATAGAGAGTTTGCACAGATCGAATTGGCTAGGCAGATACTACAGTAAATAGGCAGTCCCTCAAGTAACCAGGTCCTAGGCCAGCGGTTCTCAACCTTTTCCGGGGCTCGACCCCAGCCTGCATCACGCATGCGCGGCGCGAAGGGCACATCGCGCATGCGCGGTGCGACTGCCCGCATCGCAAAGGGGAAAAAATGGCGGACCAAAAAAAATGGCCGACCCCCCCCAAAAAATGGCCGACCCAAAAAAAATGGCGGGCCCGCATCGCGCATGCGTGGCGTGACGGCCCGCATCGCAAAGGGGAAAAAATGGCGGACCAAAAAAAATGGCCGACCAAAAAAAATAAATAAATGGCGGACTGCGGTGTTTGGCGACCCCCGTGAAATGGTCATTTGACCCCAAATGGGATCGCGACCCACAGGTTGAGAACCGCTGTCCTAGGCCATATACGGATTTATAGGTAACAACCAGTCCCTTGAATCGCAGCTGGAAACAAACTGGCTCATGAAGCAGAGGTGTTACATGGGAATGAGATCCTTATTCATCCTTTTGGCCTTCCCAAAGGCCTCTGCTAACTGATCTGAGGCCCCAATGAGGGCCTATCATTCTAAAGGTGGTTAATGGACTAAGATAAGACCCCACCTTCCCCCTCCTATTCATCTTGCTCCCTTCCTTCCCATCTTTGTTAATTTAAACTCAATTCTAGGGTTAGTATTTATTGCTTTAATGTTTTCAATGTTTTATCTTTTTTTTAATGATTGCAAACTGCCTAGAGTAACCTTCAGGTGCAATGGACAACATAGTATATAAATGTAATAAATACATACTAAGGGATGCTCATGAAGCCTTTGCTACTACATTCTGGATTGCTTGAACGCAACCTTCACTACTTTCTTCTGGACCAGTTAAGCTTCTGGGAGTTTTTCAAGAGTGGCCTGTAGGAGAAGACCAGGCTTAGCCCAAGACAGGGGGTCAAACAGATCACCCTCAAGAGATCTAATCCAGCCTTTTTTTTTATATCTCCTACTCATTTCCCTTGACTGTTAGTTGGTCAGATTCTTATAGAGAGCTTAAGTTTGCAAATAAATCTTTATACTCATTTGAACTGCCTGAATCTCCTGATTTCCCCAGCACTTGATGACAAAAACTGCTGCTGTCTACAGAGGTTCAGAGCATTCACTTTTCACTTATCTCCAGTTACCAATTTTAAACTTCTGGGCCATATCATATGTTTGTTTACATGCTGGTATCTTGTACTATCAGAATGACTCAGTGGTTCAAAATTTTGGAGCAAAAGTCTAGGTTATGTAGGGTGCTCTAGGCCCAAAGTCACCTAGCTGGCTTTGTGTCTAAAACAGGACTGGAGCTCACAGTCTCCTGATTTCTAATCTAACCACTACACTAAACTAGCTTATAGAACAAACTCATCCTTTAATGCAACTTTATATGCAATATAATCCTAAAAGAGCTAAAATAGATAAAACAGAGAGAAATTACACAGAAGACTAGAATATACTTTCTGGTATTCCTAATGGGGATCCATTGATCAGTTGATTATGGATTTGCTCATTTTAATTAGAGTAGTACACTAAGTCTTGCAATGTTATAGCCAGTTTTCCTTCATCATGTTCTCACTGAAGGTGGAAAACATTTACCCTATTACCTCCCTGATGAATAATAGCCTGGAATGTAGAATCATTGTGAGTTCTGCAATCAGCTGTAAGCAGTAAATTACTACAATTGCTACAAGCTCATCCATTTTAATTTTAGAATCTTGCCCAAATATTCAAATCTTAATGTACATTTGTTGTTGGCTTTGAACGGAAAAGAAGTCAGACAACCATGGCTTATAATCTACAAAACATTAAGGTGATAAAGAAATTCTCTTTGGACACTGACATTAGCAGTAAATACATTTCATAAATAAATAAATGATAAAAATAAAAACAAATTCATGGAAATCAAGTTTTTGTTCCCTTCATCCTCCTGCTTCTTTCTCTTTATTTTATGGGACTTTGCAATGGTAAGGGATAATTAAGGTGGTCTATCTATCAAGCACCAGGGAAATCAGGAGATCGAGGTAGTTCAAAGAGGTATAAAATTTATTACAAGCTTAAGCTCTGTACAAGAATCTGAACTACTAACAGTTAAAGCAATTTGGCAGTAAATAAGGAATTCATAGTGGACTGGTCTTAGATCTCTTGTGGGTGTGAAGGGACTCATGACTGATGTGTTTGACCCCTCTCTCAGGCTCAGCCTGGTCATCTCCTACACTATCCTTCCAAACAAATAGACCAAACTGTTTTAGGATGCTCCAGAAACCAACTACCCTCAGAGGTTCGTACTGCTCCCTCCCTCCTAGCTTTCCGAAAACTCTTAAAAACACATCTATGCAGACAGGCTTGGGGCGTGTGAGTGGCGCTCTGCCCCTGGGCCTTTGATTGGGATTGTATGTTGTATGAGTGGGTATAGTTTATAGTTTTATACTGTATTACTATTTTAAATGATTTATATATTTTTGTACTTGTATTTCTGCTGTAAGCCGCCCTGAGTCTGGGGAGAAGGGCAGAATATGTCAAATAAATAAATAAATAATCATCATAATAATAAGTAGTAGTAGTAGTAGTAGTAGTAGTAGTAGTAAAGTTGGAAGGGATCTTGGAGGTCATCTAGTCCAGCCCCCTGCTCAGGCAGGAAACCCTATACCATTTCAGACAAATGGCTGTCCAGTCTCTTCTTAAAAACTTCCAGTGTTGGAGCATTCATCGCTTCTGGAGGCAGGTTGTTCCACTGGTTAATTGTTCTAACTGTCAGAAAATTTCTCCTTAGTTCTAGGTTGCTTCTCTCCTTGATTAGTTTCCACCCATTGCTTCTTGTCCTGCCTTCAGGCACTTTGGAAGATAGCTTGACTCCCTCTTCTTTGTGGCAGCCCCTGAAATATTGGAACACTGCTATCATGTCCCCCCTCATCCTTCTCTTCGATAAACTAGACATAACCAATTCCAGCAACCGTTCCTTATATGTTTTAGCCTAATCATCTTTATTGCTCTTCTCTGTACTCTTTCTAGAGTCTCAACATCTTTTTTACATTGCGGTGACCAAAACAGAGAAGAGCAACAAAGATGATTAGGGGACTAGAGGCTAAAACATATAAGGATGGGGCTTTGCTTGTTTGTGCGGACCAGTTGCTGGCATGCTGGCCCGGTACTGGTCTACAGACTGGAGTTGGGGACCCCTGTCGTAAAATGCAACAGTCTCTTTGGTTTGCCCATTCTGAGTTGGGATAGATTGCTTGAGAATGACTCAAGGTGAATTAGACTACTTCCAGAGCTTAGATCTCCCTCGAAACAAGCTTCAAGAAGCAATCAAGCACTGCTTCAGTTATTACTATTCTTAGAATGATTGCAACATGAGGGGTCCTAGATAACATGATAACATGATCAGTGATTAGCACAGAAGATCACTCTTCACTGAAATAAAAATGCTTTGTGATACATATCCCTCATTTCAACCCTGAGCTACAAATATTCTCCTTTAATGATTGCAACATGTTTCATAGAAAGAATGGATATCATTATAATGAATAAATCACACATAAATGAGTTTGAATACATTTTATGGGTAAGTGTATCTCTGTATGCTTTGCCTTGCATGTATTTTGTTAGTTAGTTAGGCATGAAAAACAGATGTTTTTGAGATTTCACCATCTGAGAGTTACAGAATCTCAGGTCAAAATACATCATTTATGTGTGAGTTATTCATTATAATGATATCCATTCTTTCTATGAAACATGTTGCAATCATTTACCTGTTGTTGTAAGAGGAAGTGGGCAATAGTCATGTTCTACTATCATAAGAAATAAGAGCTGCCCAAAATTCAGCATGCTTTTAATAGGTGTGATCTCTTGAGGTTAACAAAGAGAGAATTGGAATGAAAAATGGACTAATGTTAATAAACTCAGTTTTATACCTATAATTCAGAGGTCTTCAAACTTGGCCCTTTTATGACTTGTGGAGTTCAACTCCCAGCGTGCCTGGCTGAGGAATTCTGGGAGTTGGAGTCCACAAGTCATAAAAGGGCCAAGTTTGAAGACCCCTGCTATAATTACTATTGGTATTCATTAAAGGCCTGTTCTTAAAAAGGGTGTGAGAATAGTTCTGGGGGGGGAGTCACAATAATCCCCAAACATGCAAGAATGATATTTCAAGACAGGTCATTGTACTTTATGATTGGAAGATCAACCACAGTTTAATTCCGCCTGAAAACATTGCAATAAAGACTTTCAGTCCAAATGTAGCTGGATGTTTAGCTAAAATCACACTGAATTTAAATTGCACTTCACATGTTATTTGCAAGAATGAGACAGGAGAGTCAGTTTCTTCTCTTTATTTCTAATGGAGCAACTTAACATGGTGGTCAATGTGTTGGACTACAAATCAGGAGGCTTTGAGTTCTAATCTTGTCTTTGGGGAAAAAAAGCTTGTCCTTAGGAAGGAAGCAAGAGCAAATCACTTCTGAAAAATCTTGCCAGGAAAACTTGCCAGACAGTCTCTGAGAATCAGACACAAATAAACAAGGGGGAACAAAGATTTATGACCAGGTGAGCAGTGAAGATTTTTTCTTACATGATTATTTGCAACAGATCAATGCAGTGTTTTCGTCCAGTCATGTTCACTGTTTTGATCAGAATATCAACAAAAAAGAGGAAACCAGGAACCATTTCACCAATATGTACTGTTAATGTTCAAGAATACTGTCAGTCTTGGAGGTGATTTTTTCCCCAGCTTTTATCCTGCTGGACAAATAACTTTTAGTTCCTTCTTTTAGCATAGCAGGAACAGGAGCAGTAGCAATAGCATTATACGGCCCCATATCACTTTAGAGCACTCTCTACAGTGGTTTCCAATGTAGAAGCATTATTTGCATGTTGCCCCCAACAATGTGGATCCTCATTTTACCAACCCTCGGAAGAATGGAAGGCTGAATCAACCTTGAGCCCCATCGGGATCAACCTCCAGGCTGTGGGCAGAATTTGCCTGTAATACTGCACTTTAAGCACTATGCCACCAAGGGTCTCCATAGCATGGATTTAATTGTTTCTTTTTTTACTTACAGGTTGCTTTCTCTACCAACTTGAATCTAGTAACTTCTGTTTGGGTACTGATCAAAGCAGAGGGTCATTGAAAAAAAAAGCTGCGTGCTTCCTTTCCAAATCTAACTAAATTGTAATCCTGTTCACTAGTAGTTCAGGAGGGCAAGTAGGAAGTAGTTTCACCCTTGTCATTTTCCCAGGCAAAACAGCTTATTTGTAGAATGTTAGTATATGGTTGTTCAATTGGAGCATTCAATTGGAGCATTCATCTACATGTTACATTTCCCCTACCTTTTACCCCACTGAAACATATTTGGTAGTATTCTTTGAAGAAAAGTAATTTTAAGGTGTCAGCGTGGTTTCCTGCCTTTCCATCATAGACAAATTTCCAGAAACTGGAAATTTCAGCATTAGAAAACTAAGGCATCTGTTTTGAATTGTCATTAGAAAATAAGACAAGCAGAATTTGAGGTGTTACATACTCCCCCCCCCCAATTATTCCTATAATTTCAATTTAAAGATTCAGAAGGATTCAATCTTGCACTGCATTTTCTCAGTTTTCTTACTTGTGGATTTTCTGTAGTGTGGATTTGAATATTGAGATGGGAATTTGCCAGTAATGACTCTTGACTTTCCTACAAAAGAGCTGTGAATTGATAGTCAGCATGACCATCTTGATTTTTTACAGATGCAGCAATATTCTCTTGCATCACATGAACACAGGCTGAAGTGAAACAACGTTTGTGAATACGTAATTTTTAGCAAGCTTCAAAACCATTTATACAGTCTGTACTACAAGTTGGAGAAGCAAGCTAGCCTGGAAATAATAATATTTATCTGTCAGATTCCAGGGCACAAAGTGAAACTATGGTAACATTTATGAATTTGGAGTGAGTCAGACTGAGCACATTTTATGAGAGCCGGTGAGTAAGTGTGTCCATTTGCATTCTCTGTTTCTCTCTCTCTCTCTCTCTCTCTCTCTCTCTCTCTCTCTCTCTCTCTCTCTCTCTCTCTCTCTCTCTCTCTCTCTCTCTCTCTCTCTCTCTCTCTCTCTCTCACACACACACACACACACACACACATGCACAGATACAGTGTTGTGACTAGAAAATGGGAAGAAGGAAAAAAATATCTTGTATTCCCGTCTAAGTTTTGTGTGGCACAAAGTAACACACACAGGTAATGGCTTAAGAAATCAAATGAAAAATAAGCAGGGATTCAGACCACTAGGATTGCAGCTTTTATTTCTTGTAATATTCCTTGTAATTTCTCATGCTCATAATATAACAATATGCCATTGAAATATGGTATTCAAATAATACACATGAATGGCTTTTTTCCTCCTGGATTTTTGGGCATTTTCTATGAATTTCTGGGGTTCCTGTGTAGAGTAAAAAGAATAGTTGTCCAAATTCTGTATAAGATTTTTTTTAAAAAAAAAAGTTAATCTAATAGCTAGTAAAGAGACAATAGAAACAATATTAGCATAGCAATAGCAATAGCATTTAGACTTATACACCACCCTAGAGCAGGGCTTTTCAATCTTTTCACAGATTGTACCACTTTTAGGATATGGCAATATTTGAGTACCACCAGCCATCTAGTAAGGTGTCAAAAACCTGATGACCCCCCCCAAAGGAAAAAAAAAGTGATAAAGTACAGGTAGTTCTTGACTTACAATAGTTTCACTTAGTGACTGCTCAAAGTTATGGCATTGAAAAAAGTGACTTATGACCATTTTTCATACTTATGATTGTTGAAGCATCCCCAGGGTCATACGATTTTCATTTGAATGCTTGGCAACTGATTCATAATTATGATGGTCACAGAGGTCCAGGGTCATTGATCCCCTTTTGCAACCTTTTGACAAGCAAAGTCAATGGCCGGGAGGGTGGCCAGCTCAACGTCGCTCAGGCACTTGTGGGGGTTGCGGGCAGGGCTATGGGGGGATCTAGGGGTCTCTGGTGAGGGGGTGGGACTGGGGGGGTGCCAGGGCATGGTCCACTGGAGGTGCCTCACCGTCCCTCTTGTCCAGTGGCATGGGCTGCCCGGAGTCCTGGGCAATGGAAGGCAAGCACCCAGCCCCGAGGGGTGCCTGGCTGCACTTACCTCCTTGTCAAGGCTGCTGCTCCTGATATGCCTGCTCTCCTTGGCCAGGCTGTTCATGGTGGATGCAGGAGGCCCACTACCTCTTCATGTGAAGAGCCCTGGCTTTGTAACCAAAGCAAACTTAGCAATAGAATGGGAGACCATGAGGATAGGCCAGGAGGAGGGGGCAAGGGGATGGCGAAAGGGCAGCAGGGCTGCTGGTGGCCAAGTGCTAAGGCAGGACTTTCCTCAGACCTTCCCTCCCACCCTCCCTCCTTCCCTCTCTCCATCCATCCATCCATCCCTACCCCATTTCCCTGCCTACCTGCTTCTCATTCCGATCTCCTTCCTCCCTTCCTTCCTATTTCCCTCCCTCCTTCCCTGCCTACCTGCTTCTCATTCCCATCTCCTTCCTTCCTTCCTCTCTCCATGCCCAAGAAGGGACAAAGGGAGGGGGAGAGGCCAGTGGCCATGGCTTGAAAGGCCACTGCAAATCCCTGGACAAGAGCTGCACAGCCTTAAGAGCAGAGTGACAGGAAGGTATTTAGGATGAGGAAGGGAGAAAAACAGGCAAGAAACACAGCGAGGGAGGGGCCACCCTCCACGAGGAATGAAGAAAGGCACCATCCCCGGAAGGAGACCAACAAATAGCCCTCGCCCACTTCACTCACACGGCTCTGTGGGCTCTGGAGGAGGGGACGCCGTGAGCAGCTTGAGAATCCATGTTACTTGCACTATGCTGCCAAGCCCCCAGCCTGCCCAGTTGTGGCAGGCAACAGCACACCCTCCTCACTGTGTAGAGAGGCTGGGCTGGCACCATCCCCTGAAGGAGGATATGCATGCCTGGCATGGATGGCTGCCAGGAAGTTGTAGATCGGCTGCCGGCCAACCTGTTTGATCTCCTGTCCTGTCTCCCCCTCTCCTCCTTCTTTTCTCTTTGGTGCAGCTCCAGCTGACTCCTCCTCCCAAGGCTGCGTCGTTTTTTTGCCTCTCCCTCTCCCACCAAAACTGCCTCCTTTTATAGCCTCTCCTGTCTCTGCCCTCCTCCTCCTTTCTCTTCCAAGTGAGCCAGAAATGCCGATCCTGGAGCCTTTGTTTCGCTCCAGCAGCCCTGCAGCTCCTGAGGACTCTCTCACAGAAAGACCTGTGCTTTGGCTCATTTCCTCCCCCTGCTACACTTGGTTAGGCTGGGCAGGGTCGCGTACCACCTGCCAGGTGCCAATGTACCACTGGTGGCATGCGTACCACTGGTTGAAAAGCCCTACTTTAGAGCACTATCTGGGTAGTTTACAATGTAGAAGCATTGTTTGCATATTGCCCCCAACCATCTGGGCCCTCATTTTACTGACCTTGGAATGACGGATGACTCAACCTTGGACCCTGTCAGAATCAAACTCACTGTATGGGCAGAGTTTGCCTGCGATGTTGCACTTTAACCACTGTGCTACCAGGGCTCCTAAAAGATAATCATTGCTTATTTACAATGATTATTTGGAATATTGCAAAACAAAATTGAAGGATAAGGGTATCAGCTTCAGGAGCCATTTAACAGTTGATGTTGTGTTTATGTACGAGACCTGGATATAGAAGGAGCTGAGCTTGGCTTAAATGTTCAAGAAGAACCTAATATAGTGATGGTGAACCTTTTAGAGACCGAGTGCCCAAACCCCCCCCCCGCCCGCTCCATCCCACCCTACCTGCCGGGCCACCCATCACCTCCACGGTCCACCGCAGATCAATCAGGCAGCCCTGCAGTGCCATGATGGATACACCCTCCATCCATGCCCCACAGCATCATCTGCATGCAACGGGGTGCAAGGGCAGAGTCTTGTTCCTGCTGCCAGCTGCCATGTGCTTGGCTGCGCTGCTCCGTGCTCTGGGGTGACTCTCCTCTGGGGGGGCTGCTGCTGAGGGTTAGGGTTAGGGTACTGGGCTGGGGCAATGGCACACATGCCCACAAAGAGGGCTCTGAGTGCCGCCTCTGGCACGCGTGCCATAGGTTCACTACTACTGGCCTAATATTTGAAACCTATCCTATGAATATTGTTAGCAGTAATGTGCCTAATACTAATAGTTCATTTTGCTAATTTTGCCTATTGGGTTAAATGCTTGATGCTATCTTAATATTAAATTCTGGAGTCCACTGTGCTTACAGCAGGAAGACACACAGTTCATCCATTAAGCAAAAGTTTTTAGTGTATCTATTGGCCCAGAATAACTTCTCTTGCTAACTCAGGGAGTAAATTATCACAACCAGAGGTTGATAACTTATTTGGGGTATGATTTTTTTTCTATGCAAAATATGCTTGAAAGGACATGTTGTGACTTTAATTTGATTGCTAAATAACAGCAAGACAGCTTGATTTCAGCTGATGTAGATAATGGACATTTTTTTAAAACAACCTTCATTGAAAGTTGAGGTTATAACTAGATCTCCAGACCTTCATTTCACCTGCATACCAAATTTCCTGATTAACAAAAGGTAATTTCAACCCTTTTTGATTGTTGATGATAAAAAATGAGTTTTGTGACTTCTACTTTACTCTACTTTTGTGGCTTCTAGTCTACATCTTATTGTGCGTGATGTGTCAATGACAAGAGTTCATCCAGTTGCATCCAATCTATGAATGACATCAAGAGTGTTATAATGAGATTCAAAATAAAGGCAGCTGTTTTAATACCTGGGTAGTTTTTCAGAGTAAAGCTCCTGAATCCTGCTTTCCCAGACAGGGGTGAGTTATGCGTGACCTATTCGCAAATTGAATAGAGGAAAAAGAAAAGATTATGGAAAACCCAAGGATTTAGTTGATGGCAATTAGCATCCCTTCTGCTATTCTGACACATCTCATCTTTATTAGTATGGCATAATTGTCAAAACACAGGTGACACAATAACAACAAAAAACCATTTTTACTCTTTCAAGTCACTGCCAAGCAAATAGGGAGAGAATTCTGTGAATAAAAGCCGTATTTGACTGAGATCTATAAAATCCCTAGATTGCCTTTATTCTTGATGTTGATATGTCTTACTATGGCTGACTTTCATTGTTAACTCATTCTTATTCTCATCTAAAACAGCCAGTCCCTGATGCTCTAAAAATGTCTTGGGGCAATCTCTCACCCAGCAATTTAAAAGAACATATTTGGACAATGCTTACTGTTGTTCAGTGGCTAAATCATGTTCAACTCTTCGTGACTCCATACAGGTCCCCCTGTTCTCCACTGTCTCCTAGAGTTTGCCCAAACTCATGTTCATTGTATTGATGACACTGTCTAACCATCTCATCCTCTGTTGTCCTTTTCTCCTTTTGCCTTCCATCAGAGTCTTTTCCAATGAGTCCTTCTCATTTGGTGGCCAAAATATTTGAGCTTCTGTTTCAACATTTGGACAATGCTTATAATGTAATTGTTGTTTTATATATATGTTGTAAGCCGCTCCGAGTCTTCGGAGAGGAGCGGCATATAAGTCCAAACAAAATAAATAAATGAATAAATAAATAAATAAATAAATAAATAAATAAATAAATAAATAAATAAATAAATAGTTTAATACAGCACATATACTCAGAGCTTAATGCCACTTTTGGTTGTTTCCTTTGTCTATTTATAGAGTTCTGCTCTGATCCTCCACCTTCTCTTTCTCTCACTTCTACTCTTTCTACATATCTGCAACGAATTTCCTTCTGCTGCCTAGGCTTTCATCTTCTTTATGCCTTGACAACCTTACTTGAAGAACATCATTTAATGTGGTTGCTTTGCTTAGTACAGTGGTTCTCAACCTTGGGGTCGCGACCCCATTTGGGGTCGCGACACCATTTCGCGGGGGTCGCCGGGCACCACCGGCCGCCATTTTTTTTTATTTTTTTTAAATTTTTTTTATTTTTTTATTTTTTTTATTTTTTTGGCGCACGTGCGACGCGCACGCTCAGATCCGCCCGTCGCGCTGGAAAAAATTTTTTAAAAAAATTTAAAAAAATTAAAAAAATAAAATAAAATAAAATAAAATAAAAACAAAATGGCGGACCGCAACGGGCGGATCCGTGCATGCGCGGTGTGTGCAACGGGCCAATCTGTGCAGGCACAGATCCGCCTGTCGCGGCCGCCATTTTGTTTTTTTTTAATTTCTTTTTAAATTTTTTTAAATAAAAAATAAAAAAAACAAAATGGCGGCCTGCAATGGGCGGATGTGCGCATGCATGGCGCGTGTGACGGGCCGATCCACAGATGCGCAGATCCGCCCATCGCGGCCGCCATTTTGTTTTTTTTATTATTATTTTT
This sequence comes from Bothrops alternatus, assembly GCA_034064705.1. Taxonomy (NCBI): domain Eukaryota; kingdom Metazoa; phylum Chordata; class Lepidosauria; order Squamata; family Viperidae; genus Bothrops; species Bothrops alternatus. Next base: position 3,204,857 of record JARGCV010000031.1, on the reverse strand, counting down.
TAAATTTTTTTTTTTAAAAAATAAAAAAAACAAAATGGCGGCCTGCGACGGGCGGATGCGCGCATGCGTGGCGCGTGCAACGGGCCGATCCGTGCATGCGCAGATCCGCCCGTCGCGGCCACCATTTTGTTTTTTTTTATTATTTTTTTAAAAAAAATTTAAACTTTTTTTTTTGCGCGCGCCCGCACACGCGCGCGCCCCCGGGTTGGGGTCGCAGCGCGCATGGGAGGGGCAAGTGGGGTCTCAACCTCAGAAAGGTTGAGAACCACTGGCTTAGTAGCTTACATAGACAAGTTCTTCCCAGCCAGTTCATAGCAGTAACCAAGGAGGATTTTTTTAATAAGAGCTTCTTTATGACAGTTCACAATGACGAGCATCTTCTCCTCTGAAAAGCTCATTTGATCCAGAACCTATCCAGATGATGGTAGAAATGTGAACTTTGCTTTAAGTTCACAATTCTTTAAAAATATATCTGGAGACTTCTGGGTATTTGGGGATGTGGAGAGTTACTCCACTATATTTTAAGGAAATAGACATGCTTTCCCCCCCATGTGAATAATATAACATTAATTAAGAATTATTAAAGTGACAATAGATTCTTAGATCAGGGGTGGGGAACTATGGCCCTTTTATGACTTGTGGACTTCAACTCCCAGAATTCCAGCCATAGTTCCCCACCTCTGCATTAGATGGGTGAGAGTTGTTCATATTTTAATCTATCTATAACATGAGTACAGTAAAACAGAAGATCACTCTTCTCTGAAATACAAATGCTTTGTGATGCATACCATTTTAAATCAACATAATAATAAATGTTTTATGTTTGCAACCACTTAGATATTTTTATCTATATTGTTTTTCTTTATAGCAATGCTGGCCAGGGAATTCTGGGAGTTGAAGTTCACATGTCTTAATGTTGCCAAGATTGGGAACCCCTGGGATATAGGAAAACAAGATGGAAATTATTAAAATGTAACAGCAAAAGAGAAAGAGAAGAGAACCACAACAGGTTTATCAGCCTTCATGATGCCACAGGCTCCTTTGCTTCTTATGCTACAAAAATCCCAGCAAGGCTCTCTCGATTAGTACTTTTAACTGTTCCAAAACTAGAAAGTGCTCAGCTCTAAAGAAGGTACAATCTGAAATTGGTAGAAGGAAACACATCAAAAGGAGACTTGATTGTAGCAAGGAAGGGTGTGAGCAACTACCGGTACTTTATTTTTACTATGACTGGAAACAGCAAGGTTTAATAAATTAAAGCTAGAAGTTTTGTGAATTACACACAATGCATATAAAACTGGATTCTATTGTGCTTCTTCCATTAATATATAGCACAAGTCTTCGTTTGGCTACACTAAATTAGACCAGCTCAATGCTCACCTTTGTAAGAAACCTTTTTTGCAAAATAATTATAAGTACAAACTCATTTCCTGAGGAAACCATGTGTGCTATGTATCAAAAAAAATCCCTTTGGTGGAAAGAAAAGAGCCCTTATATGTGAATTGTTTCAGTTCAAAGAATAGCTTTAGTTGTTCAGAATGTGAACAAAATGGGAAAGAGGGAAGAAATGATCGAAAACAAGATATTATCATATGCAACATTGACAAAAGCAGAAAGACTATGAAAGTAGAAATTACCTACATATTATAAGTTTCCCCCTGCCTCGTTCTTAACTGGGGGTGGGTGGGGAGGGGAGGGAAGCATGGAACTGCAGAAAGATGAATTATATTTTTATTAATGTAGTGATCATGTCCAGCACTTCCCCCCCTCCCAGTTTGTCATATAGGAAACAAGAATCTATTTTTTGGGACACAACCAAGGTACAAATGATTGAACTCCCCGAAAGGTAATTTTCCCGTCCAGAGATTCTTGCTGCCACTTCCGTTTAACGCCTTCTCAGCCGTGAAAATGGGAGTACAGTTTCTCAACTCCATAACGGCAATTTACCAGAAACAAACAGGCCAGATCATTGTCAATGGAGACTTAACGGATTCATTTAATATAGAGAGAGGCACGAGACAGGGCTGCCCGTTATCACCCCTTCTATTTATTCTAACGCTGGAAACCCTACTAAACAAGATAAGAGCAGCAGAAGACATACAGGGCATACGGATCAGGCAACAAGACTACAGACTATGTGCCTTTGCAGATGACTTGCTGGTGACAATGTCGCAACCAGTACAGTCAGCAAAGAGATTGATGGAGATAATGGAAGACTATGGTAGGGTGTCAGGCTTCAAAGTAAATATATCAAAAACAAAGATGCTAGTCAAAAACCTAGACAACAAAGCAAGACAGGACTTGGAAAGAATAACGGGTTGCGAAATTGTCAAGAAAGTTAAATATTTAGGAGTGGAGATAGAAGCAACGAATGCGAAATTATACAAGAATAACTATGAGGAGCTGTGGAACAAGATACAAGCAGACCTGGAAAGGTGGAAAACATTAAGACTGTCCCTGCTGGGCAGGATAGCAGCAGTTAAGATGAACATATTACCAAGATTCCTATTTCTCTTTCAAATGCTGCCCATACTCAAAAAGGATGTGGATCTGGACAACTGGCAGAGAGACGTCAACAGATATATTTGGGATGGCAAAAGACCGAGGGTGAAACTAAAAATCATACAGGACGCAAGGAAGAGAGGGGGACTAAAAATGCCTAATCTAAAGCTATATTACTATGCAGCGACACTAGTGGCGCTGAGTGACTGGATCAATATGACGAACGACAGAATATTGAATGTTGAAGGACATGGCCTACTATTCGGCTGGCACGCATACTTGGTGTATGATAGAAAGGCAGACAAGAACTTCAAGGAGAACCCATTACGAATCCCACTGTTATGGGTCTGGACGAAATATAAATACCTTTTACATGACAAGGTCCCCACCTGGACGATCCCTGGACACACAATAGGGGATGTAAACACAACCCAAGGGCAAAAAGTGGTGCCCTACAGTAAACTGGTACTGGGAGAAGAAAATGGGTTCCAATTGGTACACCAAGCAACGCTAGCAAACAGAGGAATGGGAGGTACCTGGCTATCACATGTACAACTGCAATCAAGGTGGCGTAAAGATAAGAAGAAGGGCTTCTCCCAGACCGACGAGAAACTAATTGCACAGATTAGAGATCAGGGGGCCATGCACATCAAACGAGTGTACAGCGTTCTGATAGAAATGGACTCTGAAACCGAGCTAGTCAAGAGCTGTATGGTAAGGTGGGCACAAGACTTTGGGCACTCTATCACCATGGACACGTGGGAGAAAATCTGGGTGAGGAACGTAGAATTCACGAAATCGCAACAACTAAGGGAAAACTTCTACAAGATGTTCTATAGATGGCACCTAGACCCGAAAAAAATATCACTCATTTACCCAGGCTCCCAGCCCAAATGCTGGAGGTGTGGGGACGGGGAAGCTACCTACTTCCACATATGGTGGACATGCAGAAAAATCAAAGCATTCTGGAGGAAGATATGGTGGACACTTCAAACCATTTTTAAAAAGCGTATAGAATTTCTACCTCAGGCTTTTTTGTTAGGGATTACAAAGGACATCACTACCTCAGAGACAAATTTATTTTTGAACTTAATTACAGCAGCAAGATTGTTGGTGGGACAGTACTGGAAGAATCCGGAAATACCGCCTATTGAAGAATGGACTGTGAAAGTAACAAATTTGGCGGAAATGGCAAAAATATCAGCATACTTGAAAAATCGCTCCAAAGAACAATTTGTGACGGACTGGAAACAGTGGATAGACTATATCCAAGAGAGACACCAATCAAACAGAATGCAGCTGGCGTTTAGCTAGGGCTCGATGGGAGGAGGGAAGAAGGGTTAACAAATCAAATGTTTACAAGAACTAACCCCCAATGTTGAATGTATATGTTCTATAACTAATGCCTCTTAACATAACCTTATGACTAATGTTGTTTGCTTTAATATTGTTAAAGAGGACGGAATCTCTACCTCAGGATATGAAACTTTTACCTCAGGATCTCTGGTTAGGGACTATAAAAGATTGCACTAGTAATGGGATGAAGTCAATTCAGAAGCGCAAACGCACAATATGCGATAGACTAGAAACAGTAGATAGACCATATATAAGAGAAACACCAACCAAACAAAATGTATTTGGAGTATACTTGAAGATGTAAGGGAGGAGGGAAGAACGTTTACTAAAACAGATGTTTACAAAGATTAATACCTAATGTTGTATGCTATGTTCTAGGAGGATTGCTTAGCAATAAGATCTTATGTTTAATGTTGATCACATTAATATTGAAACAGATAGGAGAAACACCAATCAAATAAAATGTAACAGGAGTATAGTTGAGGCTAGACGCGAGGAGGGGGGAAAAGGCTTACTAATTCAGACGTTTTCAAAGACTAATACTTAGTATTGTATACCAGGTGTCATGATGATTGCTGCATAATATGTTTTTTATGTCCAATGTTGATTGTTTTAATAAAAGAATTTTTATAATAAAAAAAAAATATGGGCAGGATAATTAGCAGCAAGCCCAGCTGGAAAATAACACAGCTTATCATGGCCATTGTTGTTATATAGTGGATTGTTGTGAAAAGCAAGGTAAAACACATGAGGCAGAATTACTACAATTTATTTATTTATTTGTTTTGTTTAAAATCTTTATAGCCTATTCCCTAATCCAGAAGTTTTGAGGCTATTGGGCACTATAGGAAATGAATGCAGATGGACTCAGCTGTGGGGACATCTCAGCTTGAGCAACTGTGAGTGGAAACAGAGCAGAATGATCCTGTGTTGACAGGTCCAGGCAGTGTTTGTGGCAACATTTTTGTAAGTGTTTATTATTAAGTTCTTCCTACAATTGAGAGTGAATGATTGGCCCAGAGTCATCAAGCCGGCTTTATGCCTAAGGGAAGACTAGAACTCATGATCTCTAGCTTTGTGCCTTTAACCATTACATTGAACTCTCTCTTGTCCTCACTTTGGGGATAGTGAAACAGAAAGCAAGGTTCCAATAGTGAAGGGGTTGGATCAAAAGAAACTAAATTACCCTTTCTTCAGGATAAAAACCAAGCCAACCCTCTCTTCTTCCAAGTCTTTCCTTGATGACATTTTCTTGCGTTGTGTTTGTAACTATGTCTGATTTGAATATTGTGAAGAAATGCTTTATCAATTCTTGGTTGCTGCTGCTCCTCCTCCATAATTTGCTAGCTTAATTCTTTGCCTTATGGTATATGTTGCGTTTCCATAAGTCTTGGAAGGATTTTTTTTAAAGGTCTGTGCTATGTAGGCGTGGAGCTGACATGTAATAAAGGCCAGTCAGAAATCTATCCTTTTGATGAGATGGACCATTGTATCAGTAAAATGAAGAAGGAAAAGCAAACAGTATTTTTTTCTTTCAAAGATATTCATGTTCTCTATCAGCCCACTGGCTGCCTAATTTTCTCTCACATATTAAGTGACCACAGGGAAAAAATATGGAATTATTCAACTTGTTTACACGAATATATGGTTAAACTTACATCAGGAAGGAGTCAGTTTTCTATGGATATTAATCTGTACCTCTATCCTTTTGCTTTTTCATAGATGAGCAAATTGATGGACATCCACTGATACATAGCATAATATACTACACTTTCAAAATAAAATCAAAATCCATCCTCCTCCTAATATTGGTTGGCCTACTTAGAGAAAGCATATGAAAATAGGACAACCATACAACTATGTATACAGTGTGAACAACAGTGTGTCAAGGACCAAGAACCAAGACAGTCACATAAAATTACTTCTGACCTGTTTTCTTAATTATTCCTCACCTACAGACAGAAATCTTGCTAAACTACAGCAAATACTTGCATTATGAAAGATATACTCTGAGAATCTCTAAGAAGGAGCTACCTTGACCTTCTTCCCCTCAATCAAACTGTCTAAACTTCACTGCCTCTTGGCCTTCTGGAATGTAGCCCCTTCCTCCTGGGAATCCAGACTACATTCCACCACAAAATACCATTATATATTAATATTGCAATGCTATTATACTACTGCCCTTTTGGATCCAGTGCATAATGACAATTGTATTCTTAATCATATTAACCTGTTCTTTGAATGCCTAGGCCTTATTGATCACACCAAATTCCTTTAGATTTGAGACCATTGTTAAAAAGCAGGTGCAAGAATGGTTTATATCTAATATCTGCAGAATAGCGCTAGAGTTTTGAATACAGAAGTGACATTGATCATTGTGAGAAAGTCCAGTTAGGTTGACTGGATATAGAGAATGAAATAGGATGCAATGTCAGAATCAGTTTATAAAGGAAGAACAAGCAACTGGATGGAAGAAAAATACTGAAAGAGTCATGGTTGAATGGAGTTGATGAAACCCTCAGAAAGAAAGATGGGAAAATTAAAGAATAAGAGACAACATAGGAATCGATGGGTGGACATGTAGAAAAATTAAAGCTTTCTGGAGAAAAATATGGTGGACACTTCAAACCATTTTGAAAAAGTGTATTGAATTTCTACCTCAGTTGTTTTTGCTAGGGATCATAAAAGACTGTACCACCGTAGAGACGAACTTAATTTTGAACCTGATCACAGCAGCGAGACTGCTTGTGGGACAATATTGGAAGAAGCCAGAATTACCATCTATTGAAGAATGGACTTTGAAAGTTATAAATTTGGCAGAAATGGCTAAAATATCGTCATATTTGAAGGATCATTCAAATGAAAAATATATGTTGGACTGGAAACATTGGATAGACTACATACAAGAGAAACACCAATCACAGAAAATGTATCTGGCTTATAGTTAAATCTTGATATACGGAGTGAAGAATGTTTACAAATTTAAATTGAATATATTAAGTTGAATAGCATTTAACTTAAATTTTTTCTTGGTTTACATGTTCAAATATATATCTAACAATAAAAAATGTTATATAATAATATATATATATATATATATATATATAATGGAAGCAAGGATGGCTTGCAAAAAGAGAGAGGTTGAAAAGGCACGATCAATAGTGTTGGTGTACAGGGGTTATATTTAACTTTCTTTTTCTTGTCTCTCCAGATTTTAACTTTTTTTACCTGATAATCTTTTCTGAACTTTGCATAAAGTTGCTATCTCAAAAGGCACTAATGTGATGTCAATATATGTGGCTATGTGTGAAATCGATGTTGCAACGTATTTTAATGTAAATAAAAAAACTGCTCACCCTCCTTAGGTTTTATTTACATTTATAGTTTGCACAATATAAAATTTTTCATATAGACATGTACATGTGAACGCATGCATACATACAGAATTATTTGCAATGATAATATTTATAGCCCTTTAAAATGTTGCATTTTGATGAAACCAGGTTTACCAAGTCTTTTGTATTAAGCTGATTTAGAATTCTTGGATTTCTGGTAATAAGAAACTTGTTTTAGCATTTGGGGAAACAACAAATGTCAACAGGTAAAACAACACAACCACAATATTTAATAGCCTTTGGCAACAATTGATAGAAGAGGTGTCAGTTTAAAGTACAAAATTGGCAGCAATGAAGCACCTCAGAAATCAAACAGAAAAGGTGTGAGCTCCAGTGACTTGTGAAAGAGCATATCCATTTGAATCACTACTTTTTATCCTTTCTTCTCTGAACATTGTCTAGTTTCCACCTTGCATTCAAGGAAATGACCTTTGACTCAAATAGATTAATCCTTTTGACATTTTCCTTCCTTACTGGCTTCAGCTAAATTTAATTCCTATACCTGAGAAGGCATCTTCAGTAAAATTAAGGTTTTGTTCCAGTCTCACTTCCCCCTCCCCCCTTTTTCCCCTTTAGGACCAAATGTAAGCAAAACCAGCATAGAACTGATCTATGCTTTTCTTAGGGATTGCAGCATTTGCCCCCTCCTCTTCTCCTATTTGGAATCTCTGTAATCAGAAAAGAAGTCTCAGTGTAGTAAATAAAATCTTCAGGATAATCTTCCCACAAGTCTCCTCCTTCCTTAGCACTTATCTTTATTTCATTTCTGTTATTATTTTTTTCCTGCTCAATATTCCTCTTGCTGTTCTGACACCTTTTCTCCCGTCATTTTCTTTGCTAATTGAAGAGAACGTCCACGGTATCTGTCAATGAAGCACTGCCAGAATCAAGACCTGCTTAATTCCAGTAATTGTTGCACCCTGGGCCTTTAAAAGAAGATACAGTTCCAATCCTTGACAGCCCTGAGGGCAGCTTAAGGACTTGCTAAGATACAGAGTAAGTCATATTAAGCCGAAGCAATCATTTTTAGTCTGATGCTTATCACATATGTTGTCCCACAGGTCCAGTCATTCAGCAAGTCAGGTCCAGATAGAGCTAGCCAGGGATAGTAAGAACTTAAAGATTTCAGAGTGGAAAAGCTAAGCTAGAAGCAATTCAAAGAGGAAAATGAAATTCAGAACATTCATGAATGTGCATGTAGCACCTATACCTTAAGGCAAATTTTTGTTTCTTGCAATCACACTGCATTTATGGAGATCAACTGGCTTAAAAGCTGTTAGGACTGGCTTTTCCCCAAGATGTTTGTATTCAGTTGAACGGGGTCCTTCTTGGTTGCTTAATTATCCAGTTTGGTCACCCTTTTGCATTTTTTATATTTTTAATCTACTCGGTTCTCCTCTTCTAATGCTGTGCATTTGTTGATTTTGTTGTTACAGTTTATTTTGTTTCGTGCCACCCAGAGTCACATTGTTTGAAACTGTTAGAAGTAAGTCTTCATCCTGGTTCATCCAAGCCGGGATAAATAAGCAAAATGGCAACTGCTTTGGGAAGAAGTTTACACTTTATTGAAGAAGCAGAAAGATGGTCCTTGCAAGGAGCAAAGAGGAAAGAGACCTTGAGCACATTGGCAGTAGGTTTTTGTTCCCCCTCTAGCCTTTGGAATAGTTTCCTGTTCCTGTGGCATGAACCCTGAAGCTATTTCTGAGTGTTTTTCTAGAACTTGATATCTGTGGTTTAATCCTATTATCATATCCTGCTTCCCAGGTGATGGGGTTAATGACTCCTAGAGTTTGGGTGGGGCATGCAGATCTTCTCTTTGTCTTCTTGAGTGCCCTGGATTCAGCTTTCTTATGGTTCTACATCTGCATTTGTATGGGGCTAGCTCTTGATAGATTTGGGGCCAGGTTTGGTTTTTAAAAAAATCCTTTTGAGGAAAATATATTTTTCTGCCCTTTTAATATTTCCTTCTCTGGGCTAACTTCCTTCAAAACGGATGGCCTTACCCAAGGAATTAGTTAATCATTTAATGAATTGAATAAACTGTATACACCTAGGAAAAGGTGCATCTTCTTTAAACATGGTACATGAGTTCCCCCTGCACACTCCAAATCAACTTTTTCCTTTGAATCAAGATCACTCCTAGCCCTGTAACTAACTTGCCTTGGGAATAAATGCCATAGGACCCTTTATTCGAGAAACAGCTCGTTAGAGTTTTCATTGGTGGCACAATAATGTATTTGTGTCGAACTATTATACGTCTTATACACCAGAGATAAATTCCTTATATGTCCAGGCACACTTGGCCAATAAAGAATATTCTATATTCTTTCATTTCTTCATCCATAGCAGTTTGCCAAGATGAAAAATAAGCAAACAAATATAAAACAAAAATATACAATCAAGAATTTTTAAAAAGAGCAAAAGAAAAGTTAGAAAATCCTTTAAAAGTATAGGAATTCCCCAGATTAAGAACAAATTCCAATGCTAACTCTTTATTTAACCCAAAATTGTATGCAACTCAAACTTATGAATTGGCTGCCTATTGGTGGATGTTGCAGATGGCATTCTTCTTTCTCAGGCCTCTCTGAAAACTAAGAGACTTTCAGAAACTGCTGAAAACCACTGAAAACAGGCTGCATATTTAAAACATGCAGCTTCAGTAATTTTTGAAGGTACTGTGCTGCTTTGGTGGTTTGTCACAGTGTCATTTTTGGTAATAGGCAGCCTTATTCATATTTAGAGGGTATCCTCAAGTTGGAAGTTCTTAACTTGGGGACTGCCTGTTGTTTGTTTCCCTGTTTCTACTAAACAATTCAGAAAATGGTGCAGTATGAAAAGCTTCCCAAGGCAGGGTATTCTGGAAAATATATTTAATGTGCATGTTATCATTGCACAAAAGTTACAAAATTAAGTATGGAGTATGATTTGACACTGGAGAAAACAGCCTAGCTGACTTAAGCCCAATTTGAAAGTTCCTTATTCCAACTGAGGCCTTAATTGTAAATTTTATATACATGCTCTGAATCTCTATTTCCTTCATTGATAACCACTGGATATTCAAAACAATAGATTAAAAAATATCACACCTCCTCTCTTTTCTTACACAAACAGATATTTTAATAATATATTTCATGTCCCACATAGAAGGACATTCACAATGGCACTATTTGACATTACAGGTAGACATCCCAATGTCTTTTATCATTATCTTCTTGGTGTGTGCTCCAACAACAAGGTTGAATTTCTGGAATATTGCTAGACTGTCCCTTATGTCACAATAAGACATTGTAGTCTTAATGAACCAGAAACTATCATGCTTTCCTACCTATCACAATAAACTCAGATAGATCAACTGTTCCAAGAGTTTCAGTGTCCAGTGCAAGAGTTGAAAAATCTAAGGAAGACACAACATGCCTGGTTGTTATCATCGGAAATTGGTCAGTTTCTCTCAGCCAACTAAGCCTAATTTTATTTTTCCTTTTTATGTTTTTTTTTCCACAAGTGTTGACTTCCTTGTTGTAGTTCTTTCCAACAACCCATATACAGAATCTTGATATTTTTCATAACCCTTTAGTCTTTGCTGAGTTTGACCTACTAATTAACTTCTTTTGTATTCTAAATGCTCTTAATTTTTTAATCAAAATAATTAAAGTGTTTTATTTCTTTTAATTAATTTTTTCTCTCTCTCATACATTCTGAGGTCATTCACAAAGAATAAACAAATCAAATAAATCTGTTTGGCACATTTGAGTAACACGTCTAGGAATATAATAATAATCTTTTGAGAAGTATATCAGAATTCAGATAATTGTGTCATGGCTGCACTTAGATTTAGAATTGTTAACTTTAAAATATTGTGATTATGTTTTATTGGCAGATTGGTTGAGAATAACTTAAAGATTACAAACATATGAATAAGATCAGTGTTCCTCCCTCCTTCTCTCTCTCCCTTCCTTCCTTCCTTCCTTCCTTCCTTCCTTCCTTCCTTCCTTCTGAAAGCAATTTGTCCACTTTATGGATTTCTCTAAAAGAATGTGCATATTTTCATATTTGTGTCTTTGTGTGTGAATTAGAAGGCAGAATTTAATGGAATGATATATAATACAGAGGTGGTGATATTTTTAGAAATGGCCAAGTTTCAAGAAAAAAAAAAGGTGAAAGGAAAGCCAACTATATTTTGTTGGAGGAACTTACTGAGTTCTCTTTCCTTTTTATTCCAGTTATTTGTTGGCAAGAAACCTCAACAGTTCAATGTTGATCCTGAATTGCATGAATGAATGAGCTGGAATTGGTTCTGCTTTGGAGAAATTTTGCTTCCACATCTGATGAAGATCTCCAATTTTTATGCATGCTTATAATTTATGTCTCATATATTAGTATAAATCACAATGGTAGACATTCTCATTTTCTTTTATAATATCTTTCAGCAACTTTTCCTAAACAATAGTTTTCTTATCTTTACATTTAATTTATGGCTCATTGGTGTTATGCATTTTCATCTTAAAATGGCATTAATCAGAACTAAAAAGTAATACCATTTGAAAAGAATCATTTTTCTCCCTAGATCAAAGAACAACATAATTATGTTATAGCAAGATTTTTGGATCATTAGTACAGCAATGCCTCACAATCTCATCTCCACGATTCTGCTTTTGTTTTGAATGTAGAAATTGATGGTGTTGAGATATTTTCTCTGATTATGTTGTAAGGAATGAAAAATGTTCGTTCTATGCTAAATTTCCTTTTCCTCTCCCCACCATAACATCAAGTTATCCCATGTCCTTTTGTCACCTTATCCTATGTCCTTTGTTCGCTATGGTTAAGTGTATCAAAGCCTACTTCCCAGCTGAGTAGAGCAGGGAGGCAGTGTTTAACAATTGATAGAATGAACTGTTGTAAAATGACAAAGGAGAAGAGAAAACAACTTAGCATGATGTTGCAATTTTGACCATAGGTCCAATATTTGATATAATGTGGTTAAATATACAATTGATCGGATGGGTACTATCATATTTATATTATATTATATTTGTTAATTGACATTTGTTTAATCTTGAAAATTGCCTAAAGTCATTTTGGAGTCAGGCAGTGCCTATATCTAAATAAATACTCTTGCCACATTGATTTATGTTCATATTTTGTGATCCAGCATATGTACTTCACAGTGCACACTAGAGCAGCTACAACCTCAATATTTTATCATTGCCTTCCCATGGGTTTTCCATCATTCTTGAAGAGAAATGAGGCTAACATTTGCTTGGCTCTGCCGAATATTTCTAACACACCATCCCTTTGTGTCAGAGTATAGAAAGCCTATGCAAATTGCACTGGTACGCAAAGGACAGTTTCAGTAGCTGCAGTAACAACCAGTAATCAGAAAGACTGAGTAAAAATGAGCCCAAGACCAGATTTGTACTGTACAGCATGGCTGCCCAACGAAATGCCAGGAACTAATTTATCTTCCAAAATCTTGAGGGCTGACCCAGACCCTATCCAAACTTTGCAGTGAAACGTACATTCAATTAGATCAAATTTTCTTTCTGTCAAATCTTCACCCATCTGGGAAACTGTGGCTCCTGTCATATTTCCAGAATCCTCTATCCCGAGTATAGCTCAGGATCTGCTATACACCTTTACCTAGCAATAAGTCCCCTAAAATTCAGTTTCTAATTCAATAAGGCTCTAGAGCAGTGGTTCTCAACCTTTCTAATGCCGCGACCCCTTAATACAGTTCCACATGTTGTGGTGACCCCCAATCATAAAATTATTTTTGTTGCTACTTCATAACTGTAATTTTGCTACTGCTTGGAATCGCAATGTAAATATCTGATATGCAGGGTGTATTTTCATTGTTACGAATTGAACATAATTTTAAAGCATAGTGATAAATTACAAAAACAATATAGCAGTGCTCACTGGAGAAGCTTACTCTTCCTTGCTCAAAAATGTTGGGAGGGAGGGAAGGGGAAGGAAGGAAGATTGAAGGGGAAAGGAAGGAGATGGAGAAGGAAGGAGATTGAAGGGGAAAGGAAGGAGATGGAGAAGGAAGGAGATTGAAGGGGAAAGGAAGGAAGGAAGGAAGGAAGGAAGGAAGGCAGGAAGGAAGGAAGGAAGGAAGGAAGGAAAGAAGGAAGATTGAAGGGGAAAGGAAGGAGATGGAGAAGGAAGGAGATTGAAGGGGAAGGAAGGAAGGAGGGAAGGAAGGAAGGAAGGAAGGAAGGAAGGAAAGAAAGGAAGGAAGGAGAGAGATTGAAGAGGAAGGGATGGAGATGGAAGAAAGGAAGGAAGGAAGGAAGGAAGGAAGGAAGGAAGGAAGGAAGGAAGGAAGGAAGGTTGAAGGGGAAAGGAAGGAGATGAAGAAGGAAGGAGATTGAAGGGGGAAGGAAGGAAGGAAGGGAGGAAGGAAGGAAGGAAGGAGAGAGAGATTGAAGGGGAAGGGATAGAGATGGAAGGAAAGAATATTGAAGGGGAAAGCAAGGAGATGGAGAAGGAAGGAAGGAAGGAAGGAGAGATTGAAGGGGAAGGGAAGGAGATGGATGGATGGATGGATGGATGGATGGATGGATGGATGGATGGAAAGAAGGAAGGATGGATGGATTTTTTTCCAGATGGTGATGAACTGCAACTCCCAGCATTCCCCACTTTTCCACAGTGCTTTTTAGGGCTGCTGGGGGCGGAGCACGGCCGGGCAACCAGAAGGCGTGGGGATCGGCTCGGCATCCCAGTTCAGCTCAGCCAGCAGCAGTAGCAGCAGCAGCAGCAGCAGCAGCAGCAGCAGCAGCAGCAGCAGCAGCAGCAGCAGCAGCAGCAGCAGCAGCAGCAGTGCGTTGCCCGAGCAGGGCGGGAAGAGAGGGGATGGTGGTGGCAAGTCATGAAAACAGCATCCACACGTTCAGGGTGCAAACACCTTGGACGGTTTGGCTCCCCCACCCCTTTATTTACTGATCTGCCACAAGCTCGTGCAAACAAGCCCCGAGGAATTCTGAACGAGCAGTCGTTTAAAAAAAAAGCTTTCAGCAATGAGGCAGAAAGGGGAACTCGCTCACGGCTTTTTTTCTTTCTCGGCGACTGGGAAGGCAGCAGCCACAAACGCCGCTGCACAAAGGGAGGCAGAGAGAGGGGTGAGGGGGAAAACCTCACTCAACTTTTGCCCTTATCAGACTCGGTTCCCTTCTGGTCGACCCCCTCCCACCCACCTGCCCCCTTCACCTCCCACTTTGGAGAAAGAAGGAAGGAAGGAAGGATTGTTTTCCAGATGGTGATGAACTGCAACTCCCAGAATTCCCCACTCTCCCACAGTGCTTTTTATGGCTGCTGGGGATGGTAGTCTGGAGCCCCCCATCCTCATCCCAGCACCTCTTGCCCTCTCCCAGCTGCCCCCCCGGGACCTGCTTACCCCTCCAGCTTCCCAAGCGCCATCACAGCAGCAGGATCGTGGGAGCCCCTTTCCATGCTGCGCAGCCCTTCACCGCCTTACCCTTCCCTGACTTGTCACACACGAGAGGGGCGCGCCGGAGTGCCAGCTCCCGCTCGTAAGGTGTCGCTTCTCCCCTCCCGGCCTGTCCGGCTGGCCTCCGACGCACATGCAGGCATCGCCCTCTTCCCCGCCATCTGGCCACTTCTGAGACCCAGAGCCCGGCAAGCTGGGAAGGAGCTGCTCCTGCCCACCAGCCCCAGGGCCATGCCGGGCTCCAGAGGGCCAAGGCAGCCTCCGACGGTGAGGGAGGTGGGCCGGGCAGTGCAGGGGGAAGCTCCGGCACGGCATGGAGGCAGCGGCCCAGACCTGGCTCGGCTCAGCCACCCATGTGGCTGAGTCGGCTGGGGGTGCGTTTCAAGCCCCAGGGCTTGCCATGAGCTGAGAGACGGGGAGGATGCACCAGCAAACAGCCAACTTCCGCATGGCCCCCAGGAGCACAGCCCGACTCCTGACAGTCAGCTGGGAGTTGGATCAGAGTCCGGACATCGGTAGAGAACCGGCGGGGCTGCTTCACACAGCCTGGCTCCCGACAGCCAGCTGAGAGTCAGCCCCATGCACGCAAGCTGCCCTCCCAGCGCCCACTGCTGCCCCGCTACCCTTACCTTGGCCACCGCCCATTCAGGGCGGCAATAGGCAGGCTCAGGCACTCCTGGGCAGCCATGGCAAGCAGCAGCGACAGAGCAGGCCGACCACCAGCTGGCCCAGCCCAAGGGAGGTAAGCCACCTGCTGGGCCCCACACACGCAAGCTGCCCTCCCAGTGCCCGCCACTGCCCCGCTAGCCTTACCTTGGCCACCATGCATTCGGGGCAGTGGCAGGCAAGCCCAGGTGCTCCTGGGCGGCCATGGCAAGCAGCAGCGATGGTGCAGGCCGACCACTGGCTGGGCCACCAGCTGGCCCAGCCCAAGGTAGGTAAGGCACCCGCCAGGCCTCACACATGCCAGCAACCCTCCCTGCACCCACCGGCCTCCCATCTCCCACCCTGGACCTCTTTTACTTACATTTAGTAGTTGCTCAGCAGGGAGGGGTGAAAACTTCAAGAAAGCTCGCCTTCACTGCAGACAATTTGCAGCACCGTTTGCAGACTGGGACTTTTGGCGGGCTCAGCAGGGCGGAGACAGCCTGGACAATTCCTATTGGTTTTTGAAAGCCAATAGAATTAGACTCTATTCAAGAGAGTCTATTCTATTGGCTTTCAAAAGCCAATAGAATAAGAGGGAGTAGCACAGCTAAGGAAAAGGGGGGAAAATGGTGGACTGCGTTCTTTGGCGACCCCCGTGAAATGGTCGTTCGACCCCAAATGGGGTCACAACCCACAGGTTGAGAACCACTACTCTAGAGGGCTTGAGAATTACAGTGGACTTTTGTATTCAGACTGCAATTTTCATTTTTCCTGAAATACTATCAGATAAAAAAGAGAACTGGGTTAATATTAACTGGGTTAATATTAATATTAATACAGGTAGTCCTTGACTTACAACCACAATTGAGCCCAACATTTCTGTTGCAAAGCGGGACATTTGTCAAGTAAGTTTTGCCCCATTTTACGATTTTTCTTGCCACGGTTGTTAAGTGGCTCACTGTAGTTCTTAAGTTAGTAACAAGGTTGTTAAGTGAATCTGGCTTCCCCATTGACTTTGCTTGTCAGAAGGTTGCAAGAAGAGAATCACATGACCCCGGGGGCACTGCAACCATCATAAATAGTTGATGGTTCATAAATAAAGGGTTTGAATTTTGATCAGATGACCCTAGGGATGCTTCAGTGTGAAAAACGGTCATAAGTCACTTTTTTCAGTGCTGTTGTACCTGGTCGCTAAATGAATTGTTGTAAGTCGAAGACGACATATAGTGCCAGAAATGTGAATTTATGCAGGTAAATATTTATTTGTTTGTTTGTTTACATTTATTGGCTGCTCAACTCCATTGTACTCTGAGTGGCGTACAAAACTAGAGGCAAAATAAACGTAGCTAAGAATATTAAAGGCACCAAGGGGCAGACTAAACTACTCTGGGTATAAATCTCACTAACTAAATCAGGGGCCATGAAACAATGACATTCGCCGACTCTGGGGCTGGGATCAGAGCGAAGTTTTCTAGGCTTTCCAGAACCCCAGGAGAGAGAGTCATGTCTTTATCCCTGGAGCGATGCTCTTCCAGAAGGTGGGAGCTTCAAGAGAGAAGGCACACTTCCTTGGTCCCACAAGATGGCAGTGTTAAATGGAGGGGAGCTGGAGTGCATCCACTCTGCTAGAACACACTTGGTGGGCAGAAAGAGTTGCAGCCAAGCAGCTTCTTCTATATTATTCCCACCAAGACCTTCAGGCAGGCAAAATCTTACTCCCCCAGCACCTGATGTTTAAATGTATATTAATATGCACCTACTTTTAATAGTTTGGGTATCATGATTTTTTTTCTAAACAATTCTTTTGTTTTCCCAAAGTCCCTTCCCAGCCTGGTTACCATAATAGCATGCAACAAATACCACATTCGCCACGCCCGACTGAGTGACAGCAATCAGCCCTGCTAATTTAATCAACTTCCACAGCCATTTCATTACTTACTTAAAGCAGTTTTAGTCCAGCCAACTACTCATGCTCAAATCAGACATAGTGTGATTCCAAATCCATTAATTTTGCTTTTCCTTCACCACCGCCTGTAGTTGCATGCTGTGAGATGCGCTCATTTGGAAACACCTGGTGTTTTCGTTAAATGGAAAACACGGACAACAGAAGCAAAAGGGAACCAAAATGACAGTGTGCCCTGAAAACTCTTGACAGGAACTGATTCATCTTGTTGCTACCTTCCAAATGTTGGAGGCAAATGTATCAGCTGACTCTTGTGCGGTCGCTGCTGGTTCTCGGCCCTTTAAAACCAGACATTGTCATTTATTGGTAAACAATACATTTTCTCAATGAAACAGAACTGCAACTGTCCTGCTGTGCTTAAAAAAAGAGAGAGAAAGGCTCTCAATTATTTTGAAGCTTTTTTTTTTTAAATTCTCCATACTTGCCAAGCAACCATTTTTAACTAGAGGTTTTTAAGCTGCTGAAATGAAATATACAGTCCTGCACAGTTTTGTGCGTTTGGGCCAAAAAGAGAAAAGAGTTTCATGGAGAAAATATATGTAAATGTTTGACATGTTATCAAAACTCAGCACCCATAGAAGGAGCTTCAGTTCCTCTTGATTCATGCCAAAACATTAGCAGTGGGATGGACAAAGCACCTGATGCAGCACACTTTCTTTTCCATTCTGATATTGTTTTTTTTTTAAAAAAATCTGTGAATTGTGCTGTAGCAGATTTTGGCAACCAAGAGCTTCCAAATCTGTTGTAGCTGTAACTCCCACATGCTCCATTTTCACTCTGGAATTTCTCTTCCCTTTTCACACATAAACCCCCAATTTTTCCTTCAAACTTCTCTTCCAAGACTTGCTTCCATTAGAAGAGAATATCTGTCATTCAGGGTTGAACTGTGGGGCCCTTGATGCTCTCTGAGCTTGGTAGTTTTCTTGCAGATGTCTCCTTAGCCAAACTAGGTAACGTGTCACTGATCACTAGCACTGATGATATTACCTAGTTGGGTAATGAAATGTCTGCAAGAAAACAGAGAGCACCAAGGACCCTACTTGTTTCCATTTAAATCTTTCCTTTTTCTGATGTTTATTATAATTTAATTAATAGGATAATTTAAATATCATATACTTTTGAGAAGAAGAATAAAGGCACCGTAATGCATTGGTTCAAATGAAGTGAGGACATTTTGCTTTCAACAAAAATTTTGGGATAATTTTGGGTATCAGCCATAGCATAATCACTTTCTGAATTCAATTGGTTAGGGATACTTAGCATGCTCACCAAGATTATTTGTAGAAGTTCTTATTCCATAGTGGGAGCCACATATTCCAGTTATGACTCCCAATTTTTTAAAGTCCTTGAAATGAAATTGCCTTTCATACAGCTTTCTTCAACAGATAGAATATTTCTGGTTTTGAAGATATATGCTGGTTATACTTAATGATAAGTGACATTTAAGAATATATAAAGGAAGGAAGGAAGGAAGGAAGGAAGGAAGGAAGGAAGGAAGGAAGGAAGGAAGGAAGGAAGGAAGGAAGGGGAAGGGGAAGGGGAAGGGGAAGGGGAAGACTTTGCAGTAGCTGTAATGTTTTAAAGAAAACACTAAACAGAAATGGAAAAATCTTTATAGAAAGAAAAGAATTACTGTAACTCCATACAAAGAGCACAATGTTTGGTATTTTTTAAACTATTTATCTATGCCAGTTAAGGTTTATTGTTTATACTGATCATGAATTTTTGTTGTTTATATATAATGAAGGGTGGCTGCACTGTAAACAGAGAATAATATAGATATGCTTTAAGATTTAGTGATCTGCAATTTAACAGGAATTATTCATGCACTAAATCCATAATCTGTCCCTTACATTTTTCTCTCCCAAGCTTCACTTTGAATTGGAAGAAGTGAACATGGAAAATGGCAGAAAAGTCCCCAGGTGCAATTCCTCTTTGGACATTTACTCTGCCTAAATCAGACCCTTTTCTTTTCTTTTCTTTTTCTTAAGTTCAATTCACCCAGTTTTGTATGGATCTTGCCAAGCATTTAGCTTCTCATTGAGGAGCCTAACAGACCATAAATTCAGCGCCAAGTGATTCATTAAAGCTGTATGGCATGACTATCTGATATTATAACCCAATTTATGTATACTGCAGAAAACATTCTCTTTGCTTCAGAAGGGAAAGAAAAAAAAACTGCTCAACTTTAACTAAGTGGGGAGACCGTACCTGTACTCTGTTTAGAATTTGAAAACATTTACGCTAGCAAAATTTTCTTGATAAGGCTGGTTTTGTATGGTACGTAGATGGTGGGTTGCTTGTTAAGGATTCTCCTCGCTTCTGCAACTGATCCCTGAAGACTTTAATTCTTTAAATCTTTATATCTTTTCTAAAGATGAATAATTGAAGTCTCCTACAAATCTGACTCTTCACTATCTTGGTGTAAAATTCAATTTGAATGTTTCAGTTAATGTATTGGGCAAAGTCTAATGTTGTGTGAGCTGACTTGGCTCATTTTCTGTTAGACACTATTTCCCTTCTTGTTGCTTCTCTCCAAAACTGAAGAAACAAAGTGGATTGTTTACATTGCAACTCTCATTTTCCTTTATCATTGCTCTGCTAACTGGGGCCAAAGGCAACTTGTTCAAAACAGCTGGAGAGCAGTGCTGTAAGTGCCACATACTTCTCTACGACCGGTGAGAGCGCACAGGGTTGGCCTCCTCTGGGCCCCGTCAGCGAAACAATGTCGTCTGGCGGGCCCTAGGGGGAGGGCTTTCTCTGTTGTGGCGCCCGCCCTCTGGAACCAACTGCCTCCTGAAGTCCGCGTTTCTCCGACTCTCCCGGCCTTCCGTAAAAATCTAAAAACTCATCTTTGCAGGCAGGCCTGGGGATGATTGTGGTTGATTGTTGAATTGAATGTGTGTTTTATTGTTTTTTTTAGATATTGTTGTTTGGGGGGGTTTTTATTGTAATTTTATTGTTATATATATGTTGTTAGCCGCTCCGAGTCCCCGGAGAGGAGCGGCATACAAACCCAAATAAAATAAATAAATAAAATAAATAAAATATTATAAAAGTATAGGTGAAGTTTTTTAATAGCTTACCAAATCTAGTTGTTTGTTGACTTACATTGTTCAGGCCCATCAGATAGACCAGACAGAAAAATATTGTTAATGCTAAATAGTAGTTTTTTCTTACAGATAACAATATGATTTAAAATTCAGAATAGAAAGAAAACACAGTGGTAGTATAAAGATGTACAGGTAGTCCTCACCCTTTGACTGGCTTATTTTGTGACCATTTTTTAAAAAAAAAATTCTATTCAGTTGTATCTGATTCATAGACCTGCTGTTTTTTGGCAAGGTTTTTCAGAAGAGGTTTGCCATTGTCTCCTTCCTAGGGCTGAGAGACAGTGACGAGCCCAGGCCACCCAGGTAGCTTTGTGCCTAAGGAGGAACTAGAACTCAAAGACGCCTGAAAAATCAGCTTTGCAACCAATCTTCTCATTTATGAGTGTCACAATGTCTAACAGTCTCATAACTACCATTTAGGCATTTCACAACTGGCACACATTTCCAACCATCACAGCATCCCACAGTCACCCGATTGCCATTTGTGTTCTTCACAATTGGCTTCCAACAAAATGGACAATGCAGAAATGAAATTGCAAGTCACAGTTGTGTGATGTCTTGCTTAACAACTATATGATACACTTAATGACAGAAGCAGAAGCAGCAGTTATACGTTTGCCATGGTCACATGATAGTTTAGCAACCACAGAGCTTAGCAATGGAGTTGCTTGTCCCAATTGTGGATGGTAAGAGAGGATTACCTGAAATGACAAATGTCAGGGACTTATGCTTCTAAATGTCAGCTTAGTGGAATGCAATTTCTTCTCAAAATAATTAAAGTTGGCTAAATACTCTGTGAAATGATCCCAACTTCTTTTGCTGTTCCACAAACTTTATGATAAAATTTCTCTCAACAAAGCAAGGACTCTCTTTTGTTTAAAAATCACTGTAAAAGGCACAATACATACTATAATGTGTAAGGCAGTGGTGGGATTCAGCCAATTTGCACCACTTCGGTAGAACCGGCTGCTGGAATTGGGTATGTCTAGTTTAATGAAGAGAAGGACGAGGGGGGGACATGATAGCAGTGTTCCAATATCTCAGGGGCTGCCACAAAGAAGAGGGAGTCAAGCTATTTTCCAAGGCACCTGAAGGCAGGACAAGAAGCAACGGATGGAAACTAATCAAGGAGAGAAGCAACCTAGAACTAAGGAGAAACTTCCTGACAGTTAGAACAATTAACCAGTGGAACAACCTGCCTCCAGAAGTGGTGAATGCTCCAACACTGGAAGTTTTTAAGAAGAGACTGAACAGCCATTTGTCTGAAATGGTATAGGGTTTCCTGCCTGAGCAGAGGGTTGGACTAGATGACCTCCAAGGTCCCTTCCAACTTTATTATTATTATTATTATTATTATTATTATTATTATTATTATTATTATTATTATTATTATTATTATTATTATTTGTTGCCCAAGCCCAGAATGGAGTTCTGGAAGCGGCATCCACACAGAGAATTGGTTGTTCACATATTTGAATCCCACTACTGGTTTAAGGTATACATTAAGCCATTAAAAAAAACATTTTTGATTCATGGATCAAAAAGAATGGAAACACTATACTTTTAGGACCATGAGCTGCATGTTGCATTTAAATCACATGAAGCAGGGGGGGCTGCATTTCAGAAAACAGAGCCAAATGAAAAAGTGTGCAGAATTTTGAACCCAGTGGTTATGTCAATTACATGTAATTAATTGCACTTAGCCTGGTTATTATTAAGAAATTGGAACTTTTTCCATTTTGTTAATGGCAACTTAATGGACCCAAATTTGAGGAACTTGGAGAGCACAAAAAGAGTTTGGAACTTTTAAATAAGTTCATCTTCTTACTGACTTGTTTTTAAATATAACATATATTCAAGAGACAGGAGCACATAGGGAAGAATGTGTGTGTGTGTGTGTGTGTGTGTGTATGCCCGTATTGTTATGCTGTTGGATAAAAGATCAGTTGATTTTATATTAATTTTGGTTATTTCAGTTTGGTATTGGAGCAGAGGTTGGTGTGAAGCATAAACAGGAGGGAATTGAGAAGCATTAGGCTAGGAGTTGTTTGCTGAGCATTGATTTTTCTCATGCATTGGCACTAGGGCTACAAATGCTTTTGCTAGATTAGTTGGGAAATGCAGAATTGATTGCTCCCTTTTCTGACTGTTGGTTTCATCAAATTTCAAGGGTATATTCTGCCTGGATTTCACTATAAAGTATAAAAATAGGTTCTTATGTGCAGCATTTTTTAATACATATATCACTTTTCATAAAAGGGCTTCCATAAGAGGAAACAGTGATTCACAGGAAATCAAACTGATTACACCTTTCTAATGTACATGTGACTCGTGGAGACTACCACCACATAATGGGTTCAGACTCTAGATGTAACCATCATAATAATCTGTATCACAAATATGTCCTGAATACACTTGAATATTCAGTGCCAGTGTTATCTGCAAACTCACTGAAAAAGTTTGTTGTCCAGTTCCACCATGCTGTTTTTTTGTCCAGCCTTTTTATTTATAGGTTAAGGCAAAGCTAATCTGGCAAAAAAAAAAAAAATCTCAGATGATCCATGGCATCAACATTAAATTATTAGAACTAAAAGTATATGGTGATTGTTATCTCAGTGCTACCTGCTTGTGGATAAGCACACATTGCTTCCCTCTATAGTAATGTGTGGTTCACAACTAAGCTTAACATTATCTTAATTCCAGAAGTTCCTGTAATATCTCTTAGACCTGGGTCTGCTGCATGAGAAAAGAATTTCAGATATTTCATTAAAGAATCATATTGTTCAGGAGATGAAAGCGGGGGTACATAAAAGGGAAAGACAAATTCTTTAAAATCAAGTTTAGTCCTATGCAGCAAACCTATTGAAATGGACCCAGACTCAGTCATGTAAGTAGATCTCTTTGGAACAAAAACAACCCATTTTTTATATTTGCAGTGCAAATATTTATGTGTTTAATCAGACGTTAATTCTTTTTAGTTAAATGAGTTTACCCTGTAGAGATAATGTGGAAGACCATTATTCTATATGTTTTGATTTCTTCTTGATATTAAGAAAGGTCTAGAAGGTTAGAGCTCATTCTGAGCTAACCTGCTTGTTTTTTTAACTTTTGTTTACTAAATAAAGGAGAAGGGGGGTGAATATTAACCTAACTGCAAACTATGAAAGACTCACACTTTTAATCCACCCAGTCAAGGTCAGGTCTTGAAGAGCCATGAAGTCATTTTGATAAAAACCGTGGGTTGTTGATGTTTGTTGGGAGCTTCTGCACAGAACCCAATATTGGGTACTGTGGAAACTGGCCACCCTTGGGATATCTCTGCTGTCATTATCAAGGAGCTCCTGGAAGCTTGTAAGAGATTTGGGTATCATGTTGCTTGGCACGTATGCTTTGAACCCTGGTTGCTTGTGGTAGCAATACAGCTTAAAATCCCTTTATTTATTTATTTATTTATTTATTTTATTTACTGGTGACTTATGTCTCTGGATCCAAAAGAACCAATTGCCTGGGTAACTGATTACTGCCCTGACAACTTGGCAAAACATACTCTCAGTTAAATGGACATGGAAATCTAACCCAATCTGATGTTCTCTTCCAGAGGTACTGAACTATGGGTCCCATCATCCACAGTCAGTATGGCCATCTTAGCTGGGAGCAAAGCTACATGAGAAAAGAACTCAGATTTATGATAAAATAAAACCCCCCAATAATGATGTGTAAACATTAAGCAATAATATGGTCATTAACATGAAAATGGAGAAGGCAACAACAGAAAGAGATGTCCAACGCAGCATGAGAATTGTTGCCACAGATATTGGAGCAAATGTTCTCAGCAACAACCTCTTTTTTATTTGGGAAAGGGATAGGACCTTAGAGGTTTTCATGGAAAGAGAATTTCATGGCATGAATGACACTATGATGAATGTCTTCTAATGCTCAGTCATAAGGCCTTAGCACTCTTATGGAAGAGAACTTCAGAATGATTGCAATTGCAACTCAAAGGATCTGGTAGGAAGTGACCATTTTGTGGGCACTATTTCAGTAATTGGATCAACTTGCCATTAAAATTCAGGGACCACTTTCCAAAATCCAGAGCTGGGTACAGGCATTTCTCATTTACCAAACATGTTTGGGATTGGAAACTTGGTTGCTAAACTATGTGATTGTCAAGTGAAATCTCACATGAGTATGTTGGACTTATGATGTCAGTTCCACTATGATCATTAAGCAAATCACTGCAAAACATGAATGGCAATGTCACATGAACATAACTTCCCGCTGGCTTCCCCATTGACTTTGCTTGTTGGAAGCCAGCTGTGAAGCAGTCAGTACTTGAGGATCGCTTGTATATAGAACTAACTGAAATGTAAGTTTTTATATCACTATCTCTGCTAATTCAACAAAGGCTGGTAGGTCCATCCAAAGTATTCTGAAGTATATCTGCCAACAACAACCACAACAGTCTCAACAACAACAATGGGCTAATTCCGCTATAGGATGATACAGTATCTCTTGAGCCTCCTCAGACTGACAAGGAGTTTGAGGTACTGCATTAATGTAATTGATGTTATCTAAAATAATACATGCATTGGTTAGCATCAAGATGCAGCCTTTTCACAAACAATGGATGGGAAAGAGTCCAGGAAAATTGTCAATTAATCAGATGCACCCAAATATTTGTGGCATTTTACAGAATAACCTTTTTTTTTTTTGCAGCATGAACTTTTGTTGACTACAGACCACTTTATTAAGCCTGTCACTACAATAGGTCTAAACCATTTTTATCCTATCCAGACAGAAGGAGTCCAGCAGCCATTTACTGTCTCCTGCCAAGGATTTGACAACCCTCTTATTTTATAGTCCAGGGAGGACTATTAAACTTGAGGTAATATCCCTGATTTACATCGTTGTGGGGCTATATTCGGCTCAGTATATGACAGGTTATGCAATCTTATGTACAGTCAGGCCGAGCCCACCTCCCACATAAAAGACTGAAACTCCACAGTGTGGTGTATGTGAACTGTGTGAATTCAAAGCAAAAAATAAAAACTCTTAATTTTCCCTGAGGAGCTACATGAATAAATGAATTTCTTTTGCATTTTCCTTTCCCTGCAGCATGTATCTTTCTTCTGTCCTAGCATAGTATGGAAATAATCTGCCAGATAAAATGCTACGAACCTATGAAATATTTAGCATTTTGCAGCAAAGTTAGGTTCATATAACTTAAAATGCCAGCTGTGTGATGCAGGCCAAAGTCTACGATTAGGGTGGTATATAAATTTTGTGAAATAAACAAAGCCTTAATTCTTAGATGAAATGAAAGAGAGGCAGCTTTTCTTTTTCTTTTCTCTTCTATTTCTCTCTTTCTCCCTCTCTCATTACAGGTAGTAATGAGTTACATTAACTGTCCATGGAAAGCTGTATAGGTAATTATTGAACCAAATCCAGTGAAATTAAAGCAATACAATTTCCACTGTATTGCTGAGAGTATAAACCATGTACCTAAGTGCAGAGGTCCCACTAAGATGATGGGTGTCACTTATTGTAAGAAGTTATTACTATTATTGCATTATTAATAGTAATTAATATTAATATTCTTGCAATTCTCAAATATTCTCTTTGAGGGAGATGGTGGTTCAGAAATGTGAAAAAGAAATATATAAATTAACAGAATATGCTCATTATTTAGTTAACATTATTCAGTTAATTAACTGAAAAGTCCTGTAGAGTTATTCAGAAACAGGCCAAGGTTTGGATGGAATAAAAAGGATATCATATGGAAGAGCCAACAATTATTCAAAACATTTGATCCCTGTTTGGGGAACTCTTGAAGACTTTCCCCTAGAAGACAAAAAAGCCAGGTATCTCAAAAACAAGTGAAACTATTCCTAAGATAAAAAATAATCAAGTTAAATTTACTTCTAAGATTTAAAAAAAAAAGTCATGCAATAACAAGGATATGTTTCATGTTGGCCAGTGTCCCTCACCTTATGTTTTCTGGAAATGTTTGGGCTGCAACTGCTGGCTG
The DNA here is from genome assembly GCA_034064705.1 of Bothrops alternatus. NCBI lineage: Eukaryota > Metazoa > Chordata > Lepidosauria > Squamata > Viperidae > Bothrops > Bothrops alternatus. The sequence goes on along the minus strand of JARGCV010000031.1, from coordinate 3,178,402 downwards.
AAAGCTACCACAATCACTCATGAAGAGGCTCAAAAGAAGTGTCATTGCTAGTCAACTATGTAACAAGAATCTCACCAAACTGACTGCATTTCCTTGGGAATGGCAAGATAAGGCTTCAAGGATTCTGAGAAAGGTCTGGCCTTTGCTTCTTCCTGCAATGTAATGATTGTAAACTTGGACCTCTCTTGACTCCTCCTTCCAGACTAGCTGGAGATTCTACCAACTCCAGTAAGTCCTAAAGGGCTGATTGGCAAAACTGGTGATAACCAACTATCCCATTCTTTTCCTTCAATCTCTCCCCCTCACCCAGTTTATCTGGCCTTTTCCAGATACTACAGATATTTTTCTGGCTCTGAGCTGCAGCTGACTTTTTATTTTCCCTTGAGTTGCTAGATATATGAGAAGAAGACTTGATGATACTGAAGACTGTCATAAGACCACTGCAAGAGTGAAACACCATGTTATAGAGCAGCTCTGCTAGCTTCCTTTCATATTTTATTTATTTGCTTGTTTATATTACAGAAAGAATAAAGAAACTTTATTTTAAACCTTCATATTATAAATTGGGATCTTTGTTCTCTGATCATTTTTTTATGGTACACAGCAATACCAAATTATCCAGCAATACAGGTAGCTCTTAATTTAGCAACCATTCAAAGTTACAATGGCACTGAAAAAAGTGACTTACAACTAGTCCTAACACTGTTGCATTTGGGCACTTGGCAACCAGCATGTATTTATGATGGTTGCAGTATCCCAGGGTCATCCCATTCACCACCTTCCTAGCTGGCTTCTGACAAGCAACATCAGTGGAGAAAGTTGGAGTTGCTCCTGTGATTCACTGAGTCAACTGCAGTGATTTGCTTAACCATGCCAAAAAAAGGTTGTAAAACTGGGCATGACTAACTTAACAACCACTTAGCTTAGCAATGGAAATTCTCTATCCAGTTTGGTCCAGTTTATGCAAAGTAGTTGTTTGATTTTCATTAGAAAAAGCAGGAATGCAAGAAGGCTTCATCTCTCACTTTTTCCCACCTTCTCTCTCTCTCTCTCTCTCTCTCTCTCTCTCTCTCTCTCTCTCTCTCTCTCTCACACACACACACACACACACACACACACACATTTCCCTCTTTTCCTCCCATCTCTAAAGCAATCTTTGCTCATGTATCCTGTCAGAAAATGTGCATTATTTTGGTATATTTAAATATAGATTTCTGAATTTGTCAAGAGATTAAATTTAAATGAATGGGTAGAGCTAATAATTATCTAGTTGAGATTTGGATTTCATACATTGGGTGTGTAGTTAATTTAGGAACAAAGACAATGGAAGCGAAAACGTGGGGTATTTCTTTATTGTGTTCTGTATTAATTCTTTAATACAGAATCTTGAAAGCTGTAATAGGAATTTCCACTCCTTAGTCATAGTCAATTCATTAAGGCAGAGTCTTTGTGAAATGTTTTTTTCCCCATCTCTCTCATCACCTGACTCAAGTTGTGTTTTTTGGCATAAACATGGAAAGTTCCATGTAGTTCCATTTGTTTAACTTTTTTTTCTGCCTGTGTTTTCTGCCTAGCCAAGAGAGCCAAGTGCAGCTATTATTTCTGCAAGTAGGAAAAAAATACCTGTTTAGGACATCAGGTTTAGTTCCAGCCTTATATATAAGGTCTTCTGAGTTCATTGGCTAAAATGCCAGCCTGCAAATGAAGGCATAATTGAACTTGTTATTCTACATTTATTACACATCTTTCCAATTAAAAATACTTAAGAAAAATTATCACCTAGGTTGTAATTTTTTGTGTGTCTTTCACAGATGTTGTATCTTTTGCAGAACTTTGCAAGAGATGAGTATATGTGGAAGAGGATAGTAGCATACCCATGCATAGACAAAGATATTACAAAAACACAAAAGGAAAGTCAGATCAGAATTATATGGGTGAGGGGCTAGCAGGAATTCATTGTTGTTTTAGTGCCAATTAGTGGTTTGTCCAAGGATCATTAATGTATGACATCAACAAAATGCACACCATTGATCCATGCATTCTCACAAGAAAACATTGGGATGAATCCTAAATACTATTATCATTATTAAAATAGAGTAAAAAAAGAGGTTTAAAAATTGTTTATTGCTCTTCCTTAAAATAAGCAAAGAAGGGAAAGAAGGATCAAAAATTTTCCTATTGCATATAAGAAAAAAGAACACTTTTTTATGAACTGGAATCTGAGGCCATGAATGACATGAAATTAATCCAACTTGACTAGCAAAAGCAGGAGGCAGAACAAGTCCTTTGAGAGATGCAACTGGAAGGGGAAAATAGTGAGGAAGTGGTAGGGTTGTAAAAGTTCAGGAATAAAACACCTCCCAGAAAAGAGATCAATCTGACAACAGTTTGTGGCATTTTACAGAATAATCATTCAAGAAATGATTGGATGGGTTATGCCACTTTGATACTTAAAACTGACAACTTTGTATCAATATGCCAACTGTCAAAGACTTCTCCTTTTGAGTGTTTTTGCAATGGAAAGTGAATCTGAACAGAGAAAGCCGAAAGCAGTATATTTCATGTGATATTATTGACTCCAAAACTGATTGGTTTTCGCATTAGTAAAGAAACGTAAATGCAAAATTGGGGTATTTGTTTTTATAAAAATTAAAATGATTTCAGTTTTCCAGAAGCAGTTCACTATTTTAATTTTTTTTTGTGAGTGAAATTTGAAGAGTTGGAAGACAAAACCAGTAAGAAAATCACATTCATAAAGTATGAAGATATGAAAACAAATACTATATTTGCTGAACAATTACCTTATCTAAAAAATACTTGAACAAATAGCATATTGATTCTCTGGTAGCAAAGAATATTCGCTGGAATATTCTAGTTGAGGGGAACCAAACTCAAATCATCACTACATAACAGCTAGATCCTTAGCCCAAGTCCTTAGCTACAACACTGAAACCTTTTTGTCAATTGATACAAAATTCTCTAATTAATAAAGAAAAGGAAGAAAAGGAGTACCATGAAATGCCACATAGCTTTATTAAATTTGAAAAAAAAATGAAAACAATCCATAAACGTATGCTAATTTGAAACATAGAAAAGATGGGGGCTAGTCAACTTTCACAGATATACTGAATTCACATGTAGGCCTTTGCTTCTGTATGTTTCAAACTATAAGAAAGCACACATTATAGATCTAAAGGAATGGGGCAATTTGCACAAAGACAATGGTGGGATTCAAATATATGAACAAGTGGTCCTCTGTGTGGATGCCACTTCCAGAAGTCCATTCTGGGCCTGGGCAACAAAAAATTAGCTATTGGTTCTGCCGCAGTGGTGCGAACTGACTGAATCCCACCACTGCAAAGAGAGCTTTTTAATGAACCACTAATCATGAATAATCATTAGAATACTTTCTTATCTTCTTGGATCCTGTGCACCCTGAAATTTTCACTAGCTGCTCCTGTTATTAATTACTCATTAATTAATTTTCTTTTTTGTCTGTCTGTAACAACCAAACATTCACAGAAGATGTATATTTGCCTTTGAATAGGATTAGCAAACTTTCCACCTTGGCGGCCCAGTCAGGAGGGGGGCATGCCAGCAGCAGCCACACGCGTAGCTGCAATGGTATGAGCGGCAGGCATGTGCGCCCTCTACGCATGAATGGAGCTTCCTATGTAAGTGGAGGGTGTTTGCATTTGTTCATGGTTCCACTTGTGTGAGTAGAAGGCGCTTGAGCAGAGGGCGCTTGTGCTCACGCATGAAGCTCCACTTGTGTGAGAGCCCTCCAATCACACAAGTGGAGCTTTGCACGTGAGCACAAGCACCCTGAGCTCACAGAATTGCAGCTTTGCACATGAGCACAAGCGTCCTCTGCTCACATGAGTGGAGCTTTGTGCACAAGCACTCTCTGCTCACACAAGTGGAGCTTTGCAGATGAGTGCAAAGGTACATGTGTGTGCTCGCCATCACTCGTGTGGCCTGGTTTCAAACAGGCTGCAGCCCAGTAGTGGGCTTCAGCCCAGGGGTTGGGGATCCCTGCTCTATGAGAATTTGGTCAAGGGAAATGAGCAGGAGATAAGAAAGGCATTCAAGGTGGGCTGGATTTAGTTCTCTTGCAGCTGCGCAGGGTTGTAGCTTATGATGCATTTGACCTCTCTGTCCCTCGGGCTCAGCCTTGTCATCTTCTACATTCTCTTCAGTTGCTCTTGGGCTAGAAGGAAAGACCGTGAAATTATATCAGTGCTGAGATAATTGGGAAGTCTGATTGCTTGGGCAAGATTTTATTTATTTATTTACTTATTTATGTATTATTTAATGCACTTATTTATTATATTTATTTATTATATTTATTTGTTCGTTACATTTATTTGTTCAATAAATGTATTTGTTACTTTATTAATTTGATTAATTTATTTTATTCATATATTTAATGTACTGATTGATTTATTAAATTTAAATGCTGCCTATTCCCTATCAAGTCACTGGGCAATGCTATAAATGATCCCTGTCTGGCTCGGCTGAATTGCTTAAATTTCACTGTCTACCTTTTCAAGGTAGCAAAATAGGGAATGTGTAAATGAGGCAACAGGTTAAGCCTCCCTGTATGAAACGTTAACAATGAAGTTAAAGACAGTCGGTGTTCTTCATTAACAGAGCACTGGTGCTTCATTTGCCTCTCTCATTTTATAACATTTTATTTGATGAAAATGGACTGGTTCTGTAGTAATAACATATATCAGAATCTGTTTTTCCTCTGGCTGGCATGTCTTTCCTCACACAGGCACTTTGTCACCAGTTGTACTGTGGAAATAATTCCAGCTCATTAGAAGGGAAGGAAAAGAGTAATGCCTTGCTCCAACGAGATGGTCAATTCCCTGCAGAAATATATTCAGTACCCACTAACTGTCATAAGAAAAATATTTGGATGTCATATATGTGCCTTCAGTACAAGAAGTCATATATAATATCCTGTGATTATCAACTTCACCCTATGTAAGAGTGGGTGGAGATTTCATTAAAATAAACCACATAAAATCTTAGCAAAAAAATAGCATTCCCCCCCCCCCAAACACACAAGGGAAAAAATGTTGTTTCAGAGAAAAGAAAACTTAAAATTGGGAGAAAATAAACTGGAGAGAGTCATCCTTTCTGGCAGGGACATGTAAACGGCTATACCAGTAAAATTTAGGTTTAAAATCTAAGTGAAAGAAAGAAGACAATGCAATTTCTATGGACTTTTGATTGACACTAAAAATATTTCATTAAAGATCTACTAAACATAGATAAATTATTCAAAAAAAGAGTTAATTTATTACTGTACCTTAAGTTTCCAAATATATGACTTTTTCAAATGATTAATAAAATGACCACTTGTACAGTATATTGGATTATAACATATGTTACCAAGGTAAACAGTATAATCAGCTATGCCTTTCAGGCAAATATTTATTTAGAAATGCTTTAAGCGAATGAAGGCAAATATGTATGTCCCAGAATAATGTTGTAGGATCCAATCTGGGTCAGTCACTGGGACTAGAGGTTTAGTCTTCTGAGCTTTTGGGCTCATGCTGGAGCCCATCCTTAGGGAAATTCTCTCTACCTAGTAGAGTGTGAGCTTTGGACTATTCTATGTGTAGTATTTATATGGTGCCTGTTGTATGTGGCTTTTTAGATGTTGATTTGGGTGTTGATGGCTGGCTATTAAGTTGTTGGCTGTTGTTTCCTTGAGCTGCCAAGCCCCCCACCTCCTAAGTACTTGATAAACTGGTGGTAAATCATATGAACTCCCTCATGTTGTTATTCTACTGCACTGTAAGCTCTAAACAAAAGAAGACAAGGAATACATGCCAAGACTATTAAACTTCCAGCAAGATTCCTTGGTATGAACTTCATCCCATCTGCTCCATCTAAAGCAGCAGTGATGCAGGAAGTTGCTGAAGGCTGATATTTACTTGAGTAATAGCAAAGGTATCATTGCATAATATATGGGAGAAGGCAATGGAAAACCACTCCAGTATAATACCAAGAAAAGATAAAGTAATGGACAATATAATGCCAGATGTATAAATTACCAGATTCAAATTATCAACTTTTAGACACTGCAAAGATTTAGTTGCCTTGAGAAATTTACAATGCTGGGAAAGGTGGGAGGAAAGAAGAGGAAAGGGTGGTCACCAGCAGGTTGAATGGAGTCAATTACATTAGAAATGGGTGTAGAAGCTTTACAGGGCCAAATTGGGTGTAGATCTTCCTAGACAAAATCTGTATGATTAGAGAGAGTCAACATTGACCTAATGACACATAATCAATAAGGGAACTATCATTTCAACATGTAAATAAAAGTTTTTAGGTGTGACAAGATTTCCTTAGTATTACCCAGTGCTTTTTTTCTAAAAAAAAAAAAAAAAAAAGGTGCCGGAACTCACTCACATCATACAACCCACCTTGTCTACCCTACAAGGTTCCATCCAAAAAAGGTGCCGGAACTCCGTTCTGGGCGTTCTATGAGAAAAAAAGCCCTGGTATTACCTAAGAAATTTGAGAGAAGGAAAAATTATATGCAAAAAAACCCCTCCCAAACAAACCAATTTACATTATATTCAATAAGCTTTTGTGTGCTGCAAAAAGGAAGAGGCATAAAAATGCATAACCTGTGTGCAGAGAATAATTTTGTTTCTATTCAGAAACATTCATGTATGTCCTTTTAATAGTTTATTTTTAGCAAACACAGCTTGTTTGAGTTTTATTGACAGCTTTCTCCTAACATGCATTTGCTATAGACATTTCAGCAAAAAAAAAGGAAAGCAATTGGGAAAGAGAGAACACAAAGGAAGTTGGCAGGAATAAAACAGAGGCTATCTACAGGACCCCAACAATATAATAAGTATCATTATAGCAATTATGTCTTATTCTGGTTGCCTTTATGCTCTCTGAATCTTGCTCTGTTTTGTCGATGGCAAGAATTGGCTCAAAAAGTCTTGCTGAATTTAAGAGATTTAGTTAAGTATTCAATAGGACCTAAATCAGTCACCAGCAATAGCATTCTATAATTATGGCAAGGTCAATTATTATAATTATAACCACAAATTTTCTCATTTTTATTAACTTTTTTTTAATTACTGAGGGTTTTCATTTGTGTTTTGTTTTTATACTGAGATTCTTGCTAATTATTGGGAATGTTACACTTCAAGGCCCCTAATGTCCTGATGCTAAGGTACCTTGGTGCTTATTTTACACAACTCATTTTTTATTTAATAAAAGTTTTTTATGATAGCTCAAATGTTTACTTTCTAAAGTTTCCCAGGAATACAAATGGAAACATACTGATCAGTGCTTTATATCCAACATCATATAAGCGCATATGTCTACAACTACCCATAAGGATGCCAAAATGAGGGAAGAAGGACGTATTGTATTGTGATGTCACAATACAAGCATTGTCCTTTCATATTCATGTTCCAATGTCACAGACAAGTTGGGTTGGAGCTTTCAAACGTGACTAAAGAAAAAAATAACCCCAGAATGAACAAAAAGACATTTTATTCCAGGATATCACTATTATATCAAAAGTGGCTACAGAATGGCTGGGAGGACATAAGAAATGAAATCCAATGATCAGAAACTCTGCTTAATTGCAAATGGTTATAGCTCATCATCTTGTTTTGCTAGTGCCCATACAAAGAAGGAAGGGAAAGGGCTAAGGATAGGACCAGCCTTCTGGAATTACTGGAGATCCCTTTGCCTCAAACATTGTCCACTTCCAGAAAAATCTGAAAGTGAAGCTTTCACAGAACGATTTTGAGGCCCGAAGTCTCATTTTTATTAGTTTCATGCTGTGCTCTTTGTCCTATGAGCCACTGAGAATCTTGTGATTGTGGTTGCATGCCAATTAGATAGACAAATAGAGAAGAAAGCAAGCCAGCAAACTCTGGACGATATATAATGTGCTGAACTGAACTGGCAGGAGGAGGCATGCTTTGTGCAAGAGGATTTATTGCAATTCTGTGCAGATCAGGCTCTGCTCAAAATAAGGATTATTATGGCCTGACCCTCCAATGCAATTTATATTCACCTAAGCATCCCCTGAGTGGGAATACTATGTAAAGCAGAGGCATAAGTGGATGAAAATTTATCAGTTAACCTCTTCCTCTCCTACAACACACTCCTACATTAACCTGAACATACAGGAGGGCAACAGGGCACATTCTTAGTAATCTCAGGGAGGACACAAATGCTTCCTTGCTTACTTCACTGCAAAAGCTATATGATTAACAGTTGCTATCTCTGGGCAGTCTATGCTGGAGGAGAGATGTATTGAAACAGCAACAATAGTTCAACGTTGAATCAATTTATTTACCTTTGCTGAAAAGAATAATTTTGCCTTCTGTGGCTGGGTTGCCCAATCCTAATTTAGCTTTACAGTTCATCAGTGTATTGCATCTGTAAAAAAATATATAAGATAAATAAACTCTTCCCCTTTTCCACAGGGGAAAGGTTCAACAGGATCGGTTTAAGATGTTCTGATAAAGAGCTTTTGTTCTTGAAAATATTACAGCCAAAGTGGCAGCATTATGGTGCTGACAGGGGAGATATTAGCTCTAATAGAGAGAAGGTTTCAATAAGTGTGTTAGATGAATCTTCAGTCTCAACAAAAAGCTAAGACCAGGATCTTATGTAATACTTCCATCATATTTGTTACTGGGTCTTAGCTTTTTGTTGAGACTGAAGATTCATCTAACAGAGGGGTCCCCAACCCCCAGACCATGGACCAGTACCAGTCCGCGGCATGCCAGCAACCGGTCCACACAAACAAGCAAAGCCCCCTCCGTGGGATGCAGGCAGCACACAAAACCACACCCCCTCTGGTCTGCGGAAAAACCTCTCTCCGTGGAACCGGTCCCTGGTGCCCCAAAGGTTGGGGACCTCTGATCTAACACACTTATTGAAACCTTCTTTCTATTAGAGCTAATATCTCCCCTGTCAGCACCATAATGCTGCCACTTAATATTTGATATTTGTAATATTTTCAAGAATTGAAGCTCTTTATCAGAACATCTTAAACTGATCCGGTTGAACCTATATGTGGAAAAGGGGAAGAGTTTATTTATCTTTTATCTTTTTTTTTACAGATGCAATACACTGATGAACAGGAAAGCTAAATTAGAATTGGGCACCCCAACCACAGAAGGCAAAATTATTCTGGACCATGTCCTATTGGCCAACAAATCACCACTGAAAAATTGTTGAGAATTCGTATCTCGGATTGAAGGTTTTGGCAGGGGTCTGTTCTCCAAGCTTGCTTTTTAGCTCCTGGATGTTTTGCTACCAAACTAGGTAACATCTTCAGCAGGAGTTTTGGGTGAAGTATCTTGCTTGTTTATATAAATGAACAAGGAATTCACACAAAAACTCCACTGAAATTGTTACCTAGTTTAGTAATGAAACGTCTGGGAGCTAAACGCCAGCTCGGAGAAGAGACCCCTGTCAAAATCACCATTTTTCTGACCTCTGGACTATGCCTATTCCTGATCAGTAGAGTTAAAATATCATTGCTATTTGGGGGAAAAAAATATTTTAAAAGAAGCAGAAGAATTCAGGTTCCTGGAGTCTCCCCTCCTCCCCCTACACTTTTTCTTTTTTTCCCCTTTGAACCTCAAGTCAAGTCCAGGGTAGGTATATATCTTATAAACTTAAGGAAAAAACAACTGCTGTGCACAAGACTGAGAATTTGTTTCAGTACCAGAACTGAACTCGATAACCTTTCACAAAAAACAAAACAAAAAACCCAGTTGGTCTTTTCTCATTTTAGCAGTGTAATTATTGCTTTTACTTTTCTTAAACAACCTGGAGGAAATAAATCCTTGGTGTTTTATAGTAACTTACTCAAACATCTACCAGGAGGTCCTGCTTTCTCCTAATTCCTAGGATAAGAAATACAGATCTGAGAGAAATAGAATCCTCCACAGAAGCTAGAATTCTCTTTCTCAGTCTCCCTTCCTGTCATTAGGTTCAATCAGCAAAAGGCAGTAAGGAAGTTGCCAACTAACTGAAAGCAGCATGTGTCTCAGATGAAAATGCAAGCAAGATATTTGCTAAGGTTCAGAAGACCTTACAGGAGTGACAGAAATTGGTAATTTATTTCATGTGGCTGTTGGTTCAAAATTAATTAAAATGCAAGCAACAAAGAAAAAAAAACAGCTATTGGCTCAACAGCAGGGTAGTTTTTACACTGTATGTACAAATTGTCATTTAAAAAAAATACCAGGTGGTGGTTCTAATGGGAATTGTCTTCCCCTAATTCTTCTTTCTGTGCATAGTTTTACTGAAGTGAGGGCTTAAATCTTCTCTCCTGGAATGCTGTTTGTGTCTGTGACTAACTAGTTATACATATATGATTAATGGTGTCACTGTGAGGAAGCATAACAAAGATCAAGGTGTTGGGTGCAGCAGTGGGATCAGAGCCTTGTAAGAAGAAAATTTTGGTTCATCCCAGGCTAGGTTTAAAGAACACAGGGCAACTGCGTGAAGTAGAGGCAGGGTTTATTTGACAGCAAAACTGACAGCTTAGCAATCGAAAGTGGCCACAAGTTAAAAAGACAAGATCGGTAATATTTTTAGGAAGGCCCATTCTTTGTTTTAGGAAGCATGCAAACATGGTTTGCCCAAAGGGTGAGCAGGGAGGGTCCGGTAGGGAAGAAATACAGTTTTATCACAATCTTCCCCCCCCCCTTTGTGTATCCAGGTGATTGATTCAATGTTGGGGAAATCGTATTGTGTAAGTAAAGTATTTCCATATCAGAGAGGATTTTGAGTTGCTGGCATTTGCCAATTTCCAACGTTTAGTCAGTTTCAGTCTAGGTATCAAAACAGGTGGAAAGGGTGAAGCCACCTTTTGTTGTATTGTTTGGGGTTCAAGGACATGTCAAGGATGGCCAGGTTTAGTGGGCAGAGTGGCATGAAGGTTTTCCTTCTCACAGCCCTATCCCTTTTGTACATGCATTGACATTGCTTACATGTACAAGAAGCAAGGCTTTCATTGTGTTGGTTTAACTTCCACCTTACTTCTTTAACTCACCCATGCAGACATAACTGCATATGACTGCCCAGTTGCCAGCCATGGCAATCAAATAAGGTAGTTACCGGCACTTAGTAATAAGGTATTAGACTTGCCTTATGCTTTCTCTCCAGTACCTTCTAAAGTAGCTTGCGATCTTCCAATAAAACACTGTGTTCTAACAACATTGCAAAACAAAGTTTCAATGTCATCTGGTTCATTGCTACAGGCGTCTGTGCTGCCTATATATATATATTTGAATGGTGTGATGACTGGTCACATATACAAATCTTTAACACTTGTCACAAAAGTTAAGCTCCTAGCGACCTTTGCTGTGAATTTAACATCATTGTAAAAGAGGATGCCTGGCATTTAAAGGACAGCTTTCTAATCACAAGATAATAATCATGATGTTATTGCAAGGTAACATATTTCAGTAAGAAAAACAACACTCTTATTAGAAACTGGCTTTCTATTCAATTTTTAATTAGCTTTCTATTTAATTTTACTAATTCCAATTGTTTTCTAGTACTTTTTACTTCTTATTATATTGTGCTCAGAGTCATGGTATCAGTGAGTTGCATAGAAATTTAATAAACAAATAAATAATACTAATACCTTACTTAATTTAATTTGTGAATGTGAAAAGGATTTCACAATGTATTTTAGAATCTGTTGTCCTTTTTAAAGAGGCTTCTTCTTCTCCTGTTAAAAGGAATCTTTCCTTGAACTCAAGACACACATGCAGAGATTACCATTTCATTTTTCAAATTCATGATCTCTTAAATTTTAGGAGAGCTTCAACATTAGGAGGCATTCAACATGGGATCACCCTCTCTATAGGTTTTCTGGGTGGAAACTCCAGTCATGTAATCATCTATGTGTTCTACTTCCATGTTTTCCTAGGCTTGTTTTGTTTTGTTTCCTTACTGCTGAAAGCCCAGCAATGTTCAGAAAAATGTGGGAAACCTTATGCAGCCTAAAAGCTCTTTTTAAGACATAGCCAAAGCCTTTTCATCTTTGCCAGGCAACCTACTTCCCAGATATTTTTCTAAAAGCACTATAAACAGGCTATCTTACCTGAGCTTACAAAAGCCACCTGCAGTAGATGTCTATGGAGCAGTGGTGGGATTCAAAAATGTGAACAACTGGTTCTCTATGTGGATGCCGCTACCAGAAGTCCATTCTGAGCTTGGGCAACAAAAAATTAACTACGGGTTCTGCCGAAGTGGTGCGAACTGGCTGAATCCCACCACTGCCATGGAGTCAATGGTCTAGACCTGAGTTTTCCAACCCGAGAAACTTTAAGACATGAGGACTTCAACTCCCAGAATTCCCCATCCAACATGGATTGGCTGGGAATTCTGGGAATGAAAGTTCTCATTTCTTAAAGTTCTCCAGTTGGGAAATCCTTGTCTAGATAGAAGTGAAACAACCTGGATTTTAAGTAAGGAGAAGGATTGATATTCTACCAAGGCCCCATCTTCATTTCTTCCATTCCTTCCATTCCTCCAGTAACACAAAAAACTCCTAAACCATATCATAATCTCTTTTCCAGGGGTGTCAAACTGCCGGCCCATGGGCCAGATGCATCATAGAGAAACCATGCCCACCCCATTGCCAGCAATGGCAAAAAAAAAGTCCTGATACGTCGTGACACGTCACGTGATGTTGTGAGTTTGACACCCCTGCTCTATTCTGATTCTAAAAAAAATTCATCATTTATTATTTATTTATTTTATTTATTAATTTGACTTCTATGCCGCCCTATTCCGGAGAACTCAGGGCGGCTCACAACATCATAACCTTCTCATGTTGTCTTTGTTCTTCATCTCTGGACTTTTACAACTATTTATAGCTGCTCTAGCATGAATCCTAAAGCTCAAAATAAGCTTTATAAGTGCTGTTTGAATAAGACTCATTTTCCCTGCCTCCTTTCAGTTTGTTCAATCGGTCCCTAAAAGACACCATCTTTATATTTCATGACCTACCCCAAAACTTCAAACAGGGTAACCAATTATGGTTTGCATGTAAGGGCTGCTCTGAGTTGAGGACAGTGCAATATTCTTTATCTCCTGTAGCCTAGTGCAGAGGCCCCCAACCTTTTAGGAACCAGGGACTGCTTCTGTAGAGAGAGGTTTCTCTGTAGACCGGAGGGTGTGTGGTTTCGGGTGCTGCCTGCATCACACGGATTGGGCTTTGCTTGGTGGCGCAGACTGGTTTCTGGCATGGACCGGGGGTTGGGAACCCCTGGCCTAGTGGCTGGTAGGAGGAACAGGAGCAGAGGAGAAGGAGGAGGAGGAGGGGAGGAGGAGGAGGGGAGGGGGAGGAAGAAGAAAGAGGACACTGCAGTGGGCTTCTGGGAGATGTAGTCAAACTGGAATCAAAGTGTGAGGGAGCAGAACTACAGGTCCCAGCAGCTCAGAGAAAAAAGGTAGAAAAAAAAGGCCTGATGGGGGAAGGGAGAGACAGGGCTGTTCTGCGGGAAAGAATTGCTATGGCATTTCTGGGCTGGTTTCTGGATATGGCATTTTATAGATACCAGAGAACCATTCAGATATTTGCCAGCCATGGAACAAATCACCGTAAGAATACAACAGCATTTTGTGGATCATGGAGATAAACTCGTAATTTGATAATGGGGAGATGCACTGACCAGTCAACTGACTGACCTCAGTGGTACATTTATATTGGGAAGAATTTGATTTAGAAAGGATAGTTATTGGTAATAATCAGGATGTTTATGCATCTTCTTTAGTTCATGCACTTGAACCAATATTATAACAAGTAGCTGTTAGAAGCATCTGGATAAAATATTGCCAAAAGTGATCAATCTATTTTCAGAGGTATGCCTGTTTTTATTCTAAGTCAGTATGTTGATTGCGCTTTCCTTTAGCTAATGATAATCATTCTTAGCTTTTCTTAACATAATCCAGAAAGATAGCAACATAGTAATATAAAATACTTTGTTTTATATACTGTATGCACAACCACTTTCCTCTTTGGAATATTTCTGACAAAATTCCCACAATTTAAAAGTACGCAATTTTTTTTTCTTTGTCCCATTAATAAAGAATTTCAAGAGAAAAAGATAGATTTCAGCCAGTGAAATGGCCAAGAAAAAGACAGGCTTAAGATCCAAAAATCAGGAACTTTTATTTTGATTAAACTTTTGTTTATTGTATAAACAAAAAGCTTTGATGTAGGAAACAAAATAAATATATAAAAATATAAAAATAAATTTTCCTCTGGAAAATAGAAGGTTCTGGAAGATTTTGAAAATGGCTGTTACAAATCATGGGGAAAGGATCTGAGCAAGAAAGAGAATTGTACTTTTCTATAGTCTTTTCTCTTGGATTTCTAAGTAAGTTATGGTGAGGACTTAACCTTCTTCCTCACAATCTTTGGATAGGTGTATGTGCTTTTATCTATACACCCATTTAAGAAATCAACATAGCTACTGCACCACCAATAAAGGCCTAGACTCAAAAGAAACCTGATCTGTGCTAATTTTTATAGTTCAGAATTTCTTTAACGGAAACAATGAGATGTACCAGAGATATTTTTAATTCCTTTATATTTCATGCCAGAGCTCAAAGAGTTGGGGTGAATTATAGAGACAAGTTGCCATTCTATTTCTGAGCGTTGTTTGCTAATTATCCACTTCCAATTATTTCACTTGATTCTGTAGACAGAACAGGATGTAGGCACCAACACTTCATTAGTTCCTGTGTGTCTCAACTTCATTATTAATTAGGGGGGATTTGATTGTGAAAAGTGCTCTAAGTTTATCTTCCACTGCAAGAATAGGAGGGTGTTGTTGTTGTTTTTGTCAAAATAGAAATGATAGCCAATATAATTATTTGTTTACAATTACTTGTAAGTCTGTTCCTTCTCACAGCTCAGTGGCTCTGCAGAGGTGGGCTATCCAGTATCAGCAATTAAAACGGCAAAAGGTCAGAGGTAGATAAAAGTCTTTGTAGCAGCTATAAATCTCATCCTAGTGCAGGACTGCAAAGTTGCTTCAGAAGCCAAAGTTCTAGGCAGTAAAATACTGACTATGATCTTGTGTCAGTCCATATGTCTGTCAGGGAATCAAGAGCAGTTAATATTCCTGCAGCAAGATCCAAAGCTCTAAAATTGTTGGCCAGCAGAAATCAAGCTCCCAAGCGTTTTTTGGGACAGATTCAGCACTGATTCAGGTCTGCTAATTTTCGATACTTCTTTTTTTTGAGGCACTTCATTGGAAGATTGAAAAATATTTTTGCTTGAATTCCTGGAGTATTTCTGCCAGACTATATGGAGTTGGATGAAGATGGACCTGGTATGGCATTAGACAATAAATGTAATGGTTCTTTATTAAAAATAAGAGCTAATCATACTCAAGATCAAAATGGATCTTGATAGACTAGGTAGACAGGCTCAAGATCCTGATGGATCTCAAAGGACTAGTTCACTGGCCTCTATCCAACAAAATGAAATTTTAATGTAGAGAAAAATGAGATTTTACACATAGGCAAGAAGAATCAAAGGTACAGTACAGACTAGATGAAATCTGGCTCAGCACAAGAGGGATCTTGGAGTCTTAGTAGACAACCATCTAAACATGAGCTAGCAGTGTATGGCAGTAGCCAAAAAAGCCAATCCAATCCTAAGTTGTATTAACAAAGGGATAGAATCAAGATCACGTGAAGCTCTAGTACTGCTCTACAAAGACTTGGTAAGATCACACTTAGAATACTGCATTGAATTCTGGTCATCTCAATACAAAAAAAGATGTTGAGCCTTTGGAAAGAGCTCAGAGAAGAGCAACAAATATGATTAGGGGCCTAGAAGTTAAAATATACAAAGAACAATTACAGGAATTGGGTATACCTAGTCTAGTGAAAAGCAGGACCATGGATGACTTGATATCAGTCTTTCAATACTTGAAGAACTGCCACAAGGAAGAGGGGGCCAACTTATTTACCAAAGCACCTGTAGACAGGAATCAAGCAAAGAAGCAACCTAGAACTCAGAAAAAAATTCTTAGCAGTGAGAACAACTAACTAGTGGAACAAAATACCTTCAGAAATTGTTGGTGCCCCATCACCTGAAGCTTTTAAGAAGAGACTGGATAGCCATTTATCAGAAATAGTATATGTCTCCTGCGAGAGTAGGGGGTTGGACTATATGATCTTCGAGGTCCCTTCCAATTCTGTTACTGTTATTATTACCATCTATTTTGGTCTTTGGGGCGTAGTTCCTGTAGCAAATACAGTATTTCTATTTCAGGATGGAGAGGTAAACTTTAGCAACAGGAGAACAATGGGACAATTAACAGTTGAAATGTTTTGCCAGCTTATCTATTCTTCTTGTCATTCATGGGAATGAAATTTGCCTTCCAAAATCCTAAAACTCCAGGCTGGAAAATCAAATGCAGGCAAGTGTTGAGCACTGATTTCAGGCCATGTACATTTTAGGAACTGCTGAGCATGGTAGACAGATTGTGTTGCGATATCAAATGACTGCTGGACTAAGTTGAGCTTACGCCAGCTGCATGCAGAGAACATCTGGTGCTAGGCATAAGGTAACTGAAGTGGCAACAATCTTTATATGGTTATAATTTAAGCAGTACAGGTCCACAAGTGCCTCATCTTTTGATATCCATGGAATTTCGCTGAAATCATCTTCAAAGAAACTGTGATTTGGGTGGAAAAGTGCATATCTGTGACATTTGGAAGAAGAAGGTGATGGCAGCCCATGAGTTCTGCCATACAACCATCTCTCCAATCTTCAAATCATCCTCAATGCATCTTAGTACCACTACATATTTCCCCTGCTTTGTCCTCATCTTGTGTGAATTCCAAATTGTGTAAGGCTGTGAAACATCCATTGCTAAGCAAGAATGTATGTTCAGGTCAGTTTTTAACTCCTGGACACTACCTGGATAACTCTCTGCAGTTTTATTGGCAAGGATTTTCAGAAGTGGTTTGTCCTTGTTTACTTTCTAGGGCTGAGAAAGAGTGACTGGCCCAAGATCACTCAGCTGGTTTTGTGCCTAAGGCAGGATTAGAACTCATGGTCTTCCAGTATCTAGCCTGATGCCTTAACCACTACACCAAACTGATTCTCATAAACGGCCACAATAAGGATCAATGGGCTGGCACATGATTCTCAAACTTTGAAAACCTACCACATCTGTATTGCAAAACTGCAGAAGACCTCTAGCTATCAACAAGGACATACAGAAAACTCTACTCTTTGCTGCCATCTAGAGGACATCTGAATTTTAGCCCTGGGGAAATGAAAGAAAAAATAAGTACTTTCTTCAGGGGTAGATTGAGATTAATTGTTTTTAAAAAAAGGGGGGGGGGGTAAGAATTGCACAAAGCCTGCATCTTATGTCTTATAGCAGGAATGAAGTGCAAATATTATGTGATCAGATTTGAATTAGTTGGAAAATTCATATTCAGTTCCCATTAGACCATGGCATTCATTGGGTAATTTTGAGCCAGTTAGTCTCTCCCTCTAATCTAGTTCACACAGCTTGTTCTCATGTGGAAGATAAACTAAATAGTTGTGCAGCTCTATAATCCTAGAGTAAAAACAGTTTCTAAATATCCTAAATAAAATAAATCATAAATGTTTATATGTTGATGCTGGAAGTTTTTCATCTATGATTAAGAATTGTGCTTGAATTTGAAGTGGGTGCCATGGAAAAAGAGAAAGATGGACGCTACATCTCAGAACAGCTGCCAACCCTTTTTGGGTGGAACACAAAATAAGATGAGTAAGGAAAACTCACAGGGGTTATTCAGAATCAAAGAAAAAACATAGGAATGTTCACATTTCATTTGTCTACCACACTTTAGAACTGCTGCTTCTTTTTCTTGATCACTGAATTGTCTTCTGCAAGAGCAATATGAGCCTCGACAAAGATATATTTGATTTAAGGATTTGCAGAGAGATGTTACTTGCATACCTTTATGTGTTCTGGGTTGAAAATCACAGGGGATAATTTCCAATTTCATTTGAAGCAGCAGATTCCCAGTCGCTTCCTATATTGGAGATCAGAGCAAATACATATCCCATTCGGTTCAGCTAGCAAGAAATATAGTTTAATGTTTATTTAATAAACGTCAGCAAACACCAAAACATTTAGCTTGCCAAATGGATTAAGTGGGAGGGAGGGAGAGGGTGGGGGTAAGGGAGAGGGAGATCAGCAGCAAACAAGAGTTTAATTCTCTATTTATCTATATCAAAATACTGTCAATGCTGCTAACATTGGATGTTCTTGCTTTGACAACAGATGAAGATGCAGCCTTTTCTTTCTTATACTGTACTCTTAGAATTAGATGATACTGGGGGAGGGGGAGGAATGTGATGGGAGTTAGTTAGACATACAATATCATGACAAGAGCTGATAAAGCATGGCGGGATAAGAACTGGGCGGGAAGCCAGCATTTCAAACTAATTGGAGAATGTGATTTATGACTGTTAGTTGTAAGAGGGAATTGTGCTTTGATCTATGTGCTGAAAGGAGGGGAAGTCAGATTTTGGCTTCAACTATGTACCTACCGAAGCTATGCTGCTCGATTAAAGATTCTTTAAGGTAAACAATGCCTCAAAGCTCTTTGAAGAGTTTCATCTTTCGGAACCATGACAAATACATGGAATTTTACAGAGCTGCCTGGAATCAAAATTGTGGATAATATGCATGGACAGTCCCAAAGAGAGTGGCCTTTGGTTATTCACCTCTTTTAGATAGATAGCAGCAGCAGAATAAAGATGGAAAGTGGGACACCAGGTGATCGCTCCTCTATTCTGCACCATGAAGGAAACAATTTGGCAGACAGGGATCATGTACTCAATACTCTGAAGAGCTTTTTGCCTTTGAATTCACCACCACCTTAAAGCTACGGCCCCTGTTCTATGGAGGAAGGGATTTTATTCTTATTTTCAACCTTCTTTGGGGGAAAAATCTTTTTCTTTTTAAAGAACTGTAATTTGCTGTCAGAATTGTGATCAAAATTTTACATTTTTGTTTTACTCTGAGGAACATGTTATGAAACTTGACAATGAGGATGATAGAACAGAAAAAAAATCAACAAAATGATTTTATTAGTAAGGAAAAAAAACATTTATTTCAGTTACTATTGCTATATGTAATGATAGGGGCAAATTAGCAGGAATGTGTCTTTCCTACAACACTTCTGCTAATCTTTCCTGGTGAATTACCTTGCCCCTCCTCTTTTTAAACTGTTGTTCTTTTTCATTCTCTTTTAGTCTAACTCTTGCAACCCCACTCAAATTTATAGATAGTTTTTACTATTTTACCTTGAAAGGATGGAAGTCTGAGTCAACCTTGAGCCAGTCAGGATTGAACTCCTGGCTGTGGGCAAAGTTAGCTTGCAATATAACCATTCTAACCACTGCACCACCATGGCTCCTATCCAGGGCTTTTAGTTCTGCTTAAGTCCAGTCCCCTATTCCAGGAGACATGGTTGAGAAGAATTTAAAAATTTAAAAGTAAAGGTAGTCAAACCCAGCAATTGGGACTGGGATTGCCATGCTAAGTGATATGGTTATAAAGCATGACATCACATGCCCATATCACTTAGCGACAACAATCCCAACAGCCCCAGTTGCTGTTGTAAACCCAAAACAACATATGGGTCATTAAGCAGGAAGTGACAGGAGACCCAGGCATGGGGGTAATGTGGCATGGGGGTAATGTGGCATGGGGGGCTGCAGGGGGGTAGAGCACTCCTATGGTCTGGGGGGATGGGAGGGATGCCCTGGGAATGCCAGTTCGGGCTGTGTGTGACATGGTCCTGTGAGGCTTGGTGCAGGCCATGTTTGAGTGCAGGAAGGCTGGGGGGGGTGGATGGCATGGCAGCGTTTGACCCCAGGAAGGCTGGAAGGCAGATGTCAGAATGTGAGTATAGGAAGGCTGGGGTGACTTACCAGAGTGACTTGCCATCTTCCTTGCCAGATTCCTCGTTGATTTTGGTTGTGGGAAGCCAGCAGAAAAGGACACTGCAAATGTCATAAGTATGAGCCGGGTGCCAAACGCCTGAGTCACAATCATGTGGCCTTAGAGGTGCTGCACTGGCTGGAATTTTGAGCACCAGTTGTATGCCCTACTCATTCAGTGCCAGCACAACCTTCAACAGTCACTGAATGAGTGGTCGGCGAGTGAGGACTGCCGATATAAACAAATGCTAGCTATTTGAATGCTTCCTAGAAACATGAGAGATGACAAACAGCAGATCATTTATTCATATGGAGCAGACTGAGAAAGGTTTAAAAAGTAAAATGATTGTCATGGTTGCATACTGAGAGATCTGCCTCTTCATACAAGGATGTAACGTCAATGCATGGGCAAACAAGAAAGGAGCCCGGAATATACAGCTGCAATTGCCCTCTTCACTTTGTGCATCCTCCCTGCAAACATTGTTGGCAAGATTTCTATGTTAATAACGAGAAGTAAAAGAAATATATTATATATAATATGCAGTAGGTAGGTGGTGTCAAAATAATGGAGTGGGACTTTTATAAGATTTATCCATTCTATACATGAACTATAAGTGCCCAGAGTCACCTTATTGGAGAGATGGGTAGCATATAAATTTAATATATAATTAAGGGAATTTATACTGCTTTTTAACCCAGCAGAAAAAAACACATAAATGCATAAACATACACACACAGACACACAGAGACATACAGACACACAGAGGGACACACACACACATATATACATATAAATATGCGTATGTGTATAGTCAAGGCCATGGTTTTCCCAGTTGCAATGTATGGCTGTGAAAGTTGGACCATAAGAAAGGCTGAGCGCCAAAGAATTGAGGCCTTTGGACTATGGTGCTGGAGAAGACTCCTGCGAGTCCCCTGGACTGCAAGGCAATCAAACTGGTCAGTCCTAGAGGAGATCAACCATGACTGCTCTCTAGAAGGCCAGATCCTGAAGTTGAAACTCAAGTACTTTGGCCACCTAATGAGAAGGAAGGACTCACTGGAGAAGAGTCTGATGCTGGGAAAGATTGAGGGCAATAGAAGAATGGAACGACAGAGAAGGAGGTGGCTGGATGGAATCACTGAAGCAGTAGGTGTGAGCTTAAATGGACTCCAGAAGATGGTAGAGGACAGGCAGGCTTGGAGGAACGTCGTCCATGAGGTCGAGATGAGGCGGACACGACTTCGCAGCTAACAACAACAATTATATCTACATATGCATACACACACACACACACATGTTTCTGAGGTTTTCGCGGGTGTTTGTATGTAGGTCTTTGCTTCTTCGGGTTTTCTCCCACGTAGAATTTGAAGTGTCTTGGTGACGTTTCGACGAAGTCCCATTCGTCATCTTCAGGCTGGTGCTTTCAGCTTCGTGCTTCTAGGAGCAATGTGTGATTGTAGCTGCTTCTTCCTTTTAACTGCCAGTGGGGGTTTGAACTGATTGGCTGGGAGCTCGGCTGTGTTCTGATTGGGCGGAGGTGTGTTCTGATTGGTTAGGGGCTTGGCTGTGCTCTGATTGGATGGGGGGTTGGCTGTGCTCTGATTGGACGGGGGAGTGTTCTGTTTGGGTGGGGGCTTTGTTGTGCTCAGGTTAGTCTTAGTTGCAGGGGGATTAGAGATGGTGAGCTGCATAGCTGTTTGGCTATTTAATCTTATTTTTATTTAATTTTATTAATATTATTTAATCTTAAGAGAATGAAATATTGTTTGGCTTATTTAAGATTTTGGTTTACAAATCAATGAAAACCAGATTTAATTTTAATTAGTGGCTGCAACCTTTATACCTATAATGGAACAGTCTAGCTAGAGGCCAATTAAATTCAATGAATGTTAATTTTTAGATATTAGAAACAAATGTATTTTTGTAAGAAATATTGAAAGTATTCAATATTCCCAGGTATTGAAGGTATTGAAGGTATTTAATATTCCCCAGTTCTTCACCATAAAGCATTAGATGCACTGAAACTGTACTGGATAATTTTTTATTATAAGGTCCTGTGATTAAAATTACATTTCTTTCGTTAAAACATTAAAGTTTTACATTACGTGACACTTGTGGATGTGCAAAACGGTTATTTGTTTAAAAGTGTCTGCAGCCCACAAACCTTCCATAACAACCTTCATTTCAATCTTCTAATTTCATCAGAATAAAGGAATAAGGGAAGTACCATCGCAGTGCAAATTCTATCCCTTACACACGTACAGTGATGTCACTATTCATATATAAAAGGAACAAAGCTTGTGTCGTGAATTTTCAATGCTCATTTTGACATTTCCCTCATCTAAGCATGCCCCCCTATTACAGACATTCCTGTTGTAATTTTATATTAATGTTTTGCAGCTATTTGGATATGAAGTAGAAATTGTATTTCACTTGTTAGCACCTTTTTTTAAAAAAAAAGCCTTTTCATGGCACTTTTATTCAATCTGGATGCTGCACAACTCCAACTGGATTGTATAGCTGCTCACAACAGGAGCTAATAAGCATGCCATCATCCCCTTTAAAGCATATTTTCTACTTTGGTTATAAGTTGGCTGAACCAGATTTCTGCATTTGGCTGGAAGGCCAGGAGAATGGGGCCCTGCCTCACCGCTAGGGAAAGGATGCTCTATAGGGCAGGGACAACAGCAGAGAAGATCCTGTTCCTGGACTCCACCAGTCAAAAATATTTAACCAGGTCTGTAACATACTTTCCCTACCTGAATGTCAATGTGTTGGGAGTAGGATGGTTCCTCAGATAACCTGGCCCTGTTCTATGTAGGACTTTAAAAGTAATAACCAACATCTTGAATTGGACCAGAAGCAAACCAGCATTCAATGCAGCTTATGAAATTTACATGCACTACCCTTGGGGTACCTAAAATGAAATTACCAAATCTTGCAAGATTTTGGAAGTCTTACTTCAAATCCCATGAGATCTCTTGAAAAAACAACAATGGAAAACTCCTAAGATTTATTAAGCTGCCCTCATGAGATTTCTGTGGTTATTTTTTTTAAAAAGATAATGATGTTATTACATTTGAAGTTTCTGTCAGTTCCATGCTGGATTGCCAATCACCAAAGTACACAACCCACCAGCTAAATCAGACTTTCTAATTAAGCTGGATATTGAATCATTTCAATACGTGCACTTGTTAATGTTGATGAAAATTTCTTACTCATTGAATTACTGAAAACTTGTTCTCACTTTCAGCAATTCAGACCTTTTCTGAATACATAGTGATTGTGACATACATTTTAAAAAGACAAAATGTTATGTATTAATTAAGGTGTTGCACTGAGACCAAGTTCATATTTCCATTTAACAAAATAGCTCAAGGCCACCTTTAAGACAGACATTTCCATTCTTATCCTACATATTCTACATAGTCCATTCTCATCCTACATAGGTTGTAGGAATGCACTCAGGGAAAAGCTCGCATTCAGATTTCAGAGAAAAAGTGAGATACAGCACAGCACAGTACGTACATAGTAAAGGAATGAATAAAGGAATGAATAAATACTTAAATAAATAATGCCTTGAACACATGAGGATGTCTACTTCAGCAAGGATGGTATAACAGAATGCTATTTAATTCTACATGGACACCACGGTTGATAACAACATTGGCATTTTCCCTGCAACAACAATTATTTTGCCTGCCAGGAAGGGATAAATTGTACATTTCATTAATCATGCAAAAGCACTTTCATGACTTATTTCCGATAACTGAAAAGTTTCCACTTTAAGAAGTAAATGGACAAACAGAACTTAAATCACCATGCACAGGGGAAGCATGCAAGCTTTTCATGATCAGGTCTGCTGTACTGTGCCTTGCAACTGATATTAGCTCCACCATTAGTCAACATAATTTATCTGATTGTTGTATGCCATGCAGAGTTGCTTTTTATGAGATGGGTGGCTATACAAATATTATAAACAAACAAGCAAACAAGCCCTTTCTGGGAATAGTAGCTTTCAAGGAAAAAAGTTGCAAAAGTGTACTGTGTGCTAAAATAGCTTTCTTTCCTCAAAAACTACAGTCCTATCTTGGCTTGATATTTTGTGGCAGATATTATTATTATTATTATTTTAAAAAATAATTGTTTTGATTTCTTTAATGTAATGTGTATTTCATTATATATATTGTTAATTACTAGAGATTATTAAATCATCCAAAACTAGAACTGAACAATTGATTTGACAAGTCTGTTTAATGCAAAGAATTGAGCCAGTCCAATTCTTGAACTGATTTCAGTTCAAATCTCTGATTTGATTGGAAAAAGATGTGCCTGTATATGTGCAAAATAGATGAGGGATAACCCATCAATGGCAACCCATTGTCCCTAGTAGGTAGTGTTTTGTATCTACCCCAAGTTAATTGATATGCAAGGCACAGCTGAAGAGGTTAATATATTATTTCCCTAATACTTTAGCCAGCTTTGTCCTTCTGCCCTTTAGCCATGAACATTACCAGATTCTGCAAAGTTGACCAGTGTGTTGACATAAATAAACCACAAAATGAAATAAAAATCAATCTTAGTTTTATCTGTGGATATTGCTGTTACAACAAATCTTCAATTGTCCATTTAGACTGAAGATAAACTAATATAAATATATTTCAGAGGCATGAGGTCATAATAACAAAGTGCAACTCACACAGAATAAGAAAGTAGCTTTATTAGATTATGTGGTATCCATGTGCTTGCAGAACTGAAGGAAGTTAATTGTGACAAAGACTTGTGGCATAGCAAACAAATAGGTTAGGATTACATCATTCCCCTCGCTTTTATACTAAGAAATAAAGTTTGCATCCATGAAAGTTCTATTTCCATCATATAATCATCACTTTTATATTATATCTTGTTCCCGTTTTAGCATATAACACCATATAAGCTATCAGCGATATAAAGAATTTGAAAGTAACTTAATACGATGATACAAGAAATTGAGATAGAAACTAATGTTTGGGCAGATCATAACCCAATGAAAATGACTTGGAGAGGAACTAAGAAAAAATTAAGATGGTCCTTGAATAAATCTATATTGAAAGAAAAAGAATTTGGAGAAGTGGCAGGGTTGACAATAAACAGAGAAAAGACTAAAATGCTAACAAAGAATCTAAAAGAAAAACAAAAACATCATCTAACAAAAAAAACAAATCTTCAAATAGTTAAAAAAGTTAAATATTTGGGAATTTATCTAACAGCAAGATGTGTAACAATAAAAGAAGATAACTATGTAAGACTGCTAAAACAAATAAAATTGGATTTGGAAAAGTGGGAAAAACTTCCAACTTTCAATGCTGGGGAGAATAGCAACAGTGAAAATGAGTATCTTACCAAAAATACTCTTTTTATTTCAAATGATTCTTGTAAGGCTGGGAAAAGCCTTTTTTGATGAACTGAATACAATAGTATTGAAATTTATCTGGCAAGGGAAAAAAGCTAGAATTAGAGTGAAAATGCTACAAGAAGCGAAAGAAAGTGGAGGATTTGGACTGCCGAACTGGAGGTTATACTATCAAGCAACTGTTTTAACATGGCTTAAAGAATGGATAATGCTTAGAGACAAAAGTACCTAGAGGGGCATGACCTACAAATTGGTTGGCATGCCTTTCTGTGGTATGGGAAGAATAAAATACATAGATACTTTCAAAACCATTTTATAAGGAATGCACTTCTTTCAGAATGGGAAAAAATAAAATTTTATATATATATAAATATATATATATATATATATATATATATATATATATATAGACATTATATATAAAGATACCTGAATGGCTTTTAACAATTTTGCTTACCCAAATTTAATTAATTATGATAAAGTTGTGACTTATAAAGATATTTTAGAAAATGAAGGAAAATTAAAAGATAGACAAGATTTACAAAAACAAGATATTGATCTAGCATGAGGGCCATATCTGCAAATTCAAATGAGATATGAAAAAGATGTTAAAATAATGGATTTTTATAAAGAACAGACAGAATTTGATCAGATACTGCTAAAAACAGATGAAAAGTTGATTAAGAAACTCTATAGATTTCTGTTAAACTCAAAGATGGAGGAAGAACAAGTAAAAGAAACAATGATAACATGGGCAAAGAACTTTGGATATAATAGAGAATTAGAAGATTGGCAAAAGTTATGGGAAAGAAATATTAAGTTAACTAAAGCAGTGGCATATAAAGAAAACGAATATAAAATGTTTTACAGATGGCATATGACACCAGTGAGATTAGCAAAAATGGAAATGCAAACAAAGACCAGGTACTTATTATCATATCTGGTGGACATGCCCTAAAGCAAAATGATTTTGGGTTAAAATACATTTATGGTTGGAGAAAATGACTAAAAAACAAATAGACTTTAAACCAGAATTATTTTTGTTAGGAATAATAGGAGCTAATTATGAGAAAGATTGCAGATATTTAATACTACACATACTAATGGCAGCAAGAATTGTATTTGTCCAACATTGGAAAAATGAAAATTTACCAGCTTAAGAAGTACTAATTAAGAAAATTCTAGAGTGTGCAGAAATAGATAGATTGACTTTAAAGATAAAAGAGAAAGAAGACTTAGTGTATTTTAGAACATGGGATAATTTCTATCAATGGCTAGAAAAACGAGTTAGAGAGAAAGGAATGTGATATGTAATATTGAATATATATTAGCAAGAAGAAGGCTATTGATCAATTAATTAACATATTATTTATGGTAATTAACTATTATCTATTATTATTTGTTAAACACCTGAACCTAGACATTATGCTGTTTGCTAAATATTGAAAATGTTATTTGGAAAAAACCCAACCCCGACCCCACCTTATTCCTAACCCTATAAAAACTAATAAAATCTATACAAAAAAAAAGAATTTGAAAGTAACTGACCTGGTCAATCTACCAGCAGACATCTGGAAGCTGAAAGCACTTCATGGCAGAGTAACTGACTGGCTGACAAACTTCTTCAAGGTCATTGTGGTTTGACCATGTGCCTGCTAATTGGGCTATGAGTATCACAATTCTCCTCTTCAAAAATAAAAGCAACCCAGCAGATTGATCCAACTACTGACCACCTTCTGTTGCACACAATAAAATTTTTGAGTAGATTCTCGACCAGCGTTTCCATGACATCATTGAAATATCCACTAGTGTGGTTTTGTCAAAGGCTTGAGTACCACCAGTGCTCTTTTTTGTGGCTCTTATCCCATGAAGGAGCATAGGTGTTCTTCGAGCATCACCCCCACTGTCTCCTACCACTTTGATAGCAAACACCATCAGATCTCTAGATGTGATGGCAAACATTATCAGATCAAAACAAAGGGCAGGACATGAAGATCACCCAATTGGGCCTGGTTGCTGCGTTCAGTCATGTGGAATGGTGTTCCTTGATCCAAAAAGTGGACCTTGCATCTAGGGGAAAATGCTAGGATGATGATGATGAAGAAAATGAGTATAATAATATAAAACCATAACCATTGTCTACAAATGCAGTGGAAGGAGATGGAAGGTACCAATCAGTTTGACTCAGTTGGAAAACTCCTCTGTTACATATTTATTTATTTGACTTATATGCTGCCCTTCTCCCAAGACTCAGGGCGGCTCACAGCAAAAATACAAGTACAAAAATATAGTATAAATCAATTAAAATACTAATTTACAATGTAAAAACTATAAAACTATTTCCACTCATACAACACACAGTCACAATCAGAGGCCCTGGGGCAGAGTGCAACTCACACGCCCCAAACCTGCCTGCATAAATGTGTTTTTAAGAGTTTTCGGAAAGCTAGGAGGGAGGGAGCAGTACGAACCTCTGAGGGAAGTTGGTTCCAGAGGGCTGGGGCAGCAACAGAGAAGGCCCTAACCCTAGGCCCCGCCAGATGACATTGTCTAACAGACGGGACCCGTAGGAGGCCAACCCTATATGCCCTAACCGGTCGCTGGGATTCATGGGGCAGAAGACGGTCCCGCAAGTATCCTGGCCCATATATAGAGAATTTGATACTCCTATCAAATATAAGCTTCGCTTCTCACATACCCATATAGCTTTTCTTAATAGTCACTCTATCTGGAAGTATATGCGATCCAGTTTTCATATTTCAAAATATGAATTCAGGAATTTTCTAATTCGGAAATAATTTATACATTTGGTACTATATGGAGCAGTTTCATTTATAAACCCAGGTGTAATGTTACCAAATGAGCAAGTCCTAAATTTTCATACTTCCCCTTTCTTTTCTTCTTCTGCTAAGTATGACAAGAAAAGCACAAAGCAATATATATAATATAGAGATATAGAGATAATATGGTATGAAGAGACAGACAGACAGACAGAGACAGACAGATCCTGTTTTTTTCCCAATAACCTTGGCTAGAAAAATGCCAACTTCATGGAGAACTGCAGTTTATCAAAATGTAAAATCACTTCTTCTGTTTTGATAAAGAAATAGGACACTATCCAGTTTTTAGATTTGCCTCAGAAATGATCAAAATCCTTTGGATGAGAGCCTATCTAACCTGTTAAGTATTCTAAACATTCTGATACAGAGACAGTCAGAAGGTGGTATGGCATCTTTATTCTCGATATTTTGTTTTACATGATATAAAAGATTGTGGTGCAGATGAATGCTCCTTGAGAACTTTTACATGGACAGTATAGGGCAGATGCATCTTAATTATAAATACATCCAGATGGTTGCAGACACACATAACATGTGTAATGTGACAGCAGCTTATTGAAAGTTGATTTTCTCTGATTAAAGACATCTGAACTCAGCTGTTGACTTGTTCATACTAAGCCTTTTCCCTTGTTTCAATTCTTACATGGTTTAAATGTTCCGCATCAAGTACCCACGTTTCTAGAAGAAAAACTATAATGAATGTTTACAAGTTTTCTCAGAAATACTATCAGATATTACTGTTAAGGCTAGGATCTTGTTTACCTATCCTAAATCAATACAAGGTTTTGTAAATTTCTTCTTTTGGTACTGTTAGTTGCTAAACTTTTGTAGAGGCTTATGGATCTACCTGCTTCCCTCTGCTCAACTTTTTCCTGATACTCCTTCCTAGATAGTTTTGAGTTATGAATTCAGCTGTTGTAGATTGAAATACTGTGAGTTTAGAATACACAGTATTCTATTTTCTATCCTTTCAAAATAAACTGTGTGGCTTGCTGTTTGTTGCATTATTGTCTCCTATCATGATTATGATGATAAACATAATATTTGTATTTGTAATGCGTGGGTACTTAAAATGTTGCTATTTTAGCAGTTGGAGGTTTTTTTCCTTTCAGTGTTTCTTAATCTTTTCAGATTGATTATTTTATATTTTCTGGATACCTTTTTCTACAAAGAAAGATCTCCCTGAAGATTACAGAATTTAAAACAAACCACCCACCAGCAAAACAAAACCAAATAAAATGTAAAACAAACAATTTTAAAACAAATACTTTTATAACTAATTAGCTGTTCTTCCTTATTTTTACTGGCTGAATGTTATATCGTCTTCTATGTATCCTTGCTTCCATATTTAAAACTGCAAAGCTGTAACTAAAATGTGGCTTAAACATGCAATATAATGACAAATCAAACACCCAAGACAGCTTTTAAATCAATCAATGTTAAATCATCACATGAAATGTTTTCAGTTGAAATGGTTCATAAATTAACAAATTAAGCTGTGAATCATTTTACCAAACAATATAAATACACTTTTGAAGCAGATCAAGTGTCTGTGAAAAGTTGCTCCTAATCAGTGTTGATAAAGAATAAAAAGAAGAGAGACGTGGCATCTACAAAAGCTTACGCATTAGTTCTGTTAGCCCTTAAAGTATCACGAAACTCTTGGATCTTCTGTTTGACTGCAATAGACCTAAAGAGTTACCCATTTGGAAATTTTACCAATATTCCTATTGGGATTTTCTTGGACATGCTATACATTAGCACACATTCTTTGTCCAGAAGATCATTTGCATACATACAATTGTCATGTGCAGTTTTGCTATAAGAATTTTATACACCTGAGCCAGAGAGACATGGAGCAAAATACAAATATAACTGTGAATGTATGCACTGCATAAAGGTTTAGGACTGGTTTGCTTCAGAAAATAAAAATCCAATAGAGAACTGCAAATGATTGTTATTGGTTGTTCCTCTAGGAAATTAAAGTCAGAGTTGCAGTTGTAATGTATGGAGCCTGGAGAATAAATTTGCACAAGAGAGTTGTGCTGTAGTTCAAATGTGTAGGTGATGTGTTCCCTAATTAAATGGCTGATTGAATACAAGCCCCTTCTGTTTGTTTTAATTATAACACTTGGTGGAAAAGAAGACAAAGGTTAGCAAATTAATTTAATTCAACAACTTGTTCCATCTTGCATGCCACTTGATAGTAAGTGACTTTGCCCCTTTTTAATTTTTTATTTCCGTCAGTTAGGAGTTATGGAGGCTGACACAGTCCCAACCTGTAAATAAGAAGGTAAAGGCTGTTTAAATCCAGTTGAAAAATCAGGACTTTAGGACTTTCGTATCCAGGACTGCAAACAAAGCATATTGCTAGTGATTACATAGGCAGTGATGCAAGTCTGTGATATGTTATGGAAGCATTTAATTTTTCCTGTTACTGGAAATTATTTTATCAGTAATGTCAATGAGATAACATCATTTCTGTCAATTTGTCAGTTCCACTCATTTCTCAGGACCATACAATGCACATTGCAAGGAATTCTCCAAAGGTTTTAATCAAGAACCATCAAGTTTATCAAAATGTTAACATTTTCTGCACAGCTGAAAATTAGCCTCTATACACTATACTGCATAATGGTGAGTAATACGACCCATGTCTTCTGCTTTATGCTTATCAAATGCAGTTAATTTCTTTTGAAAAATATTCTATTCTCCCTTGCTAAAGATTGCCAAATATTTTTTAAAACAACAAAAGAAAATGAAGTAAATTCTTAGCATACACTTCTACAGATTTCTCCCCTTTCTCTTGGATAATCTTTAGCATGAAAAGAGACTTTTTCATTGTGGTGAAAAGCCACAGTGAATAGGAGGAACCAGCCACCTCCATCTTGCATAGATAAAAATACTTTCTTCCAGTGCTTAGCCACCACTGAATACAGTTCTTTGCAATCTTAAAAAAAAGTTGCAGCAATGAAACATCAAATACCTAAGACAGTGATGCTTTCCAGCAAAATTGAATGTCTCTCATTTATACATTGAGTTGTTGCCATTTTAAACTATAGTAGCAAATATATGAGAAGAGCAGCCAGAGCTGGGACCACAGTTAAGCATGCCATCAGCTTAGAATCCTTATGTTGCCACAAACAATCCCAACTCCAGCTCTACTCTTGAATTCTTTTGACCCCTTATCTAGCATCAATTTAGTGCTGACCATTAGTGGATTACATTCTTGTGTATAAGCTAGAATAAATCTTCTGTGTGGCCCTGATCCTTTGCACAGGAATTCCATCAAAAGAATTCAAGGGAGGCAACATAAGGACTCTACATACTCAAGTGGGTTATAATTTATGGGGTAATACTAAGGTGTTCAGTGGGAATTAAAAAAAGTCAAGGTGGTGGCCACAACTGGATAATTGAAAAAGGGGCAGTACTTAGCTAGCTTGCCACCATTTTTATTCTTGCAGCCCTCTAAGGGCTGCAAGATTAATTGCCCCAGGGACATTTGTGTGGTTGATTTGCCATGGCAGTTAGTACTCTCTACCATTTAATAGCTACAATATAGCTTATTGCACAATCAATGTGCAATAAAAAGTGGCATGAAATAAGTTTTCATAATTTATCAGACATTTAGATTATAATTATTTAGAGTTGGTCATTTGTGAAAGAGCTGTAGATAGTAGAACCATTAGAGGAAAATGAGCTGAAACAGGGA
This sequence comes from Bothrops alternatus, assembly GCA_034064705.1. Taxonomy (NCBI): domain Eukaryota; kingdom Metazoa; phylum Chordata; class Lepidosauria; order Squamata; family Viperidae; genus Bothrops; species Bothrops alternatus. The sequence goes on along the minus strand of JARGCV010000031.1, from coordinate 3,146,446 downwards.
TCTGTTGTTAATAACAATAATTTATTAACATTGTATGCTGTTTGACTCTGAAATGCCTCTGGACAGCTCACAATCAAAGATAAAAATCAATAAAAGATAAAGGTAAAAAATGGCAAATACAGGTAGTTCTCAACTTACAACAGTTCATTTAGTGACTGTTCAAAGTTACACTGGCACTGAAAAAGTGACTTATAACCATTTTTCACACTTTCGATCATTGTAGCATTTCTATGGTCATGTGAACAAAATTCAGATGCTTGGCAACTAACTCATATTTATGACAGTTGCAGTGTCCTGGGGTCATGTGATCCCCTTTTGCGACCTTCTGACAAGCAAAATCAAGGGGAAGCCAGATTCACTTAACAACCATGTCATTAACTTAAGAACTACATTGATGTGCTTAACAACTGTGGCAGGAAAAGTCATAAAATGAGGCAAAATTCACTTAACAAATGTCTCACTTAGTAACAGGACTACCTGTAGGGGGAAGCAAAGGGTTTCATTCTCCCGTGTCAATCCTTGCTTCACACCTCTCCTTGAAAAACCAAGTAATTGCACTTACTTCAATGCTATATTAATAAACCTAACTAGATATTTGAAATGGAAATAAAGAATACCACTATCATATCGAAAGGATGAAGAGAGAAGAAAGGACCTAAGCTTGAAGGTTGTTACGAAGTACTAAATTACAGGCTAGTGTAGCATTGGAGTACCTGCAGCCTACAGGTGGATTTGAGTCATCAATCTCTCCAGTCATACCAGGACAAAATTTTCCTTTTACATACTATCATTTGGAAGACTACAAATGCAGTGAGAAGTTACATTTTCAACATGCCTAATTTTTTGGAAGTGGCACCCTGATCCTTATCTTTTATCATAGGCTTCTGAGAAATTAATTTGATTTGAAGTTGTACTTTGTGTCACAGAGATAAAACGTTTTTTTTTTCTCAAAGTGATGGGGCAACAGGGTTTATCTTGATGTGTCACTCACTGTGTGCTATCTTGCAGCCCCAATTTGACACGTCCAAGAGCTGATGGGGCTTCTGCGCAAACATTAGATAAGGAACTGATGTCTCTTATGGCACTTTCCAAAGCTGACTGGAAATATTCCACTGTTGGAAGTGCAAAGTTGAGGTTGCACAACAGTGCAAATTGATACTTTTAGAAGCGTGTGTATTGCTTTGAGGATCTATGTTGAGTTCAGCTCAGTTACCACTTAATCAAATCAAACAAAGTGTTACATAACCCTACTTTTCTATGAGGAAATGCAAGCTATTTCAGATAAAAGAACCCTTCAAAACATGGGCAGACATTAGCAAGTAAATTAATATAGATCTAGGAGGGGGCTGATTTTTGTCGACCTTGAGGTCTCAAAATTACCCATTTTGGCTTCTGATGCCCTCTAATTTTGCTCTGTTTGCACCCACGGAAGGGATGAGAATTCCCCAAATTTCTCTACTTCATTTTAGTTCATATCTGAATAAAACTGATGCTCTTTCACCCTCAAAATTGGGCAAATTCCAGAAAGCTTGACAGTTTCATGACAGCAAAGTGAGGATGGTGGGAAGCTTTTGCAGAAAAGCAATTAATCTCTGTGCAGATCAGAAAGATTCTTTATATAATGTAGCTATTAAATGGCAGAGAGTACTGTCTGGGAAAGCAAATCAATCACACAAATGCATGCAAATACAGCATTTAAAACAAGATGAAAAAGATAAGGGTCACTTATGATAAATCTATATATGAACTTGCATTCAAATGTTTACAGCAGTTAACATTGCAAATCCCAACCTTGAAACCAAAATTTAATCCCATCAATGATAATAGGCCAATTAATAATTTAATGAAAATCAAAACATGTATTTATTTCAAATTAATTCAACTCTTTGCACTGCAAAGAATAATACGGCATGAGATAAACAATGAACATCCAAATCATATCATGCAGTGAATGGCAAAATGCCAGGAGATAAATCTTGACCGAATGTTAAATAGTGACAAGTGGGTGTGAGTCGAAATAACATCTAACCAATATAAGAAGGTACAAAAATCCTGGTTTAAATCAGAGCACCTTGTGCTTGGAATCAAGGTTGCCACATGTCTCAAGATGAATGTGGCGTGAGTGGCTGGCTGGGAGTGAGATGTGCTTCCCACATAGAAATTTCAGGAGGAACCAAGGACCAGTTTCAGCCTCACCAAGGTTGAACCCCCAAATTGACCTAGCTTTTCCACTTTAGCTGTTTACACTTGCACTTTTTTCATCTTCAAGTTGACTTCTTCTGTAAGTTGGCAGCAACCCTGTTACACGGGAGAACGGTCAATAAGGGAATTGGGTTAAATCATTGATCTGTTATGTTGATTATAGTACCTAACCAGGGTTTCAGGCAGAAGGATTTCCCAATATTATTCAGAGATGTCATAGATTGAGCTGGGAACTTTTATATGCCAGGCTTGTGTTCTTTTCCCTGGGCATGACTTGTCTCGGATATAAATTAAGCTAACATCCTATCTCAGATGAAGCATATTAATCAACTACATGTTCTGTGTGGGAGGCACGCAAGCCATGCCATCAGAAAGCTTATTACTACAAAATCATAATCCCTTATTGCTGATTATTGCAGCAGCAGAAAACATCTAAAGAGACCAACTTTCCCTCTCTTTTGCTTTCATTTGGGAGAAAATGGCATATTATTGTTCATATGTGACATATAAAATTGATCAAGATGGAAGTAAACACAGTGAGAGGAAGATGAGCTTAAAGTGGTTTTCTTTCTTTTTTTTTTTTTTGCATTAGATGAATTAAGCCCTATAATAAAAAAAAGAACATTAAGAATGAACTATTGAATTTCTGCTGGTCATCTACTATATTTTTATTTTATAGTTTGATCATTGGAAAAGACGCAGTTTCTAAATTTATGTAAATCATAGCCAAGAGGAAATTTATAACATGCTTCTATCTAGAAGAAGTAATTTGAAAATGCTTCATCTGTTGAATTTTTGTCTGGATGGTTGTCATACTTATTGCAGTGCTGAAATAAAGTCCTCAATGGCACTACATCCACATGGAGAGAAGTAAGCAGTGGGGTACCACAAGGTTCCATCTTAGGCCTAGTACTCTTCAATATCTTCATAAATGATTTAGATGAGGGAATTGAAGGGGAACTCATCAAATTTGCAGATGACACCAAACTGACAGGAGTAGCCAACATCCCAGAAGACAAAGTCAGTATTCAAAAAGATCTAGACAAACTTGAAGAATGGGCACTATCCAACAAAATGACTTTCAATGTGGAGAAAAGCAAAGTTTTACATTTAGGCAGGAAAAAACCAAAGGTACAAATACAGATTGGGCGAGATCTGGCTTAAAAACAGTAACTGTGAGAGGGACCTTGGAGTCCTAGTGGACGATTATTTAACCATGAGCCAGCAGTGTACAGCAGCAACCAAAAAAGCTAATACAATCCTGGGTTGTATAAACAGAGGCATAGAATCAAGATCATGCGAAGTATTAGCACCACTTTATAAAACCCTAGTAAGATCACACCTGGAATACTGCAGCCTATTTTGGTACCATATCACAAAAAAGATGTTGAGAGTTTGGAAAAAAATCAGAGAAGAGCAACTAAGATGATCAAAGGCCTGGAGACTAAAACATACAAAGAACAGCTGTGGGACTTGGGTTTGGCTAGTCTAAAGAAAAGAAGAAATAGGGGAGACATGATAGCAGTATTCCAGTATTTGAGGGGTTACCACAAAGAAGATGGGGTTATGTTATTCACCAAAGCACCAGAGGGAAGGACGAGAAACAATGGTTGGAAACTGATCAAAGAGAGAAGCAACCTGGAATTAAGGAGAAACTTCCTGACAGTGAGGACAATCAACCAGTGGAACAGCTTGCCTCCAGAAATTGTGGGCGCTCCATCATTGGAGGTTTTTAACAACAGACTAGACAATCACCTGTCTGAGATGGTACAGGTTCTCCTGCTTGAGCAGGGGGCTGGACTAGAAGACCTCCAAAGTCCCTTCCAGCTTCTATTCTATTCTATTCTATTCTATTCTGTTCTGTTCTGTTCTGTTCTGTTCTGTTCTGTTCTGTTCTGTTCTGTTCTGTTCTGTTCTGTTCTGTTCTGTTCTGTTCTATATTATCAACTGATATGGAATGAGGAAACTGAATATTTGCCAGTATAATTGCTATACTACTCAACTTCCTTCTTTAATTTCTGCCTGGAGTTTTACTACATTTATTATAACCCTTTTAAAAATGAGACCACTTGAATTCTTAAAATGACATATGGTATTGCAGAACTTTGCAGACGTTTCATTACCTAAACTAGATAACATCATCAGTGCTAGTAAGGAATGGGATTTGCTCTCAGTTTATATTCTAGTGCAATGGTTTTCAACCATTTCTTCACCACGGACCACCTTTAAATACTTTTTGTGGCCACAGACCATGGCCACAGATCTCCAAGATTTAACTCAAGATTTAAATCATAAGATTTCTTCAAGCCTTCACAGATTCCCTGTGACAACATTGCTGCCCCTCAGAGGTCCCTTGAGAATCACTGTTCTAGGGGCTTGCCCTGTCAGTCTTGATGGGAATGGTCTTGGAAATTCTTTGGTTGGGTTGTTTACTGTTAGCTTGATTATAGGGTAAAATGACAGTATCCTAAAAGCTTAGCAGTTTTCCTCTGACTCCTTTTATACAAAAGAGAGTCAAAACAAAGTAATGCTGAATTTCTTACTCGCTGCTTCCTGTATTTCCAGGCTAAACTGATGCTTTCATAACAGCTGTTGCATTCCTTCTTCAAATCTACCTTAATATTCCCCTACAGGGTTGAGGGGCTGACTGATCCAAGATCACCCAGCTGGCTTTCAAGTCTAAGACAGGACTAGAATACAGGTTTCCCTGCTCCTAGCCCAATGTTTAATACAAATAATATTTCTGGATTATTAGCTCATGCAGTTGTCTTTCATGCAATTGTCTTTCTTCAGTAACTATCCAGTTTTGCGGCTGGATAGTTACTGAATTAAAGTGAAATTCAATTAAACATTAAAGTGATTGTATAAGTTGGTTTATGCTTTAGAACAGACATGTCAAACTCATGACATCACGTGACATCATGCATCGTATCAGGATGGTTTTGACATTGCCGGCAATGGGGTGGGCGTGGCTTCTGGATGATGCTTCCGGCCCCCGGGCTGGCAGTTTGACACCCCTGCTTTAGAATGATAAAATGTTGAACATACATTCTTTAGCTATGCCATTCTACAGTAACAGCATATTAATCCCTTTTTTGTCCAGAACTTTTCAATTTTCAGATCTGAAGTGTAAAAACCAGATAGAGTTTTGATAGAACCAGGTGCTATTGGGAGTTTGAATACTGGAATAATAGTTATTACACTTGTATGCTGCCCATCTCACAAAAGGCGATTCTAGGCAGTTTACATTTAATTAAAATGCATTATAAAACATTAAAATATTAATAATTATCACTTTTGCCTGTTTACAACTGATTTTTTTTTTTCGGTTTTCTGTCCAGCTTATAATGTGCCATTTTCTGATATCTCCCATCCAACTACTAACTAGAGTGAGGACCAGCTATGTGCTAACTCTTTAGTGGTGCACTATACTCATTACCAAAAATTTTGCATGTCCTCATAGCTATTGGTACTTAGGCACATTTAGTTGAAAATCTTTTAAAATATATTGTCTCAGTAGATGATAGCACATGGCTGGCCTTGTCTAACCTCAGAGCTAAGTAGGTTTGGAAGGAGTAGCAATTTTCCAGGACATAGCAGAATTTTAAGCTAGCTAAGACCTCAAAAAACTGCCTGACAAAAGTCAGCACTATGGCAAATCACATCCAAATTGTTGTTCAGATGATTGCATGATTGTGTGCATGGAGTCAACAGGAATGAGCTCAAGTTGGACATCACCCACACAAGTCACCTAAGCTGTATTTTATCATGCAGGATATATTCAAAACTGCAGAACAGATTTCCATGTGAAGGACTATCAATAAACTCAGATCTTTAGGAAGACTGAATATAGATTCTGATAATAGACCTTAATGTGGGATTTGTGTGCGCATAACTGCAATTCAGAAACAAACTCTCATGAACATTCTTGGAAATGGAGTCACATGAGTGGTGGAAATATATTTCTAACATTTGTGTGAGCATTTGCACATGTATTGTACTCAGATCTACATAATTTAAGAGTCCCTTTAGTTGTCTTTCAGTCACAGGTGGCAGACATCAACAGAAGGAGCTTTTTGGTTCTGTATCTTAAAATATAGGAAGCTATATTTTAAGATACGGAACCATGGTTTCCTATTTCTGCAGATATTTCAAAGATTATAATGCATGGTAATATTATAAAACTGAAGGAATTCAAAATGTTGAAAACTTTCTGGCATATTTTGAGATTTTTAAAGAATGTACTTGATGGTAATTTGAGTCATATAATCTATATTTTCTTTTATTTCAAAATTATCTCCTTTGTGTCCATGTACCTGAGAGTAAACAGTATGAAGTTTAAAGTTATTTACATATAACATTGGAACTGTTAAATGTCAGAAGCATCTAGGTTATGTACTGAATGAAAACAAATTTTCAGAAATGTTTAAATTAACATTTTAATTAAAAATACTTAGATAAGATAGTGTGTATATGCATAAGTGTGTATATGTATGTATATGGGTACAGATATACATACACGTACACCACATATATATAGATACAGATAATCTAGTTTATTCTGACTGATAGGTTTTTAAATTGAAAAATAAATAGCATATGAAGGTTGAAACATTCTGGAAATTAATTACTGTGCTTATCTCAAAGACATTTTCTTTTGGAAACCTTTATTATTACAATATAATTTAAAATGACCTTTATTTTCCTATTTAAACTTTATTAACATTTCCACTTTTTTTACTTGTAAGGCTAATGAAATAGCAGAAAGGAAAATGAAAGGCAGCAAAATAGAGATGTAGAAATAAAAAAATCCCTAACCACCAACAGTAGGAAAGGAAACTAGACTAAATAGTATTTTTTTTATTGTTGGTATTATCTCAGACATTTCTAGCATTTCTAATCTGCTTTCTAAATCTTAAATTTAAAACCACTCACTGTTCAGGTTTCTCACAAGAAGTGATGCTATGATTATCCTTAAAAAGATACAAAGTTATAGTAATTGCATGACCAGATAAACTCCACTTTTTTTTTCCGATACAAAATTTCCATGGGAGTGTTATCAAGTGTCCACTTAATTTAGAAAAAGCTTAATTTTTTTAAAAAAGCAAATGAGGAGATACTAGTTTTATAGACTGCCTCTGGCGACTTATTTGATTTGGAGCTAGGAGGTCCACTCCGGTGTATGCCGGAGTGAGGTCAAAAGTGGGATTGTTCATGATCTTTGCTTTCAGTCTACCAATACACTGAATGGTGGAAATGGAAGATTGGGCTTCATTTTGTACTCGAAGCCATACGTAACCTACTTCTGTTGAAACTCATGGGGGAACTTCAAGTCTATGGGTTTAATCCCCATGGCTATGTCCAAACAAGAGTACTTTTTCAATTGCTTTCTTCCAGACCTTTTTAGTTTTCTTCTTCTAGTGGAGTGGAGGAATATATAATAGTCTCATCAACTTTTAGAATTGTTTGTTTGTTTATATTTCATATTTCGAACCACACATGTCTCTCAGTGAGAGGCTCTCGGCAGTGCTCATTTCTCCATATCTCATTCTGAACATATTTTGTAATATGTATTTTCTTTTGCTGGGAAGTATGAGCACTAACAAAACATAAAATTAATGTTGTATCATTGGCATCTATTCCCTATGTACAGAAGGGAAATTCATCTGAGAGTATCAATAGGAAAATAATTCAGCTCAATGAGTATAAATATGGCTGTATCAATTAGATGAACTCTGAAATGTTAATGTTTCATAAGCAATGCTTCCACTAATGGAAATCTCATTGATGGAATTGCTGACTATCACTTTGGGAAATACTTCCTAGAGGGGTAAGTATATTTATATCTGTTTCAGGAAAATGAAAATTATTCCTTGGAAACTTGAATGATAAATTTAACATACTTTAAGCTTTTGTGGTCTACATTCTTCTTTATTCAATGTGATACTCTGTATAGCTTCATCAAGCAAGGACACCTACACACATTCTTAATATAACACAATCTTTAGCCTCCTCTGCAATTCTCAAGAAGCAACAGAGTAGAAAAAAGGCAGTGAAACAGATTTATATGGAAACTTGTGGCTCCAATAGCATTTCTCCAAACAATCAGCTGATGTGGCTCCCTGGTTCAAACAATCAGTTGATGCCTCTAGCTTTCATTACTTACCCACTGCTTCCGCAGTCTGCTTCTTCATTATCTCTGACCTTGCAACTCAGGAAGCCAGTCTCCAAAGGAGGTTTGACTTTAGGTTACCTTGTTTATGAAGTGTCCCTGTGAAGTTGTACTCCCAAGGTGATTCTTCATAATAGAAACTGAAACAGTAGAAAGTGAATTAGTAAGAGCAACGAAACATTTATTAAATCAAGGTAGGGAGGTTAAAGGAAGATGAATAAGTCTGTGACCAATTTTCTGCTTTTTTCAGAAATATCATATTAATGTTAAGATTATGTTCACTGCACAATACTCATTTTCTCTTTTAGTACAGGAAGATGTAGAGTTACAGCAAGATGGATAGTACAGCAAGATGTAGTTTTATGCTATTACCTAGAATTCATATCTTCATAGGTCATATGTGGTCATCTAATACTCAAATATCTCAGTTATTTTCATTTTCTAATCATGAATCTGGGCAAATAATTTTTATACACAACACACACACAGTTCTTATCTTTTAAAAGACTGATGACCTTCTGATCTTTCCTTCTACATGGCCATTCTTCTTGAGGTCTGCCAAAACCCATTACTTTCATCTTCCCATCTCCAAATGTCTTATGCACAGTTTATAAGGAGGCTATTTTTTCTTAGAATCTATGCTGGGCACTTTAATTCTGTTAACTTGGAAATATTCTAAAAATCTGAAAAATGCAGAATACTTTAAAAATATGAGGCTTATCACTGTTTGGAAGTGGTCCTATAGTCTCCATTCAGTGACCTGGTGTGAAATTAACTCCCTCAGTCATGGAATTTGATGAGAAATCTTCTCCTTATAAGCCTCCAGTCTGTACTTACCATTTAATCTTTGTCTTGCCACAAAAAAAGTTAGGAAGGAAACACAGAGTAGTTGCTGAAAGACTTTTCATCAGCATCAGAAAAAACTCTCCATAATATCATTTCCTGATATTAATCATCATATACCTAGGTCTGCTAATTTTCAGGCAGAACATCAAAAGAGTTAAAACTCTTTCTAGCTCCAATTTGCTGTTTTCGTTTGGACATAGAGTAGTGCGGAAGGTGTCCAAGCAGCATAGCAAGGTAAACGAAGAAGTCAGAGTATACTTTATTCCCTTAAGATGAAATAGGAGGCAGAAATGAGAGTCGGGGATGGGTTGGAACAGCGGGATGGATCTAAATTAAATGCTATGCCACAAAATCTTAGACGTGAATGCTATTAAAGTATATACAACTAGTCTATAATAAGTTAGCTTAGTTATACAGCAGCAGAATCCAGCATTTTGCATATTTATGTAAGGGTAATTTCAATAGAGTTCCATAGATTCTGTTCCCAAGTGTGCCTATCTAACAAAGGTAAGCAAGCAAATTCCCAAATGCTACACAAGTAGCTTTCTTTCATAGTTTAAAAAGAGAAGTGTACCTTTTGCAGGCCCAAATGCATATTACGTGCTTAGTTATATTTATATTTTAAAATGAAAACTAAGTACGGAAAGTAGAACTTTATAGAAACCAGAAGCCCAGCAGGCACATAAGTTGTTTATACCTCTCCCCAGGCTGTGTGTGTGTTTTTTTCTCCCCAACTGTCTTTCTTCCTGGAAGAAAAAAGATATGGGGAAATTTAACCTTGGCAAAAGGAAAAGCAGTTGGGGATAACAGCCCCTTCTGTTTGCATTTTCTTCATCCTTGATTATAGTCTTGAACTCAGGATCAGTTTATGAGGACTGAAGCCTATGCAACTATGTTGGACCCAGAAAAATGGAGTCCCCTAAGCTGAGCTATTTCTGTTTCTCACGCATTTTCCTCTTCTCTGCCCAACACAGTGGTCCCATTCCTCCTTATGTCTCTTTCTCCATTCCTACAGGTGTAAATGTCCAGGAACAGGTAGGAATCAGAAAAGGAACAGAATGGGGCATTGTGGATAATGACAGTGTTGCTGCAGAGACTGAACTCAAATAAAATCTCTTTGTTCTGGCACCAAGTGACATGAACAAAGTCTTTTTGCAAGATAGTGAGTCAGTCCAGTGGTCACCAAACCACTTCAGGGGTCTCTGATGCACCACAAGGCCAGCCATGTGCTGCCACACCATATTCTAGGCCAGACTGAAAAGGGACAATAAGGAGAGGCTGTGAAGCATGCTGCTGTCAGACCTTTCTCTAAAGTAGGACAATAAATCAGCTATGACAGTGAAACCTCAAGGGCTTGACCGAGATAGGTAAGTTGTCTTACGGCAGTGAAGAAAGAAAGTACATAGGTAGAGGTGATTTGCCTAATACAAAACCCAGGGTTTTCTTCTTGCCTTTTCAGGGCAATGGCTGTTAGGTAGAGGGGAGAAATCTGGTAGAAAGTTGGATGTGGTCTCCAACAACAATGAAGAGGGCCTGTCTCTGATGGTTTGCATGTGAACTTAGCATGATCCAGTTGATACTTGAGAAGGCACTGAGCAGCTTGCAGTACCTGGAGAAAACAGGACGCCTCTGGAATGGTGGGAGAGATGGTGAAAATTTGGTGGTGGTGGATCATTTAACTGTAGATAGTTTGTCATAACTATAGATGGTTGGAAAGTTTAATCAAATTAAAGAATGATATCATTATAATATCAATGATATAGTTACTATAAGTGGCAAGGGTTATTAGAAGTGATTATCAGCCAGGATAAATGTTCTGGCTGCTTGTCTTACTAGTATATCAATGAAGGTATTGTTTTAAGGTGGCATTATTCTTCTCTGTGAAAATGTTCTAAATTCTTGTTGGGAATTCAGAAAAGTGTTCTACTCCTTTGAGGAGATGGTGCCAATATTAAAAAGCTTCTTTGATGGGTAAAAGCTTCTTGGCAAGGCACTGCAGTTCCATTTGGCTATAAGGAATGGTCTGGTAAAGAACAGGAATGAGAGCCCTCAAACTTTGGAGCAAAATGGCAAAAGTGTATTCCAAATGTGAAATTGGAAGCATCAGATTATATAACAGATGTGGGACCTTGATTATACAAGAAGAGTTGAGACACGAATGACTACTTGAAAAGAAAATCTATTTTTTATAAGTGAGATTCCTTTTATAGGAAGCCACCTTCTAGGTAAGATAAATCCAGAGTGTGATTAATGCAGCAAATAAATTTATAATAAAAATTGGCAAAGCTTAGAAAATGATAGTGTCTCCAAGACAGACTAGCTTATTCTTTAGCAGTAGTCCTGTGAATTCTTTTGAGGAAATAGGATAACCTACCTGGCTAGTCCAACACAGGCAAATCAAATGTATATTTCTCTAGCTTAGAGCTGAGTAAGGTTATCAAATTGTCATCAGTGCCTCATGAGTTCAGTAATCTTAAGGTTACAATACTGAAGACTTCCCAGTATAGGAAAAAATGTTTAAATATTAAAAATGCAGTTACTTTTCACCATTTTGGTCATTTAGGCTGTGTTGATAGCTGCACAAACATATCTGATGTTCCTATTTTATTTTATTTATTAAATTTATTTGCCACCCATCTCATATTGAAAAAGCAACTCCATATTGATATGGAGAGTGATCATCTGGTAGATGACTCTTGCACAGAGAGAAGTCACATACAAGGAAACCTTTGTAAAGTGGAAGAGACCCTAGCAACCCACTTGCAATACAAAAGCATAGAAATTCCAGGCAGAAGAACCTAAATGGGTCCCTCCCTTCCTTTATCTTTATTGACTGAGATATTTTCTCAGGTTGGATTCTGTTCTAGACATAAGTTTCCCCCCCCCTGTCTAGGAACAGCTGATCCTCCTGTCCACCAAGGCCATTCCCTCTGCTCACTTTGAACATCATTACTATTAGGTGAGAACACACCAGATAGACTGACAGACTGACAGAAAGAAAAAAAAGGCACTGCTTTTATCTACAGCCAGGATAATAAGTGCTTTACTCACTCTACAGCCAGCACATGTAAGTGCCAGAAGTAAGAAAACAGCTTAAAGATTTTAGCCAAATACTGTGGCTTTTCCCTAGGGCTCGGACAAACAAGCAAATTGTCCAAGTATACAAGTACAAAAATTCATGGAAAATATAATTCATAACTCTTCTAAGGCCTGAGGGAAAGGAAGCAGTCTGAATATATAGATTCCTGGATTTGACTTGGATATTGATGTTTTGTAGGAACCTGGGGTCCAAGAATTAGAACTTGTTTGTTTGTTTATTGTAAATATCTGCCTGATAGTCACAGAATCAGCATGCCTCTCCCTTTCCAAACACATCAAGCCAAGCTCACATATTTGCCAAGCTAAACAGGTCACAATAACTGCTGTGGGATTCTGAAGATTTGAGGTTCTGCAAGCTATCAGTTTTGCATACTGGAGAATCAAGGTTTATGTTATGTTTATGTTTGTACAATAATTCAGGGGTACATTTGAGCAGGGGATTAGGACACATTACATTGAAGCACAAACTGTTTATTGGCAGGCTGTTAGAGTTACTTTCTTTTGCTTCCCTAGTCAGTGCTCTGCTTACCTTATCATATTCTTTGGCCTTCTAAAGATTCTATGGCTAAGCTGATAATGTTGTTTTTCTGAGAAAGTGTTTTTATAATGGAATACTTATCCAATTTGATACTCTGGAAAGAGGTATTTGGGTTAGGGGCTTTAACTTGGCTTCACAAAATCTCCTACATCCCGATCCAGTTAATGTATCAGTTGTAAGTCTGAAGTTACTCCATTCCAAAGGTACTGGAACATGTAATATGAAGACTAAATAAAGTTGCAGGGACTCTTGATAATTGCTGACAACGAATAGAGGAAGGTGCAGTGTGCTCTGTGATGGGTAACAATTGGCCATCAGTCATCTTAGTCCAACCCTAAAGACTGAACAGGTTTGATGTGAAGCATATTTTTATGCAGAAGAGATTCAGTAAAGTTGTCCATGGAGTTAGAATCTACTAAGGCTTGCAACTATATTTCCAAGTCCATTTCCTGAGAGATCAGATCTGGAACATTAAGGGCATTTATTTGCAAAATGTCTCATTTCCCCACCGGTATAACATCTAGTTGATGCTTCAGAAATTGGAAGGTCTTGGAAAGGAGCTGATTTGGAAGTGTTCAGCTTCTCCAGAATATAAAGATAGATCTTATGTGCGCTACTTCAGCTTAGTTAGGTAAGTAATAGAAGTCTGTTTATCTAGCTCTGATGAGTAAGCAGAAGAAAAGGAGGGAATGAATGAGAACAGTCATGTCTTGCTCTCTCAACTGAAATACACCACAGTTTCTCAAGTCTCCTTTGCTATGCAAACAAACTTGAATTAATACAGACATTAAGATTCTGGCAAATGAACCTGTCCTGTGTTCTATCAGACAGTGTCTTTTTAACTTAGTCAGTTAAGCCTATTTTATTCCAGCCCACATCCTGAGCTAACAACTGAAAGTTAGCTGTAAAGTCCTGTGCTGAGCACTTTCCCTGTCAACAGTGATAGATTTCATGGCCGGTGGTCACTTGATTGATTCATTGCAGTTAGCTTTCAGAAATGTAACAAAATTGTTATCAGTGTCAATGTCTAGTCTGCTCTGTAACAGCCTACTCTACAGCTCCCTCTATCATTAGGCCAGTTATAAATGAAATTAGTTTGTAGGAAAATCCTCAGCTTTTAAGATGTGTAATTCACACTGAGTGAGGAAGTATTTAATTACCAGGATTCTGATCGTATTTGTCAGGCAGGGAAGAAAATGCTCAGTGTTGGAAGTTTGCTGGAAGTATGAGAGATGCTAATTCTGGCATATTCTTCTCCATTGACTGACAGTCATCTGAGTTTACTGACCCATCTGGGTTGCAACTTTTTTTTTATATTGTAGGAAGGTACTGGCAATGTCCTTCATAGTCAATGGCAAGGGTCTTCAAACTTGGCAACTTTAAGATTAGTGGACTTCAACTACCAGAATTCTCCAGTCAGCATTTCAAAACTGGATCTTCAGTTTGCAGAAGTAGCAGGTAGAAGGGAAGAAGTAATTGTGATAGATCTGGCCTCTCCGGTTAACCCAAAGCAATATATGCTGGAGGATAGTGATCAAGGATGGAAGGATATAGGAAAACATGCTGAAACTCCTAGGACAATGTCAACAACAAAATGGTCGCTGAAATAAATGTGTTGGATAGTATCCATGGGAAAAAAAAGTACCAAAATAAGGGAAATTGCTACTACAGTATCAATAAAGGAAAGGACAATTTAAGACTGCCTAAAGGATGGTATGGGCTAGGGATCAGATAAAGGATACATCTTGAAGAGATGGCAGAAAAAAGAATTTTGCTAGGGCAGGTTTGTCTTCCAGTCAGATGAACATGAGGAAAAAGTTCATAATGGTAACATCTTGGATTCCCTCATTCTTTCCTTAGAAGTGTACGGTTGAAATTTGATTATAAATCTGTGATATAAAGTGATATAACTTTTCTAACTACTCCTACTCTGATTATCAAGCTTGTATGTTTAAATTAAATTAGAAAAAATAATTTCTGAATGGTTTTATCAACTTGATATCCCTCCTGTCTTTAAAGAAATCACATTCTTTAATATAGTACTGTAGTCTCAGTGAAAGTTTTGAAATTTGTTATGTCAAACAAGGGTTATTTTCCATTTCCTTCCTCACAATCTAGTTCTGCCTTGCATATTAATGAACTGAACATGAAGCGTATAGAGTAAGGGAATCTCAAAAAAAATATGGTGCATTTCAGAATTTTAAGATTGTTCTTTTTGTAAACAAGGCCAAGCTTAGTTGTGCAGTGCTAGTGGTTTGTTGCTTGGAGGTAAGGGGAAGGCAAATAATGGGGGAAGAGGTTCACTGGTGAAGAAGACAGGCAACAGTTGGAGTCTGAAATAATAGAAAAATGTTGCAGAACGATTTCCACCTTGTGGGAAGCTCTCCCAGTGTGGTGGGAAGAAGGATTCCGTTGGCAATGCCTGGAGCTGGAGAACTAGTTTGCAGAAATGATATTAGAATCAGCAGCATGATTGGCTCTGAGGCAGGGTGAAGACATTGTGCATTGTGCCATTTCTCTCATGCAGGGAAGGTGGGCACTGAAACTATGCCAAAGGTAGGGCAGGGCAGGGACTCCTACTTGAAGTGCCAGATCCTATAGAAATTGAGTATTACAGCTTTGGTGCCCTGAGCTTGAATTCAGCTACAGTAGAACAAAATTAGGAAGAAACATGTTTCCCTGTCAGATGTGATCATGACATCTAATGCTTCAATCAGGGCAAAACACTGATCAAAATCAAGGCTGTCGACCACGTTAGGGTCAAACAAGATAAAGGGTGTGTGCGTTTAAGATCCCTTTGCGCAACCATCAGAGAAAGCATAGGAAGAAAGCTTGGGAGGACGGCCGCTTGATACACACACCCAGGGCCCAGCCTGCAACAGGTGCCTTCGCCACATGGAAAAAGAAGCCCCAGCGAGAGAAGCCAGTAAAGCAAGCAGCAGTGGCAGCGGCAGCGGCAGCCTTGATCTGGACTGAGCATCGTTCCGCCTCATTGCTAAACCCTTTGAAGGAATCAGCCCAAGAATCGGCCAGCTGAACTGTGGAACTACCCCGGGAGACAGCCCAGAAAGTTCAACGGGGACGCGCGCAGTCCTCCGTTTCCCTCACTTATTTCTGGTCTGGGCAGCGCGGCGGTTCTCACCACCGGCGGGTTCCCGCTCGCTCTCGCTCTCCTCCTCAGCCGAGCAAAGGAGTGGGCTGGCTGGGTATCCCCTGGAGTGAGCGCCAGAGCGGAGCGCTCGGTGGCAGTTCCCGCCTTTTCTTCCGCTCCTCCTGTGTCGCCCTCTCCACCTCTTCTTCGCTCTCTCCCTTCCTTCTTTCGGAGCCGCCGCCGCCGCCTGCAAAGCTACTAAGGGAGAGCCTGCGTGGCTACCGGGAATTAAATGCCTGACCCGAGCCTTGCTGAGTTCGTCATTCAGAAAGCACTCCACTGAGCTATATGGGAGGAAATGAACGTGGCAGGAAAGCCGACTCTTCCTGCCCCGCTGGAGCGCCCGGACAGCCTCCTCGTCCCCACTTGGGCAAGTACCCCGCTGCCTTTTTATTTTTCTTTCCTTCCAGCTCCTCCGCCGTCGCCTCCTACCCCGAGTCCGCCTCCCCGTTGCCTCCCCCTGTTCTCGGTTGTCTCGGGCTAGGCGGCAGGCTTCGCCGTCCGAGGTTAGCCGGAGAGCTCCCGCTCTCTCCTCGGGCTTTGGCGTCGCCGAGGTGTTCGTGAGAACTCTCGAAGTTGCGCGTCAAGGCACTTAGGCGAGGAGGAGGAGGAGGAGGAGGAGGAGGAAGAGGAGGTGGGGAAAATTATCACTTGGACGGGAACGAGGGGGTTGCAATTTTTGTGGCGTGGTGTGTGAGGCTGAGGCAGAAAGGCAGCCGTCCTTCTAGTCTAAAACATGCGGAGCAGTGAGATTTTAATTATTATTCTCCCCCCTCCCCAGTTCCTGAGAGGGCCGGGAAAGTAGTAGATCTTAACAGAAGTTATGGCCACGAAGGTTCTCTCCTCCCCCCCCCTCCCGATTCGGCTCGGATCCAAGCAGAATTCGAAACATCCATGCCGGAGTTTTCTCTCAACTCTTTCGCTTGGGGGTGGGGTGTCTTTCCTTTTTTTGCGAGCGAGGAGCTCTTTGGTCTGGCACCTGCATCCTCCAGGTGTGAGCCAGAAAACCTGATTTATTTATTTTTTTGGTCGGCTGCTTTGCTCCCACTAGTCGGCGGCTGAAGGAGCTGGCAGATTGAGAGAATAACACATAGGGCAAATAGGAGTTCGAGAAATATATCCTTATGCTACTGCCCATATAGTTTGGTTAACAAGGTCTATCAACAGTTGCCCTCCGGATTGGAAGCCATCTCCCACTGACTCTGTTGACACTTGCTAGATGTGTTTAGGATTGCACCTTCAGACAAGTTAGTGCAACTCTTTGAATAAATGAACCAACTAACGCAATTGTATGTGTGCATTTTCTTTAGACTTAGAACTCTCTTTAAAAAAATATCAAAAGGTTAAGTGGATAGTACACATCTGTTAAATGGTCTTTTCAACTGACTCTTGTAAGTGTGTAGTCTTTAGAGATAATTATATTACTGACTTTTTCATTTCTACTTCCCTCCAGTAATACATTTATATATTAATAATATATAATTTATTTGGCTTAAGTCTATATTTTCAATATGAGATCATTAAATATACTGGATTGTGGCTATGATTATTACTTATACTGGACTAAAAGATCTAATTGTGGAAATTTTCAGAATTTCATTGGAAAATAGTGTTTTGTTTTTGCTAGATATTTGCTCTGAGATTGCAGAAAGATGTGCTGTGTAAAAAGTTCATGTTTATTAGGTCAGATAATGTGACTAGTTTAGAATAAATAATCCAACTAACTCTGGCTATCCCAGATTTCAAGCAAAGATTGTTAATATTACCTGTTTCCTGCTCCTTTTAACAGGGGAGGCTAGGGATTGAATTTGGAGTATATGGTCTATTGATGGAGTATGATCGTTTTGTAGTTGTAGTTAGTCTGACCTTTTCTGTTACCCCTTAATCTCTGATTTCTAAGATCTCAGTCCATGTGGTATAAGAATATAACTCATTGTACTCTAAGAGAACCATATGTATCTTTAGATTTAAAATATATCACATTAGAAATATCCTGGAATCAAAAATAAGTTTTATTTGATATAGCCTAGTGACTCCGTTTAAGAGAATGCAACAATTTTTCAAGGGATGGACATATGAGGAAAACAATGATCTGCAAAGACCTGTAGGGACTTCAGATTCAGATGCTGACACTTAGTAAAAATAGTAGTCATTTCTATCTTGGCAAATGTATATTGTTAGGACAACTTAGGGACAGATAAGCATACTCACTTCAAGTGAAATGAGTATGGATCAGTTAAGATTTGTAGGCACTCACATTAGACTGTTCAAAATCATGTTTAAATGGTAGTTTATTAATGGGAGCTTCTTTCAATTAAATGATATACTGAATCTAAATGAAAGCAATTACATGTCACAAATTGTGTCTTTGTTTCATCTATATTATAATTAATTTTATTTACATTAAATGGAACTAGAAAATGTTTGGTATTTCAATTATAGTTTCTACTTATCTTTACTGAATGAGTTCCTAACAGCAAGACTCCTAACAAAAGGCACCATATAATCTTGAGGAGGTATTGATGATAATAGTAATTACTCCTTTTGTCACTCTTAAGCATTGTTATTTGAAATTAATTGCTGGCTTGGTTTGCCAGCTTTTCAAATATCACACTGAATGATGCATTTTCTTTAATGAATTACTCTTTAGACTGCTGATATTTTCTGCAAACAAAATTATCTCATCTACCTGACTTTGAACTACATTGGCATTATTTAACTGTTATTTGAAGCAGTAAATACCCTTGGTATCTTTGGTAAACCAAGTCAATTTCTAAATTTGGAAAAAGAATGGAATGCTTTAATTATTATGTAATTTAAGGTGGCTGGATTTATTTATACACATGTATCTGAAGTTCATGCATGTATATTTTGAAAAGTTTTTACTGAATTAAAAATATGTTTATAGTTATTATTAATTATATATAAATTAATTCATAAATTCTTTACTTAAGGTAGAAATGTATACAGATTTGATGCAAGAGGTAATCAAGGATATGTTGATTCTGAGTGAGCCTAAATGGATTGTTAATACTTGACTATGACTTACAGAAGTCTGTATGAAGAATCTTCTTACTGGCATCTTTTCCCATTCTTAAAGGACATCATGTGGTCACACTTCTGGGTGTGCAGAGGTTAGACAAGTTTTTCAGGATATTCTAAAACAGGGGTGTCAAACTGCTGCCCCTTGGGCTGGATTCATCATGGCAAAACTGCACCCACCGCCATTGCCAGCAAAGGAAAAAAAGTTGTGATACATCGCGACACGTCACGTGACGTTGCGAGTTTGACACCCCTGTTCTAAAATATTCCAGTCTTGTTTGGATTACTCCAGTAGTTGGTAGCTCCAATTACTTTTCCTTGGATTCAGTGAAATATTTCAAAAAGACAATAACTGCTCTTTTCTCCTATTATCAAAGGAAAAAAAAATAACAGATCTGACTTTTTCTGTTGTAGCAAACTGTATTGTTTGCAGGATGCCTTGAGTTTCGAAGGAATAAAAGTGTTACAGAAATCCGTTTAATGATTTTTGAACATTTTTTAAAAAAACAATGGTGATGGTGGGGGCATAAGTATAGAAAGTGCCATTATTTGTAAAACCTAAGGAAACTCTTCTGTTTCACAAAGACTGGCTGGTATGTATGTATGTATGTATGTATGTATGTATGTATGTATGTATGTATGTATGTATTAAGGACAGTGTTTATAAATATTGTATATATAATATATATATACATACATATTCACACACACACATATACGTATGTGTATGTGTCTGCAAGTGTCCAAAGCAAAAAAAAAATGTTTATAAAAACTGCCCTTTATCTGGCAAAAGTTATAATTAGAAATTGATGTAGAGGTATACAGGTCTATTTCTGTAAAATAGACCAAGATGGCTAGCTTATTCAACTTCCAAAACGCCTTGGGTAAGATATGAGAGAACTATAGAGTGAAGTTAATGTAAACACCAAGAACCTCTCTTGACCCTCATGATCTTTCCATTCTTAAGGCAACTGTGATTTCTTTTGACCAAAAATAGTCTGATCACTCAAGGTAAACCTGCTAAATCATGAATTAGTTCTTCCTTTCCTTCCCCTCACTATACTACAGGAGACCAGGAAGGTTACTTGGTTTGTGATTCAAGGTCAAATGAGGCTTTAATTTAGAAGAAACTAAATATTACGTATTTTAATGAATAGTCATATTAGACTTTTTTTTCTGGTGTTCTTTTTTTTCTCATCATGAAAATAAAAAAAATATTTCTAGAGTGACTTAGAGTCTCAAAAGTAGTGGTCTGATGACTGTCTCAGTTTATAACTGTAAAGTTGCTTCTTATTGCACTACATTTCCATCTTGTGCATCTTCCTAGAACTTTGGAAAAATATAACTTTGTTAGGTTAAGGAGAGAAGCCACCTAGAACTAAGGAGAAATTTCCTGACAGTAGAACAATTAATCAGTGAACAACTTGCCTCCAGAAGTTGTTGGTCCTTCAACACTGGAGGTTTTTAAAAAGAGATTGGACAACCATTTGTCTGAAATGGTATAGGGCAGTGATGGCGAACCTTTTAGAGACTGAGTGGTGAAAAACTGGCCCCTCCCCGCCACCCCCGCCCATCCCTGCTCTGCCCCCTGCCTGTTCCACCCCCACTCTGCCCCCATCGCAGGGCCATCCATCACCTCTACAGCCTGCCACAGATCACCCAGGTGACCCAGCAGCACTACAGCAGCCACACCTTCCACCTGCACCCCACAGCATCAACTGTGCGTGAGGGTGGAGTCATGTCCTTACTGCCAGGCTGCCATGTCCTTGGCTGCACTGCTCCGCACAGGCCATGCTCGGGAGCAACTCTCCGGGGGGGCTGCTGGTGAGGAGGGGGCTGTGGGGGGAGGCAGGGCTGGGGCGATGATGCATGTGCCCACAGAGGGCTCTCAGTGCCGCCTCTGGCATGTGTGCCATAGGTTCGCCACCACTGGTATAGGGTTTCCTCTCTGAGCAGGGGGTTGGACTAGAAGACCTCCAAGGTCACTTCCAACTCTGTACATACTAAATTAAAAAAACAGTAGATTAAGATTTGTACCTTGGAAAAATGAAAATCCCTTCTAAATTTACGAGTTTCTTCCCATGGTCTGGCTATAACTGAATCTGATGTATGTATCTAAAATTTATTTATTTTAAAGATTGGTTGGAAAAATAAAATATACATTTCACATAATTATATGTGGTGAGGCTGTGTAGATTCAGGTTATATAGTCTTATACTTATTTATCTATGCAAGCAGACACAACAGTTCTGGAGAAGACAATTTCACCAATGTCTTCTGTAAATAATGGATGTGTGAAATGTCTGTCAGATCGAAAGCTGAACTACGTTTTGTAAAACTTATGAAAAGCAAAGTGTTAAAACTAGATAAGACAGGGGGAGGGATGTCTTGAGCGTAAAGGAGTTAAATGATTGACTTAACCATCTGCGAGCTCAAAGTGCCTAGTCTGATCATTAAATCCTACAACGCCCCAACAGAAATAAAGAGCCCTGATATTTGACTACACCACTTCTGGAAGACTCTGTGGATGCCAAAGTGATGCTTGGGGCACATGTGGTCACAAGGCTAGACTTGTTGCACCCATGGTATGCAACAAGCACACTCCTTTTAGTCAGAGGTCCCTAATCTTTTGGGCACCAGGGACCGGTTAAGTGGAGAGAGGTTTTTCCGCGGATCGGAGGGGGTGCGGTTTTGTGTGCTGTCTACATCCTGTGGATGGGGCTTTCCTTGTTTGTGCAGACCGGTTGCTGGCATGCCATGGCCTGGTACTGGTCCATGGCCTGGGGGTTGGGGACCTCTGCTTTAAATGACAGTATGGTCATAATTAGACATATTGCATGTATTTATTTCTCCTTTTACACTCTATGCTTATTTAGATGTATATGTCTTTTGCCATGAGTGATGAGAACAGCATATTTAAATAAAACTAGTAAGTGAGTGTTTTTGCATAATCTGGTCCTTTAATAACTTAAGCAAATATAAATTGCTTGAGTTGTTTGAAGATAGATACTATTTAAGAAGCTACTATTGAATATTTAAACTTCAGCTTCCCAACTCATGTAATAGCAATGATATGTTCCCCGTCTTTAGGATGAAAAGTGGTTGGGATACTTTTTTCAGCAGAGATCACTATAGATAAAGTTGAATATTTGGGGTTGTTACAGTAGTATTCACCTGCAGAAATAGAGATATGATGATTTTACTGTTGTGTGCTCTTAGTTTGCTTTTGACTTTTTATTACTTTACCTTGTAAGCTGCTCTGGAAAATCTAGTGATTTGTAGAATGAATAGAAAATCAAGTTAAGTAATTTTGAATAATTGCAGCCAGTCTTCCTGCTTCAAAAGCAGGAATCAAGATTGTTGATGAAAGAAGGTTCTTTTTATAGTCATACCTTCAAATACTTTCAGGTATTGAAGACTAATAGAAATGAGACCTTGTGCAAGATAAGGATCCAAGCAACTGAATTTAGCTGTTTTTTAATAACTTCACATGCAGCTAAATAAATTCAATTTCCCACCACATACACGTCTTCCCACTTTTTATAACAATAATAAAGTGCTTTTATTTCTTTATATCTTGTGACATTAGCTAATAAATGGGTAGCAATACTATAAAGTTAATGTATTTTGGAAAAAAAGATAATGTGAACAGCTGTTGCTAAGATATAAACTGAAGCTATCAATACAACTAGAAGTCCTAAATTCCTCTATACTATACAATTTATATTATAAAAATATGTTATATGTTATATTTCTAACAAACTATTTGCACTAAGTAGATGTGATGGCTTAATTTTTAAATGTCTTGATTTAAAAATAGACGATTTACCACTTAACCTATTTAGATTAGTAATTTATAATAATTTGTGAAAGGTTGAGAGCATCACAAGTTACCCTGATCCATTTTAGGATTCCAGTTGTGTTTAAGTCATGCCGTGTTTAAGTTTACTCTCTTGTAAACCTGTTAAAGTTCTAGATGTTCCATTCATTCATTCCAGGTAGTAAAGAGTGATAACTTCAAGTGTTAGCTTCAGTTCCAAATCATTATTTTAATTTGTTAACACCTTAATATATTTTTCACTGTTTTTCTTGATAATATCCTCTTTAATCTAGTCTATGACAATATATAGTATTTGATTCTATGTAGTCTCAAGCTGCTCATTGTAGCACTCAGACCTCATATTTTGCTGAAATATGGCAGCATGGATTCTCTCCCTTTTATTGTCATTATGTATTGATAGTAATTATACCCTGTCCTATATCTGGAGATTTGTTAGCAGTACACAAGTGTAAAAGCAAAAATTATAAAATCAGTTATACAGATCTTCAAGTTGATACCTATAAAATAGGTGCCAACCCTCAATTGACTGGAGTGAAAGTTCACAGACACAAAACAGCTTTTAATTGTTTATGAAAGGTTGACAGATATGTGAGGGGGGACACTTTGAAAGCATGAGGCAACCACAGACAAAACTTGTATCCTAATCCTGCTCTTAAGTATATCTTATCCAGAACATCATTCTGCAACTTTGGCACCCATTTGTGGGGACTCCCAAAATCCTTAGCAATGGCCATAGTGACTGAGGAATTTAGGGAATTGAAGTACAAAGCAGGCGATCACACAGGATGCAAAAATCTGATTTAAAATCGTGTAAATAACATCAAGTATTGCTACTTTGAGTGCCTTTGGGATTAAAAAGGCAAGTAAAAACCAAGTAAATATGTAAATAAATAAACCATCATCATCATGTTAGCCATTGTCTATCTATTGCAGGATGAAAGCCTCTTCTGCATGTTTCCAACCAATACAGTCCTGAGCTTTCTTTTGCCAGTTGGGCCCACAATACTTGCTAATGTCATTGCTCCATCTTGTTTTAGGTCTCTCTTTTTATCAAGTGGGATCCGTTCTATGACTGCCTTAGTCCACCTGCCATCAATTTTTCTTGCTATGTGACCGGCCCATTTCCATGTCAATTCTTTTACTCTCTTGAGGATATCGTATACTTCTGTTTGTTCTCTAATCCACAGGCAGGTCTTTCTATCTTGTCTTGTGATGCCCAGCACATTATCATTCCATGACTCTTTGTGCCACTTGTAACTTTTGTATTGATTGTGAGGTTAGTGCCCATGTTTCACCGGCATATGTTAGAACAGGTAGCACACACTGATTGGAAACTTTTCTCTTCAGACATAGGGGGAGGTTGCCCTTGAATAAATAAATAAATATCCAAATTAATTTACCTGGTTTCAGGTACGTGTACCTACCTTGAGTTGGGTGGTGGAAGGCATCATTTGCTGCTTACGTAAGGCAGAAAGATGTTTTTGGGGCAATCTTCATTTACTTAAATATAATTAGTCTAATCTAAGCATGATTAAGACTGGACCCAGCTATATTTTACTAAGATTATATCTGAAACATTTTAAGGTATAAAATGCTTCTAAATTATTTGTCTGAATTTATAGTGCCATTAAAATATCTTTTCCCAAAATGAGTACATTCTTCCAAAGTAAGTGTTTCGTTGTCATGAAACCTAATGCCAAGTTTTCTTTTCTACAGGGCATAATATATTTTTCATAAAAGATATGGAAATAGCTGAAAATGATTAAATAATAAAAGAAGAAATGAGCAGTTGATTCTCTTAGTTTCAATAAACCTGCTAAGATTTCATGACAATTCAAGATTATAATGTCCTTTTGTAAAAACAGCATGAAAGAAATGCTTTGCTCAGGGATAAACACTAGATAATTTACAACAAAATACTATATTAATGTTAATATATGAGGTGTTCAGGGAAAGGTAGCCTGCCGTGCTCTTTTTAGGGTTGTTCATTCATCTTTGGTCCTCACCTGGTGTTGGCTTTCACCTGTAGCTCCAAGTGGCTGTAACACATGCATGCCCAGTAAATCATCTTAATAGATCAAACAACAGGCCAAAGCAGGTGAAGCTATCCAACAGGTCTTCTACTCATAATGAGAAAGGGATATGTTTATCTCAGTGTGTGGGAAAGACCCTGGCAGATTGAGCAGAGGAGACTGATTAACAGTTCAACAGTCAAGAAGGCAGGCCAAGCAGAGGTTGTGGACCACTAAGAGCGCAAGACACTTAGACCTCCTGGTCACCCACTGCAATGGGAAAGATCTCAGTCATAATGGTTCTCCATGCCATTGAATTAAGGACTGCTCTGGCTGAGGAAATGAGACCACCCCTTTGCTGTTCCACTTAAAGCTCTATCACCTGTATATCTCTTTTCTGCAGTTCGTCTTCACCTACAACTCATCAGCAAGTCATCTCAGTCCAAACCTAGTTTGTTGAGTCCAGCAATAGGGGAGTGGTGAAGCAACAGTTGGAGATGACCCCTGGCAATTATACTCAGAAACCTGCACATGGGTAGGCATTGGACCATTGTTTGTTCATCTCAGTACCTGGGGCTGTAGAGATGTCTTGCAGCATCCAGAGCAACTGGGTAGGCCTTCTGAGATAGCACCTCCTACCCTCACCTGAAGGAGGGGTTAGAAAAAGAACCCTAAACATTCTTATTCCACAACATCTGGCCAGTTAACCACAGCTAGCAGATCATCTCCTTAGTTAGTAGTCAAGAATCAAGAAAAAGTAATAAAAGAAAACTCATTTTTTAGAACCTGGAATGTCCGTATCTTGTTAGATAGAGATAATGTGCCAAGGCCTAAAAAGGAACAGCACTTATAGCAATCAAACTTCACTGATACAACATTGTCATTACTGCACTTTGAGGTCAGACTGTCAGATAAGGGTTCATTACAGGAAACATCCTTTTCCTCTGTCTCCTTCAAAGAGTACTTGTCCATCCTTGTTGTGTCTGTAGACTGCTGTCCTGCAGCCCTGTTTGGCATGATTCAATCCCTCTTGGGTAAAAGAGGGATCCAGAAAACCTTGAGAGATACCGTATGTAGAAGAATTTCTTCAGCATCTGTTGCATAAAATTGCTCATATTTGCTTGCAGTTGGATGCTGACTTTGTTGCCAGTCTGGAAGAGATACCTAGAATGCTCAGGCTGTTCTGGTCTTCCCTGGTTATCCGGGAATGGTTAAAATCTGTTGGGACTTGATGAAGTGATCAGGTCTGGAGGACTGTGAATTCAGCCACCTGTTCTTTAGATCCATGTCTCTCCTGGCTTGGAAAGCATCTCTCTCTCTCTCTCTCTCTCTCTCTCTCTCTCTCTCTCTCTCTCTCTCTCTCTCTCTCTCTCTCTCTCTCTCTCTCTCTCTCTCTCTCTCTCTCTCTCTCTCTGTGTGTGTGTGTGTTGTATGGGTGGTTTTGAGTAAGGGGTTATTTCTTTTATTTTAAGGAAGCCTTGATTCACCCCCTCTGTAAGAGGACATCACTGGATTCCTTTATACTTTTGCTCACTATCATTTTTGGAGAAAGTGATTGAAAAGGGGTTGCGCAATAGCTTCAGGGGACCCTAGATGAAACCGTTCTTGGCAATCCTGGTGCTAATTTTGCAAGGAGTAACAATCTCCCTGAAGGTATATACTTTTGAGAATCTCCTAGATTCATGGCTACTGCTTTATAGAACGGTGGAGATTGTGACTTTTGCAGGTGATGCACTAGTAGCCTTAATTTTGGAGCAACGAGTTCTGGCAATAGCAGCTCATGCACTTATGACTGGAATGTTGCAATGTATTTATGTGAAGACCAAGTCAGGTTAGTATGATCATTAACATTTCAGAAATTAGTGAAAATGGAATAGTTTTAAAGGGTATTTTAGAATTAAAGAGTGGGTACTGTTTGGATATACTTATCTTATTTATTATTCCCATACTTATTAATTGTTTTTATATTTTATTTTGGGCTTTTATATCTTTTTATGGATCTAATTACTGAGAGTCAGTATAGAATGTGGTAATATATAAATATTATAAATTGGTGAAAAATAATTAAACACTGACATGATTTAATGTATAAGAGTCTTGAAGTCTAAGCATTAAGGTTCAGTATTCTATAAAAGTATCCATCTTGTTCAAAGTATAGAAATATCTCTTAGAATGAAGTCTTATGATTTGCTTGAACAATCAGGACTGGAAGGCATCAGACTGAAGAATATGTATTTCTTTTCTAGATCCCTAAAGGGAAAAAAAGGGAAAAGTCCTTGATTAACCGTACTCTTCTGTCTTTCTCAAGTGTGCATTTGCATATATCAACATTCCTACCTTTTGCATTCCAAATATTTTTAACTTTTTCATTTGGAAGGCTTAGGAATTTATAAGATGTAAAATGCTAGACAAAGTCAGAATTATACCAGCATTAAGTTGAAATGGTGATAGGCAAAGTATAATTCCGATTGAGGATAAGAAGTTGACTGCTATCAAATATAGAAATTATGGGAACTGTCCTGCTATCTAGTAAATAAGCCACTTGAGAAGGTGGCATACTGTCTAAATGCTTTAGAAGACAAATCAAGCATCCTCATGCATTTGCACTGATCTCTTTCTTGCACGCAGGGGAAATGGCATGGAATATATGCCATTATAATATAATAAGAAAAAGATCTTGGGAGCTAGCAGGCTATGAATTATAAGGATTTTTCATATTCTGTATGACTGAGAAGCAGTGATTTGCACATAAATATTTTGTATACGAGAGGCCACTTTACCTTGTCTACTGTGAGTTTTGTTTTTTTAAAAAAATGATATATGAACAGGCAACCCATGATAATAGTGTCATATCAAGGGTCAGGAAGATTTTTTCATTTTTTAATGAAATCACCAGTATTACTGTTCTTTTTATTCAGAGGCTCAGATGTGTAGAAGTAAATAAAAGTCTATAATTTTTATTATTTTATGACCAAAAACTCCCTTCCTTCACACATTCACAAATTTGTACATATCTTCTTAACTGAAAGTCTGGTTAGTGAGCTAGATGTGAATTCTAAAAAGGCATGATGCCTACTCCGCACAGTATTTCATTCTATGTGATGGTTTCAAAGGGCTACATTTTCCATATATTTTTATATCTTTCCCTTTCCATTTTATACCATTTTCCATTTACTTTCATACAATTTCTATACTGCGAGCCAGTTTGGTGTAGTGGTTAAGGCATCAGGCTAGAAACCAGGAAACCATGAGTTCTCCAGCATGATAGATGTAGCATCCACCGATGGGTAATCTCAGCCTTCCTGCTCAGTTAAGACTAAGACCAAACTTTAGCCACGCCTCCCTTGGCGGTCCTTTCCCCAGTTTTGTCTTAGTCTCAGCTCAGTAGGACACAATTTTTTGTAGCTCCTCAGTTAGGCTAATTCGAAGTAATACAAAGATTTTTTCCAAAATTAAATAGAAAGGTTTTTATTTGTTTTCAGACTAGTTTTAGTTAGTATTACTTGTTGTAGCTCCAGTTAAAAGGGGATTTGATTAGTTGGAACTTCATTCCCGGGAGGCCTGCGTGGCCTCAGGGGCCCGATTCGGATTGCGAAGGAGAGTAGTTTATTCAGCTGCATTAGGGACAACGGAAGTTCAGAACGGAGGAAGCCGACGCCTTTCAGCTTCATAGCTTTAAGATCTGATTGGAGCCACCGACCGGGCTGCAGCCTGCCTGCCTCGTGGCCACGAGTCTCCGACTTCACTTGGATCGCAGCGGGAGCTGCGCAGCTAAACCACAAGTCTTGTTGCCTCATAAGTAAACGGGGAAAACTACAAGCTTCCTTAAAATTTCCTTGGGCTCTACATCGGAGAGAACTTGCGGAAGCTTTATTCTAGCCCCTGTGAGATCGCCATTTCAGGTGGCAGGAGACTAGCGGCTGCCATTTTGTTTTTCTAACTGGGTGTGGCCACCATTTTGAGGCAACGTAAATTGAGGCCTAGTTCTGGCCGTTTCTCTGTCGAAGGAGCCTGCTTTGCTAGGCTCAAAAAAGGGGGGCTCTTGGATATACTTAATATAGTTGTTATAAGGAGTCAATGGAAAGAAGTTAAATCCTTAATTAGGACCAAAGTATTCTACATAGTATTGGCTGATATTTCTGAGGGAGAGTTTATGAGACCTGTTCCCTTTTAACTCGCGACGCTGTGCCGCAGGGCCTAAGCAGACAGTGTTAGTGAGCTGTCTGGCTGTTTGTCATTGTGGTTGTTCGGGCATGGGAAGCTTCCCTCCCGGGCAACTAGATCTGCGTATTTTCCCCCCATTCCTGGGCTTCTCCTGTCTGGAAGGTCCAGCACGCAATGGCAGATGGTGATACTCCTCAGACATCTCAGAGTTCTGATGTTCCCCCCACTCAAGCTAAACACAGACCTTCTGATTTGGGCACGGGGGAAAAGAAAAAAGCTAAAACCAAGCATTTAACTACCAAAGAACCCTCCAAAGCTGCTGAGAGAGAGGCCTCGAGGAGGCATCAGGCACTGAAGAGAGAATTCTCCAAAGCCCAAAGGCTCAGATCCAGCGAAATTGAAGTGGTTCCCCCTGCTTCCTTAGACATCTCACCATTTGAGCCTCCATTAGTGCCATCTTTCCAAGCCCCCAGAGCTTGGTCTCCTCAAGGGGGAACTGAGCAGGTTGGTCTCCCTCCTCCTTCTATTCCTCCTCCTCCTCCCCCCCTATTCCTTCTGTTTCTTCTGCTACCATTTCTCCACGGGCTCCTGAAACCTCCACAGTTAGTGTTGGTTCTGCGGAGCAAATCTTATGGGCACAACAGTTCCAGACATTTATGCACCAGGCCTTTGATCAATTCATGGCATCTTCCATGAGTCAAAGGGCCTCACAGATACCACCTCCTCCACCTTTGTCCGTAGGTCACACTGGCCATGTCCAGTCAGCGGGCTCAGGTATTTCTGAGACTTCCTCTCAGCTGGGTGAAGCAGAGTCTGTGGACCTGGAGACTACTGACATCCTGATGTCAGAAGATGAAGAGGTGGCCCCTGATCCTCCAACATCGAGTCTTTTTGATCCTTCCCTGTTTAGGTCACTATTGTTAAAGGTCTGCACTATGGCCAATTTGGTGACAGAGCAGGAACCTAAACCATCCACCTCCACTGCACAGGAGTCTAATCCATTGTTTGCAGTACAGGTTGTGGAGGAAAAACAGGTCCCTTGTCCGGCTGTTTTCTGTACTACGGTGGAGAAGCAGTGGGCTTCTTTGGCCACTCTTCCTCCATCAAACAGCACGGAAAAGAAGCTTTTCAATGTTTCATCTGCATTTTCTTCCCTCCTAGAGGTTCCTACAGTAGATGCTCCTTTAACCTCACTGTTCTTCACATCCACGGTCCCTAGAGATATGGCGGAAAATCTCAAAGTGGAGGACAAAAGGTTCGAGTTTTCTCTCCGTAGAGCTCACCAGGCTTTGGCCTGGACAATCAAGGTGTCGACGTCCTCGTTTTTCATGAGGACTTCCATTATGTGGCTCCGTGAGTTACAGGCTCTTATTTCCCTGGATCAGGTACGTGCACAACAGACCTTAGGTAAACTGGTTGCTGCAGCAGAATATATGGTTGATGCATCTCTCCATTCAACTAAGTATTCCGCTACATCTATTGCAGCCACGGTAGCATCTCGCAGGCTATTGGGACTCAAACAGTGGATGGCTGACCTAAAGTCAAGGTGGCGTCTAGCTACAGCCACCTACAGTGGTACTCAACTGTTCGGTCCAGTTCTGGACCTGTACCTAGTAGAGGGGAAGGACAAATGTAAAACCTTGGCTCACCCCTCCAAGAAGGTAGATAAGAGACCCCAGCAGGAATTTTGCAGGCAGTCTTTTCGTGCCGGAAGTTTCTGGGAATGGAGGCAGCCCTTTCGAACAGGGCAGTCCTGGGATTGGCCCAGAAGTTCCCAATCTTTCTCCCCCAGATAGGACCGCCCACAGGACCGCCAAAGTTCAGGAACCAGGGGTCAATTTCAGTCCAAGCGTCCCTTCTGTGGGGCTGGGGGCCACCCATACAGAAAATCTAAGTGACGCCAAATTGGATCCTCCTATAGGCGTCACTTAGATTTTCTGTATGGGTGGCCCCCAGCCTCAAAGAATTGGATCCTCCTATAGGCGGTTGCTTAGCTCTATTCAACGACATTTGGGAGGTCACCACCAATGATACCTGGGTAAGGGAGACCATAAGATTCAGTCTAGCCCTAGAATTCAGATCCATTCCTCCAGACCGCTTCCTTCAGTGCCCATCTTCAAAGCACGCAAGCAAGGCCGTGTTAATATCCACGGCCATATCACACTTGCTAGAAATAGAAGCCATAGAACCAGTACCTCTGGACCAAAGAGGAAAGGGGTTTTACTCCATTCTCTTTGTGGTCCCCAAGGCCTCAGGGGGGGTTGTTGGAGAGCAATTTTGGATCTGAAAGGACTAAACTACTTCCTTACCTACAGGAGGTTCAAAATGCAGTCCCTCAGGTCCATTCTGGCCAGCATCAGGAGGGGAGGTTTCCTCTCTTCCATAGATTTGACAGAGGCTTATCTTCATGTTCCCATCCGACCCCATCACTGCAGATTCCTCCGGTTTTGCCACGCGCATTGGCATTACCAGTACAGGGCTCTTCCCTTTGGCCTCTCATTGGTTCCCCAGGTGTTCACAAAAATATTGGCGGTATTAGTGGCCCATCTCAGATTGAAGCCGATGCGAGTGTAATGCTAACTGGACGATATCATCATGCAGTCCAGTTCATTCCACTCCGCTCAAATAGACTTGCAAATCACAATAGATACACTCCAGAGACACGGTTTCTCCATGAATTTCAAAAAGAGCCACATGACTCCGACTACTCGGATCCTACATTTGGGGGCGGTGATAGATTCCAACCTGTGCAGGGTTTATCTCTCCCAGGATCAGATCTCTAGTGCACAAAATCCAGAGAGAGAGAGAATAGTTCCAATGGTCCAGCTGTCTCAGCTGCTGGGAAAGATGGTCTCATGTCTGGGAATAGTGCCGTGGGCCAGACTACACTCCAGACTTCTCCAGTGGTTCCTGCTCCCATTCCAGAAGCGGAACGTGAGTGCATTCTCATGGAAAATGAAGGTTCCGCATTACACACTGCTGTCCCTACATTGGTGGGCGTCATCAGCTATGAACAAGGAGTCCCTTTTCAAGGAGCCTCACAGGCTCGTGCTGACCACAGGCGCCAGCCTGTTTGGAGGGGCGCACACATACAGACTCACATGGCACAGGGACAATGGTCCCAGTCCGATCTCGCACACAACATCAATTGGCTGGAACTCAGGGCAGTTCACCTGGCACTTCGCCAGTTCTCCAACATTGTGGTGGGGAAACATATCCTGATAATGATGGAGAATGTCGCAGCCAAAGCCCATGTCAACAGACAGGGAGGGACCAGTTCGTGGGCCCTCATGCAGGAAGCCCTGACCCTGGGTCTGTGGGCAGAGTCCAATCTGAAATCCATCAGCGCAGAACACATATCCGGGGAGGCGAATCATCAGGCTGATTCACTGAGCAGGGAGACGGTGGACCACTCAGAGTGGCGCTTAGACCCAGCCCTGTTCAGAGAAATATCGGAGAGATTCGGACAGCATCAGGTGGATCTGTTTGCTTCACCAGCAAACGCCCAACTACCCAGGTACTTCACGAGATTCCCGTCATGGGGGGCAGAGGGAATGGACGCTCTCCGCAGCAAGTGGCCCAGGGAACTGCTTTACGCATTCCATCTGCTCCCTCTGATCACAGCGATCATTTGGAAACTTCTTCTAGAACAAGCAGAACTAATCTTACTGGTCCCACACTGACCAAGACGACTGTGGTTTGCTGACCTTGTGGAACTGTCGATCTCTCCGCCATGGAAGATCCCATCAGACCGTGTCTCACTCAGTCAGGGTCAACTTCAGCACCCAGATCCCCAGTGGCTTCAACTAGCTGCTTGGCACTTGAGCGGGAGAGTTTGTTTAGACAGTCCTATTCATGTGGAGTGATTGCAGTAATTCGAGCCTCCAGACGACCTTCAACCAATAGAATTTACGATGCCACATGGAAGCATTTCTGCATGTGGTGTGCGACACGGAAATTTGATCCCCAGGCAGTCAACATTCCTATCATTTTAGAATACCTTTTGGAAGGTCTGAACAAGGGCTTGTCTCATAATACCATTCGTAGACAGGTTGCAGCCTTATCCACTGTGCTCACCTGTGAAAGTCAGGTTCAGTTATCACAACACCTGCAGTTTCAGCTTTCCTTAAGGGAGCCGTCAACACCGGTCCCCCTGTGGTACACAGATATCACACTGGGACTTACCAAAGGTGTTACAAGTACTCACAGGTTCACCATTTGAGCCCATTAGATCTTGCTCACTACACTTTCTTTCCTTAAAGGTAGCCTTTTTAGTAGCCATCACATTGGCAAGGCGTATCTCGGAACTGGCCGCGCTCTCGGTCAGGAGTGACCTGTGTAAGTTTCTGGATGACAGAGTGGTCCTCAAATTGGATCCTTCTTTCATTCTGAAAGTCAATACCTGGGTTCCATAGGTCTCAGGATCTGGTTCTTCCGGACTTTTGTCCGTGCCCATCACATCACCTGGAAAAGTTGTGGCACACATTAGACGTGCGCAGGGCTTTGCATCACTATGTCAAGCGAACTTCACATTTTCGCAGGACGGAGGCACTGTTCGTGTCCTTCCAACCTTCTTCCATGGGTCTGAAGGTGTTGTCTTCGACTATTGGAAGATGGATCAGGGCGTGCATCTCTCATGCATATAAGGTTCGGTCTCTCCTGGTTCCTGCCAACATTACCGCTTATTCGACACGTAGCGTGGCCACTTCTGCGACCTGGTCAACCCAGGCTTCTGTTGAGGAGATTTGTAGGGCAGCCACCTGGTCTTCCCCCTCTTCATTTATAAGACATTACAAGCTTGATAGGTTTGCTGCAGCAGATGCCTCCTTTGGCAGAAGGGTCTTGCAGCAGGTAGTTTCTACACATGGATCGCAAGCCTAGACTTTCCCTCCCAGCAGGGACATGGGTGGCTTTGGTATGTCCCACCAATGGATGCCACATCTATCATGCTGGAGAAGGGGTGTTGTCTTACCTGAACGCCTTTTCTCAGTATGAAGATGTAGCATCCACACCCACCCTTTACAGTCAGTCTAGGCAGGTGTGTTTACAGGAGGAGCCATTGTGTCAAGACCTCATGAATGCTTCGCCTCGTCAAAACTGGGGAAAGGACTGCCCAAGGGAGGCGTGGCTAAAGTTTGGTCTTAGTCTCAACTGAGCAGGAAGGCTGAGATTACCTACCGGTGGATGCTACATCTTCATGCTGAGAAAAGGCATTCAGGTAAGACAACGCCCCTTCTGATTCTGCCTTGGGCACGAAGACAGCTAAGTGACCTTGGGCCAGTCATACTCTCTCAGCCCTAGGAATGAAGCAGTGACAAACCAATTGCAAGAGACTTGTCCAGGCAGTTACCAGGAATCATCTCTGACTTGAAGGCATAAGCTCGTATATGAGAACTGTCTGTTGTTTTGGAACAAGTTTGAATGGTCACTGAACAAGTGATCATTAGATATACAGATTGGCTATTTTCTGATTGAACTGCTACAATGTGCTTTACTTGCTCTGCTTTTGAAGACCTCCCAGAAGTTACAACTAGTCCAGAATGTGGTGGCATGCACAGTGTTGGGTACCCTTAGGTCTGCTCCAGTGGTGGGATTCCAGTTTTTTTCTGATTGCAATTCAAGATGCTGATTATTGTCTTTCAAGCCCTACATGGCATAGGGCTAGTTTACCTCTGATATCTGTTGGTTCCACTGGGTTGGGTAGAGTAGTCATGCTCCAGGTCCCTTCCCTTAAAGGTTATCATTTGGTGAGATTTAGGAAACATGGCTTTTCTGTAGCAGCTCCTGTTCAGGGCAACACCCTTCCCCCTGGTGATGTGGCAGACTCCCATCTTTTTAGTCTTCTGGAAGACCATCCAGAGCTGGCTTTTTCCCTAGATGCTGGGATAGGGTGAAATTAAAACTGAAGATAGTGCTTCTGGCTGCATTGAAAGAAAGTGCCAGGTTTTTTATTTTGTTTTTATTGCTTTTTGTTTGTTTATTCTGCTTTTATATTGGAAATGTGGTTTAGAAATGTGAAAAATAAATAAGTAAGTAAGTAAGTAAGCAAGCAAGCAAGCAAGCAAGCAAGCAAGCAAGCAAGCAAGCAAGTAAGTAAGTAAGTAAGTAAGTAAGTAAGTAAGTAAGTAAGTAAGTAAGTAAACAGTCCAGAGTTATGTTATTTAAGGTGGACAGAATACAAACATTTTAAATAATTAATTTTAAAAAATAATTATACAGGTAGTAGATTGCCCTGCATGTATTGAGCAGGAATATTTGCAGTAAGGAAATTTACAGATAATAGATCTTTCTGCCCAGAAGCTTCCCTGCTGTAAATTTCCATGTTGAATATGAGGAAACCAAGATAGGGATGACCCATGTAACTGGTGCAGCTTCTCTTAGTCATTCATTACATGAAGTAATTACCCTTTATGTAATTAATACCTGTTGTATCTGGCCCTTCTCAGCTTAGTAAAATCCACATAAATATTTCTTTAAGAGTTTTATTTAACACATTTCAAAAGATTCACTTCAAAGCAAGCTGCTGGCAGTTTGTTGGCCGGAACGGCCAAGTCTGATTAATGTACATTTAGTTTAAACATTCTCCCACCTTCCAATTAACTCACTCTTTATCTCTCACATTGTCCAAGACTTCATTAATCTTCCGTAGATTTCAAAAAACACCAGAAAACTGAGTTCAAACGAACACGGTGATGCATCAGACTGCCTCTTGATATTAACGTTGCTTGTGACAAAGAATTAGTCCCTTCTTCCTCTTCTAATATAGTTTTCAATACGTCACTTCCTTTTTCCACTTAACTGACACCTCCGCCTATCAAACCTTCGGAATCTCGGATCAAGCCATCTATCTTCCTGTTCCAAATCTGACTCATCACTTTGAGAGTCTGACTCAGATTGCATACAAATCTCCTCATTGTCTAGCTCGGCTGCCGGGAGGGGAAAATACCCAGAGGGGCCTGGTTGTGCTTCGTCATCCTCTGATATGTCCCCAGCCGGTCTAGAGACACTCACAACAATACCTGGTCTCAGTATGATTTTAGATTTCTTTCTTCCTAGAAGGAAGATGTGTATCAATAAAGAAGGTATATTACATGAGTGCTTGGGCTAGACAGATCTGGGCATGGTGAAAGGCATTAACGCCCCAACTTGGAGTCTGGAATTTCTTGGAAGGGAAGCAATGTGAGAAAGTTGAACCTAATTTAATATTAATGAATTTTATTACTTATAATGCATGCTAGTGAGTGAAATATGTGAAGGGTACTTTTGCAAACTACCCCACCAGTTGCTTAAGTTTTCAAGCTTTGTATTTTTGTGACAGAATGACATGATTCCTGAAGAACCTTCTTATAAATCTGCTTCACTTTAGAAACAAATCCAGCAAAATTGGTTTCCATGCCAGTGTATAAAATACAACTTGTCCTCATTTAGGATCATAATTGGTCATTAAATTAGAACTGTGCTTGTGATCTTACTTCAGCTTTCCTTTGCTTCACAGATCTACGAAGGCTTTAAATCTGAGGAATGATCATAAAGTTACTTTTCATCACAATTGTAATGAAAAATGTCTGGTTTGGCACAGCAACCAAACAGGACAGGTACAGACTTCAACGGATAGTTAGGACTGCAGAAAAAACAATCACAATCATCCTTCCTTCCATCGAGGATCTGTACACTGCACGAACCAGGAAGATTATGCCACATCCTGGACGTAATCTGTTTCAACTCAGTATGCTGCTATAAAGCATTGCATGCCGAAACAACCAGACATATAGTTTTTTCCCCCTGTGCCTCCACTCTGCTGAACACTTAATTCCCATTTCTCATCTTTTCATCTTTCCTATTATCTTCTCCTATTGGTTTCTTATGATTTATCAATTATTGTTTGTAACTTATCATTAATGATTGTAACTATGATTATGACTTATGACCTATTACTTGCTGTTTATATGTACATTGTGAGCTTATGCACTGGAGACAAATTCTTTCTGTGTCCAATCACACTTGGTCAATAAAGAATTTTATTCCATTCTATTCCATTCCATTAATTGTGAATGGTCACTAACTAGGCAGTCTCTAAATGAACTGTACCATTATGTGGATGGGATGCCTAGATTCTTCAAGAAGTGGGTTTGGAACAGCTGCAGTGACTTAATCTAAAAAATACAGTTGTCGCTTCTGATTCCAGTTTTTGACACTAGTGGACATGCGGAGAAATTCCTCTCCCTGCCGTCTGCTTTTTCTCCTTCGGAAGACCCTGGAAAGGGTTAAACGTCACCCTGGAGAGGCGACCACCATTGGAAGGGACTCTTGCTGGATCGTGGGGGGGGCGCAACCTCTTCATTTGATCTGCAGTAACTCCCCAGGACCGAAGAGGAAAAAAGCGGCCATTAACATAGCCCCTCACTTAGTCAAACCAGCTGAAAGCCCAAAGCACCAACTAAGCATGAAGAAGCAACTGGAGGAGTTGGGTGAGACCCTATTTTTCCTTTTTTTCCCCTCCCAACTACTTTCCTGTAAAAGTTTTGAAACTTTTGAAACTGAATTTCGCAGCTCTTGCTCACTTCAGGAATATAAAGCTAAGAAACACACACATAAAGAAAGGGACAACAAGATTAAATTACTACTTACCTGGACTTATAATATCCGGATACCTGGGCTCCCTAAAAGCTCTGTATCTCGACAAAAACTTACTGTTTTACTTTTTTGTTAACCCAGGGGAAAAAATGGAATGTTCTTTGTTTCCTCTCTTGAACTGGAAAAAAAGCCCAATTTTGTATGTTACTGGGGACATCTAGTGGTGAAAATTTGCTACAAGAAATGGAATAATTTTTTTCTGACTGGGAGATCTTTGAGACTAAAATTTGTCCTTGACAGCAACCAAAAGATAAGAACTTGAAACAGCTGGGTGGTGAAAATAGTTCTTTATAGTGGAGGTGGACAGTTATTGACTCTTATTAAAAATAGCCTCCACTAAAAGACTGTTAACATTACAGAAATGGAGGAATACCACCCACAGCTTAATGTCAGACTTATACTTGAAAAAATTCTAGAGGCTACTGAACTAATGAAGTCTACAATGAAAGACTTACATGCCACTTTAAAGCCACAAAAGGCAACTTTAACCCCATTAGAGGAACCCACACTTCAAAAAGCAATAGAAGAAGGAACTAATAACAAAGTGGAAGAATGTCAAGAACAATCTACCATTAATACTCAAAGCTTGACCTTACTTAAAGACTTGACAACTACAACAGCAACAGAAACTGATCAAAGCAATACTAAGATGGAACTTCCAGAGGATTGACGACAATACACTGAGATTTCAGATAATCTAGATGATCCAAAAACAACTACAACATCGAACATGAATCTTCATCTACTTCAGTTGAAATTAGAAGAAGACCAATCTGAACACATGATAAACACATGATAAACACATTAACTCAGATATGGAGATTTAAATCATTGGGTCAACAATTTAATGACTGTGAAGGGACTGACTTCTTGATAGGCTGATGATTGGATGGTCTCACTTGTTTCAAATGATATATCCAGGAAGGAAGGGAGAGCCATTTGAGGCCCAAAAAGCTTTTTTATGAAAGCCGGCTTGGCATAAAAGGAAGGCCAGAGTTAGATTTTAAAAAATGGTTTTCTTTGTCTGATATCTAATGGAAGAGCTTTAAACTTTATCTATTGAGCTAAGGAGACTTTATGTCCTAAAGGTCATGTCTTGTTTCCCTGGGGTTGTGGCTGATGAGTATATCATGTGTTGGATTTTTTGGGTTGTTGGTTCTAGGGATCTTTTTCTTTCTCCAGCATGACCGATGGAGAATCCACCATAGATGGGTTGTCCTTTGTCTTCCTGCCTAGAGACTAAGTCAATCAACTTTTGCCATGCCTCTTCCCCTGGCCCACTCAATGTAAGAAACAGTGTACTCAAGGTTCCAATGTGACTGTAGAACCAATTAATGGTGCTGCCCTTACCCATGCTATGCTCCTGATGAGTAGTTCACTTAGTGATGTGTGTCTCACTTAGTGATGGCAAATAGGACCAGTAAGAGTGCATTCTGCTCTGGTCAATTCAACTGTGGTGGCAAGACCAACTGAATGGTAACAGCCAATTCACAAATAGTTCACTTAGTGATGTGTGTCTCACTTAGTGATGGCGAGATCAACTCAGTGGTAACCCCCAAATGTACATGTGTTTCACTTAGGGACAGCAGGACCAACTCAATGGTAACAGCCAAACTTACATGTGTTTTGCTTAGTGATGGCAAGACCAACTCAATGGTAACAGTCAAGTCACATGTGGTTCACTTGGTGATGGAAAGACCACTCGATGGTAACAGTCAAGTCACATGTAGTTCACTTAGTGACGGCAAAACCAACTCAATGGTAAGATCCAATGCACATGCAGTTCAACTCAATGGTAACCGACAGTTCATGTGTAGTTCACTTAGTGATGGCAAGGCCAATTCAATGGTAACAGGTTGCATGTGCTTCACTTAGTGGCGGATAACAGCCAGGACACTTCACATTCAGAGTGGTCGTGAGATCCTGCTTCCAAGAAGGTGGCTTTGCCTCTGCTGCCTCTGCTTGCAGGCCTGAACGCCCAGAGGCTGAATAGAAATTAGCATATAGATTGAATTGAACTAAAGCGGCAGCTATGTTGAATCCATACTAGATGCAATAATTAGTCCCCTTTTAGATGTAAATAGGCAATGATATTGGGCGACCGCTGCCGGTGAAAATGAAAGAAAGCATCTCAAAGAAAAAACAACACAGTCGCTGTCTCCCCTGCAGTGTGACCTCGTGGCGCCCAAATGGCGACCGCTGCCAGTGAAAATGAAAGAAGGCATCTCCAAGAAAAACAACACAATTGCTGTCTCCCCTGCAGCGTGATCACGTGGTGCCCAAAATGGCGACCGCTGCCGGCGAAAACAAAAGAAGTGACTCTAGCCGACGGCCGGGGGCAGCCAACAATGAACGATCCGAAATCGCTTAAGAACCTGCAATGACAGGCCTCCACACGCTCCCAAACCATGCGACAAAAGCAAGTGAACAAGGGAAATGATCGCGCCTCTACGAGGCAGCCGCCGGCGCCCGCTAAACGGCTGCCTACCAGGGTGAATTGGAGGCTCCTATATGGAGCCTCAATCCCTGAAACGGAGCGATTTAACACTGCGCTATTAAGGCACAGCGACTGGAGAAAAATCCACCATTGATGGAAATAAGTAAAAGGGAATACTACCTGATCTCTCTCTGTCTAAAGATTGAGCCAATCTTACCACGTCTCATTATGGCGAAGACTAAGTCAAAAACTGGAGCTCCTGGGCCAGTGGAAGAGGTGTGGCAAAAGTTGATTGACTTAGTCTCTAGGCAGGAAGACAAAGGACAACCCATCTATGGTGGATTCTCCATCTGAGAAGCGTTCAGATAAGACAACGCCCCTTCTAATCCCATCAGCTCTAAGCTTCCTGGCTCCAGTCTTTCTGAAAGGATTATCAAATCTCCATTTCTATGGAGCTGGCCTCTGCTTGAGGCAGAGGGACTTAGGATGGCGGTGGTTTCTGACTTTTAAGATTTTCTCCATTATTTCTTTGGAGAAATATAATATTCTTTCTTTTTAATATCCCCCCAAATATTTCTTTCTTTGGGGGTTCTTTCTCTGGGGGAGGGGTGCTATCTTCCTACCTTACCATTATTTTTCATTCTATTAATACTGTTGCTTGTTTCATTGATTTTATTTTTTTCCTCCTCCTCCTTCTGAAACATGGCTACCATTCCAACTGTAATTGTATTGCATTCCTCTGCAGATCAGTTCACTTTGGTAATATATAAATATACAAAGATACATTACTTTAAAATACAATTTAAAATTAAACATTTCAATTAAAATACAATTTAAAATTAAACATTTCAATATTGAAAATGAAGACATTCATATTATTCCTTAGATGCATACAAGGCACTATCCAAATTGAACCCTCACTTCCTAGAACATTTTGTTTTAATCAAATTTGCTGTATAGAACTAGACCAGCAATCAACATTGCATTTTATCTCTGTATTGAGTACATGTCATTGTGCCCCACATCAAGGCTTAGAGAGGGTGGTTCTTGGGCACATTTTCCCAATATAAATGCCATGTTCTCAGTAAGTGTATGTCCAACACTTAGTGCAGTGGTGGCGAACCTATGGCACGGGTGCCAGAGGTGGCACTCAGACCCCTCTCTGTGGGCACGCGTGCCGTCGCCCCAGTCCTAGGCCTTCAGCTGGCTTTTATAAAACCTTTTCGCTTTAGGTCTCCGCTGCCGAGTACAAAAAAAAAAAAAAGGTTCAATCAATCAGTCAATTTCAACTTCTTCTGGAAAAAAAAAGATCTTCCAAAGTTGGAATTGATTGATTGAACTTTTTAGTCCCACCCAGTCTGCCATTACCACTGCAGCCATGCCCACC
This sequence comes from Bothrops alternatus, assembly GCA_034064705.1. Taxonomy (NCBI): domain Eukaryota; kingdom Metazoa; phylum Chordata; class Lepidosauria; order Squamata; family Viperidae; genus Bothrops; species Bothrops alternatus. Next base: position 3,104,921 of record JARGCV010000031.1, on the reverse strand, counting down.
CAATGGGCCACACCCAGCCAATGGGCCACACTCACCCGGCACCCGACGATGCGTAAGTGGGTTTTGGGTTGCAGTTTGGGCACTCGGTTTCTAAAAGGTTTGCCATCACTGACTTAGTGCATAGATGCTCTGAGCATTTTAGGGTGGTCTCGGTGAAAGCTCTTCCAGAAATTTGAAAATCTACCTTTGGGCACAACCATTACTGTTAAGATTATTCTCTAGTATTTCTGAGATTTTCTTTTTTTACTAAAAGTATTTCTAACTCTGATGTCACTGAAAAAAGTAAATTAAATGTAACAGTTTGATGTGGGAGTAATAAAACAATATATCCTCTTTAAGCTGCAAAAATATGAAATGTTGGACTCTGGATCAGGTTGACTAGAAAGTGGTTCCTCTGGGGTGAATTAGGGCAGAGTTGCTCCTCCTCCTGCTACAAAATCTCAGTGTGACTTTGTGATGAGCCTAGAATTAACTTCAGTTCCCTGTTGCTGTACAGCACAGCACAGCACAGCAACTCTTCACTGAATTTTTCAAAGGCAAAACAGCTGCATTTTTGAAGTATGCATTCTATATAGTAAAATCTTTACAATATATTTGAAATTAACCTTTTTTTTTCTTTAAAAAGAATGCTGACCCTTGAATAGCCAAGTTAAAAAATAGTTCCTTCCTAGATAGCCATTTTCTCACCAAAGGTGAGTTTAAGGCCGAAAAACGTCAAATCAGCTTTGCAGAATTTTGATTTTCAAGTGCAATTATAACAAACATTTATTTGTGCTACTAATATGCCCCAACAATGGCAGAGATCTAAAACAATTATAAACAAGTTCAGGATGTAACAAAGAGGCAAACACAGGGACACATAAAGACGGGTATCACTTCCTAATTACGATGATGTGCAAATGATAAGACATACATTGTGATGTGAACACTCTTCGGCATCTGAGTTAACAATGTTGTATGCAGGTATGTAAGAGGCTGGGTTTATGTGTGATGATTCATGTTTGTCACTTTTCCTCCTTCCTCAGGATGCCCATATCTAACATTGACTAATGAATTGTGTGATTTAAAAGTGAAAAGTTTAAAATTTAAAAATGCAAAATTATGTTGCTAAGTGAGACATTTGTTAAGTGAGTTTTACCCCATTTTACAATCCTAACCTAAGCCCCCTCTCACACACTCTATTACAAAGCCCTAAAGACCTGGTTTTGCCAGTGGGCCTGGGGAACCCAGAGTGTGATGGAGCTCATCAAATACTTTGTTTGATTGTTATCACCAGAAGGGTTGGAGCGGGGCTATTATTTTTATTGTTTGTACATTTTTTTTATCTTTATAAGCTGCCCAGAGTCACTGAGAGTGAGTGGGCAGTCATATAAATTTTCTAAAATAAATAAATATAAGGAGGGTGGGTTACACAGGATTATAAAGCATAGAAGATACATCAAAATCTACTTTAAATTGAGCCCTTAAAATATAAAAAGTATATATGAAAACAAGAGGGCAAAAAATTTAAAGGGAGGGATATGTACATTAAATGGATGTAGGAAACGTAAAAGTTGGTAAATAGCAAACTAAATGTACCACAATATAAAGCACTCTTAAATAACAAACTGAATACGCATTTAAACTAGTTTATGGCCCAGGTCATAATTCTGATGGATTTTAAGCATTGCTACGCAAAACCCAACAACATATGTTGACGCAGAATTAGTATCCTCAAGCACCTGTAGAACTGTCCTGTGTGCCCTGGGTATTTAGACAATAATGGTGAGATGAAGCTATGATAAATGTGTAATAGAGGTACTGAGGAGCACATGCTGTGTTGTTTCTGTATGTTCACAGTCACAGAGACATTATCTGTTCTGACAGGGAATTTTCTTGGCCTTCAAGAATAACTGAGGGGAGGGCATGACATTGTATCAGAGTAAAGAGCGTCTGATGGTCAGGTATTTAAAGGTTAATTAAGTATGCCATAGGCATAGGAGGAGGCATACTTAATTAAGCTTGGATTCACTAGCAACAAAGGTTGGAGACCTTGCTAGGTCCAATTAGTGCTTGGTATCTACTATCTACTGTGTGCTATTTAATAAATTCTTTGGCCTGATCATGTCCTATTGCTGATAAGGGCTTAAAATTGCCCATATCATTTTTATTTTAAAGATACTTTTCAAAGAAATCTTATTAGTGTCTAGATTACGGGTATCAAACTAACGTCACATGTAGCCATGCCCACCCGGGCTCTGCAAAGGCAAAAATGTCACAATATGTTACGTGATGCAATCGAGTTTGACACCTGTGGTCTAGATACTTTTTATCATGGCGAACTACAGCAGTAGCTAACCTTATCCCAATATAATTTTTTTTTCATTTTTATTTGTAATACCATTCTGGGTGATAGCAATCCACTGAGTTGGGAGTTTTAAACATTTTGTTTTCTTTGATCAGTGAAGGCAAAATCTGTTTTCAGGAGACAACCTACCACCACATTTTTTGAAATATGTCATAGCAAAACATTTTCTTCCAAATTTGCTTATTGAGATAAGTGGCAAAAATGAAAGTGGATATGTATGAAAGAAATTTGATTTTTTAAAAAAAAAAATTAAGTGTGGATTTTGAAGAGTGTTTAGCTTTATTTTTTTAGTGCTTTCATGGCTTTAATTTTTGTGTTTATTTGTGTTGAATTTTTTATCTCAATAAAAGAACAAAAATGCGGTGATTGCACTATCATGCTGGAATCCCTTTGCTGTTCTCTTTATTTGTAAATGTCAGTGGAAAGATTTCTGTAATGAGACTTACCGACTCTCCAAATGTTATAACCTTGAAATTCAGAGACTGTTTAGCACAGTCTAATCAATACAATCTCATTTATTATCTCCTTGTGGAGCTTGGGACTGTTGCAGGCACAAAAATAATATTTATAACATTGAGAAGAGAAAGTTTTGGGGGGGGGCAAGAAATTGGTAGAAAAATTTGGTTGTTCTCTATATAATATTTGAACAGTGCTGAAATTTGTTTTGGCAGCTAACATAGGCTTATTCCATTTCTTTTCAGAATAGAATATGGTACGTTAACTAAGGAATGGAGAAACAAAAGTAAAAACTCAGCTGAGAACTTCAAGTCAGCATCTTTAGGGAACATCGTTTGTAATTAGTTACACAAGATAGTCTGATTCACAATAGCAGTAGGTAGTGCTATTTAGCTATCGATGACATGGTGAACAATCCATGAATCAGAAATGTTGCATTTATAGTAGTAGATATAGCATCTGCCCGTATCTCCATTTATGCCCCTTTGTAAATGGAGTAAGAGAGTAATTCCTTAGGACTATGATAACCATATGAAAATCTTTCAGAGATGGGGAATGTTCTTTAGATCCACTGACATGATTCAATAGTGTTGAGACAGAAGCCACTTCAATCACTTACTTCAGGAGATGATTTTTAGCATATGACAATTAGATGGGGAAACCCTGTTGGTTTTATAAGATTTCTTGAAAATACTCACTAGCACGTCTTTTGAGGACATTTGGTTGATGTGGGAAAATATTTTCATTGGTTCCAATCTTATTTGGCTGAAAGTTTAGAGACACTGCTAGGAAATTATTGGCCTTGGATGTTTTAGAATCCCTTTGGTTTTCTCCTCAGTGCATCTGAATGAAGTTGATGGAAGTCATCTTGGGCTTGCGGATGGATCCTATTACTGTGCTGAAAGTATCATGTTATTCTTTCCATTTTCCCCTTGTAAATGATGATCTGTAACTGTGGAAGATGTGGCCCACTGGATGCTTAAAGGGATTTGAATTGGATAAGAAAATTATTGCTCAATTCAATGCAGTTACAATCCCTGTTGGTATTGGGAATGGGTTTTGTTCTAGATGCAGTTGGAAACCTAAAGTAACAGTTTTGCCACTGAAAAGTGGTTTAAGACCTAGAATTGCACTGGAGGGCTCGTGGTTGCTTTGACCAAGAATACTTTTGCCTCACTTTGACTGGGATACCAATTTCATCTCTTTCTTGGTTAAGTTGACTGTGGTTATAGTGATCTCAGCTTCAATTTGAATATTGTAGTTCATTTTATTTCAATACCTTCTCAACTGAACAGACTAGGGAAATGGGTGGATGAATTATTGTGTCTCATGAACTACAGATATAATAAATTCTAATCATCTACACTGGCTTCACATTTTTTTCTGATTTACAAAATTTTAAATGGCTTGGAGTTAAAGTAATCCATTTTCATCATATATTTGAAATATTTTGTAACTGCCCAATAATATTGCAATAAAGCAAGAAACACCAAATGCTAGAAAAAAAAATAAAGAAAAATATTGTATACAAAGTTTGTCACTTCTAATAATCCAAGGAAAGAGTTTGAGGGGCTCTAGAAAGAGGTGGTCATCTTCTCCAGCACAGGAGATGGAGAATCCATCAATGGGTTTACTCTGTCTTCCTGCCCAATCAGATCAAGTCAGCCAAACCTGCTATGTCTGTCCTGGCCTAGGGTGTCCCAGTCTCGACTTAATCTTGCCCAGGACAGATGTGCAAGTTTGGCTCATAGGCAGGTAGATTGAGTCCCAGTGGTGGAATTTCCATATTGCCTCAGTCTCCTGAGCAGCGCTGGGATCAACGCTGCTTCAGCTTGGCTGATAAATACCTGAATTCCCCCTGTCATTCAGACGGAATGGAGGCTTCCGTTCTCCTTCCCTTCCCTCAGCACTGGCTCAGTGCTGTTGCCATCCCCTTCATCTGCTCCTCATTAGGTCTCCTTTCGTCGGGAATTACAGCCGCAGTTTCAGTGGCTGTGTGACGGCCGAATCAGGCATTTTGCACTCATGTGTGGCCTGATCCATCCTTTCTCCTTCGATTCAAGCCTAAGGGGCTTCTCTTCCTCCCGGACATGGCGGCCACCTCCTGTGTGGTCTCCTGATCTCTCCCTTCACCAGAACGGCTGATTAGGTAGGCACACGGGCCGGCTTCACCCTCCTCTCCAATAATCAATGGGGGGATTCAAACAGTGTGTTGCGGTTGCCATTTTGCGGCCCGCGTGGCTGATGATGCTTCTTAGTTGGGGAACACAACTGGGGGAGGGGATCTCCGTTCTACTGCTCAGTTGTTTTGATTTCATCTGGGGTCCTCGCTCAGTGGGGTGGGCCGACTCTGTTCTTCTCAGACACAGAGCTCTCTTTGCTCTGCAAAGGGAAAATAGACCAGGCTGTGGCTGCCATTTTGACCGGCCTTCATGCTCGATTTCACGGGCCTGTAGGTCTGTGCATTCTGCGACTGTGCAGTTACTTTTGGTAATTCCCTGGGGTTTGCAATAAGGGTCTTCCCTTGAGGATTTTTACAGCCTCCTCATAGGGGCAGTGCCACTCCAGTCATATTTTTCTTCTTTTTTATTTTTATTTTTCATTTTTCTGGAGGGTAAAGACTATTGGACCCAAATTTAGGCCCCGATCTGGTGTCTCCCTACCTGGTCACCTCCTGGCCGGCTGTTCATAGGACTGTGGTCAGCATGCGAGGGATTTTGCCACCCCCACAGATCCGCCCGCCACACAAACTATGTTGCCTCTTATCACCTCACTGGCCTGGTAACACTGCGCATCCTACGAGCAGGCTGGCTGTTGTCACCTCGGTGACTTTGCCGCAGCTGTAGATGTGACCGGTCATCGGAAGTACTACGGGTCTGGTGACCAGGGGGGCAGGACGATCATTATCATCCCCTGCCCTTCACCTTTACCTGCCAATTGACTCACTACCAGGGTACCTTCTCGTGCACCTGAGTTTACCTCCCAGCACGGCCTCCCAGACCAAGAACGCTTTACCTTCTTCCTCGGGCTGGAAACGGCACAGGTCCTCCAACCAGGAGGCCACAGGTAGGATCTCGGCAAGACCAAGGCCATCTCTGCAGGGAAGACCTCCAAATTGGCAGAGAAACAAGCCAGCAGGAGACACCAGGCTCTGGAGAAGAAATTCTCCAAAGCACAAAAACAGGCCATGGCTGAGGCTGAACAAGCCGAGGTTCCTCTCTTTGATTTACCACTGGGTCCCTCTACCTCTGCCCAGGGGGTCTGGTTGCCAGGAGAGCTTCTCACCTCTCCTGCTCCACCTGGTCCAGACCAGGATATCTACACCCCTCAATCACTACCTGTACCATGGGTCCAATGCCCGGTTCCAGAGGCTACCTTCACCCCCATGGCAGCTGGACTCAGGGTAGCTGAGGCTGACACCTTCCCCCCTGAGGATTGCCTCTAAACTTTAATTGCTCAGGTGGTGGATCGGGCTCTTGCGGCCAGGTCGCAGGTGCCCAGGGCCGATTCATTTATTTCCCTTCCGATTCCCCAGTCGTGAACCCCGGGATATCACGGGCCTCTCTCCCCGTCCCAATCTTTATGTAGCAGGGCCTCATCCCGTCCGGAGTATGATCAAGATTTAGATGCCCCGTGGTCGGAGGAGGAGGATCCTCCCCCGGATCTGCCGCCATTTGGTGGGCTTTTTAACCCCTCTCCTTTTCTGCCCTTGCTTTGTAAGGCCAGTTCTATGGCACACATTGGTCCTGATCGGTCGTAACACAACACCATGTACCTTGTCTGCCCCTATTCTTCAGTGTGGTCCGAAAACAGTGGGTTTCCCCTTGCACCTTTCCTCTACCCAGTGGAAATGATAAAAAAATTGTTCAGCATTGCTCCAGATTTAGCAGATGTGCTGGAGGTGCCTACGGTGGACGACCCCTTGGCCCCTCTCCTAGCCACCACGATCTTAGGAGATATGTCCGAGGCACTAAAGACGTTCAGCAGGACCCACCAGGCGGTGGCATGGGCTATTAGGGCTACCACTTCAGCATCCTTTTTTACCAGGTCCTCTCTCCTCTGGCTCCATCAGCTCCATCAGCTCCAAGCCAGGATTCCCCTGGAGGATGTTCGTACACATCAGGACCTGAGCAAGCTAGTTGCGGCAATGGAATATGCTTTCGATGTGACTCTACACGCTGCCAGGTTTTCCTCTAGGGCCATGGCATCTAACGTGACAGCACGTCACATGTTCTGGCTAAAGCACTGGCACGTTGATGTTAAGTCCAAATGGCGCCTGGCAGCAGCTACGTACCAGGGTGGTAAACTATTCGGGGAAGCCTTAACGCCGTACCTGAATGAGAACAAGGACAAACATAAGGTACTTAACCATCTCACCAGAGGGGCCAACAGACGGGCCAACCCTTATGCCTGCAGGCAGTCCTTTCAGTCAGGAGCTAGCCCCAGCAACACACAACCCCACCGTCCCTTCACAGCCGGGCAGGACCACCCAGCTGACAGGTCAGGTTCTAGGCCCAGGCAACAGTTTCAGGGCAAACAGCCCTTTCGGGGGGATGTTCATTCCGAAGGTCTAAGTGATTCTCAGGCAGTCCCTCCCATAGGGGGCAGATTGTCCCTCTTTGCTCACCAGTGGGAGGCCACCACTGGGTCCTAAACACCATTCATCTCGGCTTGTCCCTGGAATTCATTCCCAGTCCACCGGGGCGTTTAATTTCTTGCCCTCAATCAAGAAATCTCACAAAGAGGGGACTCATGCAAGAGGCCATTTGTCACCTCCTGGACATAAGGGCCATAGCACTGGTGCCAGCAGGTCAGAGGGGTCGGGGATTCTACTCCATCCTCTTCATGGTCCCCAAGGTCTCGGGGGGATGGAGAGAGATCCTAGACCTCAAAGGTCTGAATTACCATCTTGCATATCGAAAATTCAAGATGCAAACGCTCCACTCCATCTTGGGCAGGGGGAGACTTCCTGACGTCCATAGACCTCACGGAAGCATATCTCCACATTCCCATATCTCTTGACCACCGCTGGTTCCTAAGGTTCAATTATATGGGTCACCATTATGAATACAGGGCACTCCCGTTCGGCCTGTCTTCGGCTCCGAGAGTGTTTACCAAGATCCTGGTGGTACTAGCCACTCACCTGAGACTGGTGCTGGTCCGTGTCCAATGTTACCTGGACGACATCCTAATCCAGTCGTCGTCGAACCCAGCTGCCCAGTCAGACCTCAGGTTGGTGATAAAGGTCCTCCAGGACCACGGGTTCTCGGTAAACTTTCAGAAGAGCCAGACAGTTCCCACAACCAGTCTATTACACCTAGGGGCTATCATAGACATGGCAGGATGCCGGGTCTATCTGTCCCAGGAACGCCGGGACAGTATCTGGGAGTTGGCCCTCAAAATATGCAGGGACCAGATAGTGACGTTGGCCATCCTTTCCCAATTACTAGGGAAGATGATATCGACCATAGCGATCGTTCCATGGGCCAGGCTACATTCCAGGAACCTCCAGTGGTTCCTGCTCCCCTTCCAAAGGTTGGGCACCAGCTCCTCCAACTGAAGGGTAAGGGTCCCTCCTCAGACCTTGCGGTCTCTCAAGTGGTGGCTGTCTCCAGACAGGACCAGAGGGTCCTCCTTCAAAGAACCCATTTGACTCACCCTCACGACTGTTGGGGAGTGCATCTTCAGTCACAGTGGGCTCAAGGACGGTGGTCCCGGTCAGACCTGAGGCACAACATCAACTGGTTGGAGCTCAGGGCCATACACCTGGCCCTCCATCACTTCCGCAACAGGGTCACGAGGCATCATGTGCTGGTCCTCACAGACATGGCAGCAAAAGCCCATGTGAACCGGCAGGGGGGTACCCAATTCCGTACCCTCATGACCGAGGTCCAATTGTTGGGCTCCTGGGCAGAGACCAACCTTGCCTCCATCAGAGCCGACCACATCTCAGGGGAGGTGAACAGACAGGCAGACTTCCTGAGCAGGTCAACAATGGTCCACTCGGAATGGCGTCTGCATCCGGACCTCTTCAGGGAGATCTCAGACAGGCTTGGCTTACCAATCTTAGACCTGTTTGCCTCCCTGGCAAACTCTCAACTACCAAGGTTCTTTTCCTGGTTTCTGTCCCTAGGGGCGGAAAGGATGGATGGTCTTCAGAGTCCATGGCCAGAGGGACTGCTGTACGCCTTTCTCCCTCTCCCTCTTATTCTGGCGGTCATCTGCAAGCTCCTTCAAGAGAGGGCGGATGTTCTTCTAGTGGCCCCGTACTGGCCGCAGAGACCATGGTTCGCCAACCTCATGAACCTTTCCATATCTCACCCATGGAGGATCCCTCCGGGTCGCGTCTCACTCAGCCAGGGGCCCCTGCATCATCCAGATCCCCAACGGCTCCAATTAGCCATCTGGCACTTGAGCGCAAGATCCTATCCCAGGAGTCCTGCTCACCAAGCATCATTTCCATGATCCAGGCCTCCCGACAGCCTGCTACCAACTGCATTTATGAGGCTCCGTGGAAGAATTTCTGTCTGTGGTGCACAAACCGCCACCTGACTACATCGGATTTGATGATTCCAAGGATCTTGGACTACCTACTAGACAGTCTAGAGAGGGGCTTAGCACTGAATACGATATGCAGACAGGTTGCAGCTCTCTCCACCTTACTTACCTGTGACACCGCAGTATCCCTAGGTCAACACCCATTGATACGTTCGTTCATCAAGGGTGCCACAAATACGAAGCCCTCTGTGGTGCATAGGTATCCCTCTTGGGAACTGCCATGGGTCCTACAGGCTCTCACCAGGCCGCCATTTGAGCCTCTCAGGACATGTGATCTGCGATCCTTGTCTCAAGGTCGCCTTCCTGGTGGCAATCATTTCCACATGACGGATATCTGAGTTGGCAGCACTCTCTATCAGGGATGAATTATGCATCTTTCACCGGGACCGGGTGGTCCTTCATTTAGACCCTACCTTTATCCCTAAGGTTAACTCTCTTTTCCACAGGGCTCAGAAAATCATGCTTCCAGATTTCTGCCCTAATCCGTCTCATGGTCTGGAATGGCAATGGCACCTTCTGGACGTTCATAGGGCGCTCCGTTGTTACATCAAACGGATGGCTGCCTTCCACAATTCTGAAGCCCTCTTTGTTTCCTTCCACCCTTCCTCCAGGGATCGGAAGGTGTCTGCTTCCACGATTGGCAGGTGGATCAGGGCGTGCATTGCAGGGCCGTATCAGTCCGAGTCCTTGCCGGTTCCACATCGTGTCACAGCCCACTCGACACGCAGTGCAGCTATCTCTGTGGCATGGGCCACTCAGGCATCCATTGAGGACATTTGTAGGGTGGCTACGTGGTCTTCACCTTTGCCTTTCATATGACACTACAAACTGGACAGGTTCATCTCTGTGGAGACCTCCTTTGGCAGGAGAGTTCTCCAACAGGTGGTACCTTGAGGCGTCACACTGGACCTGGCTGCTTCCCTCCCACAGGGACAGTAGGCTTTGGTATGTCCCACTGGTGGATTCTCCATCTCCTGTGCTGGAGAAGGGGCGTTGTCTTACCTGAATGCCTTTTCTCAGCACAGAGATGGAGAATCCACTCCCACCCTCGCAGGTTCTTTAGGCCTAGGGTTAGTTTCTGTGAGCCAACACATCATACTGTCCGTCAATGGCTTCGCCCACGTCGAGACTGGGACACCCTAGTCCAGGACAAGCATAGCAGGTTTGGCTGACTTGATCTGATTGGGCAGGAAGACAGAGTAAACCCATTGGTGAATTCTCCATCTCTGTGCTGAGAAAAGGCGTTCAGGTAAGACAACGCCCCTTCTAGGACAGCCCTATTAGAGTACATTGTAGTCATCAGCTGAGTGGTGATCAGAGCATAAGTTACTATTGCCAGGATATCCTGCTCGAGTTACTGTTATGAAGTTTATTTCCCTAAATAATTGTGTTATTTTATATATGCTAATAAACATTTAAGTGGCAGCAACTCATTGGCTAAACAAACTTTAGTACTTGGTTTAGTACTTGGATAGGAGCTCCCCTCCCGTCCAGGAATTCCCAGTATATTGGCTAGATTTGAACGTCCATAAGAGATTATGGAAGAAAACAATACTACAAAATACTGGGATGAAAATCTAAAGTATACACACACATACACACACACACACAGACACACACACACACACACTAAGATAGACTGAATCAATATGGGAAATGGTACATGTATGGGAAAAAATTGAATAGAACTTTTACTTTGGTTGTTGTCTGTCTTCTTTTATCTGAAGCCCAGTTCTTGAACTTTGTACCAGATCAGTCTGAGGACAACCAGATTGTACAATATGGAGAACTAACAAAATGTTCCAGCTTTTTTTTTCTACTTCGCTGTAATATTTTGTTACCTTCCTATTTGTTTGCTTATTTGTTTATGACAATCCTGGTGGGCAGATAAGCACTTTAAATACTTTTAATAAATATGTATATTTTTGGTGAGAAAATGCACATTTAGGCTTTATACATATAAATAGGAATGATTAGTATTTCAAGTTACTGTGGGCATGGTATTGAATTAAAAGTAAAAAGAAATAGGTAAGTGATATGAACTGGAAACAGATTTGCCTTTCCTGGAGAGGTTATATCACATGGGGAAATTTATATATCTCCCAAATGAAAAATTGATTTAAAAAAAAACTCACCCATTCATATGCAATAAACTTTTTTTTGCAGAAAATGTTTAGTGGATATTGCTAGAAATATTAGATGGTGTGATATAAATATTTTATTTATTCTGATTATCTTTTCTATGGTATGATAGTTTGTCTCATATCCTTAAAGAGGCTCATACATACATATAGTTAAGCATAAATGGAGATTATACCTTTTTTGGCTGGGATCAATTCAGCTAACACTATCATATTAAAGTATAAAAATAAATTTAGCAGCGTTATGCTTGGTGTTTTCTTGAGCTTGCTTTTACCATGTTTATACATATATGTATTGTACAATGGCTTTAACATTGGTGTATACAATTAATAGAAAAGATGAATATATCTTACAATTTTAGATATCCAACTGGAGATTTCCATCTCTCTGAAACTTAGCTTATATCTATACAAATTAATATGACTCATGTAATATGAAATAACAAAAATTAAGGAATTAAGAAGCTGAAATAAAGACATAGCATTTAATGAAGTTTCGAAGTAATTTGTTCAATAAAATAGAAAAGTTTGTTTTTTAGAAATGTACAATTGTTCTAAATGTTAAGTCTTTGGGTACAAAATAATTTTCTAAGCCTATGTAAATACAGTTTTTCAGAGAAAACGAAACAGAATATATTCAGAGAATAAACAGAGAATATAAGTTGCTTTGTGAAAATTTATTCATCATAAAACATCATTAAACATGGGATAATGAGGTTGTGTTTTGGTCCCGCACTGTAGAGCGAGAAGAGGATTGCTGATATGGAATCTGTCATCTCAGAAATACTGTATGTTACTTGTCAGGATAACTGGCTAAATATATCGGTCTTCCAGATGCTAGTGTAATTACTAATTTTTATAGGGAACAGCTAACAAATGGCAAATTAACAAAATATGTTGATTATTTGTAATAATGACACAAACCATTCCTGATCACATATTGCAAAGCATCAGCAACTCTCAAATAAAAAGGAGGTTTTCCTAGGCTGAACTAATTGGAATAGTCATGGAACAGTATTCATTGAATAAATACAAAAAGTAAAAATTGTTTTCAATACATGCTTTTTAAAGAAGTGTCTTCTGGAACCACACATAGACATAGGTGGCAAATACAAAGGGATATATATGTGTGTGTGCATACACACACATGTGTGTGTGCATGCACGTGTGCACACACACACACACACACACACACAGTTTTTACAGAAAGACCTTTTGAAATCTTTTCATGGCTTCTCTAATGTCTTAATGAGGTTTTTTTCAGAAATGCACAAAATGGTACCAAAATCTCATGAACTTATTTACAAGATCAGATTAGATCTCTCAAGGTTGATGTTCTGTTATCTGCTGATCACAACTGTTACTTGTCAGTAATTGAGCTATTATCATAGCCCAGTTTAAATTCAAAGAGCAAAATAGTGATACTTTATAGTACTTTCAATAGGCAAATTTCTGATTTGCCACCACATACCATATCTGTTGTTCATGTACTGAAAAAAATGTGTTGATTTCTGAATTTAAAGGCTAGATTCTTGAATAAGAATAATCATTATTAAATAATTATTCAAGATTATCACCACCATAACCAGTGTCCATGGACAAGCCACTGGACTACCAGGTTGTAGAATGGTGCTGGTAAAGGGCTTGAGCAAAGTGTTGTATGTAGAATGGACATGGTGGCCAAGACCTATAGTGCGTGGGTTGATTTAGAAGGGGATTTTCTTTGCTTTTTAACTGGGACATCTCAATTTTAGGACTTATTTCCCAAGTCAAAAAAAGCAGGTAATTGTGTTATCAGTTTTTAGTAATAATGGAGATGGCAACTCTGAGAACGACAGAAAAGAAAACATAGGGACTGTAGTCTAAACCAGAGGTCCCCAACCTTTTGGGCACCAAGGTCCCGTTCTGTGGAGAGAGGTTTTTCCGTGGACCGGAGGGGGATGTTTTTGTGTGCTGCCTGCATCCCACAGATGGGGCTTTGCTTTTTTGTGCGGCTCAGTTGCTGGCATGCTGCGGCCCAGTACCGGTCCATGGACCAGGGATTGGGGACCCCTGGTCCAAACCATGTAGTTGTAACTTTGCTAGTAGAAGGTATTTCTTCCAAGAGCCCTTTGGGAAATGGGATTGAGGTTTAGGAATGAGGTGCAAAGATACACTGAATCCCTTCTGATTGGCTGCCTGAGACATATGCCTCAGGCTCATGAAAGTCTTCTAATGGATTTTATAATCAAACTGTTTTTCTTCCCCCCCCAACATTATTTATGTGTCATTAGACAACTGTTTTGGAACAGCTTCACTGTTATCTTGGCTCCAAAGTTTTTAAATCGGTATTTTATTTTATGCAGTAACACATTTTTGCCTATTTCAAAAACAGAACAAAATTTGAAATAGCATTAAATGCTCATGTAGGTTCTTCCAGGTAGGATTTTAACAGTACTGAAGGGATGGACAGGGGAGCAGACCAGCTACTGTACAAACATTTGTTAGTGGTTGAATGGAGCTGCTTTTAATGGGTCCTTTTGAGACGTAGCCCAGTTTTATGTAAAATATACATTACAAAAATTAGGTTTTCCCCCCATTGATTAATGCTTATGACATTTATTTGGGCTATATTTAGATCAGTTGTGTGCCCTGGTTTGCCAGTTGTAATAATTTAAATCCCAATTTGCCACCATTTCTTTTGCATCTGTTTTTTTTATCTATATGGAATTGGGCATGTATCATGATGTAAATATGTGCCTCTTTTACTTAGAAAAGTGTGTAACATAGTGTTACCTTGCAACTATTTTATATTATATGCATTGTGTATGCTTTTTAATTTCCATTTTTTAAAATTGTCTGCTTTTTGCTTTCATGTTGCCTTTTCCCCTCACTCTGTTGCTAATAAATCTAGATATGTATTTTTGTGTACTTTAGACTGCCCTAATATTTTAAATTCTGAAAATTTAAAAATTCTGAAAATACATAGAACATTGGAATAGACTATTTAACCATTGTATTGCTTTCAAGGTTTTGCAATATTTCATGTGCATTACCTAACGATAATTTGTGAAACATTCAGATGTCACAATTCAAACAAATGAAATTATAAATATGTAAAATGTTATACAGAGACTTTTGTTGCACCAATAAGTCATATCCTATATTTCTGTTCCTGGACGGTCCACATCTAGGGCATCCTATGTGGAAATATAATATGTGGATGACTTTGGGGGATGGGGGGGGAAGAGATATTGCCCAGGAAACTAGGAAGCAATCACACAACAGGGTGAGCCCCCCCAGTGGTTTAATAGTTAGAGAAAGAAATTTAGGAAGGAGCAACTCTAATGCATCAGCTAAAAGTGGTGACAGGATGTTTGTGCTTTCACTTGCAAAATTCTGTAAACTTAGCCTTACAGTAAAATAAAATTAGTACTGTTTCCTATTTGGTTTGCCTGGAAGGTTGGCAGGAGTGAATTAGGTCTGTTTCAGAATATTACGGTTCTTTAACACCTAACTTTGATGAATTCTGATCAGAAAAAAATGTTCAAAAATTATAAACTTATTTAGCTATCAATGTTACATTCTGTGTAGTCTATAGCTATTTAGTGCAACTCAACAACAGCCAACTAATAATTTTTAACTTCACTTTCAAATGATTTTCACTATACTCTGTATTCTGCAATTTAATTTTTAGTAATTAGGTTATTGAACTGCCATAATAGTTGTCAAGAAGAGAAATAATGCATATAGTCAGCATAATTTCATGGTTTTCAGATATGATTATATTTTACTTAGATCGGGTCATGACTGACTTCATGACTTCACCCATTTAATTAAGTCAAATGTCTAAAATGCAATAAAATTGCTTGGTTAAATTGTCATTTCTTAATAACTTCATGGGATGTTTTATTTTGTTAGTCATCTAACAGAAGCTCTTCATTTTATCTAATACAACATGACAGGTTTACTTACTGCAAAAAAAATCATTAAATGTACCTGCAGTGACCTTACAGTTATGAAAACTTTATGTATTTTAAAACTATATTGAAGCATTCTATACTTTTTAGATATGAACACAACTTTGAATTTTAATTTGTTTATTCTTCACTCATTCTTCCTACATAGATGTTTTCCAAGCATTGTTTCATATGCTTTCTGCCTTAAAGTGGCAGAAACATTTACCAGTGATTTTCTGCAGCTGCAGTCAGGATGGGCTCTGTAAGTTACCTCTGCTGTTCTTTGAGATGATACTATATATACATACCACAGATTTAGGCCAGCTCAGCTATATTGCCTAAATATTAATTATATTAATTATTGTTAGTATAATTCAACTTTTGGAAACAAGAAAGACTCCCATTAGGGAGAGACTGAGGACGAGGCAATAGTGAAATGGTCTGTGCATAATCATCAATGAACACTTGGCTTGAGTGATTGATTTATGAGTTATTTATACAGTATATATTTATACAGTATATTTATACAGTTATACATTAGTGAAAAAAGGAGGTGCAGATTTGGAATCTTTACCAAAAGAATGTAAATTCATAAAGCATTGTCAAGTTTTTTTTTCAATAAAATGTAAAATTGCTTTACAGTTTTCTGGCATACTGGCCAGCCTTAAAAACATGTATGAAAATAAGAAAATTATGAACTTTTAAAATGAATGCAATGAGGGGACAGTATTAAAAAATAAGATGGTTAATTTAATATCTGTCTCAGCTTAACTGTAAAAAAATTATTAATGATAGAATTATCAAGCTAGGAGAAAAGCTTTAGGAGAATCATAATTTTTTCTGCAATTGGTAATTTAGCACATGTAACACTGCTGCTCTGTGAGCTCCGTTGATTGCCAATATGTTTCTGGATGCAGTTCAAGGTTCTGGTTGACACCTTAAAAGCTCTTCGTGGCTTGGGACCAGGTTACCTGAGAGACCATTTTCTCCCAGTAGTTTCTACATTTCAAATCCAATATGGCAGCACGTGTATGCTCTGGCTTCCATCAATAAAGGAAAATCAACTGACGAGAATCAGGAGACATGCTTTTTGCTGCTGTAACATTTTGGACCAATTAATACTTCCTTAAAATTTGGGCAAAAGTCTTACTGTTCTATCTGCATTTATTAATAATTATGGGATGGGTCTAGACTAAAGTATTACTTTTTAAAACATAATTTTGTTAAAGATTAAATTAAACAAATAGAAAAATCTAATGCAAAAAATACATAAAAAAGAAGAAAAATATTTAGAAAGTGCAACCCTTCTAAAATATGAAAAAAGAAAATATAAGAAGAAATGTCTCCTTTTATCTCCAGTAAGTATATTCTGTAATAATAATTCATCACTGTCTTTTATAATAGAACCATATACCTCTTCATTCCATACTTCACCACATTCTCTGTAAACTCATCTCTAAATCTTCAGGTCTCCTTCAGCAAAGATCCAGTAAAAAATGACAAAAATACCTAATAACTTAAGTATATAGTCCCCCTTTCCATTTAGTCTATGTTCCCCCTTGCCTATCTCTTAACAATTAAACATTGCAAAAAAGGAATTAAAAACTATTAAACATAAAAAATAATCACCCATTTAGATACCAAAAACTAACCCAGTAACCCATTAGGCATTTCCAAAAGAAAAACTCCAATCTAGATTCAACATGATCAGAAATTTCACTCATTTAACCATAATCAGATAACCTAATTATATATTTTTTCTTTCTTCCTCCCAACCATTCTTAAGTCCCATAAATAAAATTCTGACTCTGGTTTTCATCTAGTATCTTTTCTTCTTCTTTCAAAATTAATATCTTTCAAGTACACGTAGTTTGTATAAAGTAACTCCAATAAATCTGTTACATTTCAGTTTAAAAGGATAATCCACATCTTTTTCATTTTTAAATTATCATCCAATTGCATTTGTAAATCCAATAAATCT